>OX940811.1:10169560-10847919 GCA_954870605.1 Acer campestre | reverse complement strand
AATCAATTGATGAGATTAGAATGATGTGGATTATTTTTTAAAATTGTATGGTGTAATGTTGCACTCTAGAATGAGCTTACACACACACACACACACACACTATATATATATATATAGTGGTGGTGATGATTGAACATGGGTGTATTTGAGAAAAAAACTAATGGTTGAACTGGAAAACAAGACAATAGTTTTCTTATTGTTTTGATTTCCTCACTTTTATTTAGTTTTATTCTTTATTTTTATTTTTGTTTGATTACTTCATATCTATTTTCCATTTTCCGTTTCAAAATTTTTAAAGAGAAGTATTCAAAAAGGGTAATATTAAAATAAAATAGAGTGTCTTTAGAAATTTAATTTTTTAAAAAAAAAAAAATTAGAGTGCTTTTAGAATAGAAGTGCTAAAAAAAAAATAAAAGGGATAATTTTGGAGAAAAAGAAATGTTTTTAGAATTTTTTTAAATTTAAAATTTTAGAATTGAGTGTCTTTAGAAATGAAGTGTAAAAAGAAAATTATTGGATTATAAGAAGAAACTCTCATTTTTTAAGGGTGAATTTTAAGAGTATCACTCCTTTAATAATTTAAGTTTAAATGGCACATAAAATGGATTCCTTCCAATAATACCTCCACAGTAACCAATTCTTCACTATTTTGATTTTTTTTTTTTTTAAACTTTTATGGAATCAATGTCTATTCGTTCGACCTCCATCTCCATCGAGGTCGATGAATAAGAAGATGGAAAGAAAAAAAATTCCAATAAGTCTGAGAAATCATAAAAAAAATCATATAAGTCTCAAAGACCATAAAATAAGTCTCGAAAATACCCAATAAACCTCGGAAACTACCTAAAATATCTCGGAAACTACCTAAATAGTCTCAGAAATACCTGAAAAGTCTGGTAACATTGAAAAACTGAAAAGTAAAAAACATATATATATATATATAAAGTAAGGGCATTTTTCGAAGTTCACCTACTTTAGTGCATTTAAAACTTAAATTATTAAAAAATGATGATACTCCTGAAAGTCAAACTCAAAAGAGTGATATTCTTCATCATTTCCACTTTGAATATATTCACTTTTGTTTTTGTTTTAATCATCAAATTCAACACCTCCCGAGTTGAAACTCCGTTCAATTCTTCCAAGCTCTAGGGTTTGAGGCTGTGCAATGTTGGAAGCAGAAGCATAAGTAGGAAGAAATTCCGTTTCCAATTTAACGTCGTGTACACATAAAGGTTGTCTCTGTTCTTACTCAGTATTAATAGTTATATATTATAATTATAATGAACCAAAATTTGCATTATAATACTCTTTACACCCTTTTTTTTTTTTTTTTAAAGTATTATACTATTATATAAATTCGGTGTTTTTTGGGGATGGGAAGGACTCGAACCTGCAATCTTATAGTGCAGGTGTAAAGAGTTTACCATCGAACCAAGTAACCAACCTCATCTTGTCCTTTATATTGTTTGAATTGTCTTTCACACTTGTACTCCAATTTTTTTGTAAATAGTGGAAAAACAAATATGTATAAATTTATTTTTATTTTAATTGATTTAGATATTGTATTATTTTGTAGGTAAACTGAGTATTTTTATTTATTTATTGTAATAAAAAGTGCATCATACAAAACTCATTTATGATAGAATACAATTTTTTTTTCAGAGATTTTTTTAACTTAAATATTTCCACAAACTTTTATTTTTGAGAGACGGTCTTAACATTTATTTTTCCCAGAAAAAAAAAAGTTTAAAAAGTAAATTAGAAACAAGAAGAAGAAAAATGAGTAAAATTGCAGAAAATTGATTTCAAGATCACAAAAGCTTTTAAAGTGAATTTACCAAAAATAAGAAATAAAAAATTGTCTTGACACGCCCAAAATGTTAGCTTATACTTTATAGTGACCGTCTTACGGAGAAAGCCATTGAGCAATTTTTTTTTTTTTTACATAAATAAATTGTACACCAATCGGTTATCATCAACAAAACAACATTCAAGTTAATAATAATTACATGAAAAAACGAAGGTACACGGATTTCATGCAGCTTTGTCATAATGAGAAAAATTACTGAACAAATATCAAAGAATATTTACTTTTAGATATTATTTTACAACGATCACGATTCTAACTTACCCAAAAGCCAATTAGTATCTCAAACCACTCGTTTTTTGGGGGCTTTGCCCTTGAAACTTGCACTCTAAAAACATGAAATGCCCGGGAAGCCGGAGCAGTGAAAACAAGAACTGAACTGTTAATTCTCTTTGGTTGGATCTTTACAGCCATCTCATGTCATATGAGGAGCAGTGTAGCTTAATGAGATTTTCCCTCTTTCTCGGGGGCTTCGATTTGGGGAGGCAAAAGATTTAAAAAGCTTCCATGAACTGGTTGATTTACTGTAGCCGTCTCATCTTCTGGAAAACAAATCATATAAATATGGTCAATGCATAATTTCATAATGGTTTCTTACACATCTTTTTGGGTTCCTAATAGTACAATGTGAAAACGTTATAGGATCTCAAATCTCAACAGTTATTTAAGGTTGCTCTTACCAAAGAGAGACTTGATGGAGGGCCTCTTAGGTTTTGTGCTTTTCTTCTTCAATTCAGCTGTGCATAGAATGCAAAAAAGCAAGTCACATGTAAAGATCATAAACAAGCTGAAAAGTCGGACAAAAAATAAACTTGTGACATCTGCTCTTTACAAATACAGCTATAGCCAATGTGAAATACAACTTTTAATGTGTAACACAGATATATATTTCAAAAAAAAAAAAAAAATCATGGCTAGCAATCCTTCTCCTCAATCAACATTTAGAAACAATCACAAAGGAAGAAAAAACAAGAGCATTGAGCATTTTCAGAGAAATAACACTTAAAAATAAGAAATCTAAGAAAAATACAATGCATCATGCATGTGCATATATAAAAAAAGGGCAGAGAAACGTACCAATCCCGGGTAATTGATGGTCATTTACTATTTCGAAATTCTTGTATGTGTAACCCACAAAGTTTATATCCTTGGATGAGAGCATCTGCCGCAAAAGACAAAACAGCAACTATAAATTGACCTGTAGACTCCAATAACACTATCCCAGCAGTTAATTAACGATTCTTACTTGCAGTTCATAAAGAAGATATCCCCTTATATTAATGCTGACATACATTATTGTCAAATGCCCAGATCAATTATTGCAAGGGAGAGATAAGAACATTTAGATGTTATACACATTAAACCAGAAATATTGACCAAAGAAAACGATAAATCAATTCAGTTTCTATACTGTTAATCGTAAAATCTAGACAGGATATTACATTATTGTCAAATGCCCAGATCAATTATTGCAAGAGAGAGATAAGAACATTTAGATGTTATACACATTAAACCAGAAATATTGACCAAAGAAAACGATAAATCAATTCAGTTTCTATACTGTTAATCGTAAAATCTAGACAGGATATTCATCTTGAACTCTCTATATGCAATCAATTAATGGGTTTTATCACGATGCCAAATTAAAGAAAAATATAAACTGCACGGCAGTGATTTTACAGAACTCGTGCTAATTGGTTGAAGGAAATTGCAGAAATCCAAAATCTTCTTTAGGTGAACCATTCGTACGGATGAAAGTAAATAACACCTAAGCCAGTGCTAAATTGGTACTGCTTCTTATCAATTATTCAGGATAGGGAAATCTTTCTTGTAAATTTGAGAAGAGGAGGATGTGAGCGTGTGGCTTAGTGAAATGGTTATATTAGCTATATAAGCTTACAGAACTACAATTAAAACATGCACCGACCTTTCTCCATGGACCTGATCTTGTTGAAGACTGTATTTGGTTATCAGTCTGCATAAAAATAGGAGAAACAGCATTTAAATAATAGCAATGTACAAAGTTAATCAACATATTTGTGCATATAGAAACTCCAATCAACCTCTTCAAACTTCTCAAAGTTTTGAGTATCCAACTCATCATTGACTTCAGGAATAAATGCAGCCTTCATTTTATATAATTTGTCCCACTCAATACCTTTAAACCATGGGTGAGCCTGCAAATAATAAGGCCAGCCAACTAATTTGTTAAATTGCAATCTCGTTATGAAAGTTCGTACAAGAATTTAGAACAAAACACACCACACAACACCTTTATTTCATCTGCCCCTTTTGTACCAAGTCTCTGGTCAACGTTACATAAGAGTTTGCTGATAAGATCTTTTGCTTCTGGAGATAATTTTGCCTCTTCAGGAAATTTCAAATGAGTTCTCCAATTTACTATCTGGATAATGGAGAAACAAAGGTAAATATTCAACTATTAATTGTAGTGAAGATGGAGAATGGAAACATAAACAAACAACATATAGATATAAATGCAAACATAAAGATACTAATTATATAAATCATAATAGTCTGATATCAGAAGGAATAACAAAATTACAATTTAAGATCAGGAAGAAAATAACAACAAAAAAAAATATAGCTTCAATGCAACTCTGGGGAGACACTCAAACTAAAGGTATGATAATTCATAAACTTTAACCATGTTCTGAAGGCTCAGCTTTGATTATAACAAACTGAAGTGGTAACTAGTATCCTTAGTTACCTTCCTACAGGTTGACATCGGCTCATCAGAATAAAAGGGTGGATATCCCACAAGCATTTCATACATGATGGCACCTAGAGACCACCTGTAAGATATTAACAGAAACTCCCTTTAATGTATCTCAGAAAATAATATAATCGTTAATTCAAAGAAAAAGCATTTTTTTATATACTAACCAGTCACATTCCATTCCATATCCTTTCTTTAGTAGAACCTCTGGCGCAATATAGTCTGGTGTTCCAACAGTAGAGTAAGCCTGCAATTCCACAATATTAACATTTATAAACAATATTAATTGTAGATCAATACCTGTAAGATCATACATGAACTTAAATAGTGTGGTGGCGGGTTGTGAAAGTAAGCTTTGGGTCTTTTCTAAAATTCAATGGCATCAAATTTCTTTTAAATGTAAATGTTACAACATAGCATGTGCACAATCTCAGTGACAATCACAATGAAATTTCCTGACAAAGTCTGTGAACTTAAAAAAACAAAACAAAAACATATGAGAGCAGAACTTTTTTTTCTTCTGGCAAGATTAATAGTCATTACTGTAAAGATAAGAGCCATGTCGAGCACATTGTGGTAGGGAACTTACAAGCATCCTCCTGTTCCTCTGCCAATGCTGCAGTTGCTCCTGTTGCGTCCGTTTTGGTGCAACAGGGCGTCCATCACTTTGGAGAGCCCCACTGAGGTTGCTTCCTAAAGAAAAATCCTTTTCCTGAAGAATACTGCAGTCTAACGGTTTGCATAATCCAAAATCTGATAATTTCATGTGACCATTTCTATCTAACAGCAAGTTGTCAGGCTTGATATCTCTGTTACATATAAACATAGAAATGATTAGTCCATTTAGAATAATATAAGAAGTGAATGATGATATTAAAGAGTCAAACATAAATTCACCTATGAATATAATTATGTTTGTGGATGGACTCAATAGCAAGGACAGTTTCCCCAACATAAAACCTGGCCTCATCTTCAGTTAGTGTGTCCTTACGCATTAGTAAAGTCATCATATCTCCACCAGGTAGATATTCCATAATCAGATATAAATACTCTTCATCTTGGAAAGAACAATACAGTTTGACAATGCAATTGCTATCAACTTCAGCAAGTAGATTACGTTCAGCTTTAACATGTTCAACCTGTACATTTTGAATGCATGGGTAGCAATGAGAATCCTGAACAAATCCTTAAGCAGACTATCTTGCAGGCTTAAAAAAATTTACCTGTCCTCTACGAAGCATCTCTGATTTCTTAAGCTTCTTCATAGCATATACATGATCAGTTCCCTTCTCTCTACATACTCTAACCTACAATCAAGAAAAAGACAAATAATTTATAACAGAATCAATAAATTGATCAACTCGTTTGTATGATGAGCAGAACCATGAAATCAACACACAAGAATATCTCACCAAACAGACAAAAATAAATTGTTTATATGGCCTAAACTATTCAAAAAAGCATCACTAACTAGAAACTCCAAAGCAATGCAAAGTTGATTGTCCAAAGCCCTGATTCTTCAGACCAAAGCTCAAATGATTTGCCACCAGTGGAAAAATAAAATTAGGTAAAACCTTTGCAAATTAGATAATAGGCATGGACCTAAGCTATTAGTCCTATAATTAACTCCTTGCTATCTGCAAGTCGGTACATTATTGCAAGACCAGTAAATGAAGCATAACACATGTAGTGAATAAAAATAGAGATAGAATTGCTATGGTAAAAGGAAATCACCAAATAAGAAAAGATAAATTTGGAACATCTGTATCATGATCTTGATGAACTGTGTGCATGCGAACGCATGTCAAGAAGTGTCACATCCATAAAAATGAGTATGGCAAAAAGAGAAAATGCATTCCACTTCATAACTAAAAAGCATAACAAAATATGCCAGCATAAGACTCATTATTTTTCATCTCATAGAACACTTCCCCTCCCCCCACCTTGAAAGAGAGAAAGATATGCATAAAAGGGCAGTAAAAATTTAAACAAAGAGCAAATTATTTGCAACCTCAAATTTCAATAGAGAAATTTTAGCAGTGAAAGTAATAGTACAACAACCACATTTGGCACCGGGGATTACACATTGACACATTGAAACATTGAATAGATAAAAGAAATAATACCTCTCCGAATGCACCTTTCCCTATCATTGTCAATGGCTCAAAATCATCTGCACCCATCTTATGCCTTTGAAGACGCATGTATTCTGTTTCTTTCTTCTCCAAATACTTAAGTAAGTTGTTTTGCTCTTCTTCAGAGACCTCAGCATCAGCCAACTTCTTTTCTAATACATTACGCCTACATTGAAAGATAGTTAAGGTATGAAAGTTTAGATGTAAATCAAGAATTCCGTTGATGATACCGAGTACAACCTCCAAAAGAAATTTAAGCACTCCATTAAGTTTCATGCCATGTAAGTTTTTGCTATCATTTAGCTTAAAATATCCAATATTCACAGCAAGTATAATACTGGGAAGAAATCAAAAACTTATTGTTTATATCATCTTCTTATATATGGCCTTTTATTCTGAATGTTCTATGGGATCTTCGAATTACCAATTATTTTAGTTTCCTAATAAAAATATCAGAATGAGCCTTTATGGCATCCACAGCATCATATGTTAACAACTTACACATTCTCATGAAGCAGCCACTTTCATACACATGATTTTAACATACATCCAAAAGCAGGTATTGTGGGGAGTCTAGGGAGATAATAATAAATGTCACAATGGATTATGATTTAACTAATCTATATGTAAGTAAACATGCATGCGGAAAATGAGCCTTAAGTATCCCCAAAGAGATGCTTAAACACTATTTTTTGGAACTTTGCCCACAAATTTTAGTTTTTGGGTCGAGGGCCTACTTAAGGCTGTAATAGTAGTCTGTATACTCTATTGCCCAAATACAACAAAACACATATTATACAAATCCAGAATTTTTGAAAGTTTAGTTGAAAGACTTTCAAATGCATGCAAAAAGTCATTTAACATCATCAGGAATCACAACAAGCGGGTAAAGATTTTTGGGCAACTATTTAATAATGTAAGTATGTAGCAATCCCCATGTTGAGTTGATTTAAATTTCATAAATATCAGTCTGCCACAATAGTCCTATTCCAATACCCAATCTAATGGCGTAAAGACTCTCAATCAAGTTTGCTATATCAAATTTCTAGGTTTACATAGTTAAAAGTATGGAGATGAGAATCCAAGTTTTCAATTTCAGCAGGTACATTGGAAGTTACAAACCCAGTGAAACTTCAAGACAAGAATCCATGAGACTCAAGATAGCCAACCAAAGAATAGCTAGGCGCTAATTTCTCTCTCCAACCAACTGCTTTGCCAAAGAAACATTCTAGAATGGCAGACACTTTAACCTGCATTTCTTCCTTAATGTAGGTTCAAAGAGGGAAAAAAAAAAAAAAAAAAAAGTCCCCCTTTGCTGTGCATACCTTGTCCTAGTTAATAGAATTTCTAACAAACTGTCGACAATTTGCAATCCTATGTCTAAGATTAACTTAGCTTTAGTTGAAAAGAAATTCTCAAAGGAATTATCATTTATCTGAAAGCATGGGAGCAGTAAGGTGTTTTCGATATGTACTTGGCCATTTCCTTCATCCCTCCAAATTTCATCAATGTGGTACAAAGGCACATAAAACTATCTGTAAAACTCTTTAAAACTAAAATCCCTTTCATTGACAAAATTGAAATACTAAAAATTTATCAGTAGGGTCCAAAGCCCAATTTTCCACCATGAACCTCCTAAGGCAAAAGACTTACTAAGAAACGCATCCTTTAATTATCATAAAACTATTTCTAGTTTCCTTTATACATTATTGGAAATTGGCCTAGTGCTAACACCCTCAATTTCCAACTTACCTAGAGAATTATAGTTTTCCATTTGTCGGATGTAAACGCAAAATATGTGAAAGAGATCAAATGGGAAAAAAGACCTTATTTTATGAGTTTAAGATGAACAGAAACCATGCAAGAAGCTAACATGGTCCAAATGTATAATAGGGAAAAGTGAGAAATGGTATTTCATTTGAGTATCAACAATGTGGGGCCATCGAATGCCTCATAACCTTTCATGCACAGCCTTTTCATGTTTATCCCATTACCAAGCACCAATTACTTGTCAATGTCTCGATGCTATATACAGAATGTCAGCACAATAAATTCTTAATAAATGGCATATCAAACCGTCAAAACAAGAAATCAGATGCTACTTCTTAATTCTTATGCATCATAATGAGTGAGAACTATGAACAAACCCTACAGGTCAATCATTGAAGACAACAAATAAATCGATTTAAGAGCAAAACGGGGATTCAACTGCATTATATCAACTATATAATAACTGTCAAGTGTCAACCAATTGAAACTAGAGATACAATCAAAAGCTGATAATATGAACATGACAAGTATACCAATAGTAATTAAACATTGTTGCTATGAAAAGAGGCTTAGCAATCATACCGCTCCTTCCTCTCTTGCAGGCTCTTCATCTGCTTCTTGTAATGGTTTTCGATATACTGTTTTGCAGCTGCAACCTTCTGCTTGGTTACATTTGATGGCACTTCTTCACTTGTTTGTGCTTTTGACCCCTCCTTTCCATTGCTTGTAGTTTCCTTTTTCTTCGAAGGCTTCACCTTGTCTTTTGACTTCAACTTGTTAAACCAACACCTTGCAGATTCCATTTGTTTTATTCAGTATATACCTGATCCTGTCAGCCCACACTCTTAAACTTACAATTTATTTTAGAAATTACTGAAGATTACACTTTCATCAACCAAGAATCTCATTTCGATAATGAAAACATGCAGGTTCATATGCATCAAGGATTCCCAAAGAATCCAGATCCAGTGTCCTGTATTGACAAATAAGACAAATAACATTCAATTAGTATGAGATGAATCAAAATTGCATTCTTATTGATTTTACCCTCCAACCAATGGTAAGGAAAATTCACATCAACGCAGTGCAAACAAGAAGATCATAATGTGAAAGTATTTGACCAATGTTGGCAGCAGAGAAGCTGAAAAAATAAATATATATTTAAAAAAATAAATAAATAAAAAATAAAAAAGGGATATTAGGCTGTTTCCATTTGTCAAAATTTAATTTCCTCTCCTACAAATTGCTTACCAACTAAAACAGTGGGCCAAAACTCTACTACATAAAACCTCAACCGAAACTTAAAACTCTAATGAAATAACAACAGTTGTCACAATTCAAACGAAGCATATGATTAATTATTAAGTTAAAAGCAATCAAGTACAAAGAGTCAAAGATAAATCCAGAACACCTGGTAAAGTAGTATACTAGAAGAAATGTAATTCAGGATCAAATCTTACTTTCTTAGTTCCTCCGACATTATCTCACTAACCAACCAAAAAGTCAAAAGACTCAAAGCCCAACAAAACCTGAATTCCAAATGAACAAATCACATCATAAAATTCAAAACCAAACATGACATTTATTACACAAACCGATCTAAAACATCTTGAAGACTAAAATCATCAGCAAAAGATTCTCAAAAACCAGCATTTCATTTCAGTTCAGCTTTTCAAACATCTCCTCGCCAACCAATAAAGAAATCAAAACTCAACCAAAAAAAAAAAAACCCTCAATCTTAATTTCAAACGCAAAACAACAAACAACAGTCTATTGCAAAATTCAGAAAGCAAAAATCACTGAAATCGATCAATTCAACACAACACAACGATCTAAATCACCTCCAAGAACTGGAAATTTTCACAATTCTCATTAGTCAAAAGTAAAGTCACTTCAATTTTAATTTTCCTATATTTTTTTCTCACCAACCAAACTCATACCCAAAAAAAAGCTCAAACCCTCTAAAATGTGAAGTAAACTACAAAAAGAAACTACATTAAAATCAACCTCAATGAAGGCCACGCCCACGTGTAAATAAACCCTAAAATTCAGACGATGAGACGCACCGAGAAGGATTAAAAAAAAAAAAAAAAAAAAAACAAATCAGATGATTCCAGAATCCAGAGAGTTGAACAACAAAGGAGAGAAATAATAAGAGTAACCGTACCAACTGTATAGTAGCGAACCGGACACAGACAAAGATAAAAGCCCGAGATTGCCGGTGACAAAAAAAGGCACCTGTGGAGTAAAATATTAACAATACAAGAAGAAGAACAACAGCAACAACAAGAAGGGCACTGCTATTTGTTGATGACTTTGATGTCTCTCTCTCATTCGTTCACTTGTCTTCTTTTTTTTTTCTTTTTTTTTTCTTTCTTTTTCGTTGAGAGCTTTTCGTCTCTTTTTATTTTTATTTTTATTTTTCACTTCTTGCTTACAGTTACACTGTGTTTGTTTATTTTCATTTTATATTTTTGAATTTATTCTGATTCTTGGTTTTTTTTTTTATTTTTTTTTTTTAAAGAGTTTCTCGGGATCCTGTCCGAAAATTACAAAATGTAAATGGAAGTTCTCGCGAGATATTATAGAAGGTAAAATATCAAAGGTGGGACCCAGGCTCCCAGCTGTTAATTTCGGTCAAATTATGATGTTCTTTAGTTTCTAATTGACGTTTAATCGATTAATTAAGTTTTTTACGCGAGAGAGGGCGATGAATTTCCATCTCGTGACTTTTTTCCTTTTAAAAAAAAAGTCAATAATGCTAAGTAAAGTAATACCGCGTGGACCCTACGTGGAATTGATATCAAAAAAAGAAAACGAGTTTCATTCGGTTTGTGAAAACATTTTCAAAAAATTAATTCAAAGTTGGTATGTATATTGGTAATTCATTAATACGTGTATTGTATTGGTTTCCACAATTTTTTGACTTATTCTTCAGATCGTACAAATTGTTATTTCAGTCACGTTATAAAAGTTATCCAAATGGTAGGATTATAGACCCAAAAAGGTGTAGATTTATCTACTCCAAGAAAAATGATACTATTTATCTAAATTTAGTAAATTTTGGTAAAATTAAAACCGATTTAAATCTTTTATTGATCCGATCTTTTTCCTGACCTTTTTAAAGTATATGATTGGTTGTTAATAAACTGGACAATGCTTATGTGTCATAAGATTTGATGATTCGGGATAGGATTCAAATTATACTAAAACATATTAATAGATAATTATTTTATTAATATAAATAAAAAGTCCACACAAGACCTAAAGAAAAAGGTGGTATGCATTTTCTCATCTTTATATATATATATATATTATACTTGGTTGTCTACTTGTCCCAACAATTTCGTGATCATTCAAATCTTTTATTAAGATATAACTATATATAGACTTATCTTGAGAAATCATATGTTTAAAACTTGCTATTTATATAAGTAGAGAGACTTGAACGATGAATATTATATATCGCTAGATTGAATAAGAATTATTTATTATAAAGTCTGTGGTAATTATTTAAGTTACTTGAGTATTTATTTTCTTAGTACATTTTTCTCATTTAATAACAAATCAATTATATTTTAAAAATTAAATTTAATTATGGTTATTTAAAGCTATTTAAAATATGGTCTCACATATGGATAAATGACGTCTCCATGGACGTAGTTCTATTGATAGATGGACGAGCATGAGTTTAGGTAAATGACTTCCAAATCAGCAACTCGAATCCTATTAATAACAAAAAGCTTCAAAAAAAATATCTGGTGCAAATAGGTGGATAAATAAATACTAAAAAAAAACCACCGTATAGATAGATACTATCAAAAAAAAAAAAAAACATATAGATGAATGACAAAAATCACAAAATACGATCCGGTTAAGATCTTGTGTTGAAATTTATGTTTATACTAAATAGTTTAGAAATTGTATTTTAAAATGGCTTTTAAATGAAATTATGGTGTGATTGTGTGGGTTTGAGTCTTTCCCTGCCAAACCCCGAATAATTATATTATTATAAAAAATGAAATTTGGGATGGGATAGGGAATTTGAGTTAAATATTGTATAATATATATATTGTTTTTTTAAAATAAAATAAAAAACACAAAATAGAGAAAAATGGAGCAAGTTACAAGTAGGGTACTAGGGTGGTGAGCTGGACCACTTAGATATATAGATGTCTAGAATAATTGCCTAAACAAATGACTTTGATTTGTTTATTCAAAGCCTTGATGTCCGCCTCAGATGCAGCCGCATGATTGACACGTGTCTCTCTCTCTCTCTCTCCATCGCCAGCTCTTTTTCTCTGCTCACCTCCCTTCATGTAACCTTCCGGTTCCAGCTGGCAGAGAATCTACAACGACGAGTTTCATAGAAGACTATGGGCACATCCAATCATACAACTCCACGTGTTCCATGTTAGAGTAATTCAAGTATTTAATTTATGGGCAATCGCACAAACACTCGAGGTTAGTTGAAATTACACGAATTTATGAAACTTTTTAGGTAATGACAAAAAACCTACACCAACATTTGAAAAGTGCTGATATCTTTTGTCGTTATTTTCCACCGTTAACTCCTAACAGTTGGGGGAAATATGATCTTTTTGACTAAATAAAGTGAGAAAAAAAAAACAATTTATTAATTTATGTTAATGATTATAATAATAATGTATCGGTCTTGTCTAAATCGATCCAAACTTCATCTCACGAGAGATGGAGCAAAAATGAACACTTGTAGTCAAGCATCCAACATGTTACTAGAAATGTCTAGATTTTAAGAAAAGAAAAGAAAAAAAAAAAATACCATAAGCAAATGAGATGTCCATAGGCAAATGCAAGGCTAATCAGGTAATCAAAACTTCCAATCACTCACTATTTTGAATGTGTAAAAGAGATGATGAATTTAGTATAGTTTTTTTTTTTTTTTTTTTTTTAAAAAAAAAAAAAGACAACAAAATTAAAAATTTATAATGTTGTTTATTTAACTTTTATCTGAATGTACTTTAACCAAATTTGAGTGGATTTTTTTTTTTGGTGAGTAGATTTTCAAGTACATATGATATCTTCGAACAAAGAATAATAAATGAAACCAAAATAAAAGATCATCTATGTGGAAAAAATTTCAATCATATAGTTCCATGGAATCTTTAAAAGAAACAAGTGACCATGTGAAAAAAAAATAATAATAAATAATAATAATAAAAAAAAAACCTTGTGTCAAGTGAAATTGCAAACTAAGGCCATCTCCAACCTAAAAACCTATTTTGGTGCAACTTTTGTACTAAAATAGTGCAACTTTCACACTATTTAACTTTTCCATCTCCAATCAATTGCATAAAATTTTACACTAAAAATGAATATTCCCTTGAATTCTTTCCCTTTTTTTTTTTTTTTATATATTTATCCACAATTAACCTTTTACCCCATAATTAACATAATATTGCAACACGATACGAAATTATGAAATTAATACATTAAAAGAAATTAAATTTTATTAGATAAAATATTGCATTTATTATTAAAATAACTTAAACATTACATTTCATAAAATAAAAAATAAAAAGCATAAAAATAAAAGTACATATTTATTTTATCACTGTGAAGTTTGTATTTCGTTTTTAATGTTTTTATTAATTAATTTATTTTGCTTTAATTTCCGCTGTTTTGAATTAAGTGATTTATTTTTAAAAAAAAATTGCATTAAAATTTTTTGAATTATACACTTCATTTTAGTTTATTATAAATGTTAACATCAATAATGATTAAATCAAAACAAAATCATTAAATAATAAAAAGGACCAAATTTGAATAAATTTAATTGATTACGGATAAAATTGTGATTAAATAAAAACCTTTAAATAAAGGATATAATCGAAATAGATTTTAATAAATATGGTCAAACTGTGATTTTATAAAAGTTTTGGGATAGAAAAAAAATAGGCACCTTTTTTGCGCTAGGTGAATAGTGTTGTGTTGTGCACTGTTCATTGGAGCAAAAATGGCGCTAAAGATGCAACTATGTTGGAGTGGTGTTTTTACTGTAAAATGGCTTTTTGCTCTGTAATGGTGTAGGGTTGGAGACGCCCTAATAAGTCCATTGTTTATATATTAAGCCTGTGTAGTTTTTCCTACTTCGGGGATTTTTATGCAATTTTGCCTTATTTTATTTATTTCTCCAATTGGTGGCGATTAATGCAGAGTGCTATGTTGATTGATGGTGATGTAAGTATATAACTAATCATTTTAAGGAGGGGAAACCTAAAAAGGTTGCTTTGCTTAATCTAATTAATTAATTATGTCTTATACACATTAATCACTTTTATTTTCCTTTAAATTTGTTTTAAATACTATGTCTTAGTTTAAGTTTGTAAGTGTTGTGAAAACTAATATGATATCATAACCATGAGAGCTTATATTCAAATCCTCGTATGTAAAACCCATTTGTTGCGTAAGAAATCCCTCGGAAGGTATTTCAAGACGTCTCAAATCCCCTAAAAAAAATTGGATTCCCTTTCATGATGACTTTACTAGCGGTAATGCTAATGAAGAAAACGAAACTTAAATACTAATAGATGCGAGTAGCTGATTATAATGTTTACTGAGAAAATTGGGAAACATGTTTCTTGGATCTCGCATACAAATATAAAATTTACGTTTCAAGAAAGAAATCTTAATTTCCCTGTCTCACTCAGAGAATTATTATTTTTTTACGGTCGTCTCACTTAGAGAATTAAGTTCCCTTTTTAGTGAAATTTGATTTCCTCTCATGTTCATTTATGATTAGTAAACGTGGTTACGTTATGCTTTAGCAAAGTATAACAATAGTGAAAAAATAAAATAATAATGAAAGCAGACTCCATAAATGAATGGAGAAATCTGGATATTGAGTTTGTGGTTTAGCATTAATTATTCAATAAATATAACCTTCTCTTGTCGTTAGAAGAATAAACAACACTCTCATTAAAATACTTTTCAAAAAAAAAAAAAAAACACTCATTAAAATTGATAGTAATGTCGCTTACTCGCTTTACCAAATATTAGCTCTGGCAGCAACCTAATAATAATAAAAATAAAAATAAATTTAAAAGAAAACCCCACAATGAAAGAAAAGTGGAAAGAGTACGAGTGAGGGTAAGATTGCCTTAGAAGAAAGGGCACAAATTGGGGACCATGTTTTAAGTCGTTTTAGATTATAATTAGATGTGCATCAATTCGTGTTTTTTTTTTTCAATTTTTTTTTTTAAAAAGTTATGTGAAAAAGCTATACAAATTAATGTGTCACAATTTTATCCCCACCTCATTGCAATATTACTTGTCAAATGATATAAATACACTATTATAATTTCCATATGACGTTACATTTTGTTGTAGTTGATAATATCTATTAATTCGGAACCAGGTATTTTTTATTTTTTTTAAAGGTTCCACTATTAGTAGGATTCGAGCCGTTGACCTGGGAGTCATTTGTCTAAGTATGTCATTACATTTTATTGGATCATTTTTATGTTCTATTTATATGAAGTATTAACAAGTATGGGATCAGCGTTTAATAGATCAGTTTATTTTTCAATAGAACCGATAAAAAATCGATAAAGTTCGGTTTCTGAAAATATGAACTGATCCAATAAAATTTACAAATGTCAACCGATAAAAAACCAACCAAATTGGACTGGTTCGGTTCTTTCGGTTTTGATCATACTGGGTCAAATTCATGGGCTTTAATTATTATATTATTTTTATATTTTAATCATTTTGGGTCTTCGATCAAATAAAATTATGGGCTTGAACAAATTGATAATATTCAACAAAAAATATATATATATTATGTGACACACTTCATAGTTTCATAGTTTCATGGACGGTTGGACATTAAAATAGGGTTTTTTTTTTTTTTTTTTTTTTTTTTTTTTTTTTTTTTTTAATAAGTTGGATCTTGGTTTAGTTTTTTGGTTTGGGATAGCGAACCAGGAAAAAAAACAATCCATTTTTAAAAAAATGAACCGAACTGAACCGGTCAACATTAGAAAACCGATAAAAAAAATCGATTGGATCGGTTCGGTTCGGTTTATTGATTTTTTGCCCACCCCTATGAACAAGCATCAAGACAGTTTTTAAAGTCTTGTTTGATTATAGTGGATCCTTCTGGTTTCGAGAAATAGACCGATACCTTTTTTATTGAAAAGATTTCTAATAAAATGTACGGTATTAAACTTTAAGAGAGAAGTGTTTAAAATTTAAAAGTTTATAAATCAACTTAAAATTTTGACTTCAACATCTTAGTTACCCATTAGCTCTTAATCCAATGGTTGAGATTTAGATGCATTTATAACTCTCAGATTAGGGGTCAATGGGTGGTTGAGATGTTGAAGTCAAAATTTTAAGTTGATTTAACCTAACCCGGAATGGAATAATATCTATTAATTTAAAAATTAACATGGTCTCCATCTACTTTAACTACTCTCATTTTTTGTTGACTCTATTCAAGTTGCGGTCTTGATGCTTGTTACTTAAATTTGCAGTGATTCATAGTTGACCCAAAAATATATATATATATATATTCGGTGGATATATAATATGATTGTGATTGAGATTTATTTTTTTTTTAATTTTTTTTTTTAAGTAACAATATAATGGGAAAATTGGATGGACCATTTCAAATTTTCAATGCGTGAGAAAATCTAACTGGGCAGCTAAAAAAACAATTGCAGTCCCTTTAAATTATCAATAACAAGGATTTCAAAATAGGAAATTGCTTGGTACTGACCGGTCAGTACCCAAGCCAATATAGACTCATATGAAGACAGATTCATCGACAATTAAGTCTCTGCCGGATGGCAATATTCAATAAGAGAGCTTAATTAATATTTTTAAGAAGGCAATTAAACCTAATATTCAATACTCAATAAATTTTGCTCATCTACCATCTAGTAAGCTTTTAAATATCTTTATGACACATCAATTTTATCATAATGAATTTTTTTTTTCCTTAATCTTTTTATTATCAGTGGGATTTAAACCGCTGATTTGAGAGTTATTTGTCCAAACCTCAAGCTCGTCCATCTATCATAAGCTATGCCTCTGGGGGCTTATCATAATGAGTGGTTAAGATTTGTTTTATTTTTATTTTTAATTTTATTTTTTACCAACATAGTAATAATCAATCACGAATATATATATATTTTTGACAGTATCTATCTATCTATCTACCTATCTATACCAATTTTTTTTTAAAGTTTTTTGCTATTGATAGGATTCGAACCGCTAACTTAAGAGTTGAGAGTCATTTGCCAAAATCCTAAACTCATCAATCTATCAGCTGAGCTACACCTCTGGGGACAATCAATCACAAATATTATATTTTTCGGATAAAAGGTTTATATTTGTATAAAATGAAATTGTTCTCTATTTTTTTGGTTAATAATAACATGAAATGTAATTCAAAAGTAAACCACCCAAATGATGGTATGAATTGAATAGCACTTGATCACAAGACCTCATATATATGATTACAAAGAGATCTCACCGGCAGAGGGATATACGCTAAGAAATGACATGTATGAATAACTAGTTATATAAAATATGCATATCACGTGACATAATATAAGTGATATATACCGAGACGTTTAGAAGTTTTTCTCACAAGTGAGAGAGTAGCAACTTTCGGTGCCACATGTCAAGAAATAAATGGCATTAAACAGAGTACTGTTTTTTTTTTTTTGACAACATTAAACAGAGTACTTATAGGAATAGAATTAGGGAAAAGGAAAAATAATAATAATAATAAAAAAAATAAAAAATAAAAAAATAAAAAAACAATAGGAACAAATAAGAAAGAGTGGGAAGGCAATGGATTTTCTGGGTCCATGGTGTCTTAATGAAAGGGGAAATTCAAGTCAAGAGCATGATAGGTGTTGGGATGGATGGAATGTTAGTGTAGGGCACCGACTTGTAATTTTCATGTGTTTTGGAAACATTACATGTGCTTTATGGTTTTTATGTATCTACTGTGCATTGTCCATGGATATATATATATATATATATATGTTTGCTTAAATCCCATCCACAATTATATAATTGCAATAACTAGCTGAACTACTATTAGTTGTACCTCTTATCCATCTTGGCGAGAGCGGGTTCGAGTTTCTACTTACTCGTAAAAAGATAAAGTGTGGAAAGACATCTTTCCTGTCATCAGAGTAGCTTGATGATATCTAAACACATTCTTGAAACTCATTATCAATAAACACATCATTGAGACTCAACAATTCAACATGTTCCTATCCTCCTCACAAATCGATCAATGAACGCTCTTACCGGTTACCACCTAGCCACATTGAGCAGCATTCAACAGATTTACAGTAAATTTCAATTTTGAAAATAGTTTTGTTTTTGTTTGCTTTTACCACCAATTTTTCTCATGGAGACATATAAGTGTGAATATATTTATAGCACATTTATCCACCTTATCACTTTTTATCATATAAGCATTATTTGACCCAACTGTATTGTTTTGTCGGACAAAGAGTAATGAAATAGATAGATGTGCTATAAGTATACTCACACTTACGTTTCTATAGGAGAAAAACTCTTTTTACCACACCCATCGCACAATACGTGCACAAACACAAATTAAATTGTTCTTCACTACACAATATTTAATCAATTTGAAGAAAAATAATTAAACATATGTAAGTTGATAAAAAAAAAGTCAGGGAACAGATGCTTTTACAATGGACAATCATTTATAAATAACTTGAAAAGTTCATATAGGTATTTCAGCAGTTGATTATTGAGTATTAGCTGAAGTGTATCTTCACTTAAAATGGGAGTAAAGTTTTTTGAAGAATAGCTTGCTATAGTTGCTGACAATTCATGGGCTTATCAACTAAATAAATGTTACAAGATGGAAGAAAAAAAAAATAATGTAAACAACGTTTAATGCTACAAAATGGAACTGATTACTGCTTCACTATCTGGGACATACTTCTTAATCCCTTGGAGCTGCAGAGAATATATTAAAGAGAACCAGAGAAATCACTTGCCGTATTGTCCTATTCGGTATCCCTGCGGCTTTCACTTGTCAGCCACAGCTTCTTCTGGATAATAAACACCGCTTCATCCCCGTCCTGTTCGGAATCTGAATTGGCATCAGGACCTGCCACTGCTTCCCAGTGTAAGGCTGTTAAATACTTCTTAACGAAGTCTATCACATGTTGTTTGTCCCGGATGATAATGAAACCACTCGGCCTGAGCATGCGATCCATCTCGAGTAGCAAATCCTCACCACTGCAACCTTTTTTCTCGATATCAGAGAAGACGGTCCAAGCATGGAGTAAATCGTATGTCCGAGGGTAGGTTGAATAGGCTTGACACCTAAGAAAATAATAGATCCAGTCAATCACAATTCAAAATTTACCACTGTGGGACACAATCCACAAATGAAGAGCACTGTCAAAAGAATCAAGTCAAATAGGTTCTATGAGTCAAGCTGGAAACATGTATGACCAAAGCTGGGTTAAGTTAAATGTCTTTCACCAAATCATAGCAGGGGCCAAAACAAATTGTGTCCTCGACAAGAAAATGATATTTTGTACAACATAACAACTCTAATATTAGGGGAAGAAAATCGTGTCCTTTGGTTGAGAACTTTTTCCTTTTTTCCTTGCCATACTAGAAAAAATAATCCATATTATATTTCAAAGTTAAAAGGGCATCAATTAATCTATATGTCAGTAAGTCAATTTATGCATACCAGTTGTGAGTAGAGCCAATCAGGCCTCTGTCATATATCACCTTCAGAGTGTTTGGTCCATCTTCAGAGACAACATTCATCACCCAAACATCCTTATCCTTCAGAGCAGCTGCAAATGAACCCAAATTTGCTTTCATGTCCATCACGTTCCTCAGAGTATCGGATTGAATCTTTGTACTCAAGAGATTCAAATAACTCTCCACTCTTCTTCGCCAAATTTCCTGCACCACATCAGCAATACTTAAGCTCATTTCCTTAGTTGTATGTCATTACTACTGCATCCAGTACAGGTACTACAGTAATAAAGATCACGTAGATGAAACAATACTGAGTTTTATTACCGTATCCTTTTCAAACATTTCACTTGAATAGCCAAAGTCAGCAAGTCGAGGAGGAGGGGCAGTCAATCTAGCAGGCCAAGGAGCCAATTCACTTCCCTTGGCTTTATGGTCATCTGATAAAAACCAACAAACTGTCTGTAAGCAAATAATTTCAACTTCAAACCTTGTATCATTAAATTGGAGGCATAAATTCAAAGTCCATAAATAAACAATTAAATTGCATTCGGTTGGACAGTACAAACGAAAATGAGCGATAACCCCCATTATTTTTGAATTAACTAATCAACTATAAGTTTCCCAGTATTTCTTAGGTGGTCCATATCGATTTCTTCTCTATTGTTGTTTGTCTGATGGCTTTCAAGTACATTATCCTTTTTCTTTAACAAGTAGATGCTTATGTTCCTCATATCAAGCAACATCAATGCTTGTTTCATATTGTTTTCAGCAAAAGAAACATCAAGAATTTATATATCAACTAAAAACAAAAATGCAATTAAAAAGTTTCGTGTAACTACAATAAATTTAGTTGTATCTTGTTTCAATATGAAAAAAGCAGTTAATTATCAGCTTAGAAAGAAATCTTAGATATTACGATTCAGATAATGTCATCAATTACGGAAAATTCATAAATGATGAACAACCAAAGCAATAGAAAAGAAAAGGACACTCACGGTCAGAGTATGGTGTAATGCAAGCTTCCATTGGCACACCCCATACTGCATCTGGATCATCATCAGAACGGCAGAGAGGGGGAAGAGTACCGGGTTCTCTTTCCTGATAGCAGTCATTTGTTAGAGGTTTTTGCCAAATGACAGTTTGGTTCTTCTTTGAAGCTATCCTCCAACACATGCGTTCCACAAGGGCACTCATCTGTT
Organism: Acer campestre; assembly: GCA_954870605.1. Lineage (NCBI taxonomy): Eukaryota > Viridiplantae > Streptophyta > Magnoliopsida > Sapindales > Sapindaceae > Acer > Acer campestre. The sequence continues at coordinate 10,826,445 of OX940811.1, read as the reverse complement.
TCCATATTCTGAGATCCTCTTCATCCTGTGCATAGGCTTCAGGAGATGAGTAAGCAAAGTAGCCCCCTGGTTTGAGTAACCTATCTAACTCAAGAAGTAGAATCCCGTCCCTTTGGAGCCAATCAATCCTACAACGGGAACAGTGAGCAAGTTCAAAAGATCTACTTGGGTAAGGGAGCCTCTTAGTTCCTAGAACGCCAAGATATGCAGGAATCCCTCTTTCTAGGGCAAACTGGATTTGGTTTTGATGCACATCATTGGGTGCTAATGACATTGTAATGACATCAGATGAAAGAAGATATGCTCCAAAACTTGCAACACCACATCCGACATCAAGCACTGTTCGTAACCTTCCTCCATTATTTATCTTCTTGTTTGTAAAGTTGAGCATCTGCCAATTCATGCAATAAATATATGTTTATCGCTTCATCCATAAATGCATATAAAGTTTAAGAACAACAATTGCATAAAGAATGAACCATGAATGCCATAATCTTTATAAAGAAATATATAAAGAAATGCGTGAAAGGAAAAGACCAAGGCCCTATATAGACCGGTGATTCAAGCAGTTCAGACAAGGGATTCAACATCAAGAAATAATGTTTTTGTTATTTTCTTTTTTATTAAAATCAGTAGGAGTCAGCCAGCTTACATTTGCAATCGAAGCAATATATTTATCAGCTCCATAGTGGAAATGAGTGCCTCCCCCAGGGAATACAATCTTTTCACCTTTAACAACCATCCAGTTCTGGTCAGACTTCTCATGTGCAAGGTGAGTATGAGGTATGTTTGCTTTCCATACTTCATCTCTGCTTTTAGGCCACTTGATTGGGATCTGCAACATCACAGGAGCAACAAATAGTTGATACTAAGCAATAATAGTTCATTCTTCAATTATCCCAACAACGAGGAGTAAGATATATGCTAAATTTATTCAAGGCAAGGCAATTGTATTTTTATACAAATAAAAATAATAAATCCAACACAATTATAGTAATCCACTTCAGTATATTCTCACCTAAATCCAACACAATTATATTAATCCACTTCAGTATATTCTCACCTTGTATCCATGTGGAGGAGGAATCAAGCAATTGAACTTCCTTTCAGGAGGAGGACAGTGACGCTCGTAGTGCTCCATCAAAGACAAATCCAACTTCAATCTCATTTGATATATGAGATCCCTGCTCAGGCATGGAATTAGCTCTGAATGCCGATCATCACAAACCTTCAAAATTCATAGCAGACATATAAAACCATAACTGAAGAAATTGGGAACAACTCAAAAAAAGAAAGAAATATGTGCTTAGATGCTATTGCACTTTACAGTATTCGAACTTACAGGGAAACTCTTTGGTACAACATCATCCTCTCCCTCGTCGTGTCCAAATTGCGAAGATTCATCTTGCTTGCCATCAGTATCTTCATCCCCACCCAAGTAAGACGATCCAAGTTTTCTCAAAGATTTTCCATATTCCATAGCATTGTTTGAAGAGCCAAAAATGGATCCACGATATGCATATAGAAAGCCAAAAAAAATTGCAACAATTATCACAGAGGTAATTAAACGTTTCTTTTGGCCTCCATCAGATCTTCCCCTCATCTTTTATTAGTTTCAAAATCCTCAAGCAGAGACTACAAATTTAGTCAATTCACTAAGAGATCAGAATGTATATCTCATTATACTAAAAACTCTTTCAGGTAAAATTCAATATCTAAATGAGCCCTTTAATTTGAATACACAAAATAATAACAATATATCTTCCTTGAAGATCTATCAAATAGGAACACCAGAAACAGAATGATCAACCTGCAAAAAATACAACAAAAAATCTATCAATGTATTGTGGGGATCATGTCACTGTAATATCAAAAAGTCCAAATAGATGAAGCTATGATTATTTTACCAATTTAACAGTATGTAAAGCATCACATCATAGTTGTTAAAATTCTCAATTTAACTAAGTCTACACCAGAGAAATCAATAAGCAAAGATCGTCTAATCAATCGATAGAAGCATCGGATGCAGATGAAACATCAATCACGATTAAATGAATTAAAGTGTAAATTGATGAGATAACTAAGCACAGTTTAATAGCAAGATACAAGCTTGTTTCACAAGTTTTGAATCAATGTTACTAGACAAGAAAAAGCAAAAAAGTTCAATCATGTTAATTGCAATTGACCAGCTATAAGCAACAACTGGAGCAATGAAAGGGATTGATTCAAGTACCTGATTAACTTAATCTGACAGATCTAAAACAAAAACCCAATTAGAAAAACTTCTACCCTCACTAAAAATGAATCAAAAACACATCCAATTCACACATTTAAAATTACAAATAAAAAGAGCAAAGATTCAAACAGTTGAACTCAATGAACCCAATTACACTTGACCTGACGAAATCAAATTTGACTCATCAACACTAAAAACCACAGATCCCCGAGCAAAGTATCAGACAATAAAGCAAAAAACCCAGAAACTTGAAAGGCCAAAGAAGAATCACAGAAGAACAGAAGCTTACTGGGGTTTCAAGTTTCAACCAAATAACGAAATGGGCACGTAAGATCTGAGTCAAATGAGTGTGTTCTCTATACATAAATAATAATAAAAAAGGAAGAGTTTTTTTTTTTTTTTTTTCTCTGGGGGAAAACAAGAGAATGAGAGAGAGCAGATCTCGGAGTTTTATTGGTGATGTTTTTCTATATTTGGGCAGAGAGAAAAGGTAAGTACGTGTGTGTGAGTGTGAGTGCGGAGACAATCTTACATGCATCCGGTGTAATGCATCCATCCAATGGGTGTATGCCATGTGATAAAAATAACAATCAAACGAGTTCTTTATGCCACGTGGTATGCGCCGATTGATTAGAGTGCACCGCACTGGGTGCATGCAAGATTTTCTCGTGAGTGTGAGTGTGAGTCTGTGTGAGTCAAGGTCGTTGAAATCTATCTATTTACACCAATTAAATGGTTACAAACAAGTGTAATCATTATCTAAATATATTTATATTCAATGATGTCGGTAGCTTAGAGCATCTCCAATACAAAAGTGGCTTGTATATCAATAATTATTGACATGGTAACAATGTCAAGAGACTTGCTTCCTATGTGGCATAAAAATAGACTTAATAGACAACCAACTCAAAATTTGGTCTCTAATGCTTCCATTTAAAACACAATTTTTTTAATGACGCGTCCATTTTTTTTTTTTTTTCTTGTTTTATTTTTTATTTTATTTTCTTACCACAAATATATGGAAAATTAATGTCAGTTTTAAATGTTTGCTGAGTCAACCTAAAAAATAGCTGTGCAATAGACCATCTGAAAGTGGACAGTCATGTTGACAATGTTTAATACTTTTTTTGCCATGTCAGCTTGAGGTTGAATATGCACGGTTGCATTGGAGACACAATTATTAACATAACGTCTATTTATCCTACGTGGCATCTCTTTTTTTCACAAGCCACGCTTGCATTGGAGATGCTCTTAGAATTTTTAATTACTCGTCTCTACATTTTTCTCACTTATAGGATTGTAATTAGTAATTACTAATTCAGCAATGCTACACATCTCATCTATAATCCCATCATTTTCATCCTAACACACGTGGCCTCTAAGGTGTCACTTGGGGAGTGGACAAATATTAATTTATGAGAGAATACATGAGTAAGAAAGATAAGTATCAATTAATGTGTGTCCACTCACAAAGTGACACTTTAGCTGCTACGTGTGTTGAGATAAAAATGATGGGATTGTAGGTGAGATGTTTAGCATTATTGTTACTAATTAGATTCACTGAAATATTTTGTGCCTCTCATATTATGTATTGACATCACATTATTATAAGGGATTTTTTTAATTAAAATTTAAAATTGTCAAAATGTTTTTTCTTTTGTGTACAATTAATTGGTTTTTTTTTTTTTTTTTATAAAAAAAAAATAATAATAATCAAACAAGGGAATTTTTATAATTCTCCCTTTTCTAGTATTTTTTACTTCCTTCAAACCATTGGAAGTTATGGTATTTAAAAAGTAAGTTAACTTATAATTGATGTTATGAGATGAAGTGAAAAATGTAATTCGAAGTAAGTTAAGTTATAATATCAAATGATTGCTATCCTTTATGGGCTCAAATTGGCGTGTGATACTGGTTTACAACCGTGTGTTGCTGAATCCGATGCTAAGGTGGTAGTTGACTGGATCAATTGTGGTAAGTCTATCAAAGCTGATATTGGGTGTATTATTTCTGATATTTTAGTACAGCTCATACAGGCTCGTTGTTTGTCTATTAGTTTCGTCCCTAGATTGGCTAATCAAGTAGTCCATGTGTTAGCTAAAAACGCCCTCTCTATTGTTGAGGATATGTTTTGGCTGGAAGAATATCCTTCCTGTGTTGTTTCGTTTATTTCGGCGGATTGCCATGTTCCTTTGTAATGCTTGGTTATTTATCAAAAAAAAAAAAAAAAAAAATGATCCTAATTCCACTGTAGAGGAGGGTTTTCGAACATTTCGGAAAGTGATAAATAAAAGGGTTATTAGCATTACAATCCCCTGAATTTTACGTGAATTTATATTTTACCTCTTGGATTTTGCTTTTTAGCATTAAACCCCCTGTTATACAACCGAGTAGGTTGGCTCTTAGATTAGATTGCAAAATGAGATAATATTGTGATTGATTGATGGCATGCCAGTCCATTATTACAACTTTACAGTTCAAAAGAATAAGTCTGGCAATATCTCTTCACCAATAATAAATAATGATGATGTCCACTAAAAACACCACAACGCGTATATTTATTTAGACCTCACAACTTGCACTTTTGTATGTATACAACGTGGTTGATGTTTCCTAAGGAATGCTCCACCACCAAGGTTCAAGTCTTACTTTGATATGTATATAATTTGTCATATTTTAGCTATTAAATCTTAAGTGTGGGTGTTTTTTTCCAATTCTATTGGGAGCAACCTTCTTTCCGTTATGAGAGTTGTAATCTATTTATACCTTCTTTTTGATAATGGGAGTAGTATTTCGGGTTGTCCTTGAAGAGTCTAATCTCGCTAGATCTCGACAGTCGTTGTAATTAAAAAAGAAAAATTACAAACATTATTATATGATTGTTGATCTTCTTCGGTCTTCTAGTCTTTCTCCTCCAAATCCAATTACTATAGCTGAGTTGACGCCTTGACGGTGAGAACAGGGAATCCACACCACCTCTAGTGACTTATTTTTATTCACAAAATAATAGACAATAAGTAATCTAATTAATGTTCACGTGTGCTACCAACTTGTATCAAATAAAAACTTACAACAATGCATATGAGGGCCTTTAATGGAATTTGGGCCTTCAATTTGGAGCCCAATATTAAGTGGAGTGGGGTTTAATATAAGGTGGCGATATTTGCACTCGTATGCGCATCCTAAATTTATATATTTTTAAAATTCTAATCTTACCCTTAAATTAAATTATTAATATTTTAATTTTAAAATATAATAGGCTAATTGACACGGATACCCCTTGAACTATATCCGAATTTGCACCTTACCCCTTGAACTTTTTTTTTGGGCATTAAACCCCCTAAACTCTCTGAAATTTGCAATTGTTAACGGAAATTCAACGGAACCCTAATTCCGTCTAGAAAAATTATACTAAGCTCCCTTGATTATAAATATAATTGTATTAAACCGGAAAATATATAATAATATTACCCAAATACCCTCTGACCAAATTTTAAAAATAAAAATTTAAAATTTAAAATTTAAATAATGGTTAAATAATAATAAAATTCTGAATTTTATTATAAAGACAATAAAATAAAATAAAATAAAATTGATTTAACAATTATTAAATTATATTTTTTATTTAAATATCCCTAAATATAAACCCATATAAATATTTAAATTATTAAAGAAGCATAAAATAATGGTTAAATAATAATACAATCCCCTTTCAATAATAATAATAATAATAATAATAATAATAATAATAATAAAATTCTTATTTTTTTATAAAGACAATTAAATAAATAGAGACATGAAAAAAATCTCTATTTATTTAATTGTCTTTATAAAATAATAATAATAATAATAATAATAATAATAATAATAATAATAATAATAATTATTATTATTATTATTATTATTATTTAAAATTTAAAATTTAAATAAGGGTTACATAATAATAAAATTCTGAATTTTGTTATAAAGATAATTAAATAAATAGAGAAATGAAAAAAAAAATTGATTTAACAATTATTTAAATTATCTTTTTATTTAAATATCCCTAAATATTAAAACCCAGATAAATATATAAATTATTTAAGAAAAGTAAAAATAATGGTTAAATAATAATACAATTCCCTTTCAAAAAAAAATAAAATACAAATCTGATTTTTTTAATAAAGAAAATAATATCTTAAAAAATTAAAACATCTTTAAAATCTCAATCATCCATCCCATAGATGGACGGTGGAGAAATATTTATTAAAACAAATTCAAATAATTTTTTTTTTTTGAAATAAATTGATTTATCTCAATTACAAAATAATAATAATAATACAAATACAAAATTTAAAAAATTGAACATCAATCCAATTAAAAGCACATATAGAAGAATTAAAAATTAAATTTTTATTTTAAATTTTATGGGTGTTGGAAATTTAAATTTTTTATTTTCTTTAGACAATGAAAATTTTTAAGGATTGGATGGAGAAACAGGTGTTCATTTAATTAGATGGATCGAAGTTCATTTAAAAATATTTATTCGAAATTTTTTATTTTAAGGATTTCTCTTCTGTATGTTCAAAAAGTTAAAAAATTAATTTAAAAAACACATTTCACAAACCAACAAACGAAATCCAATTACAATAAAATAAAATAAAATATAAAATAAAAAGAAGAAGAAGAAGAAGAACATTGATGGATCTTCATATCTTCATTAATGGAGAAACTTATTATTATTATTATTATTATTATTTTTGTAATTGAGATCAATCAATCTATTTAAAAAATGTTTTTTTTTTTAAATTTGAATTTGTTTTAATAAATATTTCTCTACCGTCCATCTATGAGATGGATGGTAGAGATTTTAAAGATGTTTTAATTTCTTAAAGATTTTATTTTCTTTATAAAAAAAATAAGAATTGTATTATTATTATTATTATTATTATTATTATTATTGAAATGGGATTGTATTATTATCTAACCATTATTTGTATTTTTCTTAAATAATTTAAATATTTATATGGGTTTTATATTTAGTGATATTTAAATAAAAAAGATAATTTAATAATTGTTAAATCAATTTAATTTTTTCATTTCTATATTTATTTTATAGTCTTTATAATAAAATTCAGAATTTTATTATTATTTAACCATTATTTAAATTTTAAATTTTAAATTTTTATTTTTAAAATTTGGTCAGAGGGGTATTCGGGTAATATTATTATATTTTTTTCGGTTTAATACAATTATATATATAATCAGGGGAGCTTAGTGTAATTTTCCTAGACGGAATTAGGGTTTCGTTGGATTTTCGTTAACAATTGCAAATTTCGGAGAGTTTAGGGGGTTTAATGCAAAAAAAAAAAAAAAAAGTTCAGGGGGTAAAGTGCAAATTTGGGTATAGTTCAGAGGGTATCCGTGCCAATTAGCCAATATAATAATTCTTATCGCTATCTACTTTTTAAATTTTTAACTAACTAAATCAAATTAAAAATAATAAAGAAAAACAAAATCCTAAATATATCAAAAAGTGTAGAAAAACAGTATATTCTCTCAAGAAAATATGGAGGCTGCTGCCTCATCCTCTTCTATCCTAGATTAGAAAATTATATATATATATTAGGCCTCTTTTAATTTTGTATTTCAGATTAAAAAAAAAAACACACAAAAAAAAAAAAAAAAAAAAAAAAAAAAACACATACCATTCCCTCTCTCCTTAGGAGAATGATGAAGCCGAAATGGATGTCTGCAATTTTATTGTTGTTGTTGTTTATCAGTTTATAATTTTTCCTTTTTATTGTTATTTTTAAACTAATTTTTCCTTTTTATTTTATAATACTTTTAAAAATTAAAACAAAGTGCATATTTGGTAACACGTGGGGTGTACTTACAAGATTTTATCTTTTAAATTTTTTTAAAGGGGTGTACATACAGTTTTTTAGGGGTACAAATATTGTATTCTTTATATTGTAATCGGCCCACTTTTGAATTGGCCTGGTGTGTAAAAGAGTTAGGTCCATTTTTTTCCAGCATTCGGGCCTCATTTGTGTGCATGAGCCTATGACTATTACAGTATTACTCTTATCAAATCAGAAGAACATCTTGAATGCTTTTAGAGAAGCACTTGATCACAAGTATTTTTCTAAGAAGTACTTTTAAATCATCTTTATGTAAACAACTTTTACTTGGACATCATTTTCTCTTTTTCGAACTCGATGTTTGCTTTTAAGATTTGGATCGGGCAGTCCAAGCCCATCAAACTAATTTTATTTGAACCCAAATTAAACCCAGTGAATCATATTAGTATTTTATTACTCAAATCCAAATGTTTAAATATATATATATATATATATCTACCTATTTAGATTAGATATTTTTTTTAAAAGTTTTTACTATTCGTAGAATTTTTTTATTTTTTTTTTATGGTTTGAAAAAAAAAAAAAAAGATGTTTATTATTTTGAAACACAAAAAATTATATATTAAAATATTAAAAAAGAATAAGTTATTTAATTAACTTTTTTTTTTGTGATAATATCTATTAATTCGGGACTATGTATTTTTTTGAAAACTTTCACTATTGGTAGAATTCGAGCCTCAAACTCATCCATCTATCAACTGAACTACGTCCCTATCGACAATTATTTAATTAACTTTTGAATAACCTATGACGTTTCAAGTTACAATACATGACTTGTTATTTAGATATATATATAAAAAAAAAATGTGATAGTAGCAGCCAGCAGGAGCTTAATTGTCTGATTGGATAAAGTAGTAAAAACTAAAAACCCAATCGAGTGTGGAAAGGTCAACCTAGAAATGTAGATTTGATGATAACATTCCTTTTTCTTGCTGAAATTAAAAAAAAAATCGAAAAGATTTGAGTTGACAGAAAGACAGATGCAAGACATGACAAAGCGGAATGGTCCACGTCAAGGAACATTAGCATTGAGACATGGACGGTTTAAATGGAACCACGTGGAGAGAAAAGTACCATTGGATTGACCGGTTAAAACGAGGCAGACATTGGCGATAGGGGAGCACGTGTTGTGGGGCAGACAGCCCGCCATGGAAATGACTCATGAATGCGTAATTCTCGTACTTACTTTTTTTTTTATTTTTTCTGCCAATTTACTTTTTCTCGTTCACTTTTTTCCATGTAAACATATCAATCATTCCTAATTTTCCATTTCAAAGGATGCATTTTAGTGGGGAGCAGAGATCCATCCTCTCTCCTCTATCTCTAACCAAACAATGGAGCGGAGCTCTCCTCCTTCGGCTCTCTTCTCCAACCCCCTCCTTCCCTTCATCTCTCATTCGTATCAAACTGAGCATCATTCTTCCTATATATTCCTGGTATCTATAATGAACTTGAGTTATATTCTCATTTTTCAAATAATTTAAAATAGTTCAAAATAACAATAAATAAATTAAGGGTTTCATTGAATTTAACTGTCATAAAGGAATCACTTATTTTAATTTCGGTAAGAACTACCAGGAAATCACATTGATTTTAATGATTTTTTATATGAATTTTTTTGTGAATGAATTTTCCGATGCCTTTATATTTTTAAAAAAATCGGGATAAATCGTTCTATTGTTTCAAAATTTTACAAATTTTATTCATATATAGATTTTAATGAACTTATCATCTAAAAAAAATTCAGATCAAAATTTATTCAAATCAATGTGATTTCATGGTGGTCCTCACCGAAATTTAAATAAAAGCTCCCTTATGAGAGACTCACTGTATATATATAGTATTTTTACTGTCAATTCGTCCTGATATAAAATATATCCTGATATAAAATATATCAGGACGAAAAATATGGATCGTAGATTATAGAGAAGTTTTGATAAGTGCATACACTTTGAGTCAAAGTATGTAAATCTAATTGTTCACATTCTTCGTCCTGATATAAAATATATCAAAACGGACTGACAATAGAAAAATTGTATATATATATATATGCTTGAGTAATCTTATAAAAGAAATTAAGAAATCACATTTTAAAATTATAAATTTAAAAGTTAGGAGAAAAATATGACTTCAATCCATAGATCTATTGATGTGAAACCCCCCTAGGCCACTCTCAACTTAATTGGTTATTAAGAAATCACATCTAAGTGAATTATTTTCTTACTTTATTGATTTATTGTTCACCTTTGATCATAAAATGTTAAAAAATGATATAACAAAGAGAGCTATCAAAATATTAAATATATATATATATATATGAATTAAAATTTTGACTTCAACATCCCAATCATTTATGTGATTTTAATTCAAGAGTTATAAATGCATTCAAATCTCAACCATTGGATTAACAACACATTAGTGATTGAGTTGTTATATATAATCAATGTTATAACGATTCCTAATTTGTATATAGAAACTATTAGAAAGTAAATAAAATTTCAGGATCGAAAACCTCACCGGAAGGAAATTGCAATTGATAGATTACAACGTGGGAAAAGTAAATAAATAAAAAAAATAGTAGGTAAGAAATTTAAATATTTTAGTAGATATTAAGATAGATTAATGATATATATATATTTTTTTGACAATTTGCTAGGTTATTTGAATCCATTCAAATAAGTACGTCAACTTGTTGACACAACGTTTGTGAGAGTAGTTGGAGAATGTGGGTACATCTAAACATATGTGGTATTGTGTCGACTGTCAACAACACCGATAGTCACATTCTTTTGCTCCGAACAAGTATTATCTTCGATTTGGACTCTCTATCTACCAAAGTTTTTCTTAAGTTTTAGAGGATCTATTCACGTGTGACAATTTCACGGACATTTCAATGGGTAATAAGATTTATTTATTGGATGATAAATGAAATTTAAAAAAAAATCCGAATTAATCATTGATCTATGCAATTGCTACATGTCAATAAATCTTTCAAAGCTTAGAAAAAACTTAGGTTATAAGAGGATCTAAATCCGTTCATAACACCTATTATGAGCTGATAAGTATAAAACGAATTTGGATCCTTTATTGATCTGATTTTTTTCATGACCTCACATAATCTCGTGACATATAAGCATTACAATGGATGTGATTGGTTTCCACAACCACTTTATCAACAACTAATCACATACTTTAAAAAGGTCAGGAAAAATATCAGATCAGCAGATGATCAAAATCCGTATAAAACATCAATGTCTAATGGACAAAATTAGAACATCACTTCAAAGTGGCTAAGAAGTTTACCAATTACCATAGACCACTTTCAACTTTGTCATTAAGAAATCACATTTTAGTAAGTTATTTTCTCACTTTGTTAATTTTTTAAGCACTTTAATCATGAATGATATAATAAAAGGAGATTTCAATTTATTTTTTTTAAAAAAATATTATGACAATTCCTGAATTGTAAATAGAAAGTAAATGAATACAATAAAATATAATTCAAGGAAAATATAAACCTAACAGCTGAATGGAAATTGTAATTGTAATAAAATTAGAAGGTAAGAAATATAATTATATAATTACTAGACTTGAGATAGATTGATGAAAATTTCTGACTATGTATGAGGTTATTTGAATCCATTAAAAAAATGTCTTAAATTGTTGATACTCAGATACAACATTTATGAGAGTAGCTGGTGATGCTGGGCGCCTGGGCCAAGTAAAACTAAAACATATGTGGTACTGTGATTCAATATCGCAGGTTAATTATAAAATAACAGTGGACATAACATCTTAGCAGATATGGTACTACATCTCCCTTTCACGATAGTGGTGGTGGTGGTGAAGGATTCGAGTCTCACCATGCACATTTTATAAGCATGTATTGAGAGTTTTCTCTTAATTTATAAGAGTAGTTATCTAAATTGAATATATATTATCTGAACTTATCAGGTCCCGATAGTCTAATTGTAATAGGTTGTAATACTTAAAAAAAAAAAAAAAAAAAAGATATTATAAAATAACAATGTTTTCAATGGGTAAATATACTCTTGTAATATTACAGTCTTTTTATTGTCAGTTCGTTTTGACAATAAATATATCAGGACGAAAAATGTAGACCATAGGTTATGGAGAAGTTTTGATAAATGCGTACACTTTGAGTCAAAGTATGCAAATCTAATAGTCCACATTCTTCGTTCTGATATATTTATTGTCAGAACGAACTGATAATAGAAAATCTGTGTAATATTATTTCTTATTGTCTGTGCATATTCATCTTCATTGGAGCTTTTTGGTAATAGTCGTGAGTCGTGACCAACAGCCATCAGCTGTCGGCTCGTTGGTAAGGCGAGAGCTTCATGCCCGATTTCTGGAGGCACACCCTCCACACAAGCACCACCCGACGAAGGGGGGACGGCTTGTTTGTTCAAATTTGGATGAAAAATTAAATGGTCTTGGTGCAAATTTTATTATAATTGATCATGTGATGATCTTTGAAAAAGATTGAAGAGGGACCTCCATGTTAGTTATATATTATATGCATGTACAAAATGGGATTTGATCCTTCTTTATTGCTTACTGCCTGCCTCCTCTAGTCCTCTTTCTTTGTGATCGAGTTGTGACTTTGAAGCCTCCAAATCAAAGCCACCATCATCAAGTGAAAATTGTACTACTCCTACCCTACAATTTGTGCAGTGCCACTCTAAATCTCGTATTGCCTCTAGGACCGATCCATTTACAAATTGTATTATTATTTTTTTTTGAAATATACCAATAATTAAGATATGGCCGACCTCTTTTTTGTTGGTGGGATGGGAATGTTTGAGGTCACTAGTGGTGCACCTCTGAGAGAAAAAACGAACACTCAAATGAAGGAAAGGAGAAGCTTTCTAAAACTTTTTATTTCTCTCTAATTTTCTTACACCACTCCACACATTACAACACAATCTAAATCCTTTTATATAGGGAAATCTGATGAGAAACAAACAAACCCATTAAATGAAGAGCAATTAAAACCGATCAGGTTTCAGCTGAGAGATGGAAGATGGCAGTTGGGAGCTGGTTAGTTGAGAAACTTTCGGTGGACAGTGGCTATTGTCAACAATGGCTGCTTCTAGAATTTCGGTGGCTGACTGGAGGAGAAGATGGATGTCTGAGCAAGTTTAATTTCCAACATCCCCCCTTAAACTTGCCTCTCCATGTTTCATCATACATTCATACCAAGCATTGTCTTTAATCTTGAAAACACGTCATGTTTGAGCGGCTTGGTGAAAATATCAGCAGCTTGATCATATGTTCTGCAAGAGACTAGTTCCACCTCTTTTTTCTTCACATGCTCTCTGATGAAATGATACCGCGTATCAATATGTTTGCTCCTTTCATGGAATACTGGATTCTTTGCTAGCGCAATCGCTGACCGATTGTCGATGTAAACCTCTGTGGGATTAACTTGTGGAAATCCCAAGTACTGCAACACATTCCTGATCCATATACCATGACAAACAGCTGAGCAGGCAGCAACATACTCAGTTTCACATGATGACAATGTCACAATGGCTTGCTTTTTGGATGACCATGTGAACGCTGTATCTCCCATAAAAAACGTAAAACCTGTTGTGCTTTTACGTTCATCCAGATCTCTTCCCCAATCACTATCTGAATAGCCAATCAACCTGCAATCTTCACATTTGGTATATAAAATACCATCATTAATAGTACCTTTTATGTAACGAAGAATTCTCTTTGCTGCATTCAGGTGAGATTGGTCAGGAGTCTCCATGTATCTGCTGACTAGTCCAACTCCATAGAGTATATCTGGCCTGGTACATGTCAAGTATCTCAAGCTTCCAACCAAGCTCTTGAAATAGGTTGGATCAACATCTCCTCTTTCATTCTTTCTTAACTCTAATCCTGTTTCCACTGGAGTTGTGACAGGATTGCATTTTTCCATACCAAATCTTTTCAGAATTTCTTTTGCATAAATACTCTGGGAGATGAAAATACCTTTTTCGCTTTGCACAACTTCAATACCGAGAAAATGAGCCATTTGACCAATGTCAGTCATCTCAAATTCTGTCACCATTCTCCTCTTGAAATCTTCAAACATGGCTGGATTGTTCCCGGTGAAGATCAAGTCATCAACGTATAGGCATGCATATAACAAGCTTCCATCAGTCTCCTTCTTCATATACAGTGCATGCTCATACGGACATTTCTCAAATCTGTTCTGTTGGAAGTAATCATCAATCCTCCTGTTCCATGCACGAGGTGCTTGCTTCAAACCATAGAGGGCTTTCTTCAGTCTGCATACTTTATCTTCTTTGCCTTTCTTCACATATCCAGGTGGTTGTTCCACATATATTTCTTCTTCAAGAAAGCCATTCAGAAATGCTGACTTTACGTCAAGTTGGTAAATTTTCCAACTTTTCTGGGCTGCCAATGATATTATCAATCTGATAGTCTCTAGTCTGGCAACCGGGGCAAAGACTTCTCCGTCATCAACTCCTTCCTTCTGTTTATAGCCTTTCGCTACAAGTCTTGCCTTATATCTCTGGACTTCTCCTTTCGCATTTCTCTTGGTCTTGTAGACCCATTTCACTCCGATGGTTTTTCGGCCTTTTGGAAGATTAGTCAACTCCCATGTCTTGTTCTTTTCAATGGATCGAATCTCTTCATCCATTGCGCTTCTCCATTTTTCTTCTTGGTTAGCCTCTTCAAAGCTAACTGGATCACTTGTCATCAGCAGACAATACAAAGTAATATCTTCTTCCACTTGTTCTGTATTTTCATACAGATCTTCTAAGCTACGTGTTCCTCTAGGCCTCATATCTGGAAAATCACTTTCAATTGATAATGGAGCATCATACCTTTGTGGTGAAGGGGAACCACGTTGAGGAGTCTGCTAATCTCTGGGTATTTGTGGCTCTGTAGCCACTTCTCTCGTCTCTTCTTCATGTATCAACTCTGCACTTCTGGAAGCTTTGGTTTGATCCCAATTCCAGGATTCATTTTCTTCAAAAATGACATCCCTGCTGAAGATTACTTTCTTAGTGACGGGGTTGTATAGCCGGTAACCCATAGTTCTGTCACCGTATCCAACAAGGATACACTTCTCTCCTTTATCTTCAAGCTTGGTTCTTCTTGCTTCTGGGACCTTGATGTAGGCAATGGAGCCAAAAACTCTAAGGTGGCTCACACTTGGCTTGTGAGTGCTCCATGCTTCTTGCGGTGTCTTTGTATCAAGACTCTTCGTGGGACATCTGTTTTGTAGATATACTGCACACAAGACTGCTTCGGCCCAAAAACTTTTAGGCATGTTTTTATCCTTTAACATGCTTCTGACCATGTTAAGGATTGTTCGATTCTTCCTTTCAGCTACACCGTTTAACTGAGGAGTATAAGCTGGTGTAAACTGATGTCTGATTCCTTGTTGCTTAAGGAATTCCTGGAAAGCACATGCAGTGTATTCTCCACCTTGATCTGATCTCAGTGTTTTGATATAATAGCCACTCTGCTTCTCCACAAGAGTTTTGAACTCCTTGAAATAACCAAATACTTCAGACTTCTTTTTTAGGAAATAGACCCAAGTCTTCCTGCTGTAGTCATCAATGAAGGTAAGGAAGTATTGGTTTTGCCCATTTGATACCGGCGTCAATGGACCACACACATCTGTGTGAACGAGCTCAAGCGGCATGGTTGCTTTCCAATTTGCCTCCTTTCCGAAGCTATTTCTGTGTTGTTTACTAAGGACACAGCTTTCACACATCTCATTCGGGTGATGGATGTTTGGCAATCCTTTCACCATCTTCTTACTTCCAAGTTGCTTTAAACTTTCAAAATTAAGATGTCCATACCTGAGATGCCACAACCAGTCTTTGTCATCGATGATAGCTGTCAAACACCTTGGCGTATCATGATGAATTTCGAGAGGAAACATCCTGTTCTTCGTCATCTGGACCCGAGTAATCAGCTTTCCTCGAGCATCTGTAATGGTGAGTTGCATATTTTGAAGGCTGATATGATAGCCTTTCTCCAAGAGTTGTCCGAGACTTAGGATGTTTGTCTTCATGTCTGGAACATAATAAACATTGGAGATGAAAGCATGATCTCCATTCTTTTGCTTGATCATGACATCTCCTCTTCCTTGGACAGAGATTTTAGAGAGATCGCCAAATGAGATTTCTCCTTGAACTTTCTCATCAAGTTCAGTGAACAAGTCTTTCCTGCCAGTCATATGATTGCTGGCTCCAGAATCAAGAAACCAAACGTTTTGATTCTGATAGGTTGAGTTGTGTGCCATCAACATCAACGATTCTCCTTCAACTTGCTCTTTCTCTGCAAAGTTAGAATTTTCATTTACCTCATATGCGTTACTTCTGCACTCGTTGCTATAGTGGCCATATTTGTGGCAGTTATAGCATTGAACACTTCTTTTGTCAACATTCGGACGATTGTTGTAACCGCCTCTTCTTCCTCGTCCTCTTCCTCGTGGGACATAGTTCTGTTGTCCACGTCCTCCTCTATTTGCATCTCTTCCTCCTCTGCCTCTACCTTTGGTTTCGGCATTTCCAACACCTCTTCCACGAGATCCTCTACCTCGTTCTCTTCCTTGTTGTGAGGTCCCCCCTTGCTCGTATCTTTTCTCATTGAGGGAGAGCTTTGACTGAAGAGCTTGCTCCAACACTCTGTCGTCACTTCTTCTATTTACTTTCTGCTCATGGGATTGCAATGATCCCACTAATTCTTCAACAGATATCGTCTCCAGATCTTTTGTTTCTTCCAGGGCCACAACTATAAAATTAAACTTTGGATCTAATGATCGTAAAATTTTCTCCGAAATTCTCATGTCTACGAGAGTTTCTCCATTTCTTCTTAGCTGATTCGCAACGACCATAACTAGTGTATAGAACTCAGCAATGGATTCATTAGATTTCATTCGGAGAGATTCGAATTCACCTCGTAGAGTTTGAAGACGGATCCTTTTCACTTTGTCAGCACCTTTATAGGTCTTCTGAAGGGTGTCCCAGACTTCTTTCGACGACTTGCAGGATGCTATGATCTCGAACGTGGCTTCATCTAGTCCTTGGTAGATTACGGACTTTGCTTTACAATCCCTCTTTCGATCTGCTTTGAGAGTTGTTGTTTGAGCTTCTGTCAGGGTTCCTTCAGCTTCTTTGGATGCGGGTTCTGTGTATCCATCTTCCACAATATCCATAACGTCTTGAGAACCTAGTAGGGCTCTCATTTGTATGCACCAATTGTCATAGTTGTCTTTGGTGAGTTTCGGGATGACAACTTGAGCATTTCCGTTGGCCATCGAGCTTGAAGTGCTTAGAACACAAATCTGGAGTCTGAATTTGCAAAAATTAAGTGCACGGTTGCGTTCGGAAGGGTCCAAAACCTTGGAAACCAGTCCGAGTTTGTCACAAACCGAGTTCGGAAGCGTCCGAAATGAGCGGTCAAACTTTTGGCAAAAGTCAACCAAGATAACGGAATTATCCTTTGACTGACGGAATATTCCTGTCGTTATGACGGCGTTAGTGACGTCAGCAGAGAACAGTATCGGGTCACGGGACCGGGTCGACGGATCGGATCTCGGGTCGGATCTGTAGAACGGGTGAAGAAGATGACTGGCGCGTGTCACTCACGGGCCGGAGGTGTTGCTGCGCGTGGCCGGCGCGTGTCTTCACTCTCCAACTTCAAGTGGCGCGTGCGGCATCTCTGGAGCTCCGATTTGGGTGAAATTTTCACCGTTGCACTCTTTACGATGATTACAACACACTGGTATGCTCAAATATTTGTTTTGAGCACTTTGATTTCTGGGCCAATTTGGCTTTGGCCTCTGTTTCTCGAATTTCTGGTTCTCCTGGGCTCTGATACCACTGTTGGTGGGATGGGAATGTTTGAGGTCACTAGTGGTGCACCTCTGAGAGAAAAAACGAACACTCAAATGAAGGAAAGGAGAAGCTTTCTAAAACTTTTTATTTCTCTCTAATTTTCTTACACCACTCCACACATTACAACACAATCTAAATCCCTTTATATAGGGAAATCTGATGAGAAACAAACAAACCCATTAAATGAAGAGCAATTAAAACCGATCAGGTTTCAGCTGAGAGATGGAAGATGGCAGTTGGGAGCTGGTTAGTTGAGAAACTTTCGGTGGACAGTGGCTATTGTCAACAATGGCTGCTTCTAGAATTTCGGTGGCTGACTGGAGGAGAAGATGGATGTCTGAGCAAGTTTAATTTCCAACATTTTTATCTTTATAAACTGTATTCAAATTCTCAAGAGCATACTATATATGCCTTTTATTTTATTTTATATTTTAAGCGTAAGGCAGAGTTATTTTGAAATATGAAAAATGTGAATTTTTTGTAAAACTGCAAATATATTAATGAAAGCCACAAAGGGCAGAGATTACAAGCCAACGATAACATCAGAACAGCACAACCACCTTCCCCAACCCTTACAAAAGTCAAAAACAGAAGACAAAACAGCAAAAGCCTATAAAACAATAAACTGATACAACAACAAGCAATTCAACAAAAACAACACTGCACCGATCGCCTACATTTCAAAACCCCAGACTTACTAGAACCAAAACTATTTTTTTGAACCAATGCAATTGTGAAGTCATATTATATAAAATTTGAAAAATGTGAAAAAAAATGCATAAGAACTTACTGTAAAATGCACTTAATTAAGAAAAATGTAAATATTATGAGCAGAAATATTTTAATCCACACTCATTGTGACTCGATAGTAAAAAAACTCCCTGACAATGTTCCAGATTCGAATCGCCATACTCTCATGTGGTATATCAAATATGTATATATATATATACTTAGATCCATGTTTTAGCTTCACATTCAAATAATTCTTTCAAGTTCTTATTGTTAAAGCATCTTCAATGCAAATATGGATTTGGAGAAAATTGAGTGCCACATAGGATAGATAGATAAAAAGTTAGAAAAACCTCATCTTATACAATTATCTAACTTTAATACGGAGATGATGTGGCAAAAAAAAAAAAAAAAGTTAGAGCCCATTTAATTGAAAAATAAAAGAGGAGAGATGGTGAAATAATTGTTTTATTATGGTCATAAAATTTATGCATATCATCACATCACCTCTTAGTAGAGATGGTTGTGCACCTCCTTTCCACACCTAGTGGTTAGGGGTTCGAGTCCTACCATGCGCATTTTACAAGCATGTGTAGGAAGTTTTTCTATGGGTTTGTGAGAGCAGCTCTCTCCCAGGTCCGGCAATAGTTGTAATTCAAAAGAAAATAAAATAAAAAAGTTGATGCATATCATATTTTAGATAATTGCATTGGAGATGTGAATATGCATTTTTTTTTTCTTTTCTAAATTGGGCCATAATAAATAGAAATGATGATGTAATTTAGAAATTCAAAAATACATTGCTTTTAGTATGTAATCACATACGGATTATACATATTAAGTATGTATATGAGTTCATTTAAAAAAAAAGAAGAAGCCAAGGATATGAGTTACATTAAACTTAAATAATGAATTAAATCTAGCTAGTATTGATCAATATCTTTTTATTTTTGACCGTATTTATCTATCCATCTATCTAGACCACACCTAGTGGTCAGGGGTTCGAGTCCTACCATGCGCATTTTACAAACATGTGTAGGGAGTTTTTCTCCCGGTTTGTGAGAGCAGCTCTCTCCTAGGCCGTACTTGTAGAATCTAATTAATCTCACCAGGTCCAGCAATAGTTGTAATTAAAAAAAATGAAAAAAAAATAAAAAAACTGACGCATATCATATTTTAGATAATTGCATTGGAGATGTGAATATACATTTTTCTACTTTTTTTTTTCTTTTTTTTTCTAAATTGGGCCATAATAAATAGAAATGATGATGTAACACTATTTAAAAATTCAAAAATACATTGCTTTTAGTATGTAATCACTTACGGATTATACATAACTATGTATATGAGTTCATTTAAAAAAAAAAAAAAAAAGCCAAGGATATGAGTTACATTAAACTTAAATAATGAATTAAATCTAGCTAGTATTGATCATTATCTTTTTATTTTTGACCGTATTTATCTATCCATCTATCTAGACCAGATATTTTTTTTGAAGCTTTTGTTATGGGTAGGATTTAAGCCACTAACTTGAGAGTCTTTTGCCCAAACCTTAAACTTATCCATCTACCTGTTAAACTACGTCCATATGGGCAGTCTTGAATCTTGATCAATATCTAGTTCTGGCTATGCATCCAATATTTATCAGTGTTGACTTTAAATATTAACAGGTGCAACATTAATCTTAGGAGGGTGTATTCAATTAGGATTCTTAAGGACATTTAAAGACATTTTTTAAGTGACGGATTTTCATTGATTTGTTTAGACATCTATCTCAGACTTTTATGGATTTGTTTAGACATCTATTTGAAACTGTTATGGATTTGTTTAGACATCCATGGACTTTTATGGATTTGTTATCTCTGACTTCTATTATAAATGGAGAAGAGTGACGATATTTACACCCTTAAAAGCTGTATGTACACCCTCTGGTAAGTCCAATCAATTTTATTATTATTTAAAAATTTGTTATTGGATTTATTGTTTTCAAAAAAAAATAAAAAAAATTCTAACTCTTAAATACATAAATTACATCAAGATGAGTTGGGTTTTGATCTATTTTTTTTTTTTAACTGGTATATTAAAATAATAAAAGAAGATAAAAAATAAAAATAAAAATAAAGGTAAGCTAAATGCATAGAACCTGTATAAAAGGCAAAACACAAACAAATAAAAATAAAAAATAAAAAAAAATCAACATTTTTGCTTGTATGTGTTGCCACTTGCCAGTGTGTGTAACTCACAGGAAGAAAAAAAAAAGGGGCGCTAATCGTAGTAGTGGAATGTGCTTTGGCTTTTTTTTTTTTTTTTTTTTTTTTTTTTTTTGGGTGTTGTTGGGTAAGATTGCAGTCAAAAAATCAGCAAGGGAAGATCATCGATCATGATTATTTGAGTAGAGAAAAAGTGAGAAGAAGCAACACGTTTCTGTTTTGAGAGTGAGAGAGAGAGAGAGAGAGAGAGAGCAAAGTCCACCAAAATCTTTAGGGAGAAGGTCAGACATGTTATGACATTTGATATTTATATCTCCCACTATCAAGTCCACCAAAATCCACCAAAATCCATGACTTAAGAAAATCCTTTAAAATCTAGTCCTACTTGAATACACCTTGATTCTTGTAGACATTTTTAAAGTCTCAATTCAATACACCCAGATTTAAAAGGATTTCTGAAAAGTCCATAGAAATCCTAATTGAATACCACTGGATTATTTGATATTTATATCTCCCACTATCAAGTCAACCAAAATCCACCAAAATCCATAACTTAAGAAAATCCTTTAAAATCTAGTCCTACTTGAATACACCTTGATTCTTGTAGACATTTTTAAAGTCTCAATTCAATACACCCAGATTTAAAAGGATTCCTGAAAAGTCCATAGAAATCCTAATTGAATACCACTGGATTAATATGGATTCTTTTAAAGTCTTTAAATGTTATAATTGAATACACCAGGATTTATAATGTCTTTAAATGTCTCCAACAATCCTAATTGAATACACCCCCCTTAAGTTATATTTTTATTGAAGACGATATGACTTTGTTTATGACTTTGTTTAAACCTCTAAATTAAAAATAAATAAATTGATAATTGAACTAAAATTATATTTAAGCCAATATATTAAGTTACACAACCTCATTAAATAAATACATTCTTTCAAGGACTATCTTATAAGCATTCATTTATTAGACTAACCAGGAATTATTTGGGCATATAATTTTGAATTAGGGTTTAGAAAGACTGCAAAGATGTGTGCTATGCCTATATGTGTAAAACAATCTTGTGAAGTGAGAGAGTTCAACTGTCTTTTTTTTTTTTTTTTTTTTTTAACAATAATCTATTAATCCGAGACCAGGTATTTTTTTAAAAGCTTTTGTTATTGGTAAGATTTAAGCCGCTGATCTGGGAATCATTTGCCCAAGCCCTAAGCTCATCAATCTACCAGCTGAGCTACGCCCATATTGGTAGAGAGTTCGACTGTTCAAGTATATACAATGCATCCAAATTGATTCATTTATTCATGTGACTTATAAATGATATAATATGATATAATAGTTACAAATCGCATAATTATCAAATTTTATCTTAAAATTTTAGAGTTGTAATATTTTCTAATTTTCTAATTTTCTAATTTTAAGGAGAAGCGAGAAAGTCAACAACGATAGGGGATTCATATTGTTCACGCTCCAAGTTGGATCTTGATTTTGAGACCGCCGGATTACAACAGATGATTGACGATAACCTGCAAGTGCAGAACAGAAGCTATCGTGAAAGGCGTAGATGGTGTTGTCAGTGTAACCTCTCCGACGCTCAAATCAGAATTTTATATGAATTAAAGAAAACGAGTGTTCAGTAATTAAGTAAAAGGAATACCTCTACCCTAATTGGGTCGGAACTATCCAGTTAATTAAGTACCCAAAAAAAAAAAAAGTAAAAAAGAAAAAACATCCAGCACGAGTAACCCTTTCTCTCAAAATAAATATGTGTAGACAAGACTCGAGCCACAATACAGTAATTCAGGGTTTTAACGGGAAGGGGGTAGAGACTTAAACCGATATCCTCAATGTGTAAATGTGAAAGATTTTATCACTGGACAAACCCTTCTTATCATTATCAATACTACTCTTAACAGACAGACGAGAGAAGCTAGCGCACATTTTGTATTTTTTTTTGGTTTCCCAACCGGTTTCCGAGCCCACTGGGTCGACTAATCCGGTTTTCGGAGCGGGTCCCGGGGTGAAGGTTTTAAACTCCTCCCAACGGTCTTGCGGGGGATCGAACCGTGGTTCGCCCTTCCAAGTCTAGCCCCTGGCACCACTAGACCAAGACACCGTTGGTGCACATTTTGTATTTTCAGAGTAACATTAAATTGCTACTATTGATTCAAATCTCTAAACATAACCACCAATGAGCGGTACGGACCGGTACCATTTTTTATTTCCCAATTAATTAAAATAAAAGTGTATTTCATCACATGCATCATCCATGCAGTCGCAGTTGATGGCGTTTGCTTGTTAATTATATTTATACAGGAACTTGAATTTCAACTGTCGGCTTCGTGAATGACAAAAAGGTCTGAATTGGCCTCCTTTCACTGGTGCATTATAAATTAATTAATCCAAATTCTTAGTGATTAACTGATTATTATATTTGTGACCTTTTTAATTAAAGGGCATCTTCACCGCCTCTATTGGGAAAGGTAAAATTATCTTCTCGATCATACCTGATGATCTGACATGATTTATGATCGCAGAAAGTGATCAGAGAAAATCAATGTTTTTTTTTTTTCATCAGGTTTGTTTGTGATTCAAAACTCTGTTTTCTCCAGGCATAGTTTCCTCAATATAAATTTAGGGTTTTGCAACTGTCATTTTAACAACCGTTGCCACACGTTAAAATGTGGCCCGTGTTTGCTTATAAAGTTGAATATTTAATCTATGAAATTCAAGATTAATAGGAAGAAGAGATTATTCCATTGACAGTACAGTATATCATTTCATGTGAGTGACTAATCATATGAAACATTTGAATCTTTTGAAAACTTTAATGATTCGATGATTCGTTTCGTATGCATAATAAGATCTGATCAGTGGCGGATACAGCCATAGCTTGGGAGGGCTGTAGACCACCTAATAATTTTTTTAAAAATTAAAATAAAACTATTCATATTTTACATTTTTAATATTGTTAATTATTATTAGTTAATATATTGCTTCTAAGCTTCTTCCATTAAAATATTAACAAGTAAATGAGACTCATGTGATGAGATGAGGCTAATTCAATGGTATATACCCCCACATTTACACCACGAGGTTGTGGGTTCGAATCCCCTTCTCCCCAAAAAACCCCGAATTTATGTAAGAAATTAAAACTTCTATTATATACTATAAAAATATTTAATTGATGGGATAAGAATGTCATAATAATAAACCATCATACGAGACATTAGACATACCTTTTCTTTCTGAGTGCTACAAGTTTAAAGTACTTAATTTTTAATTTCTATTTATCAATTTTGGATTTTAAATTAAATATTTGAATTAGATTTGTTTTGAAAGATTTGATATTAATTTGTCAATTCCAACTATGTGTATATTATATTTAAATTAGTGAAAATTGTCTCATACCCGATAAAATTTACCAATAAAAAATATATTTAATCTTAAATAATATGACTGTTTACCAATAAAAAGTAAAAATAAAAAAATCTAGACAACCTACCTTGAAAAGAGTTTCTGGCTTCGCCCCTGAATATGATTATTTTTATGAGATTGAATTGAACTAAATTTTAGCATTGTGATGTGTTTGGTACGGTATGAGATTGGATAAAAAAAATAATTTTATTATATATTTAATACAGTGTGAAATTGATTAATATTAAAGAAAACAACATTTGTAATTAATATTTAATATTTTTAAATATTATAATAAGACATATTAAATAAGTATAAAATTTATAATTAAATATAAAAATAAAAGAAGAAGATTTTTTTTTTAAAACATGGGACTAAATAGCCCCACCTCACATTAATAAAATTGTTGTTTATAATTGGAATGATTGAAATAATTATTTTTAAAAAATTAAAATATTTACATTGTTTATTTAAAAATAATTTAAAATTTTAAAACCAATTTTAAACAAAATAATATATTTTTTTTATTTGTTAATATCGGAAACTATCATTTTTAAAATGTTTAGAATAAAATATTTTATTAATTATTAAATAATATTTATATTTTAATTATATAAAAATAAATTGAAAATAGAAAAAAATAATAATTAAAAAAAGAAGTAAAAAGTGGTGGGACTAATTAGTCCAACCATTTGTGATGGTTAGTCCCACTAATATGGGATAAGTAGTAAGTTGTTTGCATGAGATTAAAAAATAACATCCCATGCAACTATGCAAGCAACTAGGGATGTCAAAATTACCCATTAGTTCGGGGACCTGTGGGGACTCGTCCCATTAGGGGCGGTTTTAACCATACCATTTAAGTTGTGGTATGGGATCGGTATTTTTTTCAATCCCCGATTTAATTTCGGAACGGTTACGAGATTTTATTTCCCCTCCCAATAACATAATTTTCCTTCTCTTTTTTTCCCTCCATTAAAACACTATTCCATTCCAGATCATTGTATATAATATACCCTTCACACTATTATTTTCATCTTATTCAATAATATTTATATGATCTTTATCAATAAATCATAAAATAAAATAAAAAATCATTAATGGCATGAGGATGGTATGGGGTAAAAATCTGGATCCCCAAATGGGGAATCCTCGCACCCACACCGATTATTTTAAGGTGAGTATTCATCGGGGATGGTATTTCTCATACAAATTGATATTAGGGATGGTAATGGAAAACCAATCTCCGACCCGTACCATTGACATCCCTACAAGCAAGAAACATGAAAGATAAGATTAAAACTAGTCATAAGTTCCTATCACATCCCATGCAACAAATATATATTAAAAAAAAAAAAAAAAAAAATCCAAAAAGTATCTTTGAAAATTTTCCTTCTCCGATTATGAGATGGATGACTTTCTCTCCCTCTTGAGTTTTCTCTCACTTTTGTAGCCTTTTCCATGGATCCTTCAAAAGTATGTTAGTGGAATTTCCTTGCCCCTCTCTCAAATGTTTCCAATACTTTACTGATTGCTTCACTCCTACACTTTTTGTAACCCCATTTTTGTTTCTTTTTGTGTTCATTTCTCGGGTAAAACCGTGTTTCTAACGCTTTAAATAAGTCGTGCATGGTCAAGTTATGTTTTGAAGCTTAATGGTCTTAGACAGAGCTGAAATGAAGAGCAATAACACAAGTATAGCACAAAGGGCGACCTCAAGGCGAGCTCAGGTGAGCTCACCTCAATGTGGCTATCATCTCTGTCCAGCCATCCAAAATAAAGTACAAAGGCGACCCCAAGACGAGCCCACTCAAGGTTGCTTTGGCCTCAGGTTCAGCCTTCCACAGCACGCCCAAAGGCGACCTTAGGGCGAGCCTAGCTAAGGTCGCCCCAAGATCACTAACCACTCGAGTTTAGCCCCCTAAAACAGAGCAAAAAAGCGACCTTAAGGCAAGCCCAATCAAGGTCACCCCAAGGTCGCTAACCACTCGGGTTCAGAAATCATTCCTTGAGGCGATCTCAAGGCGAGCTCACTAAGATCGTTCCAAGGTCGCATTTTAGCCTAGATTTTGTTCTCTCCAAGGAAATTACTCCCTTGCCCCTGACCTAATTCTCCTCCCTATATATTCATTTGCTATTTTTCTGCAAAAGTTCAAATTACTTACCTAAGAATATTCACTAAATCAATTCCCTACATCACCATTACTAAATCCTACACAATTCACCTAACACTTTGACACCAATCCATGATTACTTCTTGTTCTTGGGAGATAGAAAATTGAAAGAGCTTGGAGGAAAAGAAAAGCAAAGGAAGAAGAAAAGATCCATTCTACATAGTTTTCTTTATAACTTTATCTTTTTCATTTTCTTTATATAGTCATGTATTCATTTGATCATATATGTTGTATGACTTCCTTTAGTAATATGAGCTAAATTTCTAGTGCTAAGATTTGATGAAACCTCACTATTGACTTTATATATATTGACCTTTGTTTTATCCATTCTGTGCAATTGTGGTTTGTATGGATGTTTTAGAGTAATTAATGCTTTCAATAGATTGATCTCATATTGATTGATTTTCGATTGTGTGTTATGAACTGATCGGAGACATATACACACATCGTGTTCGATAAAATGTCTTCTATGCATGTCTAGTAAGATAGATTAGCCGAGGCTAACGTATAGAGCTCCTTAATATGCCAATGTTCTTATTAAACTCATACATATATTCTGAGGTAATCGAGAGATAGGCTCGGGTATGTTTTGGGTGTAACCTCTATTACTCGACCGAGATTAGAGGTTAACAATTGGGTGCATAAGTCTACAAATTGCATGAGCATAATTTGGGTATGCAAGTGAGTCTAGAGAAGAATTTAGGAGAGGGTGGGGTGGAGTCAAGTATTAGCACGTTTCCTTTACTATTACACTTGATTTTATTACTTGTCATTTCTTTATCGCAATAGCATAAATCATTTTTAGTAGTTTAGTTTAACTCGTTTAAAGAATTCAATTATGAAAACTTTCCCATATTGCTTATTTGAATAGCAATTAGGCTAATCAATTTAGGTAATCAATTACTCGATCTTTGTCGGGAATGAACTTTACTTAACATTGTACTACTCTCTGACCTCGTACGATTGTAAGTGTCATTTAGGAGGTGTCATTTACCACAGCCATCATCAAAACCGAAAACTTTTGCAACTCTTCTCAAAACCGATGAAGCACAGGTTCAACCAAATCTTCTCCCTATGCCAGTTGTGAAAGGGTACATCACATGTGTTCGCATCAACAAAAAATATGTCCAAGAAAGACTGAAATATTGTCAGAAAAATCTTTTCGGACGTTTGCTATTAAGAAAAGGTTATGTACCTTTAAAGCTTAATGAGTTAAAATCTGTATTGCAATCGATTTGGCAACTCAAATCCTTGGAAGCTAACTCCGTTTTCTAAAGGATATTTTGATATTCATTTTTCTAGTGAAGAAGATTTAAAGAGGGTTTGGAGTGGAGGTTCCTACTCAATTCCAAACAGTATTTTTCATATTTTTCAATGGCAACCGGATTTTAATCCATACAATCAACAATTATCGCATGCTCAAGTTTGGGTGAAGTTTTACGGTCTATGCTTGGAATACTGGCATCCAACCACAATCGTGGAGATTGCACGAGGAGTTGGCATCCCTCTACAACTAGATCAAGCTACAAGGGATCAAACATATGGGTTTTATGTCCAAGTTCTTGTGGACATTGATTTAACTTCGAATCAACTATCCTTTTTGAATATGGAGAGAGATAAGCATAGAGATTTCTCTGTGGATATTTTATATGAAAATCTTCCAGACAAATGTATGAACTGTAATGCTTTTGGTCATAACTCTACTAGATGCCACCAAAATAACAAGGAGATTAATTCTAACAGAAGTCGATCGTGATCAAGAAATCCGAGGCAAATATATCAGCCTATCACGAAAAACAACACCACTGACCACCATGATGGGTAGGTTGCCGTGGAGGAATGCAAAATAGTCCCACAAAATCAGGAAATGATAAAGGAGGAGGAAATTTTGCATATTCAAACTTGTGAAAATCCCGTCATTAATGTGGGAGACAAAAATGGTAGCATCAAATTATCTCCACATTTATTTGAATTAAATACAATTGATACTCAGAAAGTGAATTGGGAAACAACAACCAATTTTGAAGTTAACAAATTTGGGTTTCAAGAAGTTGGCCCAATCTGTGAAAGGCAGTTTCCAGTTACAACCGGCACATTTAATGCACTTGCGGAAGATCAAGATCTAATTAAGAGTTTTTCTTCAATTCAAATTCAAACAGCTAAACAATATCCTAATCAAGATGCAAGAATTAGTGTTGATATCTCAAATGATTTGAATACCAAGTATTTAAATTTGGACGATAATAATGAGAATCATCAATGTTCTCTAGAGAATATTTGCATTAATAACGGGGTGACTCTTAATAATCCAAGGATTGCTCAACAAGTTTTGAATGAGATTTCAAGAGATAAAAGAGGAAAAACTAATTTGGAGAATACATCAAAAGACCAAGATATTCATGCTTTAAATTTTAATCATGGTCTAGTAGATCTAGTGTTTGACAATAATTGGATTTCCGTGGTGACCAAATTAAAAAGAAAAGTAAAGCCAACTTTTAAGATTTTATCTAGTTTCAAGTCTCAAATGAATAAGGGAAGTTCTCCATGTACCTGAGACTAAAATTCGCTTTGATTCTGCGGCTTCAACGGCCTAAGTAGAATTAAATCGTGTCGCTAATTGGGCCGCACAGGTTGAGGGCACAGGTTGAGGTAAAAAGGAATGATTTCGCTAATCTGGTTAATTAAGTTCAGGTTTTTTTTTTTTTTTTTTTTTTAGGCCAGCATGTCTTTTTAGATTTAAGTGTTTTAGGGTCTATGTGCCTCTTCTGCTTTCGTTTTTTTCCCCCTTTTTTATTTTTATTAATAAAGGTTGTGTTTAAACTAAAATCAAAAACTTAAAAAAAAAAATCCAACTTTGACTTAAAAAAAAATATAATAAAAATTCAAAAAGGTAGTTTCTTAAAATTAAAAAAATTGTTCTCTCCAGATTGATGGAGTCAGTTTGCAGATGATGGAGTCAGTTTGCTTTCTGCCTTTCTCCCCATGTTGCAGGGGAGAAAAGGAGAAGGCCATACCATTCAATTTATTATAAATTATTATTTTTTCACTGAAAGCATTTTTTTTTTTTTTTTTTTTTTTAATAGTGGTTTTGTTGCCAAATGTTGTTCATGACACGTAAGAACTTCTAATTGGTAGAGAGTACTGGTTCACAATTTAATTTAACTCAATTGTTTTTTAAAAAAAATAATTTTTTTAATTTTTTTTTTTAAATTTTAAGTATTAAACTAATTTAACCCAATTGATTGATTTAGAAGAAAGATTAACGTACGTTTACTTTTATTCCATCTAATAAACATGATCAATTACCAATATATACAGCCTATTCTTTTAAATTTGTTATGCTTTTTCATCAATAGATACTTCTTTTAAAGATTTTACACTTCCGTTACATATTTTTTTAAAAAAATATAAAAAATAATTTTCACATATGAAACTACACTTTTATATTAATTCAAAGATTTTATTTAATTTGGATATCAAACACAATGCTTTAAGGTTATTAATAGAAAGTCCACTAAGTTTCTTTTCAAAATTTTGAATTTTCTTTTTAAGGATTCTGATTTCTTCCAACCATTGGATTGAATTGAAACCTTATCGAGCCTATATAATTACAGTCCTATATAAAAGATAACAAGAGAAATGTAAGATCTTTTGGAACGATAGTCTAACTTGATCAGATTTGTAATACTTGTGGTTGAATTCTTCATGTCAAGCTATATTTTTGTTTCTCTTTTTACTTTATAAGATTTTTTTTTTTTTTTTAAAAAAAAAAAAAAAAAAAAAGAGAGAGAGAGAAAGGGAAAAAGAATATCATACAAAACCGAATATCTATAGAAATTAGTAATACTCGATGCAGACATAATTAATTACCATCTACTATTAGCTGATTTGAGATCCTGAAAATTTCAAGTCAAGTTTCTGAAATTATCAAAAGCACTACAAATTAAATTTTCCAAGTCTCCTGATTTGCTAAAACAATCATATGTAGTAGGCCATAGGACATAGACATATATACATTATCTTAAGATGATATAATTAAGCCGAGATATATATGATTTCTAGCTGTATCAAATAAAAACAATCATATGTAGTAATTGAGTCCCAGGTAGGTGCAAAAGTGGCTCCTATAAATTAGCTTCATAGGTATTCTTATTC
This sequence comes from Acer campestre, assembly GCA_954870605.1. Taxonomy (NCBI): domain Eukaryota; kingdom Viridiplantae; phylum Streptophyta; class Magnoliopsida; order Sapindales; family Sapindaceae; genus Acer; species Acer campestre. The sequence continues at coordinate 10,795,718 of OX940811.1, read as the reverse complement.
AAACAAAGCATAATTTGGTCAAGATACAGTGATTAATTTGCATACAATCAAACAAGGCATCCAAGGTGTAAAATTTCAACACAAGATTCAACCAGATTTCTCAATCTGTACACTATATATATTGAGAATATGATTTTTGAAGCTACACAAGAAATAATTAAGAAGAAAAGTATATATAGACACGTACACTAATATAGTAATATATGAAATATATTTGTTAATTAATTAAAAAGAATCTCGCGGTTGCATGCATGAGTCTGATCTAGGAATTAATGGTAATTTATGAAGAGTATCGATCACCAGAACCTACAATTAGATAATATTTTGCTTTTCATCGATGAGGAGATCGCCATCACATTATATCTCAAAAGAATATACCGACCATGCACTAGACAACCAATTATAATTTCTTTTATATCTAAGAATATCAATATTATTGTGAAGCTATTTATATTTGGTTGATTATATATATAAAATATGCGGTAGCAGGCGATTCAAACGTGGGACATTGTCAGATTGAAAGAGCGCATACACTTCACCACCAAGCCACATCTGGCGGTGGTTACAACGGTTGATTCTATTTAACTGCAACGAAATACAAAAAGGAAGGTCCAAAATCAACCTCGACCCGTTTTGCAACATTATATATGATATCTATGATAACAAAGTTTGATAAAATAATAACCTCTTGGCTCTTGCAATGGAGATTCAAACATATGTAATTGATAGGTGAAGTAAACTCACTTCAAACAAGTAATATGAAATTTCATGGAATCATAAAAAAATTGCTTCAACAATGCTGTCTTTTTTCTTTTTATATTAGATATGGAAACATCTAGATGCAATCCTATATATGCTCTCACAAAATATAATATATATATATATATATAATTTGAAAATCTGTCATCTAAATTATAGGTCTTCCTTCATAACCACACAAACATACAACAAAAACTTGTCCACGAACGATAAAAGAAAACAAAGACATGAACGAAAGAGATAGAAGATCGAGTTCATGCATGACCATATTAATATAGAAAATATTAAAATCAGAAGAATGCAACAATCAGCAAAGAATGGCAAGCAAATATCTGTTAGGTGGGTTGTAACCTAAATCGACCCACTCGAAAGATGGGAGCTCTCTCTTTGAGCTTGTATGACTGAAGCTAAAGATATCAATTCGATGGAAAACTGACCAACAAATGAAAATAAATAAGTTTAAATTTTTCATGCATGGGAAGCAAGAACATTCAACAATCAGCCAGGTACGTCTAATATCTCTTAGAGATGGGTTGTCGGCTAGAATATTTATAAATATATAGATGACATTACCAACCTAATTCCAATTGTTGTGTGTGTGTATATATATATATACTAATTATATATCACATTCGTGAGCTTAATTATATAGAATTATATTAATATGTTTGGTAAGATTAAAACTACAAACATTTAAATATGTATAAAAGTGTGACCCAATTTGATATAGTGCATGCTTGGATTCTTCTCAAAATCCAATACTTGTAAGCAAAACTCACAGGATATGCCACTGTTTATTAGGGTTCATGTGATCATGGATTTCCACTTATTTACTGATCATATCTCTTTTTTGGGGAACATCCATGACTGATATGACGCAACGGAGATATATAATGGGGAGGTGAATTGGGATAATATAATATATATATATATATATTAATTTGTGATTTGTCCTGAATGATATATTGGTCTCATCTTATATATATATATATAAATATGTGTATATATATATATTTCCACTATTGTGAACTGAAGACACTGAAATCAGTTGACCAATAATGTTTTAACTGCAGAAACTCCATTTCTAGTTACTACTGTTTTCGTGACCATTTGATGTGCTTTGTTCTATTTCTTCACACTATATCTATAAAAGTTGAGCAATAATCTCAAGTATAAGAAAAGCAGTGACAGGAAGGCAAAAAGAGCAAACAAAAAAGTAATTAAAATGATCAGCAACATAGATGATACTAAAAATAAGCAAGAAATCTGACAGATGATGATCCTTGCACATCCCTTTTTTAATGCTCATCCATTATGACCTATAAATATATTATATAAAAAATTAAAACAGGAAAACAAAGCAAATCAAAGAAAAGACTCAAAGAGACAACGTGATCCGCAAACCTATAGGTTGTCATCATAATAAATGGATTTTCCAAGTACAGAAATATTTGATGTTAAAAAAGTCACATACAATACTACTATTTTTATCAATATTACCACTCCTATTATAACAAATACTGTTTTCATCAAAAAGAAAACACTCTTGCTTGAATATCTTTTGAAACTAACATAACAAAACAACAATACGATGCAAGTTGCAACATATATATATATATAATATTATATATAGTGATATATATATAGATAGATATGAGAACACATACCCATTAAAGAGTAGATGTTTAGAGATAAGTTGATATTGATAATGATATTTTTCATGAACTTAGCTTCCAGTTGGAGGTGGCAGCTGAGGGAGTACTGGTCGCTTTCTCTTCTTTTTCTCGTAGCTGATTCCTCTGGCTTTTGCTTGTGAATCGCGAACTTCACGCAGATAAAGCCTAACAGCGCGAGCTCCAAAGGGGTTGGCCTCGGGCTTGCCGCCGTGCTCCTCAAAGGCGGCGCGGAGGCGTCCGATGAGGGCGTCCAGGCTACCCCAGGCTTGCCGGAGAGGGCAGGGGCACGGTGCTGGTGGGTTTGGGTGCCCGAAGAATGGGCACAGCTGTGTGTGGACTTTTGTCTTCCCGAACTGGTCCAGGTAACGGAGGAATTCGAGCACGTGGGCCCCGCTGCACCGCTCCAGTGACAGAGGTGGACGGTGGTTGCGGAGGTACTGGCCGAAGGTGTTCCAGTCTCGGCGTTTTTGGTTCTCGTAGCGGCTGAGGGTAGACGGAGAGTTTGAGGAGGAGGAGCAGGAAGACAAGGTTGCGGCGGCAGCGGTGGTGGGGGAGGTGGTGGTGGTGGTGGTGGTGGTGATGGTGAGTGCTGTAGGGGTTTTTGTAGTTGTGGTGGTGCTTAGGGCTACTGGAGATGGGTTCGAGAGATCAAATCCTTGAATCGATTCCATGCTTCGAGCGCTTTGTCAGTACTCGTCAAGCAGTGTTTTGATTTTTGGATCGAAAGATATAATTTTCAACTAGACAGGGCAAGTGTTACTGTTCATGGAGACTGAAAGATCCAGAAGATGGATCTTTTTGTTTGAACTTTGATGGTGTGTACAATAATCACACGAGTTAGAGTAGCACGAAATTGTGAATTAAAGAAAAGAAAAGAAAAGAAAAGAAAAAATAGAGAATTGAAGAAGATGAGTTACTACTTACTAGTAGCAGCTAGGTTTAAGAATTGTAAGATAACCAGTTTCAGAGATGGTACTGTTCATCAACAGCGATAGTGATAGTCCCACAAAGCTATTTGCTCACTGCTAAATTTTTCCTGGGACTCATCATCCCATCAATAACAGAGAGAGAGAGAGAGAGAGAGAGAGAGAGAGAGAGAGAGATTTTGCTTTGAGTTGAAGAAGCGGAGAAGAGTAATAATATATAACAAGAGGTCAGAATAAAAAAATAGTAGGGTTAACAAACAACAAGTTTCTCTTTTTCTTTTATTATTATTTTTTAAAAAAATATTATTATTATTATTTTTAAAAATAATAATAATTATTATTATTTTAATTTGAGTTTATTTTCTTTTTCTTTTTCTTTTGAAGAAGTTTTTTGTTTTTGAACAGAAAGCTTTATTAAGAGGAAGCCAGAAGGCAAGGGGAAGCAATAAACACCAAAGAGAAAACGGCCGAGGAAAAACGGCTCCAAAACCAGAGCAATAATCGCCCCAGGCCAGAAAAACAGATCACAGTAGACCAAAACAAAACAAAAACCCAAAAAGAAAAGAAAACAGGAAGGTTAGAAAACCTCCCAAACAATACTATTCGCACCACCGCTCAAGCTTAGCTTCGCAAGGGCGTCCGCCTCATCGTTAGAAGCCCTAGAATTATACACGATCAATAGACCATTTAAATTCTGAAGATGACTTTTGATGTCGTAGACAGCATGAACATGAGGCAAGCTCCCGAAATTATCTATGTTGTTGGCCTAAGAGACTGCCACCGAAGAGTCACTCACAATTTGGATGTTCCTATCAGCCAATCTAGAGTTCGATGCACAAAGCTCGCAAGCTTTCAGAATAGCGAGAATCTCAGCCTTGTTCGAATTCTGAATGTCAACCGCTATAGAGAACCGATATAAAATTAATTCCTCCGAATTCCCCAGGATTCCCCCAATACCATCCGGGCCTGGCTTCCCTCTGGCCGACCCATCAACATTAAATTTAAAATCCGATCCCGCATGAGGCATCCAACTCATATGATTCGGCTTTTTTAGGGGAGCAAGAGAAACACAGCTCTCCTTGATATTGAGTAACATTAAAGAGATATGAATCTTACATCCTTTACCAAAGCATTTAAACCACCATGCCACCCGAAATTTCACATCGTTCGTCACCTTCTCGATCGAGGCTTCTTGACCTCTGAAAATACTCCCAAACTGTCCAGATCATAGCAAAGAATAAAAGGATTTATTTGAGTAGCACCTCACCTCCCACCAGAGCATGCAGCACCACCACACTTTCCATGACCATTGACAGTGAACAAAAAGATAGTCTATAGTCTCACTACTGCTATTACACAAGACACAATTCGTCGGAATCCCTTAGACCATCCCAAAATGGAGCAAATCATCACTAACCAACACTCTTCCTCTTCTCAACTGCCAGGCGAAGACCTCTATTTTGGGAGGACGCAAACCTTTCCATAAAAGGTTAGAACTGTCGAAAGGGTCAGCTGCCATTGATTCTAGACGATGACGAAAAGACTTAACCGAATAAATCCCATTTGTGTTAAAACCCCAAGCCAAGGAATCATGAGTATCTTTTCAAATGGAAAGGCTTTCCAGAAAGGACATGAAGTTGGTCCATTGAGCCTTTCCCAATCAAAAATAGGTCTCCTCAGCCTTACTTCCCACTTCCAAATAGAATTCTGCCAAGTTCCAAACTCCTGAACCGATCCCTCCTTCAATAACGCTAGAACAAAAATCCTTGGAAAATGCTCATACAAAGGAGTCCCTTCATAAAGTAGATCATGCCACAACTGAATTCTATTCCCACATCCAAGTTATGAAGAAGTTATTTGTTTGATCAAAACTAGAAACCTTGAAAGGCTTATGATTCATGGGAGGTCAGCTTTTGTTAACTTTTGTGTTTTAAGGGAGAGTTTGCCGGATATTTTTCCAGAAAAGGGGGAAGCAACTCGGTTTATATATATATAGTCTTTCTATTGTCAGTTTGTCATGATATAAAATATATCAGGACGAAGAATGTGGACCATAGATTATGAAGAAATTTTGACAAGTGCATATTTTTTGAGTCAAAGTATGTAAATTTAATGGTCCATATTTTTCGTTCTGATATAAAATATATCAGGACGAACTGACAATAGAAAAATTGTATATATATATAGTGATGTGATGAAGGTAAATTGGGTTAACGAGAAATTCATTTTAGGGCTCTTTTTGAAAGAAAAAAAATATGATCTAACAATGAGAAATTGTTTTAATCCGACAAAAAAAAAGAAAAAAAAAGTTAGGGTTTGATAGTATCTATCGATAGGGATGGCAAAATTATCCATGTGTACGTATATCCATAAAAATTCGTTCCATTTAAAATGGGGATGGATACTATTATTTCGAGGACAGAGCGGGGATGAATGTCATCATAATATCCATTTTATTTTCGGGGATGGGGATGAATATCGTATATGGATATCCATTCCTATCCAGATCCATTATAGGTTTTAATATTTTAAAAATATAAAAATTTATTATGTGATTATTAACTCTAATTATATAAGTTATTATTAATTTTTATATTTGAATTTTATTGGATGTATTTGTTTCTCCTTAAATAGGATAAAATGTACCGTTACATATGTTAATTATATTTTTCTCTTATAAACTATAAAAATTTAGAGTTTTTTCATCGGATACGGATATAAACGGAATGAGGATGGATATCTCTACCTTAATTAGCGGATTATCCAAATTCATCCCGCTCATTTAGAAATGGGGATAGATACGGGGATTGAGATATATATATCTCAAACGGATATGGGGATGGATATTGGAATATCCATACCCAATCTGATCCATTGCCATCCTTATCTATTGAGATTAAGAAATAATGAATGGTTCAAATATATGATACAGTGTACTGTCCAAATAAATATATTGATTCTTATGCACATAAGCACACAGCGATATTTATTCTCGTAAACTAGAAAAACATCCCGGCACTATAAGTACGGGACGAGAGGTTGAACACCACTTGATCAACTAACACATGATGTACAATAATAAGTATTGGGTGCACTATTTCATGGACAGTACATCTTTATGGGTAGCTAATAAATTTTATTTTGGTATTGTATTTTTTTTTAATTTTTTTTTTTTAATTTTAAACGGCATGATTTATTAACAGGAAGCCAAAAAAGACAAAGAACAAACACCAAGGGCTCCAAAATACGCAATCAAAACAGACAGCCCAAACCCAAATTGTATTGTTGTTTGATTTAAATAAAATATGAATTTTTTATTTTTATTTATTTTTTACATAGGAACTGTTTAGAATCCATTTGTTGCTCTACCTTACTTGTGTTTGTTTTGTTTGTGTTGTTTTTCTGTTGATTGTTATTATCAAAAAAGAAAAGAAAAAAAAGACAGGTTTCCCTCTCTAAGAATCTAATCAATCTATACATTCCGGTGGTAAGACTCAAGTATTAGTCTTCCCATAATTATATTCAAATCGGGGGTATGAGAAAATATTATATAATTATTATTTAGACTATTATAATTTAGGTTTTTATTTTTATTTTTAAATATATATATTTAATCTAGCTTTTTGATACCAGATTTTGTTGTCCTCAATTTTGTCGGTTCAAATGTAATACTCAACTACTCAAGTATATATCATTGTTTTTAGGGAGAATCGCAAATACCCCCCCAACTTTTAAGCTAATGGCAAATCAAACCCTCTGGTTTGAACAATCAGCAAACAACCCCCTACCGTTAAGAACCCTTGCATTTTTTGCTGCATGTAGGGGGTTATTTGCTGATTTGTAGGGGGTTATTTGCTGATTGTTCAAATTTGTAGGGGGTTGTTTGCTGATTGTTCAAACCAGAGGGTTTGATTTGCCATTAGCTTAAAAGTTGGGGGGGTATTTGCGATTCTCCCTTGTTTTTATACACCTGACATTAATTTTTCCTTAAAATTAGTATTTTCTTAAAAAAGGCTAACACCGTGCGAGTGAATTAAAAATTTATCAGGAATTATCGAGATCGACCTGCATATCTACTTTGATCCGAATATCTACTTCCACAATATAGGTGGCATATGTATATAAGTAAAAATGAAGATGGATGACTATAATAGATTTCATTCCTTAAAATTAGTTGTTTGTTTGTTTGTTTTTTTTAAAGGTATCAAACACTAAGGTTGAGATTCTGATGCTAAGACATAGTAACAAATTAGAATGTGGTGTTTATTTATTTATTTATTAATTTGTTTAAATTGAAACCATTATAGGTCAAGGTCTGTCTAAACTTGGTGAGATTGGGCTTTATAGACATGATCCAGAATGCAACTCTCACTCTTTAGGAGAAAATCTTCATATACTTTACGGTTTAATGGGAAAATGTGCACGTAATATATTTACAATAGTTTAAAGCCTAGTGTGATAGTGAAACTTCATTTCGAAGAAGAAGAAGAAGAAGAAGAAGAAGAAGAAGAAGAAGAAGAAGAAGAAGAGAGAGAGAGAGAATTTTTTTTTTATTGCTTCATTGAATAATCGAGAATACAAGAACAACTTATATATACTACAATACCATATTCTAACAAAATCCTTGCTTATAAGGATATTTTACTTTATGATGGAATCCTGATCGTGTGATCTCTAACAACTTTGATCACAAAAATATTGCTATGTTGAGCACTAACTTTCATTTAACTTCGAGTAACAGAATTTCTGACGAGGCATTGCTGACTCAATAATTTCGTTGCAGAAGGCGGGAAACACAAGCTTCCCAACTAAAGCTTGAACCATAATCAAGATTTAATGATATGGATGCTAACCATGATTAGTTTTCAGCCTTTATGCTCCCCCTCAAATTAAGCTGATTTAGATCAACAAATTTGAATTTGGTTCTAGAATAATCACAGGTTTCAGCATCTATACTCCCCTCAAGCTAAATTGATCTTCATTAGAGACTAGCTTGGAAGCTAGAAGATGAAAACGAGTGATGGCAAGAGATTTTGTGAAAATGTTTGCAGTTTGTACCTCCGTAGGAATGTAGCGAATATCCAACTTATTAGAAGAAGCTAGACCACTAAGAAAATGCAGATCAATTTTGATGTGTTTAGTCTTTGAATAGAAAACATGATTGTGTGCCAAGGACTTGACATTTATATTATCACACCAAAGAATTGGAGCTCCAATTAAAGAGATTTGTAGCTTAGAAAATAGAGATTAAAACCATAAGATGTCTGTGGCAACTGAGGCAAGAGACCGATTCTCAGCCTCTGTGCTTGATCTTACAACAACACGTTGCTTCTTGAATGACCAATTGACCAGATTACCACCCAAATACAAACAATAACCACATGTTGATTTTCTATCATCAACATTACTAGCCCAATCGGCATCAACAAAACATTCTAAAGTGAGTTGAGTAGAGGGTTGAAAAACAAGACCACGATTTAAAGTGCCCTTGATATAATGTAGATCTCTCTTGACAGACATCTAATGAACCTGAGAAGGTGATGCTAAAAATTGGCTCAGTTTATTCACAACAAATGCTATTGGCGAGTTAGGGTCAGATATTGAAAAGCCCTTATAATACTTCTTTACAAGGTGGGATCAGCAAATGCTTCACTATTTGTTGCCGAAAGCTTACTATTCGAAACTAGAGGAGTGGGACACGGTTTGACATCAGACATGTTTGTCTTTAGAAGCAAATCCTTTGCATATTTTATTTGAGTTAATATCAAACCACTTGGTCCTCTGAAAGCTTCGAAGCTAATGAAACATATGAGAGAACCAAGAGATTTAAGAGCAAAACATGAATTTAAGTCCTTGATAACCTTTGAGATGATACCATTGTCATTCCTTATAACCAAAATATAATCTACATAAACAAGAAGAATTAGAAAGATTAATGTTGGTTTGTGAAAAAACAAGAAGGTATCAGCTTGAGAATTCTTGAACCCCCACTTAAGCAGTGCAAATTTAGCTTAGCATACCAAGCTCTTGGTGATTGTTTGAGCCCATAAATAGACTTATGTAGCTTACACACATGAAAGGGATTACTTGAGTTGATGAATCCCTCCAGTTAAGACATGAACACATCTTCTTGAAGCTCACCATTCAAAAACACATTATTTACATCCAGCTGTTGAACATCCCATTTGTTTGCACATTAAGACTTTAAACCACTCTTATAGTTGAACTTATCACAACAAGACTAAAGGTTTTTGAGAAATCCAACCCAGGAGTTTGAGTGAACCCTTTTGTTACAAACTGAGCCTTAAATCTATCCGTAGACCCATCAGCCTTGTATTTAACTCTGAAAATCTATTTACACCCTACAATGTTCATGTCAATAGTAGAAGGCACTAGGCTCCACGTTTGAGACTTTTGAAGTGCCTCAAACTTAATCTGTATAGTATCTTTCCAAGCTGGACATTACAAGGCTTCAAACACACAGGAAGACATTGTTTCCTTTGTGAGAGCAGATGTAACATGATACACTTTTGTCCTAGATATGCTAGTTTGGCTTAAGTGGTCATAGCATGGTTATTAGGTGGAGGCAAGATACTAGATGCATTGTCAAAATCAATATGAAAATGGATAGCTGGAGAGGATTGCTGAGTGGTAATACCAAGGCTTTTATTCAAGGCACAACGAGTCTTCTCTTGTAAGCTTGTATCTTGCTATAAAGCAGACACACAATTGGGTATAATTGACAAAGGAATACTGGAATTGGACATGGACCGACAAGATTTATCGGAAAATAAAGACGAGTATGGAAAGTCCAATTCATTGAAGGTGACATTTCTAGATACATGGACTCTACCACTAGGAATTATGCATTTGAAACTTTTTGAGGAGTCAAAGTATCCAATAAAGACACACTTAACAAAGTGTATTTGGAACTTGTGAGTATTATATAGTCTGACACGAGGAAAACATGATCACCCAAATGTCTTTAGTTCAATGTAATTTCGAACTTTCTTGAACAAATGAGTGTAGGGTGCAGTATTTGAAGAGTAAATTATGGTAGTCTATTGATTAGGTAAGCGGACATAAGAAAAGACTCTCACATAAAGGTTAATGGCATTTGAGCTTGGGCAAGAAGACAAAGATCAACTTCAGCTATGTTTCTATGTTTCCTCTCAGCTTTGCCTTTTTGCTGAGGGATGTGAGGGCAAGACCTTTATGTGTTTAAAACCATTATCAACAAGGTAAGAGGTTAGAGCAATAAACTCACCACCATTGTCACTTTGAAGACACTTAAGCTTGGTAGAAAATTGTGTCTCAGCAAACCTATAAAAGGCAATAATGGTCTGCTTGACTTGAGAATTGACAACCAAAAGAAAAATCCAACAAAACCGAAAATGGGCATCTATGAAGCTAACATAATATCTATAACCATGTGTGGATGGTAGAGGTGAAGGACCCTATGTATTAGTACAAATTAGTTCTAGAGGTTTGTGATAAGTAGACTGTGAGTAAGCATAAGGAAATTAATGTGCCTTTCCTAGTTTACACGCATCACAGAATTCATTTAGAGCAAGAGTATACACATTTATAGTCAAGATTTTTAAAACATAAGACATTACATGAGAATTGAGATGCCCTAGCTTGTTGTGCCAAGTTTGTACAAGTACATTCTTTGGAGAAGTAAGTAGCGATGAAGTAAGTGTAAAAGAGTTGCATTCAGGGGCTTTTACATCATTATTTGCATAAGAAACACAACAAGTCTTACATTAATCATTTATTGAATTAAAAGCTTACACAGAAACACAAGAAAATAACTCGGACTTGGTAGATTTAGTTTTTTCCAGCACACTCCACTTAGCACTTAGCAAATAACTTGATATAAGTCACCATTAAGAGAAGCAACACTTTCTACGTTGTCTTATCCGTAATACATCAGAAAACAATGTCAAATTCAACAAGGATATCATTATCTCTAATCAATTGAGTAATACTAAGTAGATTCTTCGTTATTCTAGGAACCAACAATATGTTATTAAGTAAAATTTGGTACGAAGGCTTGGATTTGGAAAGAAAATGCATTTGACCAATATGTGAAATAGTAAGAGTTTGGCCATTATCAATTGCCAAGCGATCATTATCTCGATGCTCTTGACTGATAGAGAGATTGTTGAAGTCAGATGTTATATAATTTGTGGCACCACTGTCGATGTACCAGTTGGGATTTGCAATTGTGGAAGGATAAGCAATCATGGCATTGAGATTATTGTTGCTAACTTGATATGAATTATCTTGAGAATAAAAAACTTGGTGACCAACATTTCCATGTGATTGAGATAGCCTGGTAGTGTTACCATTGTAACTCTGATCAAATATGGGATATGTAACTGTGGAAGGAGAGCAATCATGGCATTGAGATTGTTGTTGCTAACTTGATACGAATTATCTTGAGAATGATAAACTTGGTGATCAACATTTCCCTATGGTTGAGATGGACTGGTAGTGTTACCATTGTAACTTCGATCAAATCCGTGATAACAGATATTAGCTATGTGACCGATTTTACCATAAACCTAGCTTGTAGGTCTGGAAGCATTAGATCTGCCTCCACCTCTGCCACGACCTCTGCCCCTAGCTCGTCCACCACAAAACTGACCTCCTTTTTGACCATTAGAAGACTCATCTCTTTGTGTAACCAGAACATTAGCTGGAACATTAGGTAATTCAATCGAGGTACTAGCAAATTGCTCCAACATGGACTTAAAACTAATCAATAGAAGTTGAGCTTCTTGTATAGTTATTTATCTCTGCTTGGCAGTAATGGTGACTACCACTAGATCGAATTCTTGTCCTAGGCCTCATAGAATATATGACACCAAATCATACTCACTTATCACCTGACCAGAGGCTATCAAAGAATCAACTAAACCTTTCATTTTCACAACATATTCAGTGACACTAAGAGCACATTTTTTCAGAGTTTGCAACTTGTTTCTCAGATGCATGTTCCTGACCATAGATCGTCAAGAGAACAACTTGGTTCTACAAGACCAAACCTCATGAGATGTTATATACTTAGTAACTTGACCTAAACTCAATTCACTAAGAGTAGATAGAATCCAAGCCACAAGCAATTGATCAGTTTTTTTTCCAAGCAAGATATTCATCACCGATAGTTACGATTGACTCATCTATGTCATCGTCTTGAACATCAACATATTTCTTTAGATTCTTAGAAGATCCAAACCGAAACTCATCAATATCAAAAGCTCTTACCATAGGCAAGATCTGAGACTTACAAAAGCTGAAATTGTTCTGATCAAGCTTTATCGGCAAGTTGAAATTGAGATTTTTAGCGATAAGTTGCGAGCGAGCCTCTCGTTTCTTCTTAGTCAGCGATGGAGTCTCCACACTCATGGCTGTTGAGTCGTGTAGATAAGAATCAACAACTGAATCCATGGCTTTGGATCTTTAAAGCTATGATACCATGAAAGCTCTCAAACTTAGAAGAACAGAGAGAAAAATAGAGAGAGAGAGAGAGAGAGAGAGAGAGAGAGAGAGAGAGAGAGAGAATGATAATTTTTTTTTTTATTATTGCTTCATTGAATAATCGAGAATACAAGAATAACTTATATATGCTGCAATACTAGATTCTAATAGAATCCTTGCTTATCAGGATATTTTACTCTATGATGGAATCCTGATCATGTGATCTCTAATTTGGGTTTTTCCCAAGAAACTCTTTTTGATCTTTTTAAAAAGAGATAAATAGTATCTCAACTACCCTCCATGAACTTTAAATATTTCATCCTATACCTTAAATAGTATCTCAACTACCCTCCACGAACTTTAAATATTTCATCCTATACCTTTATATTACAAATACTTTGTTAGTGTCCATTTTTGTAATTTTTAACAACAAAAGCTCTTTTAGAGCGTTTAAAAAAAAAAAAGCTCTTTTAGAGATATTTTGATAAACAATCTATTAACTTAAAAACGATTTTTTTTTTTTTTTTTTGAAGTGAATACCAAACAATATAGGGCTTTTTGTTCAAAGCTCCACTCAATAGAAGCTTTGCATATAAACGATCTACTCTAGAAGCTCTATTTGAAAAGCCATCCCAAACACACCCTAATCCATAAGACTCGTTTGGTACGCTGTGTTGTATTGGACTGTATTGAATTGGATTGAAGTGTATTATTCTTATAAAATCTTGATTGTATTAACTAATACAACCTATCTACTCTGTATTAGTTAATACGGCATCCACCCTATTAGACTGATTAAAATGTATTAGCTAATACAATGTAGTGAACAGTGCAAAACAAATCAAACATTTTATTGCATCATTTTAATACGTTATAAACTCCTAATTAGAGGTGACCACGGTTTGGTTAAACCGTCGGTTTTGTCCGCGGTTTAACCGGAATCAGATTGGCCAAACCGGAACCGAAAACCGAAACCGAAACCGAAACCGCCGGTTTGGAAACCGGTTGAAAACCGGTGGTTCCGGTTCCGGTTCCGGTTCCGGTTCCGGTTTGGGAGTCCTCCAAACCGTCCGGAACCGCCCAAAACCGGCGGTTTTAACCGCCGGTTTATTTTTTTTTAAAAAAAAACAACGAATCAGACGCTGCCACGTGGCAGCGTCTTTTAAAAAAATTACCGTTAAGTTTATTAAAATATTAAAAAAAAAAACAACCAATCAGACGCTGCCACGTGGCAGCGTCTGATTTAAACACTCTTTTTAGTTTTTACCGTTCTGACAGTTAAAAAAAAAAAAAAAAATTCCACCAATCACACACTGCCACGTGGCAGCGTGTGAAAAAAATCCAACCGTTCTGAATTTCAGACTGATTGGGCAACGGCCAAATTTTTTTTATTTTTGCACCCCTCTATTTCTTTTATTTGCATATTCACCCTTCTCTACTAACTACTATAAATATCCCCCCATATTTCATTATTTTTCACACCTCTCATTCTCTCAACTTCTCTCTCTCAACTCCTCTCAATCTCAATTCTCAAATTCAAAATTCTCTCTACAATTTTATTTAATTCTCATTCATATATAAATTATTTCTTATATTTTTTACTATCTACTATTTTTTCAATTATCAAATTGATTTACAATATTTATTTCAACAATATAATTTTTCCTATATATATATTTTTCCAACAATATAATTTTTTCTATATATATATTTTTCCAACAATATAATTTTTTCTCTCATATATATATTTTTTTCAAAAATATATTTTTTTCAATCATCTTTTTTTTTACTCCATATTTTATTATTTATATTTATTTTTTATAATAAATATTTAAACATATTTTTTACTTGCTTACTCTATATTTTTTACTCATATTTTTCAATGGCAAGTGGGGGAGATAGTTCAAGAAATAAGGACAGAGGAAAGGCTCCAATGAGAAACTTGTTGGAAGATATTGGTGAAGCCGTCAGTTACGACGATTTGAATTTTCACCAATTCCTTCAAGATCGATTTGGATCCGATCACCCTTCTGCTCCTAATCCTCCTCTAACAATTCCCGAGTTCAACGAATTCGACCCCGCTCAAAATACCCCCCCTGAAAATCTATCTAATTCTAACCCCACAGCCTTTTCGAATGCTTTTTTTGTAGGTGAACTGCCTGGTGAAGGTGAAGAAGAAAAGGAAGAAAAGCCAATGAAGTCCGAACTCTTCAAAGTGCATATGAAGAAAACCAAGGTAGATAATGGTTTTCAAATCCAGTGCAATCACTGCGGCAGAAAATATAACGTTGGAAGAAACTTCGGATATGGCACGTTATGGTCCCATATCAAAAGAAGTCACCCATCTGAATACGTGGTAGCGAACAACCAAACCCAAATCTCCAGGTACGCAACCCCTTCTAATCAATTATTTCGTTACACGACTGAAAACAATAGAGAACAAATGGAATTAATGGTTGCAACTGAACACTTACCTTTTGGTTTTGGTGAGAAAGTAGGTTTTATTAATTATTGTCAAAATGCATTAAATCCTGCAATGCAACGTGTTCCTAGATCCACTCTCACACGTACACTACATAACATTTACAGCAGAGAAAAAAACACATTGAAAACATATTTTTCTGAATTTCAAGGTCGCGTTTCCGTATGTGCCGACATATGGAGCGACAATTTTGGTAGTCATTCATATTTGGGTGTCACATGTCATTATATGGATAATAACTGGGACATGCAAAAAAGAATTCTTGCATTTCGTGTTTTTGATGATTCTCACTCAGCTCAAAATATTTTTCAACTCCTTAAAATCATTTTTCAAGAGTATAATATCCTAAACAAAATTTTTGCTATTGGCTTTGATAATGCTGCAAGCAATACTGCATCTATTCCTATGTTACAAAAATTGTGCAATCCTTATTTTGGGGGTAAATTATTTCATCAACGTTGTGCATGTCATGTTTTAAATTTGTGTGTTCAAGCTGGATTATCAGAGCTTTCTACTTTTATTAAACCAATTAGAGATAGTATTAACTATATCTGGAGGCATAACAAAGTCCAGAAACAATGGTTAAAATATTGCATTTCGAATAATATGCATCCCAAAAAATTTTCTCGAGATATTACCACTCGTTGGAATTCAACTTATAAGTTGCTTTGTGAAAGTGTTGAATATAAGGAATTATTAGTTTCTTTTATTACTTATTATGTTCCTTCAATTTCTCTTCAATTGAACCATTGGGATGTATGTATAAAAATTCTTGAATTGTTACGTGTTTTCAATGATGCTACTGTCTCTTTATCTGGTGTTTACTATCCCACTACTCATTTATTTCTTATTCAATGTGTTAATATTGTTGGTGCATTCAATGATTGTGATGTTGATCCTCAATTGAGTCCATGTGTTGATGCCATGAAGAGAAAATGGTTACAGTATTATGGGCAAATTCCAAATATTTACCTGCTTGCAATGTGTTTAGATCCACGCTTTAAATTTGAATATTTGCAGGTTTATTTAGCTAATTATTACAAATGTTTAGATTTAGAAGTTGATGTTCTTCAGTCTTGTGATTCCGTTAAGGAATTGCTTAATGAATTTTACAATGAATATCTTAGAATATATGGTCCGTCTTTGAATGTGCCGGTTTCACAACCCCAACCCACATCTGGTGGTAGTAGTTCTCAAAAATTTACATTAAGGGGCTTAGGGGATCGACTGTTTTCCGAAAGAACCAAAAAATTACGAACATCTTCTTCATCCTCAACGGAATCCGAGGTTGACCGGTATTTACAAGACAGTCATAAATTTAAAGATGAAGAATTTAGAATCCAGGATTGGTGGAAGAGCCATCAACAAGATTATCCAATTTTGGCAATTATTGCCAAACAAATTCTTGGAACGCCGGTTTCTACAGTTGCTGTGGGACAAGAATTTAGTGCAGGTGGAAATATTTTGGACCCAAGACGATCATCTATGTGTCCACAATCACTTGAAATACAGTCATGTGTTGATGATTGGACAAAGGCCAAATATAGACAACAAGAACTTCAGCCGGATATAGCGAACGACTTCTTCGAAGATGAACAAGCGACGGGAACGGAAGGCAGTGAATAGATTCCGTTCCAACATCCAACCTCCAACACCGAGCAACTAATTAAAGGTAAAAGAACTACGTGGCCTTTGATTCCTCTACATTGATGGAGGATACGTAGGCAGCTTAATTATGGTAAAAAATTAAGTGCAAGGCCGATTTTTTTTTTTTTTTTTTTTAATTTTAACTTTATTACATTGTAATATTGTATATTTGAATTCAAGCCTTCAAGGCCAATTTCTAATTTTATTTTATTTTATTTTTTGTGAAATTGTAAAGTTGTATTTATTAATAAATGTCAATTTATTTTTTTCTAAACATTGTGAACTACTTAAATACTTCAATGGAAAATGTTTGTAAATATATTGATTGGGATTTAGGAAAAAAAAAATTGAAAAAAATAAAAAATGGTTGTAAATGTATTTTTATTTAATAATTTGTTCATTGAAAATTTGGAATTATGATTGGGAAAAATGGGAAGAATTAATATTAATTGGGATTTGAAAAAACAAAATTGAAAAAAGAAAAGAAAAAATGGTTGTAAATATATTTTTATTTAATAATTTGTTCATTGGAAATTGGAATTATGATTGGGAAGAATTAAAATATTGATTATTTAATTGGGTTAAAAAAAAAATTAAAAAAAACCGGAACCGGAACCGGCCAAAACCGGAACCGAAACCGGACAAAACCGGAACCGGAACCGGAACCGCCAAACCGGCGGTTCCAAACCGGTTTTTCCGGTTTCGGTTTCGGTTTTGGGTCCCTCCCAAACCGAAACCGGCGGTTCGGAACCGAAACCGGAACCGAACCGGACCGGTGCCACCTCTACTCCTAATACAATATAATGTAGAACACCAAACACGCCCTAAATGAGTTAGTCACTCGATGCTTAAAAAACACAAAAAGGAGACCAAGGAGGAAAGTACTGGCAATCCGAAACTTCTGTTTCTATGCTAATTGATTTTTTAACTGGTAGATAACATTTAAGAGATAATGAGACGAGTAATTAATATACATGATGGCTATAATTAAATACTTGTATAATAGAAATTTGAGTTTTTTTGTTTTTTTGTTTTTCTTCTTTTAGGGTTTCACTACAACCTTCTTCGTTCAGGATTTTACATTACATCAGTAAGGTAAAAATTTGAAAAATTTGCATAATTTCATCATGTAATATGTTCGTAGAGTTACCGATAACTTATGAAGTTGAACACTAGTTAATTGATGGACTTAGCTTAATACCATTTTTGTTGTGAAGCACAGTACATGGCACTGGTAACTTCATTTCTAACAAACAAAAGAAAAACATTCCAGATTCAATTGCGACATTCTTTATTATTATTATTTTAAAGTTATGTTTGATGTTTTGCATCGGATAAATTACAATGCTCAGACCAAATTAACTAAACTAAATTGATTTGGTTACTCTTGATTCTTGAACAAACCAATGTTTTTTCTTTTTCTTTTTTTTCTAAAAAAAAGAACTCTAAATCATAAAAAAAATCAACCCATTAAAATGGGATATGAAGAGTATATATATTTAAAGAGTAATACTAAACCGTACACAAATTATTTATTAAAAATCATGTTTAAATGATGCGGTATGTGTGTTGTGAAGATGTTATTACTTACACCGTAATCTTATGATTTACAAGATCTTGATAACTCACATATAACATTATTTGGATAAATAATTTGGATAGCCTAACATTATTCGTATTTTAAAGGGAAAATTTCATCGAGAATGACTACGAAATACAACAGAACATTTTTAAAGATACACTTAGGGGCTGTTTGTTTTTTTTATCTAAAGTCTTATTAGACTTTAATTTATTTGACATATGGATAAGTTTTATAAATTAAGATACTATGATAAGTTTTTTTTTTTTTTTTTTTCATTTTGGATGACTTATTACAAATATAAAATTGATTAGGTTGTGTTAGGGTTTCTTCAAAATTGGAAATTTTTAGAAATTGATTTTTAAGATTTTATTATATGCGGATAAAATTATAAATGTATGAATTGTTATAGGACATTTGTGGAAATTTATTAAAAAAATTTACTGTATCACTTTTTGAATAAGATAAAAGTAAAAAAATTTTACTTTTTCTAAAAGACATATATATCTTAAAATAAGATATAAGTTGGAAAAACAAACAAATTGATATATCTTAATTTAAGATATAAGAGACAATAAAACTTATAGTGAAAAAATAAACAACCCCTAAGCAATAGAGGAGTAACTTCTTCCGTCCAAACCAATTCACAATAAATGAACGCGCCACTAATGTCATTTGTAGGTCGTTACAAAAAAAATTAATAACCTCTAAATTTTGTTTAATACATAACAATTCCAACCTCAGAAAGATTAGGATGTCCTTGGAAAGAATCAAATTCACTACTGAACTTGAATCCGTTCCAACACAAACAGGAAAGATACCCGAAATCAAGAGCAAGACGAAGCCACTGCTTTCAAGGTAGTCTAAATACCAATGATATCTATGTTAATTTAAAACTGTATCTTTCTATGTAATATCTGTAGCTTATTACACCAAATACTGTAATATATATATATGTATTGTAATTATTTTCTTGAAAAATCAAATTAATGTTGCCTTATTTAATATGATTTATTTTTTAATAATAAAAAAAAAAAAGTTCGTGAAAGTCATTAAAAATTACTAAAACAAGAAGAATCTCTTTGAAGCCCAAGAAGCCCACTTATTCAATGAAATTCTCCACAAACAAAACAATTTTTGATCTTGTAATGTCATGCTCATTTTTGATATTTTGAACTTGTTTCAGATTAGGTGTAAATAGACAACTAGTCAACAATGATAATGCTCTCATCAAATCAATAATATTCTCAAGAACGTGTATCTTATATTATACAGTGCTGTAACAAATTAAATATTTTTCGGAGCAATATATTAAACATATCTAAAGTGCTGAATTGATCATATAGGTAGCTAATTAGCTAGGTCATGATCGATCAGGTGTGTAGACTGGTGCAAAAAAAAATGGAAAATATATATTATTATTATTGACAGAACGTGTGAACTGTTAACATGGTTATTGTGTGTAAAAAGAAGCATTTATATTTTAGCCTGTGTGGAGACAGCATTACCCTTTGTGGAAATGTAAAGAGGTTGGACAATGACAGTCGGATTTGATTGATTGTGACATGATAAAATTTTTGGACGGTTAAAATTATATAGAGGGAATAACATGATTTTGTTTCTTCACCCTTTTTTCCCAGTACTGCCACACTGATTGACAATTCCTTTCCTCCCACAATTACCATTTTACCATTCCACTCTTTTTCATTCTTCCATTCACCCATTTTTAACATTTTCTTGCAAAGAATCCATGTTGGATCGATGGGCACTGTGCTTGTTTGTTGCAGGCATGCAACAGTTTTATGCATGTATGTATTATTATTTTTGTTGTTGCATTAAGAGAATTTCAATGACTTAACCAAAGTTAGACCAAAATAGAAAAATAGTTTTAGGTAAAACCCTCATTTTATGTAAAAAAAAAAAAAAAAAAAAATACTAGTTACAAAAATTTATAGCACCTCTCGTGCTGATTTTGTGGGGTTAATATCAACTTAATAATTTAGGTTTTAATAAAATCAAAAACGTGTTACTTTTAAAAATACATTTTAGATACAAACACAAAATAAGTCTTACAAATTTTTTTTTTTCAAACCTTTGTTCGATATCGCTGGGGGAGAGATTGCTAATTCAATTTGATCGAGACAGCCAGCTGCAGCTGCACGAGCCCTTCCCACGTGCCATAAATGACTTCCTACTCCTGCCTGAGCTTTCCGATCAACTAATCCCGATTGCTGTGAGAATTCTTAATTCATGATCTGTAGGGAGTGGGTAGGTAAAGAATACCTAGGGGCGGCTGGTCACAATAGGGCGCATTACTTTCGCTTCTGTAATAGAGGCACTGTAATGGGCACGCTTGGCTAACGGTCATAATTTATTGGACAACTGTATCATAACTTCATGAGGGAAGGCAGCCTCTCTTGGGAAAGATGGCCCTTTTATTTCTTTTGATTGAGACTTACTCATGTTAGTAATAAAAATACAAAATAAAGTGGCAATAAGTCTCGTCTGAGATTTGTCGAGACTTGTAACAAGTTTCAGATAAGTAGTGGTCTAACAAGAGAGGAAATATGAGAGAGAGAAAAAGAAAGCAAAAATAAAAACTAAAAAGGTTGTATATAATGTAGAATTGGTTGTGATTTAAAAGATTTTAAAAGTCTTTTATATTTCATTAAGTTTATGTGTATTCAATCTAGAGTTTTAAAATTCTATTAAAATATAGGTATATTCAATTTAGAATTTTAAGATCCAAATAAATTGAGGGGCATTCAAAAAGTTATTGACTTTATAGATTTTATTTAAATGATGTAATTTGATGGATTTTAAAATGAGATTTATAAACATAAAGGCGTGAGTCTCAAACTATTATATGACATATAATCAAATATTATTTATTTTCAAGACAAATTATTAAAAATTCATTTAATTTCTTATACAGTAACGTTATGTAAAAGTCCAATAAACTCTATATAATTTCAATAAAATCTATGAAAACAGTGGACTTCAAAAAAAATCTATCACTTAAAAAAAAATCAACAAAACTCTAATGAATTCTAGATTGAATACACCTAAAGTAAAAGTGGAGGCATTTCTGTCTCACAATATATTTTGGTGTCATTTAAACCAAAATTATTAACCAAGTATCAATGACAAAAAAAAAAAGAGAAAAAAAAAAAGAGAAGCTATATATTTCCACCTATTTTCTCCTTAAAAACCCCTAATTGGCACGTTTAAGTGGTTGTGTAGTTTCCCTTCATGTTTGTGATAAAGGTCGAGTCTCACTCATGCTTGTAATAGTTAATCTCGTCAAATCCTGAGACTCCGATCCCCATTGGTGCTAGACTTAACTCAATTTATTAAAACCTCAAAGGAGATTGTTGATTTTTTGAGGTTTTTTCTTAGCTAGTTATTGTTTATTTCCCACATGCGTACGTACGCATTTGTAGTTGAATAAAAGAATTGAATAGTTAGTGCCTCGAGAGGAGATATATGCACATATTCTGCCTTGTCTCATGGTCATGCATGGGTCAGCTCAGATGGCTTTGGCATCCAAAGTCTTTCGTGTTTGCAGGGTCAGCCAGTCAAGTACTGTTAATCAATCCTGTAAATTATTGACACTAATTAGCCATGGAAATTCAATTAGGTTAGCAACTTATATTCAATAAAATCCTTTTTCATTTTAATTGGATGCTGAAATATTCATTGTTAATCACATAAAATGCATGTGTCCCCAAAATTATTTGTAAAACAACTGCCAATCAATTTAATTAGAATGTCTTCTTTGTGTTGAAATCACAAAAAAATTCATTAAATGAAAGATACGTATTAATGTATTATACTGATTTATATTTCTTTCTGTGCTTTCTTCTTTGTTTCTCAATCTCTTAATTTGCCAGGCCCTTTTAAGTAAATTAATTGTCATGTAATCATGTTTATGAGAAAGAACAGCATATATGGATATGTTTTTAGCTAATTCGCCCAACTTGTTTATATCATGGATTGCTGAATATTGTTTATTTTTATTTTTATATATCATATGTGATGAAGACGACTCGAACTTAAAACATAGTTAGATTGAGTGAACATCATTTACCATCAAGCAAAATTGGGCGGCGGTGATTTTAGAATATTGTTAGTAGCTTAATTTCAATCTAAATATATTCTTTTTCTCTCTTCAAAGAAAATCATCATGATCGACCAGTACATGGAATATCTTTAATCTTACGCTAATCAATCTCTTAATTGTCCATTTTATTCGTTTTTGTACTAAATACACTTGTGCTAGCTTTACTTAAAGGTTTGGATATCTTTCATTTTTACAACCAAGGGAATGAAATCATCAGGATCATATTTAGAAGAAGCAGAAGGCAAAGAGGCAATTACAGCCTACTACACACCATTTTGTTTCCTTTTCTTTTTCTCTTTGCTGGTTGAGAAAAGCAAAGTAGAGTGCAAATAGATATCAATGTCCCAATAGCTTTTTAAATTTGAGATATTATGTGTTAAAAAGCTTTGCTTTAAACAAAGTTACTTCATTTTGAAATCCTAAACATTAAATTTGCTTGATTCGGTGGTGGACATAAATTTAAAGTGGAGAATCAAAAGTTCCATTCAAGCTCTCAATTTGAGAAAAATTGTTTTTGTTTGGTTGTCATCAAACAGTTTAATGGAATCATTTTTTCCCCACAGTAATTAGTAATAGTAGTATCCAATTGGAAGACCTTTTTTTTTTTTTTCGTTGTTTTTAAGGAAAGGTCACCTCTTATAAGCGGCAATTTACCATACAAACACATATATATGTATTTAACTTTTTTGATGTATTGATTCTTTGCTTCTTGTGACAAAATTTCAAACCATTCTACAGTCACAAAATTGCCTGGAGGATGACAATATGATCACCAAGTGTCAAGCGATTGGTAAATTTCAATCAATTCGAAATTTGTTCTAAACAGTTACGGTTTCATTGTTAATATGTTTTATTCTAAAAGCTTGACAAGATACCATATTAGATTAACTTTTGGAATATTAATTAACTGTGGCCAGGTTCAATTTATAGAGATTATGAATAAAGCTGATGCTGGGGACAAAAATAGTATAAGCATTTGTGCTATGATTAATTTGGACTTTAAAATTAATAACCTTAATGCTTCCAAAATTTTGGGCCCGTTCTTTGTTTTTGGCTCCACAAAACGTTAAAATGGATCATTTTACAGTAAACAAACTTTTATAATTTTACCCCTCACCTACTCCCGAAATATTGTAATTATTAAAAAAAAAAAAAAACTTTTTAATCAAAAGGTTAATGAAATAAAATATGACTACATTACATGCAGAGGCATCAAAAGAATTTGTCAATATTACTCTTACGGTCGTAAAGTTACACGTCAGAAGGCTGCTAGGGGTTCAGAACCTACCAAGATCAAGAAACATTACAGCACGCACTAAAAGTGCTAGAATGTTTACTTCTATAATCAAAAGAAGTAGACTCTCAATATAAGGATAGGTTTCCCACACTTATTGTAGTTTTATTGATAATATATACATGATGTTTGGGTTTGAACCTTGATGGGTTGATGGAGATCGTAAAATCTTCAATCACCGAGACAAGTGGCCTTTGACAATTTTAAGCAATGTTATATCGATTAAAAGAATGGATAATTATCCTTGTGGCTATCAATTTAGGTCACCATTATCGAAATGGCTATTAGATGAGAAATTGATTTCAAAATGACCATTTTTGGTGAACAATGCTACATTAATAATCATTCCATCTAATGAGTGACATTTTGGTAATAAGGAGATACATTAATTTATTTTATATGTTTTTTGGAAATCAATTTTTTCTTTTCTTTTTTCAAATGAATAATCATATTTAGTGTGTGTATACATGTATAGCATATATCATATATGAGTAATGCTACATTGCCCAAATTTGGTGCCCAAATCATGTGCCCAAATGATGTGGCAACAATATGGACCATTCATTTAAATTGTATTAAATTGTATTAAATTGCATGATTTAAATGAATAGTCCACATTGTTGCCACATCATTTGGGCACCAGATTTTGGCACTAAATTTAGGCAATGTAGCATTACTCATCATATATATGTATATATCTATTTCTTTTCAACTTATCTCAAATATATATTTTTAGAATTTTTAGATTTTTTAGCTTTAATCTTCTTAATTAATATATATATATATATATTTTCAACTTATCTCAAATATATTTTTTAGAATTTTTAGATTTTACAGTCTTAATCTTCTAAAAAAAGAAATATATATATATATATATATTTTATTGTCAGTTCGTTCTGACAATAAATATATCAGGACGAAGAATGTTGACCACTAGATTTACATACTTTGACTCAAAGTGTTTGCACTTGTCAAAACTTCTCAATAATCTATGGTCCACATTCTTTGTCCAGATATATTTATTGTCAGGATGAACTGACAATAGAAAAACTATATATATATATATATATTTGAGATTAAATATAATTCGTTTCAAAAAACAAAAGAATTTTTATATTTTGTAGCCTTAATCTTCTTAATATTATATATATATTTCTTTTCAACTTATCTCAAATATATTTTTTAAATTTTTAGATTTTACGGTCTTAATCTTCTAAAAAAAGAAATATATATATACAGATTTTCTATTGTCAGTTCGTCACAATAAATATATCAAGACGAAGAATGTGGACCACTAGATTTACATATTTTGACTCAAAGTGTATGCACTTGTCAAAACTTCTCAATAATCTATGGTTTACATTCTTTGTCCAGATATATTTATTGTCAGGATGAACTGATAATAGAAAGACTATACATATATGTTTGAGATTAAATATAATTCGTTTCAAAAAACAAAAGAAAATTTAGATTTTGTAACCTTAATCTTCTTAATATATATATATCTTTTTAACTTATCTCAAATATATTTTTAGAATTTTTAAATTTTACAGTCTTAATCTTCTAAAAAAAAGAAATATATATATATATATATATACAGATTTTCTATTGTCAGTTCGTCCTGACAATAAATATATCAGGATGAAGAATGTGGATCATTAGATTTACATACTTTGACTCAAAGTGTATATAATTCGTTCCAAAAAACAAGTGAAAAAATTGATTTCTCAAAAACATCTAAAACAAATTAATGTCATCCCCTTATTTATCAAAATAACATTCATTGGATGAAATTAGATGAAATAACCATTAGTGTAACCGTGTTCACCAAAAATAACCATTTTGAAAACAATTCTCCATCTAATGAACATTTTAATAGTGATGACCTAAATTGATGGTCACTAGGGTAATTATCCCTAAGAATTCCATTTGTGAAAAACCAATGAGAACTTGGCTTCACAATATTATATACAGTTAATACTGAACTCAATGAGATTAGTCATAAATTTTAGGGGTAATTATCTTGGTGGCTATCGACTTTTGTCACCATTATCAAAATGGCCACCAAATGGGGAAATGGATGGAAAATGACCATTTTTGGTAAACATTGTTACACTAATAGTCATTCCATCCATTTCCATCAAATTTCATCCATTGAATGACATTTTAGTAAATAAGGGGATGACATTAATTTATTTTATATGTTTTTTGAAAATCAATTTTTTCTTTTGTTTTTTGAAACAAATAATTATATTTAGTGTGTATATACGTATAACATATCTCAAACATATATATATATATTTCTTTTTTGAGAAGATTAAGGCTACAAAATCTAAAATTTATAAAAAACATATTTGAGATAAGTTGAAAAGATATATATACATATATACATATATATATATATATATATTCTTTTTTGAGAAGATTAAGACTACAAAATCTAAAAATTCTAAAAGAATATATTTGAGATAAGTTGAAAAGAAATATATATATAAATATATATATATATATGTATATATATTTTGAGAAGATTAAGACTATAAAATCTAAAAATTCTAAAAAACATACTTGAGATAAGTTGAAAAGAAATATATATATATATATATATTTCTTTTTTTTGAGAAGATTAAGGCTACAAAATCTAAAAATTCTAAAAAACATACTTGAGATAAGTTGAAAAGAAATATTATATATATATATATATATTTAAGAAGATTAAAGCTACAAAATCTAAAAATTCTAAAAAACATATTTCGGATAAGTTGAAAAGAAATATAATATATATATTCATTTTTGAAAAGATTAAGGTTACAAAATCTAAAAATTTTAAAAAATATATTTGAGATAATTTGAAAAGAAATATATATATGTATACATATATATATATATGTTTGAGATATGCTATATGTTTATATACACACTAAATATATTTATTTGTTTCAAAAACAAAAGAAAAAATTGATTTCCAAAAAATATCTAAAATAAATTAATATCATCCTTATATTTATCAAAATGCCACTTATTGGATGAAATTAGATAGAAATGGATGAAATTGGATGGAATGGCCATTAGTGTAACAATGTTTGCCAAAAATGACCACTTTCCATCCATTTCCCCATCTGGTGACCATGTTGATAGTGGTGGCAAAAGTTGGCAAAAGTTGATGGCCACCTAGATAATTACCCCTAAATTTTATAAACTGAAATACTGATGAAAATTTAAAAGACAAAAAATGTATATTGTTATATAGGGAATTGAAAATTTTCACGATTTAATTGTTTAGGTGGGGGGGTCTTTGAAGTTTGAACTACTAGTTCAATGGGACTTGCCCCAACTAAAAAAGCTGCTTTATTCCCAGCTCTACATTGGAATTCACAAAGCTTTTTGATATCAGAAGAGCCAGGACAAAGTCATTCTCCACTATCGGCTATCGCCCCTACTTTCAAAGATTTTGTAAAAATGCAGAATCCATACAGTTGACTGTAAAAAAAACCTATCAATTATTTTATGATCTGAGCCATTGAACTTTATTTCGATAGATATTAACTATCCAGTAACATGACGAAACACACAAGATCAATATTAACTATCCAGTCACTTTACGCAACAAGTCAGAGAAATATGGCCGTTCAAGGGGCTGCGATATAGACACGGTGAAGAAAATGGAAGCTGACGTCGAAAGATTTTCCAAAAAAGGGCACTAAGTGCTCCAATATGGTCTCTGGGCCCAGACATGGCACCCATAAGCAGAAATGCTTAAAAGCCTTAAAACCATGTAAAATAAGTGAGAACTAAGTCAATTCATGGAGGAAAAATGGGTGTCCACTTGCTTGCCCTATTGACAACACCTCATGGCTGTCACTGAAAAGGGCAAATGCCAATGGTGCCTGCTGGTGGCAGGTGTACAATGCAACAAAACACAACGAAAGCCAAAAGAAAAAAGCACACCAACCAGACCAGACTACCCTACACAAACCCAAATCCAAAGCCTGCATTTTCTTCGGGGAACACCCTGGGTGGGTTTGCATCAGGATGTTTTGTATGGTATGGGATGAAGATGAGATTTGTATCATAATAACAGTGCGACCATGATTCATGTAAAAGCATTCAACTTGACATAATTCAGTGGCTGAAGACACATTTGCATGGTATGATCAGCTATAGATGATTAGACTAAATGCAATGATCTAGAACTAACCCCACGTAATAATTTCTTGACTAGGCAAACATGGACAACAAGAAAATGCACAAAATATCAAAGCAGTGGGGGTACTCTCTTGTCTTTCAGAAAGCAAACAAGCCTAAGGGTAAATCTCGGTCCTTTAGCCTTATGAGTAGGTAAACTCGTCAAATTCATAACACATTTCAATTCAAGTACATTCATCAAAACCTATACAGTAACATTGTACAGTACTAATTACAAAAAAAGATTTCAAATCATGCTTCAACCTTTATCAGCTTGACTTCCGGTTTAAAACACTTTATATAATTATAAAAATTTATGGATTTAGTTACCACTCGGCATTCTTTTGTATCCGATTCTCCTTGGCCACAGTTGCTCCTTCGATTTTATTGCCTGCACAAACAATAAATGAGAACTCATTTTCTATGTAAATACTTTAAATGTAGAATTCGTCGTAACCATAATTCAAGGATTTAACAACATTTGAAAATGACATACTCCTTTACAAAATTTTAGAAGTGGTCAAAATCTATGAAGTTACCAGAAAGCTTTGAAACCTTTAAATCCAGCAGTAAATCCAGAAACCTTAAAAAGTTTAAGAGTTTTAAGTTCATTTCTCTTTATTTGTAGGCATGCTAAGATCTTTGAGGTGTAGGAGTCTTACTAACCATTTATAACTTCACCAGATTCCACTTCATTAGTCAAACAACATACAACCTAATAATCTGGCTGATCTTTGCACGACACACGGGGCAACCCCATTTCTTGGCTTTGACTTCATTCAAGCAAGACATGCATCCAGCCATGTGACCGCAAGGTACGCAAGCACCCTCAACTGGAGCATCCAAACATATGACACATGTTGAATTAGCTCCTTCATCTTGTTTCATTTCACTTGTGCCAGCTGGTAATTTCTCGACAATTGGGGACGGTATATCAACAGGGCCCACATCAATGGATGGATACTGAATTGGACCATCTTCTATTATCGCATCCGCAACTGGTGGAGCTGATGGGATTGCTTCTGGTGCCTGAATCATTGTCTGGGTAGTAGGGGTGTTATTATTCTGGATCTTGGTCTGCTGAGATGGGTTGCCACAAGGGTTGGTTTCATTCATTACCCACTGACCGCCGCTTCCTTTAGGAGGATGTGCTACTGGTGTAACCAGATTACTATGACTGGAGGCATTCCCTGAGTTATTCGAACTAGTGGATGCAGTTGCTCCACTGTCATGGTGGGAACTGAAAATGGGTGCTTCCACCATAGCAGACTGGATGGAGGCATTGATAGCCATCGCTAAGTCTAAGTCTTCTGCATCTGGTGGAGCAGTAGCTTGAGCAACTGGAGTCTCAGAATTACTTAGAAATGCTGGATTTACCTAAAATTTCAAACATCTATGTTAAGATATTCTTAATAATAAAATACAATTACATGCAGAAATCGATTCTATATGTATTTGGCAGAGATATTCTCAGCAAAAAAACAATGGCGCAAATGCAACTGTTATGAATCGTAATTCCTAAAGTTGTATAATAACTTTAGAATACTGGAAATTCCTACTCCAATATTTATGAAAGAACAACCCGTTTAAGTCATGAAACACACTTCAAGATACTCATCAGCAAATAGGGATACAAGTTACCTACCAACCTTGTGTATGTTGAACTTCCATATCATAAAATGTAAATGGATGGTACCTGTCCGCCTAAAGTAATGCAAATGCTTTAAAATATGCCTAAACTCTTGGTACTTTTTATTTATTTATTTATTTTTATTTTAACATTGCAATTCATAAATCGTGATCTAAAACTATATCATCATGCTCACAAATAAAATCAGTCAATTTCATATCAGTGTATGCAATTTATTCAATTCTTGCATTGCGATTTACAACTAGTTAATACATGTATACAAATTTTAAGACAAGGAGAATATTCAGGAATTACTAAAAGCTCAATCTTATAGATAGGGTGTGTAGACTTAAAACCTAAGGCAGAAAAGTAAAGGTGATATAGGTCTATCTATTTTTTAATTTCATGCAAGAACATCTTTAGGGCAATAGTACATATAATATCTCGTACAACTGGCATACATACATATATATATATATTCAAGTCTGTGCCCACTGATATAACTTCATTTGTGTGTTGGATGTGGACCATTAGATTTGCATACTTTGACTCAAAATGTATGCACCTGTCAAAACTTCTCTATAATCAGTGGTCCACATGCATTGGTATATATATATAAGGCAACGGTATTCGTTCTCCCAAAGTTATCCAATGCTCTCTTATTAAAGGATATGCATGACGTTGAACAACAATTTCTATATATCTGTGTTTTTGCTGAAGAATATTACTTGGTGAAAATCTCACAAGTAAATTTAACTAGTAATTCATAAGTTCAGCAACCGCTTTGGACAAAAAAAACTGAAGAATGACAGTACCATAGAGGATGCACCGTACCTGTGGTATTCCTTTGCATGCATCACAAAAGCTCTGAAATTGTCGCTTGTCACCTTCAGTTGCAGGTGCTAGTTTAATACGTGTTTCTGCAAAAGAAGCTCATAAAATTCATATGTATCACAACAACACAGATATTGATCGTCTCAGAATCAAATAAATATACAATCACAGCTGACCGGAGGATAAAGCGAAAGTTCACTTTTCCCCAACTATCTGGTAACTCTATACAAAATAGAGGCAGGAGAATGGCGAGGGTACAATTCATAGCTTACTATTTTTTTTATTTTTTATGTTTACATGATTATATCAATAACTTCCATAACTTGTGTTAACTTGAAATAATGCAACAATTATTATACTTACGCCTAAGTGTTTGATGCCTATGCCTTCGTCTCCGTCTCCTGCCTCTTGGGGCTATGCATGGACATAACATTCAATTATAAGATAGAACTAGGATGAACAGTAATCAACTTCCAAAATATGAAACATGAGGTTGCAAAAATAAAGATTTCAGCATCAAGAAATTACTGGTGGAGTTATCAAGAATTAGCACTGAAGGATCAGACTGGTGCGACTTTGTTTCCTCCAAATTGGCTTTCCACAACGCAATAACAGTACGTGGCCGGGCATCCTGCTCATTCAAAAGAACTATATAAATAAAACAGAGACTTGTAATTCTTTTTTGGCCACTTGGGCCCACCATGTGTAAGATCATAAAAATATTACAAATCAAAGACAAAAAACATTATATTATACATGAAAACATGTACCAAGTATTTATATTTAGAACAGCAAAGGTGGGTCTCAAAGGATAGTGTAAATCCTGATAAGTGAAGTGTAATGAAAAGAAAACAATCTATAAAACAAATAATCCAGATGACTATTATGTTGGAACAAGAGTCTGTTGGACAAAATTTCATTGACCAGAACAATTTTGTTCAATAAGCAGCAGACAGTTTGATCAGCATGTACCTGCAAAGGATAGTTTTGAGTGGTAAACGACCTCTCCTATCAAAAGGTCATGGGTTTAAATCTCCCTATGGCCATTGAAGATATATAATATCTTACAAGTTTTCAGACTACCAATGTTGTTGGGTCCATCAGTATTCCCCAATTTCGAGCTCAATGCATAAAGAAAGGTTGATAGGCTCCAAAGTAGGGAAAAAAAAAGAACAAAATTGTTCAAAATGCAGCACAAAGTGGCTACTTCAAAACTTCAAAACTGTAGAGATCACATTCACAAGGCCCCAAGTGCAATTTGTGCAAAATAAATACTATTTGTACATGGTGAGCCATTGAAATGGTAGCTAGATCATTGCCATGGTCATCTAGAAATGCTGGCAATCTTGTTGCTAAATGCCATGAACCATGGTGCTCTAATCAGAATTTATGCTTGTGTACAACGATGACCACAAACAACTTCAATGGCATGGCAGATTAGATAAGTTATCCATGAAATCTTTGCAACAATGGGCCAAGTAGCACCAAGCAGTCTGTAAGGGCAAAGTAAGAATAACAGAGGCAATGGCAACTCCTACACCAGTGAGATACTAGTAAAATGCATTTAAAAGAAATTATAAAATGAAAAATATGAATCTTAACAGTGATGATCGTCTCACGAAATTTTTTCAAGCAACCATGTAACCCATCAATAACTGTGAAATGCAGTGGAATTGTATAGATATCAAATCTTAGAATCTTCAATACTAAATAGGAATTCAATTCTCAAACAGAGTAAGACAAATTTATAATTGTAATACCTGCAAACTAGGATATATGGCAAGCTCCAACTTAAAAGGTTTGGTGGGGTTACGGGAACCAGTTGGTAAGACAACAACCCAACTGCAAATGATACAATATAAATAACGTCTTTGTCAGTAAAATTCCTTACAGAAAGATAGAATATCGGGACGGAGGGAAAAATGAATAATTTGCATCGACACTATCCTTCTAGCTACATTTCTCAGATGGGCTTAAATCCTAATAAAACTGAAACATGAAAATACTTTCAACAAGAGATTCTAAGAGCCTGATACCCACATTCTTCTTGAAACTAACTGAGGAGCAAGTATTTCAAGAAATCCAGGCCCATAAAACTCCCGCAACCAACCAGAGAATAAGCAGATATGGTTCTGCAATGCAAATCATCAAACAAAAGTCCAGCTTTAGATACTATTTTACTTAAAAAGGAAAAAGGGGAAAGACATTTATGGAGTACAATACACAGTCTACAGAGACCAAGAATACATAAAGAAAATGTTTTCAAGTTTACCTCAATAGCACGTACAACATTAGTGTACCCTTTTGCTCTAGCAACTTCAAGAGGAGTTTGACAATCATCGTTCATCACCAATGCATTAGCTGAAAATTAGAACATTATTGATTAGTTCAAGTACTGAAGAATGGTGTTAACAGACAAAATTTGTAGCTCTTAAGAAATTAATTTCTAATTCCACTGCACCGCGCACCTCCATATGAAAGAAGTAATTTCACAGTATTTTCAAGGCCTCTTTTAGCTGCATGATGTAAAGGAGTCCCACCAAGACGACCTAAAACAGACCAAAGGATAAATTAGTATTCCAGTTGTTCATCCCACTTATCAAGATAACGTAGTATGCTAAAAAAAAAATGTTTCTTTTTACAAATTAATCACAATATATAAGAAATAGTCTTCAAGCCTTAAACTCAAAACCTCTTATTGAAGGAGCGATACAAACCAGTTCTCAGGTACAAAGCTAAATGAAATTACATCTTAAACCACATTTTCGAAAAAGAATCTCGATTATGCAGAATCTCAGTGAAGGCATGAATCAATCCCAGGTTTTCCAATATGACACAAAGTGACTTTGACTGAAAAAAGAAGAGAAAAGAAAAGAAAACCTTGTTCTATCTCTAAATAAAAAAACATATATCTTAAAAGCCAACAACGCATTGTTGATAACAACATTAAAAACATATATCTTAAAATTCTTAATCTGTAAAAACAGTTGTTCTTTCTTTCTACATTTATTCATACAATAAATCCAAGACAAAATATACACAAACAACAAGCAAAATCAATCACATTTTGAATAAACCAATTAACAATAATGAAAATATAAACAAACAAAGGGCATACCGGGACGATAAGCATTCGCATTAGCGCCAAGCTCCAACAAAGTTTTCGCCACGTTATGAAGCTCAGGGTTCATACATGCCACAATCAACGGCGTTTTCCCTTCTTTATCAACCCACTGCAATCATCATATCAAAAAAAAATTGAACAAAATTACAACTTCAATCATATTGAATCAAGTTGTGGTACGATCGTTCAATTGAAAAACAGAAGAAAAAAAAAAGCGATCGAACAAATTTGGTACCTCGAGGCCGGCGCCATCTCTGCAAAGAGTTTTGATGCCTTCGGTGTTTCCGTAATTCACTTGTTGATACAGCAACTCGGCCTTGGATGGCTGCTGTCCCATGGCGGTTTGTTTCCAAGGAAAATCCGCCGTTCAATTTTCCAGGAATTTTTTTTCTGATTCTCCCAAGTGGTGTCTATCGGATACTTTCTGGTTGAAGATTTTTTTTAGATAAATAAAAAAAATATATATATATATATACTATTTAAGAGGAAAAGATATCTTAGTGAAGAAGAAAAGACGAAAGTCAATAATAATAGAAGAAATTCAGTGAAGGATCGTGGAATTTGTTTTTGAAATTAATTCATTGATTATCGGGCAAAAAAACTGGTGGCTGGTGGCTGTTGGATGGTGGATGGTGATGGTGGCCTACACTGAGAACTGACGTGTGGGTTAACCAATAGCCAGTGAGCAAACTTTCGTTGATGTCCCTATATTTTACCATAATATTAAAATTTTCAACTATGGTTGAAGAAATAACTAAAACTTCCTCCTTAATATTGAAAATACGGATAAGAAGAAGTGGACCCGGTGATAAAACCCCTCACCTACACCACGAGGTTGTGGGTTCTAGTTTCTCTCCCCTCCCCAATAAAACACAATTATTGTAATATTTAAAATAAATAAGAATTGAAAATGCATCACATTTCACATATAGTTCAATATTTTGATTTTTGATAAGATAAATTAACCTTGAAACTTAAAAAATATTTAAAGCAAACTAATGGAAATTACAGATATCATGTATTACTATTTTTATTTTTTTGAGAAGTTGTTATACTGGCTGAGTGGCTGGTAAAATATCAGGCATGTAATTTGAGTCTATACAAATTTGTTATATTTAGGTAATAACAGTTAATTAGTACTCTTTGGAACAAAAAAAAAAAGATGATGCGGTCAATAATTGATACTATCAAAGAGTTGTTGACGCTATCAAAGAGTTGGAATGGTAGGTGTTAAATTCAATTTTTTTTATTTTTTTATTTTTAAAATTATTACACTATTACATAAATTTGAGATTTTTTAAGGAGGTGAGAACCTGTAAGCTCGTGACCAACCGTTACAACCTCATCTCATCCGTGTTGAATTCAATTTCATTTCCAGGTACTGTAGATAATGAAAAAAAATATGATTTGTGATTATGCAATAATAATAATAATAATAATAGTAATAATAATCATCATCATCATCATCAACGGGGGGTCAACACTTTTTCTTGTGGAAAGCGTGTAGGATCTTAAACATCCTCTCTCTCTCTCTCTCTAGTCTTTTTATTGTCGATTCGACTAATATAAAATATATTAGTTCATTTCATATGGGTCATTAGATTTAAAATATTCTTTGACAAGTGCATGCAGTGAAGTCAAAACATTTAAATCCAATGACCCACATGTAAAGTTCGAATTGACAATAGAAAAACAAAAACTATATATATATATACAGGAATGTTCAAGTCAGTGCGTACTGATATAACTTCATCAGTGCGTTGGATATAGACCATAGATTTACATGAGTGTGTTTGGTATGACTTTTCAAGTAAAACTTCTAGAGTAGATCTTTTTATAGTACAACTTTTAATGATCAGAGCTTCCAACAAAAAAAGGTTTTTGGTCGTATAAATTGCAAAAAAATGTGTTGACAACGTATTTTTAGAAATAACTTTTGGTTGAGTGAATTACAAAAAAGGTGTAGACAATGTATTTACAATAAAAAAGTTATAGTGAAATATTTAAAATTTATAAAGGATAGTTGAGACAATTCATATGTTTAAAAAAAACTAAAAAAAACTTTTTGGAAAAGCCCAAATTTTGGACTTCTCCAAGTAGACATAAAATTGGTTTTTTAAAGGGTAATTGAAACAATTCATATATTAAAAAAATTGTTTTGAGTTTTGCCAAACAACTAAAAAATACTTCAAAATAGTTTATAACATTAAAAAAAAAAAAAACGCTTTTGATCCATTCAAAAACCATACCAAACATACACTTTGACTCAAAGTGTATACTTATCAAAACTTCTCCATAATCAGTGGCCCCCATACATTAGTACTGATGTAGTTACATCAGTACGCACTTACCAGAATGGAACCGAATATATATATATATATATAGAGTAAAATTTATGACAATGACAAAGTTTGTGATCCGATGAAGATAAACTATTTATTGAAAAGAATGTCGAGGTATCCTTCATTTCCTAACAAGTTCATCTACTGTACAGCTACAATGATGGTTCGAGTTGCAGATTGCATTAAAAAAGAGATTAACAAAATGAAATAAATAAAAGAATTACAAGTAAAATTTTCTGCTACTATAACTACTTGAATAAGATCCTGTTCCTCGCCTAGGAATTTGAAGTTTCTTCACCCCATCTTCTTGTTCAAGTTAACAAGAAATAGACACCTGTATATATCGGTAACTAGTTGATTCATACTGATACTGATCGTAAGCGGCCCTTTCATCCTACTTAATACACTTTCTACATTATATGGCAAGATATGGAGAAGCAAAACTAAGGTTGAGAAGTTTGTGCTGCATCATCAGTTTCCTCGGCTGGTGATGGACTAATGGGTGGTGGATTAGAGGATGATTTAGTTGCAGCTGACTGAGTACCGTACCTCTTAAGTACCCTATCTTTGTTTTTATTCCACCAATCTCCTGCTTGATGCCCGTCAAACCTTCGTTTACTGCAAACATCGGAGGCAATTAGACTTCAACAGGTTTATAAACTTTTAATGAAAATTGGAGGAAGTATGCATAGGTTGAGGCAGATACAAGTTTTGATCATAATGATATATTCATCTTGTAATGCATGTTGTGCTGTGTCATGGTCAATTAATAATGATAAGAATCTGCCTACGCTTACTATGTGGGTGTGGGTGTGGAGGTGTGGATCTCTCCGTGTGTGTGGATGAATTTAATGATTTTCGTGTAAATCAACCACTTGCTAAAGTACCTGAATCTAACTCGTTTGAAGACCCTGGCACCATCTTGACATTGAACAAAAGTTACATAAACACCAGGTTCAAATTGTTCAATACTTTCTCTCTCTCCAGGTGTTTTTGGTGCTCTTGAGATAGTTGGTGAGCTTGTTCGAGGTGCAGCCTCTCTTATATTAGAATCAGTCGGTCTATCATTCTCCTGAAGATTACTTCCACCATCACAGGACGAAAGGTCAGAAACTTGTGGAGCATCTGCATGCTGATCTGTCCTGTCATCTTGCAAGTTAGATGACTCCCTTTCCTCGGGACAATCAGATGTTTTTAGTTGATCAGATTCTACAGTGACAGGCAATTGAGAAGAGCTTTCAGATGCTTGTTGGTCAGAGTCTAAGCTAGCTGGCAAGGAGGAAGAGGTTTCAGATGTTTCATTTGTGTCTACAAAAGCTTCAGCCTGGGCACAGATGGCTTGAAAGGTTTCACCGTTTTGGACTTCAGGAGGCAAGTTGTCCATCACCTCTTTAAACTGAATGACAAAAAAATAGCAAGGTCATGGAGGAATTAGAACATTTCACTTGATAATTATGAATGAGAAAAGGATTTTTTTTTTTTTCGCTAAAACTTTCTGACAAACATCATCACCCTCTTACAGGAATACACAATAAGGATTCATCTTATGAGATTTGTGTATTCATTTAGTATGAAAATTAGTCAGGAGGTTTATCATCTTGAGTGCAATCCATAATGGTCTTCCCAGATCCAGAATTGTATAAATCTACAAGCTTGCAGCTAAAGACACATGCATTGGTTCGATGCATCTGTTTCTATTCATCAAACAATGAAGTCCATAAAGTAGTAGTGTAGTTCAGGTAACAACCAATTTAAAGCCCATGGTCAAACCAAATTAAGGTCAAAGTAACAATAAATTTAGCTGTTTGGCATTGCCAATGAATTCTTAGCCTAGTTGCCAAAGAATGGTATTTGGCTAAGTGATGTTGAGTTCAAATGCCAACAAAATAAGAGAAAGCTGCTAAGAATTCGGTTGTGTTTGAAAGATAACATATATTCAGTGGTGTCCTAAAAGCCTAATTTATTGGAATCATACACAAACTTTATCACTAGAATTTGCTACTGCAGAAATTATCCTTCTTAAATTTACGGATGAAGTGAAATATTAAGTGTATACCTGTTCTATGATGGACTTGACAACTTCCCTGGCTACTCTTAACTTGGAAGATTCCCCTGCAGCCAATAAAGCAGCATCTTGAGCATTTTTTTGGTGTTTCTGGATCTCTACATCTTGAGCATCACACTTCTGCTTCAAACTTCTAATCTGAAGTCAGTGAAAAGAAAAAAAATGAACTAGGTTTGTGATGAGGACCAGCTTCAAAATTTGGATCCCATGACCAACAAGTTAATTGACGGATGCAATCAAACATGCTAAATTTGTAAGAAGTAGATATATTACTTGGATTTGCAATCTTGATACATCTTGGGTTAAAGATTCATTTGATTTCTTGAGTCTTTCAATAACACTCCTAGAAAATCCAGTACGTGGCGGACTTGGTCTCCTTGAATATGGTGAAGTAGGTCTTGAGTTAACAGCAGGCTGTGGTGTTGGCTGTGGCATTTGCTGTGTGATTGTTGGCGGCGGCGGTTGTGCCATAACAGGCCACCAACCATAATTAAAAGCACTCAGCGAACTTGGAAATGCGACATCTTTCAGTTGTGTAAGTGATGGAACTTGAGAGGCTCGGATCATAGAAGGAGAATCAGGTCTGCTCCCAGCCCTTCCT
This sequence comes from Acer campestre, assembly GCA_954870605.1. Lineage (NCBI taxonomy): Eukaryota > Viridiplantae > Streptophyta > Magnoliopsida > Sapindales > Sapindaceae > Acer > Acer campestre. The sequence goes on along the minus strand of OX940811.1, from coordinate 10,756,965 downwards.
GACTTGATCTCAAGGTATTTGATTGGTTCTGTGGAGGGAGACAGCAAAATCCTTGAAGACCTTAGTTCTCCTCTGTCTATTCTATCTCTGCCATCTATTGAACTCCGAGGAGCAGTATTATTCCTGTTAGTATTGGAAGTACTACCAAGCTCAGCAGCTTTAAGTTTTGCATAACAAGCATCACACACACGATGTGGTTTTCCTGGAGTTGGAGCTAATGCTGCTTTCAGTGCCTTTTTTGAACTGCACGCATGACAATGTACCAGCCCGCAATTATAACAGTTGTGCCTCTTTCTAGTAAAACCAAATGCTTGCCGGCAGCCGGAGCAAACTGATTGGTCTACTCCAGAGACCCACTTATGGATGCATATACTCGAAGTAAAATTAGAGCCACATGATATATTTTTTACATGTCTATCTTTCAGTGCTTCAACCAAGGTTGGAGTTCTTCGATCTTCTACGTCCCCGTGTCCCAATCTTCCATTTGCACCTCTTCCCCAAGTAAATACTTCACTTCTTGAGGTCAGGAGAGCAACATGGTAAGCCCCACAAGAAATTTCTTCGACAAATTCACCTACCAATTTGTCTTGTACCAAGCAAGGTTGCTTTCCTTCTGAGCTTGGGTTGCCCAGCTGACCATATGCTGGACTACCCATGGTAAAGACATGGCCTGATGTAGTGAGGGCAACAGTGATAGTATTTCCACATGCTAATTGGTGGAAATTGTAGTCAATAAGAGAAGAGACACAAGTGGGAAGCAGATAAGTATCCTTGCTTCCGTGCCCTAAACGGTATTTGTCACCATCACCCCAGGTGAACAGCTTTCTAGATGAAATATTTGCACCTGAATGACCCATAACCTCTACAATAGCTGCAGTATGCCATACTCCACATGCAACTTTAATGGTTTTTAGTCCACTCAACAATTGAACTTCTTTTGGATATGAAACACTTTCTTGATTTCCATGTCCCAGAACGCCGAATGATCCATCACCAAATGTAAACAGTTTTCCATTAGAAGTTGCCAAGGCTGAATGCCATGTTCCACATGCAACGGATAAAACTTGAAGTCCTTCAAAAGGACCTGAAACTCTTTTAGGCAGCCAGTGGCTGACATCAGTGCCATGACCAAGAAGTCCTGCATTGTGGGTACCATCACCCCAAGTAAATAAATCACCAGAAGTAGATACAGCACATGTATGATGTTCACCACAAGCAACAAACTCCACATTAGTAACTGCTAGAAACTCAACAAGACGGGGACGACAAAAGTCCGTCTCAATTCCATGACCAAGTCTCCCACCAGATTCCTCTCCCCAGGTGAAAACCTCACCTTGCCTTGTTACAAGAGCAACATGCCGCACACCGCAAGCAATCTGATGAACATCAAGAACTACATTTGATTCTAAGGGCTTAGGAGTTAGCACATCAACTTTCACAGCTTTTGCACTAACAGACCCATCAGTAGCAACCACATCAGACCAAACCTCACCCCATAGATAAACATCACCCAATGATTCTATGTCATCTGGACCAGATCCTCCACTTGAACAGCTAGGAGTGCTTGAAATACTGACCCGGAAACCATCTGCACCACTTGTTTTTACTTGCATATTTGACGCCACATCTGAGCTTCCCAAACTGAAAAGAGAATCACGAGAATCAACGGATGTCCTAGGACGGGTAATACTGTTACTGAACTCTAGAGTACCAAATGGCCGTCCACTTTGAGGGAAATCAGAATCATGTAGCTGAAATAGAAATGTAAAGACTGATAAGTTATAGGTTTTATAACTAAATGTTTCTTTTACAACCAAAATATAAAACATATCCTCCCAAACCCTAATGTGAGTGAGATTCGACCGCAAGACCTCTTACATAATAAGAGATCTTACCTGTTAAGCTAGCAAGTACCCACTTTTAGAATGACATATCACCACAGGGGAATATTTAACTAATACAGACTATTACAGAGCCAATAACATATTGCTCAAAGCTCCCAATTTCATGCAGAGGTCATAATTTGCTCACACTAGATCTTGTATCAGTAATTCACATACATAAATACATCATGTAAAATATATACATAACTTATATCATGAAAATCGTTGCTTCACTAATTTCCAAACATATTTTTCAGGTTCCACAATCTAACAACAGTTACTGGACGATTAGATTGATAAAGGCATGTTTCATTGTACAATTTCTAGACCATACTGCCACTAATTCATCAGCATAAAAGAATAAACATATAACTTGTCCTCTGGGACATTATTCATAGACAATTATATCTAGCAAGCAAAAGGAACAGTATGCCCCCATCCCTTGAACCCCCTAACCCACCAAAGCGTAACTTAAGGTAATAGAGGAACAAAATGATTACTCTGAAAAACTCATGTTGAAATGAAAACTCACATCAGGAAGGTCACTCCTGGTACGTCTACTACAATTTCTTCCAATTAATGCCTTAAGGGATGAAAACCACACCTCAGTTTCAACTTTATCTTTGCAGATCTGTAGATAGGACCAATAAAACCGCAATCACTGAATTTAAACTTGTCATCAATCTGGAGATAAAATGAATAAATATAAATAAAATGAATTGTTTAGTATTACTAACCAGATCAAGAGATCTTTCACCGTTATTATACACAAGTGAAAATGACAAGTAATCCTTTTCAGGACGCAAATATCTTTTAAATACAGCCTGTAGACATATAACAAAACATTGGTTAGTTCCTGCTACATGGGTTAAAAAGTCTTGGTACTTAACAGTTAACACATAAAAGAAGGTTAACTGAACTAGAACTTTTATCTTTAATTAGCTTCAAAGGAAGGTGATTAACTCACGGTTCTCTGTCCGGGAAGTATTCTCAAGACTGTCGATAATTTCAGATGCCTTACGTCTCCATGAGAAATCCAAATAAGAGTTGTTTCATCCTGTTAAAACCACTAAAATTGAAATCATTTCTATACTTCAGGGTTTTGACAGATGCATCACGATTATTACTGATGAGATATTAAAACTGATACATTGTGAAGAAAGATGACAAGTTACTTTGCTCAAATTCCATTGTGTTTGGGCATGCATGGATGTAAATTTCATATTAAATAATAAATACACACACATAGACACATGCATACAGGCTTGCTACATTTGCAGTCGCAGTAATGCATTAATGGGGCTAAAAATCATTACAGATACTATAGAAAATGTCCGAAATTCTCTTAAAGGATGAGGTCAATATACAGAAGTTCCATTAGAGGAAACAGCATTGAAACAGATCCTCACAGCATCCAACAAACATTTTTTTTATATTTTTTTTATGCAAACATGCCATCAAGTTTAGAGAGAGTTTTTCAGAAGAATTCGGATGTTCCTGAAATCTAAGTTACCATGAATATCATTGCAGCAAAAAGCATCAAAATTCCTTCCCCATACTACAGGATAGCTAAAACCACCAGCATTCCATAATTTACTCTTTAGCACCATCAAAATTCTATGAACATCAATTTAAAGTCCTTCCAAGTTGGTTCTGTTTTTTTCTTCAATTTACATTATTCTATCTGATTCTCTCTACCCTCCACAGTTATGTGAAAGTGTGGACGGTTACCAGTGCTTGTCTGATACTATTGACATTATCAGAAAGAAATTTTATAGCCAATTCTATTTGTATATAAAAGTAAACAGACAAAATAGATGAAAAACCATCCCCTTCCTCCTAGAATACAGTTACCAATGTCGTGATACCAACCATAATGGCACTAGGAAAAGCAGCATGCATTGAATTGAGGGAATTGATATTAATGAAATTGAATATCCCAGTTCAATTGAAAATAACTCACCGGGGAAAGTCTGAATGAACGAAACTTAGGTTTCCCTTTCCGGCTGTACTTAATTAACTGAGTACCTTTTTTCAAAGCAACGAGTGCCTTCAAAAAAACCAAAAACAAAAACTAAATTAGAGCATCCAGAAGTCATAATCGTAGGTGAAATGAGAATGCAAGAAATTTTCAACATAAAACTTGTGGTTTCAATGATATATGGTTAACAGGTATATTTTCTATCTACTTTGAAAAGTCAGTTGACTTTTTGAGCAATTAAAAGTGTCACAAATTAGTTATTGGATAATTTGGATTTCCGCATTAACACCGGCTAACACCAGAAGATCGAAAAGGCAAATTGGCAAGAAATAAAAGGGATTTCCAACACAAAATACAGGAAATAAAAAAAGATAGAGACAATACTTGCTCAATGTCACGCTCAGAATTGCCATAAACAATAGGATTTGCCATTCCATGTGAAAATATTGAAAGGAAGCTCGACCGACAACAACAACTGGTGCGGCGGCGGCGGCGACTTCCTTGCCTCTGTCTTCATAGATGCATACGTTTCTTTCTGCTTCTATGTCCTCCTCTCATCAAAAACACAATCCACTTCAACAATTCACCAACAAGACTCTGCTGCACATCATCATCATCATCAAAAACGAACACACGCTAATATTTTTTTTTTTTTTAAAAAGTTAATGTTTGATCGGAACAGATGTGATCCACATAAAAATGTGAAGTTTTGAAAAAAAAAAAAAACAAAAAAACAAAACGAAACAAAAATGGAAGAGAATGGGTTTGTTGTAAGTTGTGTGAAGAGAGAGAGAGAGAGTGCGTGTAGGCGAAATGAGAGGGAAGTTTGCAGCTCAAATCAAATCCTCCTCAGACATTGCCTCGCTTCTTTGCTATCACTAATTATCTTATTAAACTTCTTTTTAAATCTTTATTTCTTTTTAAAAAAAATCAATATCATAAAAAAAGGTTAAATCCTTTTTTATTGTTATTATAGTTTTTTTTTTTTTTTTGTGTGAATAATTTTTATTATTATTATAGTTACGTGTGTATATATATATATATAATTCTGTTCTCATACGGACGTTATAATATAATTTCATAAGAATATTAAATGTTAGCCACTAGTTTTAAGATATTGAATGTTAGCCACTATTTTTGACAAGTGCATACACACTTGAGTCAAAACATATAAAACTAGTGGGTCATATTCAATTTCATACTCATATTCAATATCTTTATAAAGTTATATCAGATTGTCCTCATTTAAAAATTTATATATATATATATATAATCTTATTGTATATGAGTTTTATGTGATCAGTCAAAACAAAATTAAATTTTAACGTCTTTACACGTGAGTTACATGTTAATTAATATGACTGTGCCGCCAAAAAAGTCTTGATCACTATAGCAATATTAGTGTACCAAAGAGGGGATATAAAATATATCAGAACGTTGAATGTGAACTATAGATTATGAAGAAGTTTTGATAAGTGTATACACTTTGAGTCAAAGTATGTAAATCTAATAGTCCACATCCTTTATCCTGATATATTTTATATTAGGGTGAATTGAGAATAGAAAAAAAATATATATATAAATATTCTTTCCGTAGATTTTTATCTGTGTTGTTAACTACGCATTTAATGTTTAATCTTGACTGCACTAACAAGATAAGATAATACAATGACGAATTTAGACCATCTGATTTTCATTGCTCTAGCCCCATTCCCTAGAATACAAAGGCATAAAATTTTAATTTATAGGAAAACAATTGGACCAACGAATAATGAAATGATGAGACACTTTTAAAGTTTATACAGTTAGATTGGACAAATTTTAGTCCCGTTTCCACGTTTGGTGTGTAGACAGGATGAGAAAGCAGTCCAATAGGGACCACCCATTATCCTGCTGCAGTGGGATTATTTAATCCCGTCTCAGACTGGGACTATTTTAGTCCCAGCTCTTTATATTTATTTTTATTTTTTTTAATATGGGACCCACCATTATGTTTTTTATATTGTTACTTTTTTTAACATACAGTCTTAGAGTTTTCCCCACACACCGGCACTCCCATGGCCTAAACAGGGTACTCACTGACCTGACTGTCCACAGACAATACAAGGACCATTAAGCCAAAAGGACCAATATCCATTTTCTGATGTGCAGGATCCTCAACCTAGAGGCAAGCACAGAGCATACTTAGATAATTACAGACTGATATTCATCACCTAGATTAATATTGAAGAAGAAGATGAGAGAGTTTAGAGAGTCATTCTTAGATAACACACAAAGTTATATATTCAAAGTTCTCTAAATTTTACAAGGGTAGAGCTCTCATATATAGGACCCATACTTTATCTATTTTAAATTATATTATTTATATTTAAAATATTAAATTTATTTAGTCTAATCCATTCTGCACCAAACATATCACAGTACTAATTTAGTCCAATCCAATCCTATCCAATCCAATCCCGCGCAACAAACGCAACCTTAAAGGATGGCTGGATCTTTGTATCTTTTGAAAACACTTTCAATATCTGCCATGGCTTCTTGTGGCAGAGGTCGCTCAGTGGTCACAAATGCATCAATGTCTTCCTTTAGCTGATCAACAGAGGTTGCTCCGATGATTGAACTTGTCATGAAGGGACGGTCTCGTGCAAATCCCAGTGCAAGCTGAACTAGAGTAAGGCCGTGCTTCTTAGCCACCTCCATGTACTTTGTCGTTGCTTCCTGAAATTCAGAACCAAATAATGAACTCCTCAAGCTCAAAGCTTACTTACATGTATAAAATTCCATGCACAGAAGACACAAAAAATGCCATCAAAATCCTCTCCGAATTGCTGAGTTCAAAGATACTTAATTTCACATAACTGGAAGCAGATTTTTTTTTGGTTAAAACTCTTATTTCATGTGATTTGTATATGAAGGGATTTTTAACATGTTCTAGCAACATCAGAGGGGCATTTGGATACTTAATGTACCTTAGAAATCGATCTGTTGTATCTTTCCATGTAATCAGGGAAGAGGTTGAGCCTTCCTTTTCTTGCAGCTTCGGAATTTAAATCTAAATATTTTCCGCTCAGCGTTCCACCGCCCAATGGAGAATATGCAAGTAAGCCTATATTGCAATTGTTTGGGTGACAAACTTCGACAAGATCAACTGCAAAGAATCAATATAATAGACTTAAAATGCTGAAATTAGGCAACAGTAGATGCAGCTCTTCAAACTTGAAAATCACTTTCAAGACAGGTAATTTTTAGTTCTAATGAGCTTATATTATTGGATAAATTTATACATATCTTGAACTTTAGCTCATAGATAAATTACTTATGATATGAAGACCAAGATGTTGGCATTTAATCGTTAATATATCAGCATGTTTGGAAGCGGGTCAAAACTATTAAATGGTAAAAGTTGAAACCCGGATTAACAAGGGATTGCATTACAACTAACCTTATTGAGTCGTGATTTGAAATTAAAATAAAAAATTAACAAGCAACCTAGCCAATGCTATTGCAATGCAAGATGAATTTGCAAATAAACTTATATTTGTGCAGGTACTTGAGTGTCATCGCGTTCAAGATATATGATGCATTGCATGCCAAAGAAATGACAGAAGGTCTAGTAGTTGAACTGGTTAAAAGAAGTTGGACAATTGAAAAACCAAAGGTTTACATTTTAGCTATAGTGACCCAATAATGCAGGAAGAAGATTAAAGAGTTGACTAATCAATTATTTATTTTCTTAATCTTTTTGGCATTGAAAGGTTTTCAAATTTGCCGCCTTGCCTGCCATGCTAACTAATGTACCACCTTTTTGCCTTCAGTTTGGTTAAGAATTTCTCAGACTGATACCTTGGCTCTAGAAGGACAGAAGTATAATTTAAAGGAAGTATCAGGTGAAATGAAATCAGCTAAATGGAAAATGGAAAATGAAAAATAAAAATGAGAAAATCAATAATTCCAAAATATTAAATAAGAAGATTGAATATCTATCTAAAGAAAATATCAATTAAAAATATAATTTAACAATTAAACATCTCATGGTGTAAAGGCTACATTTTGCATATTTCCATTCATAATGGTACTATAATAAAGTATTAAAAAGGAGCTTACCTTCAAACCTACATCTAACCAGCATACTGTAGCTATTTTGTATACTAACAATCTTTGGTAGTCCTTCAACTTTAGCTGCATGAACAAACTCCATCACCCCATAAGAAGTCTCATTGGAAACCCCAATATATCGTACCTACAGAAGTTCAAATGCATCCATACTGTATCAGTTACAAAAGTTAGAATCCTTATGAAGGTACATACACAACCAACACTTTATGCAAAAAATAACAGAAAAATACTTTTGAAATTCACTATTTTTCGTTCAAATGTTTACTAATGCACAGAATTCAAGAAATTAATGGAGTGATTTTTCTAATAGGCTATATCTTCACATGATTTTTCTTCAAATGCTTACAACTCGGCAATGTGATACCTGAAGCTAAGGTCTAATTTAGTTAAGCATGCACTACCTTCCCTTCATCAATAAGTTCTTGAAAGGCCCTCAGTTGCTCTGCAAATGGCACACTTGGCCTCCATTTTGAATAATCATATGTAAATTCACCAAATAACGGCACATAGCGGTCTGGCCTGGAATGAAAATTAAACCAAAATAACATATTTCAGAAACATATATATTTTCTGACTCCAATATACCTTAAAAAAAAATGCAATGGCATGATAATGTGATGTCTTGCACTAGAATATGAAATAACGAAATGCTGAAGTGACCCGCAACCCAAGTGGCATTTCCAATATGACTCCCAATGAAAGGTACACTATGATCTGTTCAAATGCGAAAATGAGCAGAAGAAAGCAATGTCTACATGACCCATCATTAAGCAAGCTGTAATGGCAGCCATTTCTTTGGTTTTAAGATTACATCAGTAATTTGCTACACATCAATAAGCTTCCATCAGAAAGAACCATCATGGCTTGAAATCTCCATTTGCATTGAGTCAAAGTGAAAAATACTCTTCAGGAGAAAGTAATCGGTGATAAATCAGTTTAAATATGTGGAATTGGTTTTCTCTAATTATCAATTATAACATTGATCTGGCAGAAGATTTGTGATACACAAACATTATTGCAGCTACAGTTAACACCAAATAAGGTGCATTTTAATGCTCAAACTGTCAGACATGCATTAATCACAAACACAACAAATCAGGTAGTAGTATTGTGTAAGAATATAGTAACATAGGAAGTTGGAGTACCAGTGAATTTGCAATAAATCGATATAATCTGTGTTCAGTCGTTTTAGGCTTTTCTCTACACTTTCTTTGATGTTCGCAGCATCAACCCGCAAAACTGTTGCATTGTCACGCAAATAAGCTGACCGTTCTGAGTAACCACAAACTTTTGTTGCTATAATAACCTATAAATCAAGTGACATAAAGAGACACATCAATAGTCTAAAAACTATTCAAATTATTACTTCTTGCCTTCACAACATGATTAATATTTTCATATCATCTTGTCAAAACAATGTTAAGAATCTCCACAAATATGTATATGAAAGCCGCTACTCAGAAATTGGTTGGTAGCAGACTAGAAAGAATATCGACAAGATTAGATATGGGGAAAACAATTAAATATTACTGATATATACATTTTACGTTTGTTGGATGTGTGATTTTGTCAAGTCGCTCCAGGTCAGAAGTTATTCAAACAATCTCAGTTTTACCATTTCAAAAACAGTACAAGGTATTAAATATAAAAGACTCAATTAAAAAAAAAAAAAAAACTGAATTTAATTATAGAGACTATTCCTAACCAACTTCACAATTCAAAACAACAAAAGAGAAGCTTAAAGGTATAAGCACCATAGTCCATTTCAGTACATATGAATGTACTAAGTTCAGAAATCATGCTTTTCTAAAAGCAGAGCTACAATACTGGATTGCTGCAGCCTTATACTAAATCTCAAGCATTTGAGGGAATGGTTAGAATCTGCAGATTTTAAATCCATGAACAAAATCAAAGAGAATGAGGCTATCAATGACATTCAAATCTCATTTATGAGTTTATAAAGATGAAATATGTATTAGCAACCTTATCACGGGGCTGAGAATTCAGCCAGCTACTAATATAGAGATCTGTTTTTCCTTGAGTTTCCTTCTTCATTGGAATTGGATACTGCAAAACAGAAAGCAAAACATCTGTGTAACTGAATGACAGTATAAGAGAAAATCGATCTGTAAACTTGCATCAATGATGATCTCCTTTGCAAGCATATAATAGAACCAAATATCAACTATGTGTTTGCATTAAGAATTCAGAATAATTTTCTAATTAAGGGTCTTCCAGGATATTAATTCAAGGGAATACAAGCAATGAAGACATAGGAAATTTCATACTCAAGCAATTTTAACATTAGTACACAGCAGTTTTCGAATATGTTTTCTACAATTCCAGTAAGAAAACAAGTGAAGTCAAGCAGCAACTCAGCAAGATAATTTTTGTTTTCATAGAATTAAGACTTCATGCTCTATATATGGATGGTGAAACAAATGCTACAAATGTGCACATTTGTGTATATATGTGATTGAAATATGCAACAGAACTTACAGCCTCTGCCGTGTCAAGAATATTGATGCCATGTTCGAACGCATAACTAAGTATTTCATGAGCTTCTTTCTCTGTATTTTGTTCTCCAAATGTCATCTGGAACATCAATCACATCAAATTAGAGACCATAATACATGGCTGTATAGCAATAAAAAAAAAAAAAAAGTATTATTTACAATAGAACAGGCTACAAGTTAATTTTCAAACTTAAAACACATTTCATTCTCAACCATCAAACACATTACACCAAAAACCTATAATTTCACCACCCAATTCAATCCTAATAAAAAAACAAAAACAAAAACCCAAAAATAAAAATTAACAAACATGCAAACCCATGAATACAAACAATTTTTATACAAAAACAAGAGGAAAGAAAAAAAAAAAAAAAAAAAAAAAAAAGTTCATACAGTTCCAAGAGTAATTTCACTGATTTGAAGATCAGAATCTCCAAGCTTCTTGTATTGCAAGGGATTCTTGTTTCCTTGTTTGGCACTAATGCTTGTCCTAATGAGCTTTCTTCTTCTGACATTCGAAAATAGATGTGTTGAGTAACTTGAGTGGTTGCTGAGGTTGATGTGAGAGAGAATGCGGTTACTGGAGGCGGTGGTGGTGTTGTTGGTGTTGGAAAGAAATGAAGGGGATGTAGAGAAGGCGGCTGAGGAGGCCATCTCTGCTTTTTGGTTGAGAGTTGAGAGTTGAGACTTGAGACTTGACTTGAGCAGGCCTCCAAAATCTGAAACAAGTGGTTCTTCGGCCTTATCGCAACAAGTGACGTTAATTATAATGACGTGTTATTTGAATTGTAATCACCGTATTAATCTTGAGATAATATATAAATAGTATGTTAATTACAATTCATATAACAAATCATTTTATTATGAATTTGAATTAAATAATTCGGTCAATCTATACTAGCATTATTATATATCCAAATTAGGGGTGTGCGGTATATATATTAGGGATAATTACCCCGGTGGCCATCGACTTTTGCCACCACTATCAAAATGGCCATCGGATGGGAAGTTGGTTTAGAAATGGTCATTTTTGGCAAACAATGTTACACTAATGGCCATTCCGTTATAACACCGTTAACTTTGTCTAAGAATGTTACACTAATGGCCATCAATTTGTTCACTTGGTATCAAAATGGCCATTATAATCATTTTTCTCCAAAATTACTCTAGTGGCCATCCATTTGGTCAATTGGTATCAAAATGGCCATTATAATTATCCAACTTTTTTTGACCATCCATTTGGTTAATTGGTATCAAAGCAATCATTATATGTACAACTATATTCTGTTAGAAAAATAGAGTAAGCAATCATTAAAAAAAAAAAAAAATCATTCAATAGAGAAAATGAAGAATTCATTTGATTTAATATAATTTAAGTCTCATACACATCAAATACTACTTGTCAAACTGTACAAGTATACCAAAATCCCCTACACAAGTATATCAAATTGTTCCTTTTAATATGAAAACTATTTAAAAACCATACCCGATTGCACCATATTCAAAACCACATAAAAGTTTGACAACCAATTTTCATGGTATCTAAAATAACTACCAACCTTAACAAAAGACATTATTGTTTTTTTTTCTTTTTAAGCTGAAGATTAAAAGGAACAAGTTGGTATACTTGTGTAGGGGATTTTGGTATACTTGTGCAGTTTGACAAGTAGTATTTGATGTGTATGAGACTTAAATTATATAAAATCAAATTAATTCTTCATTTTCTCTATTGAATGATTTTTTTTTTTTAATTATTGCTTACTCTATTTTTCTAACAGAATATAGTTGTACATATAATGATTGCTTTGATACCAATTAACCAAATGGATGGTCAAAAAAAAGTTGGACAATTATAATGGCCATTTTGATACCAATTGACCAAATGGATGGCCACTAGAGTAATTTTGGAGAAAAATGATTATAATGGCCATTTTGATACCAAGTGAACAAATTGATGGCCATTAGTGTAACATTCTTAGACAAAGTTAACGGTGTTATAACGGAATGGCCATTAGTATAACATTGTTGGCCAAAAATGGCTAATTCTAAACCAATTTCCCATCCGATGGCCATTTTGATAGTAGTTGCAAAAGTCGATGGCCACCGGGGTAATTACCCCTATATATTATCCAAGTCCAATCCGATCCAATTGGATCAAATAAATTACAATCCACTTTGATTTAATTCTAGAGCAAATTAACAAAATAAATAAACCAAAGACAAAAACATATACATTTATAGTAATTAACAAACAAATTATTAACATAAAAAAAATGTATTCTACCTTAATTTGCTTTGTCCCGACTTGATTGAAATTTGAATGGATTTTATCCATATAGATATTTCAATTTCTCTTTAGTACCCCTTTATTGTTGAAATTTTATCACAATATATAAATGATAACATCTAGTATTAAGATGCCAAGTAATCATTGAAATTGCATATATATGATATAATTATATGGCGAATTTGAGTTATCGGTGTTGGAAGCAGCATGAACATCAACGTGGTCCAAAAGAGAAAAAAGAAAAAGAAAAGAGAGGGATGATAAAAAAAACAATAGAACTATAGAAGCCTTAGAGAAGTTGGATATGATGACTGATGAGTATATGCCATTTAGATATATAACATATTATTAATATTCAACAAATATCTTTAATTAATTATATAAACATCTCTTGCTGTTAGTCAGTTAGTGGTGTTGTTAGACGTCAGATTTAACGGTTGACCTTAAAAAGATGAAAATACCCCTAGTTAGGAAAAATAAATAAACTCCATTGAGATTCGAACTCCTCAAATGATGTGAATGCCTAAGATAAAAGGGCAATTGACGAGATAGCATGTGGCAACACAGGAGAAAATTTCAGGGGCTTTTTTTGTAAGGCAAACAGGATCAAAATCGACAATATAATATGCTTTTGGAAAGCCCAAAACGAGCCTTATTAATGTTATGAAGGCTTCATTTTCTATAACGGGCTACAACATGTCGGAATTTAGCCATTAAATTTCATGCACACCAAGGCAACTGTTTTCAATTATTTTCATGATTCGATTATTTTATTAATTTCCTTTAAAATTCTTTTTCTTTTTAGTTGTTTTAGGATTCTTTTGATTTTTAGGAGGTTTAATATCTTTTTCATTTGGGATTCTTTCACGTTGGTTTAAGATATTTTTTTATATTTCTTTCTTGTTCAAAATTCTAGGAGATACAAAATTCCTATGGATTAGGTTACTTATACTATTTAATTAGTTTGTATTAGAGTTTTGAAAGGAGCTTTTTGATGAATAAAAAAACCTACTAAGTGTTACTCAAATTATCTCTTTTTTCTATATTTCTATGGAATTAAGAATTAAGAAAACCTTATGTGTTTGAATGATGTGAAATCATGCTTCTGATATGCATCGGACCATTCACAAAAAAAAAAAAAAAAAAAAAAAAAAAAAAAAAAAAAAAAATTTCAATTTTAACCACATTAAAGGTGATCCAGATACAGGGTTCTTAAGATTGAAAAGTGGGGTTGTGTTAGAACAATAATGTAAAATGATGGGAACATTAGGTATGATGAATATATGCCATATATCTAGATATATAACATGAGGAAATGGGCCTAAATAGCACCAAATCTAGGCCCAAATCCAAGTAGAGTTTTGTGAATAACATTGGATCAATAGAGAGTTTCTTTTTACAATCTATAAATTATCTATTTACACTCCAATTTAATTTTTTTTTTATTAACGACAATTTTAACCTGAATTAAAATTACTAAACAAGACACAAAAATTCTAAAGACACTTCAAACTAATTAAATTATCAAAATAAAAAATTCTCTCTCCTAAATCATTCGATTAAATATTACATATTAAACTTTCTCTTCTAAATCTGTTATTACCATATTAAACACTCTTTCATAATTACTCTCTCTCTCTTTGTTTTTCAAAAATCCTATTGATTGGATGATTTACATACCTATTTGAGGTTCTCATGCCCTAAAATAAGGTGTTAAGCATAATTGAAGAGTTTCGGAGGTTAAAGGGCTAAAATAAGAAATCTTCGTGCAAAACATTCAATTTTCGGGGGCCATATATCCCTTCTCCAATCGAACTATGTTTCGTGTAAACTATTTCTGGAAAGCCCCATGAGTCTACTTTCCAACGCTTTTAACGGATTGTGATTCCAAGCTCTCTAGAGGAAGTTATGACCATTTTCGTAATGGTGCGCGAAGCTGACAAAACGAGCGACCTCAGGGCGACCTCAACCAGGTCACCCCAAGGTCGCTTTCCTCTCAGGTTTTCAACTATTTTCTTGACTAAAGAGCATCCAAGTCACCCCAAGGTCACCGTTTTACCAAAAAAAAAAAAAAATGTTAAAATTCAAGAATTTACCTCATTGACCTTGACCTAATTCATTCTCCTATATAACCTTTGATATTTTTAGACCAAAAGACCAACTCTCTATCCAAAAATAATCACCAAGACTCCAACATTCCTAAATTCCTACACATCCATTAACCACATCCATCACCACTTCTTGTTTTTGGGGGCAAAAGAGAGTAGAAGAAGATCGAAGGAGAAGAAAAGACATCCAAGAAGAGAAAGCTCTCCACGTAGTTTTCTCTACAACTCTATCTCTTTCATTTTCTTTATTATAGCTATGTATTCATTTGATCATATATATTATATTACTACTCTTTGTAATTTGAGCTAAATATCTAGTGTTAGGATTTGATAAAACCTCACCTATGACTATATATTTATATTGACCTATGTTTATCCATTATGTGCAATTGTAGTTTGTATGGATTTTTTATTGTGCTTAAAGCTTTCAATAGATTGATCTCTTATTGACTGATTTTCGATTGTGTGTTATGAACCGACCGAAGACGCACACAATGTGTTCGATGAAATGTCTTTTATGCATGTCTAGAAAAGTAGACTTATTTAGGCTAGCGTATAAGATTCTTTAATGCGCCAATGTCCCAAATGAATTCATACATATATTCTGAGTAATCGAGAGATAGACTTGGGTATGATTTGATTGTAACCTATACTACTCGACCGAGATTATAGGTTAACATTAGGGTGCATGAATCTATGAATTGCATAAGCCTATTTTGGGTGTGCAATTGAGTCTAGAGAGGAAGTTAGGAGGGGGTGGGGTGTAGTCAAGTCCTAGCATCATTTCCTTTATTATTATATTTGAGTTTATTACTTGTCATTTCTTTATCGCAAATAGCATAAATTCTCTTTAGTAGTTTAATTTAACTTGCTAGAAGTATTCAAATATGAAAACCTTTCCGTATTGCTCGTTTAAATAGCACTTAGACTAATCAATTTCGGTAATCAATCACTCAATCTTCGTGGGAACGAATTCTACTTTACTATTGTACTACTCGATCTCCGACCTTGTACGATTGCGAGTGTCACTTTAGGAGTAGTCACCTATCTCCATACTTTCTCAATCAATCGCTAATTAATAGTTAAATAAGAAAAACTTATAAATATTTTAGTTTTTTTACTAACAGTAATATATATATATATATTAAAAAGTCAATACAAATGCCTTGTTTTTTTTTTATAAAAAAAATAGATATATGAAAATTTGATTTGTTGAAACTATATTCGATTAAAATTAGAATTTCTAAGATTAATAAAAGAATTAAAGTTCTATAGGCAATCATATACCTACAGAAGTAACAAAAAACATTTTCATATTTCGATTTTTTTTTTTTGAAAAATAGGATACTTGATTTTTGAGTTTTGTTTTTTAATATATATATATATATAATATATATATACGGTTTCTAAAAATCAAACTTATTTGTAAGTTTTTTTCTTAACTGTTAGTCTTGCTTGAGAAATAATGGAGATAGAAAATTAGAGATATGTATTGGAAGAGAGAGAGTTTAATATGGTAATTAAAAATTTAGGAGAGAGAGTTTAATATGGTAATTAAAAATTTAGGAGAGAGATTTTAATGTGTAATATTTAATTAATGATTTAGGAAAGATAATTTTTTTTAATAATTTAATTTCTTTTCTTTTTACACTTCTTTTCTAAAAACACTTCATTCTCAAAATTTAAATTTAAAAAAATTCTAAAGACACTTCATTTTGTTACAAGATTATCATTTTTATCTTTTATGAATTAAATTATTAAAAAAAGAAATTATCTATCCTAAATCATTAGATTAATTATTATATATTAAATACTCTCTCATAAATTTTTAATTACCATATTAAACTTTAAGAAAAAAAAAAAAAAAACTTACTAATAAGCTTTATTTGTAGGAATCATATATATATATATATATGTATATACTAAAAAAAAAAAAAAAACACTAAAAAAAAGTACCCTTTTTTTTAAATTTTTAAATTTTTTTTATAATTTTTTTATTAAATCAAAATATGAAAATGTTTTTTGTTACTGTTATAGGTATGTGATTGCCTAGAAAATTTTAATTCTTTCATTAGTTTTAGAAATTCTAAGATTAATCGAATCTAATTGAAACAATTAAATTGGCTTTTTAATATATATATATATATATATATTACTGTTAGTAAAAAACTAAAATATTCATAATTTTTTTTTCTTTAACTATTAATCAGAGATGGATCAGAAAACATTGAAATATGATTATTTTTTTTTTTTGAAAAATGGAGAGAGATTAATTAGGAGAGGGTGTTTAATATGGTAATAACAGATTTAATAATTTAATTAGTTTAGAGTGTCTTTAATTTTTTTTTGTCTTGTTTAATAATTTTAATTTAGGTTAAAACTGTCATTAATAAAAAAAAAAAAAATTGGAGTATGAATAGATAATTTGTGGATTGTAAGGAAAAGCTCTTTAGTTTATATAACACCAAAATGAGTGACAAAAATACCCTCTTATCTTTTTCTTTTTATCTCCTTTTCTTTTCTTTTCTCTATCTTTTTTGACGTCATCTTCCTCTCTTCTTCACCATTCTCGCTAAAACACAATTCAACTCCCATCCACATGGTTTTTGTCTCAAATTGAAATCCATTTCATCCGGAAATTAAAGTGGTTCCCTTTCTTTCAAGCTTTGTACAAGCTAATTGGATTTGGAAGTGTTTGTAAGGCAATATTTCCTCCCTAAACCTCTTTCACAAACTCTTAATGAATCCCATTTATTAATAATTCAGAGTACTAATAGGCTTCAAAAAAAAAAAAATCTAGGTACAAATAAGCTTAAAAAAAAAAAAAATTCTTGGTACAAATAAACTTTTTTTAAAAACATTATGGGTACAAATAAGCCTTAAAAAAAATCTGAATACAAATAAATAAGTCTCAGACTTAGGGGTCGTTTGTTTTTTGTTTGAAGACCGAATAGTGACTGAAACCTGAATCTGAATGACATGTTTGTTTTTTTTTTTTTTCCTCACATCTAAATATACTGTCAACATGTTTGTTTTTTAAAAATAAAATTATCTGAAAAGAAGCAATTTTACATCTATACCCATGTTAAACAATTATACATATAATATATAATAAAAAAAAAAATCCAAAAATAATAATTATATATGAATACATATGATCATGATTTTCTTCTTCGATTACAAACAAACTTTATTTTTACTAAGAAAAGAAAAGTTTTTTTTTTGTTTTTGTTTTGTTTTGTTTTGTTTTGTTTTTTTGTTTTGTTTTTTTGTTTTCAAAAAATAAAAGGAGTAGTAGGAAAACTCACACAAAACACTCTAAAAAATAATATATAAATACATTACCCTAATATCATAATAAAGTATTGATATTAAACACTAATATGATAAGTGATTAAGGTTCTTTTTTATTTTTAAAGCTATTTAAAATAAGCAATATATCAAAATAAAGATTTCTATACAATATGTAATTATGATGAGATTGAAGATATGTTATATATGGAGGATAGTATCGGAAAAAAAGATTTTGGATTGCATTTAATGTAATTCAGTGATTTAAAATTAAGTGTGAAAAGTCAGGATTTTTTACTTTTTATTTTAAGTTATTTTTTGGCATTTTTAAGTTGTTTGACCACTTAAAAAAACAAACAAAACAACTTAATAATTACGATTCAGACCCATTTAGTTTTAAGTGGAAAAAACAAACAACCCCTTAATCTCAGACTTATTTCATTAGTAGAAACCCTATAAATTAATCTTCTATAAATTAATATACTCTCTAAATTAATAAAAAATCCCGGTCCCAACTCGGACCAGTGTAAAAAATTAATAAACCTCTTTATCGTAATAATTAATATTTTTTTTTGAAACTTAGTGTAAAATTTCGGTCCCGATTGTCGTATAAATTAATAATTTCATAAAAGTAAAATATATATTACAAATTATTCAAGAACTAAGAAAGTATTTCAAGATGATAGTTTGCACTAGGCCACCGTGTTTGATATTTTTGACTTCATCATTTATCTTTTGAATTGTCAATAAGTTATTGTGATAGCCAAAAGGTTTCAATTAAATTTAGTATTTGAATAGTCTTACTTGTAGATATTTTAGATACCCCATGACTATCGTTGTCATCATCATCTATCTCAACAACACTATCATTATTCTATCTTGTGATAGCATTGATGATATCCTTTTCAGTTGGAGTATAACACACTTCTTCTTTAAATTTAGTGACTGATTGTGTGTTGTGGTGTTCTTGAATTGGATGTGATTAGGTAGCTCTGTAAGTGGTACATGGGCTGTGCAATTGCGAGGAAAAGCGAATCTTTCAATTGCCATGGGTAGTGCAATTGTGATGAGGAATCCCCCCCCCCCCCCCCCCCCCCCCCCCAAAAAAAAAAAGGAACTTTCCCCATAGAAGAAAATCAACTAAATAAGAAATCCCAAAAAGGAACTTTTCCTAAACAAGAAATCAACTTTCATATGTTTTCTAAGACAAAATAATATTTTTTAAGGTAAAACTCTTCAAATTAATAACCCCTCTAAATTAATACTTAAGGATGGGTCCCAAGAATATTAATTTAGAGGGGTTCTACTGTATTCAAGACTTATCATGTTTTTCGAGATTATAATTTGTATAGTCAGAGGCTTATTGCGTCATATCCAAGACTTTAATGTACAATTTCTGAGACTTAAATGTACAGAGTTCGAGACTTAATTTTTCCGAGACTTAGGGCCCGTCCTGCAAGCAGTTTTTTGTTTTTTGTTTTTCGAAAAGAAAAATGAAATCGAAAACAGTGTTTTTGGTTTCATTTTTGAATTCCGAATACGCGTCTGGTAGCATTTACTGGAATCCATATTTTGAAAATAAAAACGGAAAAAAAGCGTCCGGTAGGAAACCGAAAACTTTCGAAAATCGAAATATCAATTTTTAAATTTTGTTTAATATTATAATAATTATAAATAAATGATTAAATAATTAAAAAAAAACATTTTGTAATTTGGGTTTACATTTTTTACGGTTGAAGACTTGAGGAAGAGCAAGCAGAAGAAGACCAGATCGGCGGCGGAAGGAAGAGGAAGAGGAAAAGGAGGAAGAAGAAGAAGAAGAAGAGATCTCGTCGGCGGGAGGAAGAGGAAGAAGAAGAAGAGATCTCGTCGGCAGGAGGAAGAAAAGGAAGAAGAAGAAGAGGAAGAGGAAGAAGAAGAAGACGGCGGCGAGATGCAGAGCCGATCTCGGCGGGAAGAAGAAGAGATCTCGTCAGTGGGAGGAAGAGCCGATCTCGGCGGGAAGAAGAAGAAGAAGAGGAAGAAGAAGAAGAAGAGGAAGAAGAGGAAGAGGAAGAGGAAGAGGAAGAAGAAGAAGACGGCGGCAATGGCAGGGATGATCGGCGGTGAGAAGGAGGGGATAGATGATGAAGAAGAAAGAAGATGAAGATGATGATGCCTGGTTCAAGAGAAAAAGAAAAAAGAAAAAGGAAAAAAAACATTATTAAAATATGGGACCCACTTCATATGAAAAACAAAAACAAATTCATGAAAAACAAGTTTTTTTTTGTTTTTCAAAATTTCCAATTTTAACACTGGTTTTGTTTTTCATTTTGTTTTTGTATTTTAAAAATAAAATGAAAAACAATTTATAAGACGCGAATTCGAAATCATTTTTTAAAAACAAAAACGAAAACAGGTTGAAAACAGCCTGCAGGACAGCCCCTTAATTTTTCAAGTTTGTCTTCGATTTGCAGATCTGGATTCTGGATACAACCCAAAATTAAACCATTAGAAACTGCTCTTGTAAAGTTTCAAAAAAATAAAATAAAACATTGTCCGATAAGTCTTGAATAAGTTTCAAAATCGATTTCACAACACTAATCAACTAAAATCCATTAATATCGAAACAAACAAACATTGGAAATCAAAATCAATCACAAGACTTAACAAATTTCAGTTGCAAATCAAAATCCCGACTGAAAATTACAAACCTCTTGAAGAAGTGCTTCGAATCCCAGCGACTTCGACAATGGGAATCAATCGATCTGTTAGATTCCGTCGCCGTCACTGTCTCCTTCAAACGTTGTCACAACTTCAACAAAGGACTGTCGTCATGGTCGTCGTTTCCTCGTCACCGTTGCAAAGTCCGTTGCAGACTTGCCGTCACCGTTTTCTTTGTCTTCTTGTAAAGTGCCGATTTAGTCTCTCTCTCACAGAGGCATTTTTGGAACAGTACAACTTTTAGTGCCATTTAAAACTCAGATTATTAATGTGGTGCTAAACCCACAAACCAATCTCCATTTAGTGTCATTTAATTTTGCCCCATATTATTAACGAAAAGAAAGATTACAGTACATTTTATTTATTGATTGAACTCATACATAAAACATAGGTACATTCCGCCGTATTATTTAGTACTTTTGTTTTTATCTCTCTACGTACACCCTGACCGGATGGTTTTACAAGGGAAGTGTACAATTATTTAGCAAAAGCACACTAGTTTGAGGTTTGTACTTTTCAGTAATTGGATGATGACCGTAGGGGACTGAAGAGAGTGATCTCCCTCCTCCCGTTCTTTAGCCTCCTAGCCTCTTCTCTTGAAACCCCGAAAGCGTTTGCAAGTACGTCCACCGGAGTGGACGTGAGGAAGGATCTGCGTCCGGCAAGCTGGCTTATCTTAGCGAGTGGGTGTGTCTTGAAGGATATCCACTCCAATCCACTGTTATCTGCCTTCTGTACCACTGCGAACCCTTGTGGAACCACGACCACCTGACCCTCGTTAACGTTGTCATCGAACACCGCATCTCCCCTCTGGGATACTATCTGAATCCGGCCACTGCCCCGTATGATGTACAATATGCTGTGTGCTTTAGGGTTCCAGTGTGGTGAATAAATAGCGTTCTGCATGCATATGAACAAATTAAAGAAAGTCATGAATCTATATAGATCAGAGTAATAATAATTCAGTAGCTAATTACTAATTTTGAATACTAGTTCATTAGTTGTTACCTTGTAGAGGACCACTTTGTTGATGCTGAGTTGGAGGTTTTCGAGGATGGGGAGCACGTAGGCGTTGATGCTGGTGGAGCGTCCGGCACGTGGGTTGAAAACGTCAGCGAGAGATGGTTTGTTGATGTTGCGTTTTAGTGACAATGTGCAGAGAGTTTCCTCCAAGCCATTGGAGCCTCCTCCAGGTTGGTGCCTTTCTTGTTCTTGTTCTTGTTCTTGTTCTTCTCGTTCTTGTTGTTCACGCCTGTGTGGTGCTACTACTTGGAATTCGTCCTGTACTCGAACGATAACGCCCCTCTGTCTATCATTCCTCTGCATCTTGTTGACTAGTTCTCTGTCAATGTTCAAAGCCTCTGCTAATAGGTCCTGGTTGAAGCCGCTGAAGACATTGCCGCCGCTTTGCTCTTGGCCTTGCTGTCCCTGCTGGCGTCCTTGCTGTCCCTGCTGGCGTCCTTGCTGTCTGCTTTGGCCTTGGAACTCTTCTTGTGGGCTTCCACCAAGGAAGAATTTCTACAAACATGAAACATTATTCCCATCAAATGATCAATAACTAGGACATATATAATTCAATTCGATCCAAAGCTAGCTATAGCTATAGGTATTAATTACCCTGAATAACTGGTCAAGCTGGTTGTCGGCATTGCCGATGTCGTAGAGTGAGACCACAACAAGATTGGACTGGCCATTGTTGTAAATCCAGTGAGCTATACCTGTGGGGAGTGCGATGACATCACCCTCCCTGATTTGCCTGACCTTTTGGTGCTCGTCTCCTCTGCCCTGTGATCGTGATTGTGATTGTGATTGTGATTGTTGTTGTTGTGAATATTGGAATGTCTCTGGGCAACCGGGGATTGAAGCTCCATGAAGTCCCTCACCTTGGAGGACGTACATCATTTGTGGATAATTTATATAGGAAGGCACAAGAAGGCCTCTGTTTTGGATGGTATGGCGGATCACAGCAACATTTGCGCATTGTAGATCTTCACTGTTCTGATCCCACAAGTCAGTGTGACCGGCCTCTGATTCGATCCTCTGTTGGGGCTCGAGAGTGTTGAGGTTCTGGATGTTGCACTGGGTTTGGGTACGCTGTTCTCTGCCTCGTGAAGTTACCTGCGAAATCTGAGCAGAACAGCTGCTGAAGAGAACAAGAAAGCTAAGAGTAACAGAGAGCAGACAAGAGTATGTAGCCATGATTGATTTCTAATTTTCTATTCTATGTAGAGAGATGGTGAAAACAGAAGCAGAGGGGGGGTGCTATTTATACTTGAATAAATCATTAATGGTGTGGGACGTGGTGAGTTGTTTTGTCATTTAGTTTTTTTGCATGCTTGCTTATACCTTGTATAGTCTACACATGACATGAATCATCATGATTCTTCTATGTTGGGTTACGTGGTGATCATTTGGGATATGGGTTCCATGTGTAGCTACCTAGCTATGCATCGTACGTGTTCCATATATGGTTTTCATTTTATTGTGTTTCTCATACGATTCTCGACTACGTCCCAATTCGCTTGTATCTATCTTTCATGTTCGTCTATGTTCTTCCTGCCTTAGACCTTATCTATTTCTGCATTTTTGCACAGTTCGCCAAGCTTAAAATATATGGCACGTACATATCATCTTTTGCTTTTCATCAAGGGCAGCTGGCCGTGGAAGGATGATATCATTATTATTATTATTATTATTATTATAAATATTACAATAATTTGAGGTTTTAGGAAATGGACACAACTCGAATCCATAACCACACGGTGTAGGCCAGTCCGTTGTCTTTGTTAGTTAGTTTTGTTATGTTCGTGAATCCATTTTGATGATCCCCGTTCAATAATGCAAGTTTCCATTTCTGTGTTTCGAATATTAAAGTTAAATAAGTATTAGAATATTATCTTACTTACAAGATGAGGTTGCTTTGTTAGGTTTGTGCATTAATGAATAATGATCATGATGAGGCAAAATAACTTATTTCCTTAAAATGAAAAAGTGCTATAAACAAATTCCTTCAGTGCTATAAATAATTCTTTGACGAGGGTTGTTAATGAAACCCAGGTTAGGGTTATAGCAAAGTAGAAGAATGATTTCTGTTTTGTAGAAATTTCATTCTTTTACTTGTAATCATGGCCGGCTCTTGGCATAAGCAAACAAGACATTGGCTTAGGGCCTAAAAAAAAAGGCACAAAATTAAGGGCCTCGTTTAGTTATAGATTTTGAAGATATTGTTAATTTTTTTTTTTAATAAAATTACTAATAAAAATATATTGAAGGGCCTCTTATTATTATTATTATTATTATTATTATTATTATTATTATTGCTGCTTAGTTATAGGGGAATGTACCTAAAAAAATAGGAACAAATTAATACTATTAATAATTACTGATAATTATTTATTTAACAAGTAACCGTTATAAATAATTATTGAGTATCCATCCCTTAAGCATTGTTATAATTATAAATAAATAAATAAATAAAACCCTTAAACTTCTCATTGATAATATTTTACTTTTTAAAAATTATCTATAAAAAATAAATTAAAACCAAATCATTTTCATTTATCTACAACAATTCAAGTAGGGGTATTATCACTAAAGTCCCTACTTTTTTCATGAATCGTCACCTATTTAAACATCTTTGCCATATTAGTCATTTTAGTCCCTTATTTTTTTTTTCAAAATACATCACTTTAGTCTATTTGACCAAAAAACTAATGGTCAACTATAAGAGAATGTGTGAAAATATAATTTTACCCTCTATTGTAATTCTTTAATTTTTTTTCTTTCAGTCCATCTAGTTTCAATAATAGCTTGAAAAAAATTAAAAGGGTTCCATCAAGGATCGAACCTTCAACCTTAAAGTTAAAAGTCACAAGCTTTAACCAACTGAGCTACTCTAGCTCATTGTTAAAGGTTTGTTGATTTAAATGTGTGTGTATATATATATATATAATTTGTTTAAAATTTAAATTTGTTTATATAATTTAAAATCAAATCCTGTAATTTTTTTTTTCTTTCTTTCTTTTTTTGGATTTTTTTTTCTCTTCAAAAAATATATTATATCAATTTGATAAGAAAAAAAAACCCAGAAAATCAAAACCCATAAATTGAAAAGGGAAAAAAAATCATATATAATAATAATATATAAAAACATAATTTAAAATAAACTCATATATAACAATAATAAACTCATATTTATATAATTTAAAATAAACTAATATATAATAATAATATATAAAAACATATTTATGAGAACGAAAAAGAAAATAACAAAACAAAAGGAAAAAAAGGACAAAAAAAGAAGGAAATTTTCAATTTATGGGATTTGATTTTCTGGGTTTATTTATTTATTTTTTATTTTTTTATCAAATTGAAATAATATATTTTTTGAAAAGAAAAAAAATCCAAAAAAAGAAAGAAAAAATAATTGCAGGCTTTGATTTTCTGAATTTTTTGGGTTTCCTTTTGTTTTGTTATTTTCTTTTTTATTTTCATAAATATGTTTTTATATATTATTATTAAATATGGGTTTATTTTAAATTATATAAACAGATTTAAATTAGTTTAAACAAATTATATAACTATATATACATTTAAATCACCAAACCTTCAATAATGAGCTAGAGTAGCTCAGCTAATTGAAGCTTGTGACTTTTAACCTTAAGGTTGAAGGTTCAATCCTTGATGGAGGCATTTTAATTTTTTTTAGGGGTTGACCAGCTATTATTGAAACTAGAGGGACTAAAAGAAAAAAAAAATAACAATAAAGGGTAAAATTGTATTTTTACACATTCTGTTATAGTTGACCGTTAGTTTTTTGGTCAAATGGACTAAAGTGATGTATTTTGAAAAAACAAGGGACTAAAGTGACTAATATGGCAAAGACATTTAAATAGGTGACAATTCATAAAAAAAGTAGGGACTTTAGTGATAATACCCCATTCAAGTATAACTACTACTATCTTTTTGCTATAATTTGTTTATCTTTTAAATCTTGCAACTTGTGTTCAATTGTTTTCAATTGCAATTTTCTGAATTTAGTATGATATTTCTAATCAATTCTATCATTAATTGAGACCTATTTTTCTTCTCCTTTAGGGCCTCAAAATCCGTTGAGCTGCCCCTGCTTGTAATGTCATTAATGATGGTTATTGTATATATAGTATGCAATTTGTTCAACCATTGCTATGTTTTTACGACTCTGATGACTGATGATGCACATGTTCTGCAAACAAACTAATCTTGCCTGAGCAGTTAGGCTTTGAAATTGAAAGTGAAAAATGGAGCTTTATATATTTTGTTGCTAATTAGAGTGAAATGCTTGATATGCACAGGTTCTTATTTGAAGGAATAGTGAAGTCACTTTCAAGCCCAAACTAGTTAAGACTCAAAATCTTGAATTAATCTCAACCATCCATTTGGTAGGTATGAGATTTGTGGTTGAGAGTTGGTGGGTTGAAAATGTTGATTTTTACCACATGCATTCGCATGAGATTGGTTTACCTATAAATACCTCTCCATGCCTCACCAAATACTCATCTCAAGCCCTTCTCTTCTCTTCTCCCTAATTGTTCTTTCCTTTTCTTTGAGAGAAATGTTGTAGTTCTCTCCTAAAATATTAGAGAGAGGTTATAATCTTTTTGATCTAATAAAGTCCTTCAATCTTTACCCGTGGATGTTTCCCTTAGATTAAATCGGGGGTTTTACCACGTAAAAACTGTGTGTGTTCAGTTTTTCTCTATTTTTCTCAAGTCTCTACTTTAGTTGCAGTATATTGCTTCCACATACAAGTTCCTAAAGGTGGTATTAGAGCCAGGTTGCACTCCTAGTTGCTAAGTTGTCAGATTCTCTAGGAAATTCTTAGTATGCTCTATGGTTACAGCATTGACTGATCTTCCACATCAGAAAAGAATTTTCTTGAGTTTACTGACTAAGAGCTTCTGGTAGTATTTGTGGTTGCTGGAAATAAGTGTGGTGGTGTGGAAAGTGAGAGGAAACGGTTGGGAAATATCTGGACGTGAAAAGGACCACTTTCTCCCTCTGAAACGTGATGCTCGCGGGTTCGAATCCCTTGGCTCGTGGGTTCTTGCTCTCCGACGAAACTCGCGGTGAAATATGTAAGTTGGTCGCGAGTTCCACAGCTTCTGGCTCGCAAGAACTTTCCCTCGGCATGAACTCGCGGAGTTCCCGTAGTTTTGGACGTCTAGGACGCGCGTAAGAAGCTGCTGGGATCAAGCTTGCAAGCTTGCAAGCTTGCAATTCCATGGAGTTTGGAGGATTTGTTGGAGAGGGAAAACTTGTGCATGGGAGGCTCAAAGTGGGTCCATCATGATCGGAGGAAGGTGAGCTGCCGATATAGGCAGAAAATGGATGAAAAAACCATAAAAAACGGTCAAAAATGGTCGAGTCAACTACCGGGTCATGAACGGGTTCAGGTCGGGTCACATACGGGTTGGGTCGACCCCCCGGTTGGAGGTAGAAGACGACCTGACGTCAGTGTGACGTCAGGCTGACGCAAGTCTTTGCCAAGACGACGCCGTTTAGTGCGTGATGTGGTGTTGACGCTGACTTTTGCTGGCGAATTACAGTTTGTACCCTGATCTTCACAGAATCTCACTTTAGCCCCTGATTTGTCCAAAACGACAACAATGCCCCTGAACTTCCCTAATTACCTGAAACACTTATTTAATCCATAATACCTGGTTTTACCAGAGAAACAAACACAAATTAATAGGAATTTGGGGTATAAAATAGGTACTTTTATACGCCGATCATGAAGCAACTTTCAAGCCCTAACTAGTTAAGGCCCAAAATCTTGAATTAATCTAAACCATTCATTTGGTAGGTATGAGATTTGTGGTTGAGAGTTGGTGGGTTGAAAATGTTGATTTTTACCACATGCATTCACATGGGATTGGTTTGCCTATAAATACCTCCCCATGTTTCACCAAATAATCATCCTAAGCCCAGCCCTACTCTTCTCTTCTCCCTAATTATTCTTTCCTCTTTTTTGAGAGAAAGGTTGTAGTTCTCTCCTAAAATATTAGAGAGAGGTTGTAATCTTTTTGGTCTAATAAAGTCCTTCAATCTTTGCCCGTGGATGTTTCCCTCAGATTAAATTGGGGGTTTTACCACGAAAAAACTGTTTATTCAGTTTTTCTATATTTTTCTCAAGTCTCTACTTTAGTTGCAATATATTACTTCCACATACAAGTTCCTAACATATTTTTATTAGAACTAGTTGTGTGTGTAATCGCCTATTTGATTGCCAACAACACATCATGATATTTTTTAATCACCTCTAAACTTAATTCGGAAATCCAGTTTATAAATAAAAATAACTTTAAGCGCGCATTAATCTGGATTTAAACTTCAATAAGCTTTAAAAGAATTTATAAAATTGAGTACAAAAGAGAAATTAATAAAAATTAAATTTGCAAATTACTTAGTTTAAAAATATAATTTTCTCTTGAGCTAAATCAAGTACCCAATTACAAGAACACATGAAGTGCATAGTCTCGTGATTCGTGAATATGTCGTGTTTTGCTTCACGTGATCCCTTAGTTTCAAATGACTTGATGCATTCCAATTTTTAATTAAGATGATTTTTCTCTTTTGTTTCTCACGACAATTAAATAACATATCTCTTAGAATAGGAGTGGATGCTGTTGTTTGCATGCCTGCTTATACCTTGTTTTGTCTACACATGACATGAATCATGATTCTTCTTTGTTGGGTTACGTGGTGATCATTTGGGATATGGGTTCCATTTTTAGCTACCTAGCTGTGCATCGTACGTGTTCCATAAATGGTTTTGATTTTATTGTGTTTCTCAGACGATTCTCGATCATGTCCCAATTCGCTTGTATCTATCTTTCATGTTCGTCTATGTTCTTCCTGCCTTAGGCTTTATCTATTTCTGCATTTTTGCACGGTTTGCCAAGCTTACATATCATACCTGAACAGACAGTGGCGAATGGTTTTGTCATTTAGCTGTTTGCATGCCTGCTTATACCTTGAATTGCTTACATGCATGATACGTGGTGCTCCTTTGGGAAATGGGTTCCATGTGTAGCTAGCTGTGCATTTATCATGTGCATCGTCGTGCTCAGACGGTTCTCGACGTCGCATCTTCCTCTCTTATCAATATCTGAATGTTGCACGCTTAGCCAAGCTTAAAATATATGACACATACATCATCCTTGCTTTGGATCATAAACAGGTGACCGTGGATGATCATCATTGTTTTGTAGGTTGCTAACAATGTTTGTGCACTAATGATCATGAAGAGGCAATATAACCTATTTCCTTAAACGTATTCAAACTGATGATCAAAAAAAAAAATATAATAATGAAATCTCCATCCAATTAATTACCAATGACAAAAATATTATATTGAAACGTTATACAACAAAATTCAAAAAATTACACGTGTTAAATAATCTTTTAATGTAATTTTATGATTGTTTTATATAAAATATTCCCTTCATTTTGTTTTCAATGTTTGATTTACATGATTTTATTCCAATCGCTAGAAATAAAAATTCTAATTAGTTATTAATTAATAGTAAATTTTCATTAAAGTGTACAATAAATTTATTTAATATTACATCTTTTATTATTTTAACTACTTTTTTTTTTAAAAAATTTAGTTAAATGTAAATATTTTTTTATTGTTCAAAACGAGTTTTCAACACCATAATATGTATTGTTTCTAACGTTATAGAAACAAGTCATTTATGAATTTACATAATTTTTCGTGCATAAATTTAATTACGTAATTTTATATATGTTCTTGATCGTTAGTATTAATTGAATTAGTGTCATCTTATTATTAAAAAAGAAACATATACTCTCATAACGAATCACTTTTAAAGTCTATGCTTTTGTGTACAATGTTGCATGTATGGTACAACATCTTTTTTGGTACAAATGTACAATTATATCAATTAATATTTGATTTCATGTTCTAACATGTGATCGCAATAACTTAATTGTATGATCACATATAATTCATATACGATAACATATATATATATATATAGGCTTGATAAGGATAGCAATGTAAACATGTTTATTTATTTATTTAATTTTAAGTATTACATAAATTTGGAGTTTTTTAAGGGAGAGGGAGAATTATGATATATGTGTGAAAAGTAAACCATCGGACCAACCTCATCTCGTCGAATGTTAATGTTACAACTACAACAAAAACTTAAACAGCATGCGATAAATACTATTAAATGGTAACAATTGCATTCATAAAAAATGTCATGACCACCCATGTGATTAAAAGTCTTACCATTTTCATAGCATTCTTCACATGTTATTATTGTATTTGACCATTAGTAGACACGACACCGTGTTAATATTTGTATGTGCGTTATACAAATTTCAAGCATGTTGTAAAGAATTTCATCTCTTTGCCGTTAAGAGGATTTTTAAATATCTTCTTGGCAATAAGAACCCAAGCTTATGATATTTCAAAGGCTCGATCACACGCACTGTTTTTTTTTTTTCCTGACAATATCTATTAATTCGGGATTAAGTATTTTTTTGAAAACTTTCGCCATTGATAGAATTCGAGCCACTGACCTGAAAGTTATTTACCCAAACTTCAAATTTGTCTATTTACCAACTGAGATATACCCCTATTGACTATTCAAAGGCTCACACTTTGACACAATCATCTATATATTTCAATTCGATGTTGACGTACTTTACCGGTAGCAAAGTTGATAGAAAGGAGAAAAACTTGCATGGGACGGTCCCAATGACGTGGATATGGGACCGTCCAATCAGAGCAAACCACATATACATTGGGAATATGTGGCACACTTGTGGCATGCTCTGATTGGACGGTCCCATATCCACATCACTGAGACCGTCCAATGCAAGTTTTTCTCATAGAAAGAGTTGGGACTCTTGTCACTTTTTAAGACACTTACGTGTATCCAAGAGCAGTGGTAGGTAGCGACTAGACTGGGTTGTAACTTGATCCAATATTTTGAAAAGAAAAAAAATTATACATGTATACATATATATATATCTATATGAGTAATTGTCACCAATCCCCATGGAATGTATGTGAATTCGCATGTTGCCCCCTAAATTTTTTTTTAGGCATTAAACCCTCCGAACTATCGCTTATTGGCTATCATTTAGGTTTATTCCCCTCTGAGAGGGGACATCTTTAGTCTTGTTCTGCCAATAAACGATAGTTCAGGGGGTTTAATGTCTAAAAAAAATTTAGGGGCAACATGCGATTTCACATATACTCTATGTGACATTTACTCTATATATATATAGATTATTCTTTCAACCAATATTATTATATTAATAAAATTATGGATTTCAATTTATATTTTAGCTCAATATCTCGTCATAAAGATTACAAGCCAATATGATTTGATAGTAAAAATACTTGTTTAGTGTGACAATGTCTCAAGTCGAATCGACGCCAATGCATGTGGAATTAAAAAAAAAAATCTCACATAAAGACTTAATTAAGTAAGCCCATTAGACCCATTAAGCCCTAGTCATTTTATTTTAACAAGGTTTCTAAATATTTCCTCAATTTTCAAATTGTGTCATAAATTATATTTAAAACTGAAAGGTCAGAGCACTTCCACTCGATTGATCATTTCTTACTTTCTTGTGTTGATTCTTTATGTTTCTACTTTAACAACAGAGCAAATATTTTCAGCTATGAATCTTATTAAAACAACACTTTGCAATAAGATGGAAGATGAATTTCTTGCAAGTTGTTGCGAGTTGCATGGTGGTGTATATTGAAAAATAAACTTTCTAATACCATTGATTCCGATATGATAATTAATGATTTTTGTGTTGTGAACCCTCATAGGGTACCACTTAAACACATTAGTGATACACTTGTAGGTTATTCCTTATTTTATTGTCATCTATTTATGAAATATATGCATTTTTTTTATGAGGGCTGCTACGTACCACCGGGGTTGCGGCCCCGTAGTGGAAAAACAAGTGAAAACACTTGGAACCCACGTAATTAATACGTGGGCCCACGTGTTTTTTCTCTTGTTTTCCACTACGGGGCCACAAAGGTGCCACGACCCCGGTGGTACAAAGTGTTTCTCTTTTTTTTTATATAGAATATACATTTTGAAGGATAAGACTCACATCCCCTTATTAGGTGTAACCTTTTTTATATTACTAAAATTTGATTAAACTTACTTAGAAGTTAGAATTATTTTTAACCAGCTGGAAATCCGACTACATCACTGTGTGGAAATCCTGGCTACGCCACTGCGTGTATCATAGTTTAGTAAGAAGTAAATTTTGTGGCTTTATCAACCGTCGAGGTGGACTACATGTTGTAAGAAAAATCGTACACACAAATCCAAACACATGTCGATAATATGAAAGTAATAAGAAGAAAAAGACGACACCAAAGATTTTAAGTGGTTCAGCAATTTGTCTACATACACAGAGCGCACTGCAGTCAATCCACCACTTTTAGAGTTGATTACAATCTCTTTGTCTCTCTTTCAGTCTCTTTATAATTGCTCTCTCTCTCTAGCAATTTTTCTCACACACCAATTTCAATGGTAAGTACTAGTATTTATATAGGAGCACTAAGGTTTGCCAAATCCTGATTAGGAGTTTATTTCTTCTTTCCTCTTTCCTCTTTTCCTCTTTTCTTTCTGTGTTTCGCTCAAATTTCCGCCAAACCGCTATGGGTACCACTTGTCTACAACTAGTGTTTCCCACAACGGAAATCTCTGAAATGACACTGCTGTCAATGTCGTTGTCTAATTGCATGCCACTTCA
Organism: Acer campestre; assembly: GCA_954870605.1. Taxonomy (NCBI): domain Eukaryota; kingdom Viridiplantae; phylum Streptophyta; class Magnoliopsida; order Sapindales; family Sapindaceae; genus Acer; species Acer campestre. Next base: position 10,724,272 of record OX940811.1, on the reverse strand, counting down.
CAGTTCGCACAATGGAAATCTCTAGTGATGGACCGTTGTCCTCACCGCTGTGCAATTGTGCTCCTTAAATCGCTGTCAAAGGCATAGCGGTAGGGACAACACTTTTTTGTTTTTCTGACCTTATCAGGCTTCACAAAGTCTAACAATCTCCTACTTGAAGAATGAATACTCAACAGGCGTTCTCCATCTTTTCTCGATGACTTAATGAATAAATACGGTGCGCTCATTCCCCATGTCTTCACTCTCGAATACCTACTAAAGCTGCGCATGACTTCAGTTTCTCAATAGTGACTGGCTTGGTTAACATGTCGGTCGGATTCTTAGATCCTGTGATCTTCACTAACTTCCTAGAATGGAACATCGGATTCTTGGCCAAGTTTATTGCACTCTGACTATCACTGTGCAACACATTCATCACTTGATTGAATCCTAACTTGGCTAACAACCCTTGTAACCATATTAGATCCTTGCTCGCTTCTGTCACAGCTATATACTCTGCTTCAGTTGTAGAGATTGTTACTATCTTCTGCAACTAGGACACCCAACTAATGGCAGTACTAGCCATTGTGAACACATATCCGATGGTACTTCTTCTATGATCCATCTATCCAGTAAAGTTTGAATTTACATAACCTTCTAGCTTAAGTTCATCTATTCTGAAGGTTAGACATCTCTCCACTGTAGCCCGTAAATATCTTAAGATTCACTTCACAGCCTCCCAGTAAAGCTTGCCTACATTGAACATGTATCGGCTCACAATTCTAACTGTATGGGAAATATCCAGTCTCGTGCAAGTCATGGCATACATTAGACTTCCAATGGCTAAAGCGTAAGGAACTTTAGCCATGAAGTCCTTCTCCTCTTCCATCTTCAAACTTTGATCCTTGGATAACCTAAATGACTAGCTAAATGTGTTCTCACCGTTTTCACATCATCCATGTTGAATCTCTGCAACACATTAACATACTTTGCTTGAGAAAGCTTCAAGGTACCTTCTTGTTCGTCTCTATTAATCCTCATTTCAAAAATTTGCTTTGCTGCACCTAAATCATTAATCTCGAACTCACTTAAGAGTTGCTTCTTTAAATTGTTAATCTTCTCTAAATCTACACCAGCTACTAACATGTCATCAACATAGAGTAGCAAAATAATAAAACTTGGCATAACCTTTTTGAAATAGCAGCAGTGATCAACCTTGTATCTCAAATAGTCATTCTCTTGCATAAACCCATCAAACTTCTTATACCACTGTCTAGGAGCTTGTTTTAAATCATACAAGCTCTTCGTCAACCTATACACCAACTCTTCCTTGCCTACTTCTACAAACCCTTTTGGTTGCTTCATGTATATATCTTCATCCAAATCTCGATGAAGAAAGACAGTCTTTACATCTAACTGCTCTAGATATAACCCTTTCGCTGCGACAATACTAAACACTAACCAGATCATAGTTAGTTTAACAATAGGAGAGAAGATTTCAGAATAGTCAATACCTTATTTTTGTTGAAAGCCTTTGACTACTAGTTGCACCTTGTATCTCTTGGAACCATCATGTTCCTCTTTAATTCGAAACACCCACTTATTTTATAGGGTTTTCTTTCCTTTAGGCAACTTGGCTAACTCCCAAGTTTGATTAGATACCAATGACTTTATCTCATCCTTCATTGCAAGCTCTCACTTGCTCGCATCTTCTCCATGACATGCCTCATCATAGCACTCAGGTTCTCTTACATCCGTCAACAACATATACTACAACTACTACCTATTTGGTATAGGAGTTTGAGTTGCCTATTCTCAATGCACTTCGAGCCTTTGTCGCTGGAACATCTTTATATGGGATAGGTTCTTGAACATAGGGTTGCACACCTTGCTCTTCACCATTATGATTTCCATGCTCCACAATCTTGCTATCTGGTATATCATCCGGCCCAAAGTACTCTGGCTCTTCCAGCCCAGACACATGTGGTTATTGTCTTTGTACATGACCCTTTTCATTGAAGATGACATCTTTACTTCTGCACATCGCTTCACACAACGGAAATCTCTAGTGATGGATCATTATGTAGTTGCACGGCCCAAAAGTGCTTCCTAGACCGCTGTCAAAGGCATAGCAGTAGGGACATCACTTTTTTGCTTCTCTGGCCTTATCAGGCTTCACAGATTCCAACATTACATGCTCAAATATTATGGATGATATAAACACTTAAGGATTTTGTTCTTATTTTTTTTTTTTTTGAATGACTAAAGTTTTATTGAAGAAGAACAAAGGCCAATGGCCTACAACACAACACAAAGGAAAACAAACATAGCAGACAACTGTTAAGCACCAATAAGCAGACACTAGCAAAAGCCAAAACCAAATAAACACACGAAGCAATAAGCACCAAACATGCACCAAGGCAACCATGACTAAAACAGGGACAAAATAGAGCTAAAGAAGCGAGGCCGAAAACAGGGGAAAAAACAACCCAAACACCATCAACCAAGATTGCACAACAAAAATAGAGAATACCCAGCAACAAAATAAAAAATGCTATAAGCTCTACAGACGAATGTCACCCTCCATCTTAGAAGCTTTCTTTGCTAGCATATTCGCAAAAAAATCCTAAGCTCTTGAGTTGTGAATGGCTGGCAAATTCCCTAGGTAATTAGCATTGTTTGAATAAGGCTCAAAAATTAAATGTCACTATTTGGACCGGGTTTTGTAAGAAAGTCACCACATTAGTAATTCATGTTTAAAAGGCACCAATTTAGATTACCAGACAAAAATACCCCCATAGTACTTCAACGTTAGCTTTCTTTCATTCAGTTTACAATGACAGAGTTATGAAGTAGAGAGAGAAAGTCACGTTGAAACCTAGACGATCACTCGAACGGCGACGAAGTGGTGCTACGCTGATGCACTCGAGGGTCGAGCTCTCCACTGAGCTCGGGCAATTCATTAAAAGTCTCGAAGATACAAAATTAACAACAAAAAAATGATTGTTAAAAAAGGCTCGAACACAGTGTTAAAAGGTTCGGAGATTCTAATTTTATAAACCTATTAATATTCATAAAATGGCTCGGATTACAAGTTAAAAGGCTCGGACACAGTTTTAAAAGGTTTGGAGATTCAAATTTGACAAACATATTAATATTTATAGAAAAACTCAAATTACAATTTAGAAGGATCGGAAAGTGTTTTAAAAGGCTCGGACATAGTGTTGAAAGGCTCAGAGATTCAAATTTGACAAACCTATTAATATTTATAAAAAAGTTCGGATTACAATTGAAAAGGCTCGGACAGTGTTTCAAAAGGCTCGGACACAGTGTTAAAATGCTCAGAGATTCAAATTTGACAAACCTATTAATATTCATTAAAAAAAAAAAAAGCTTGGATTACAATTGAAAAGGCTCAGACAGTGTTTCAAAAGGCTCGGACACAGTGTTTAAAGGTTCGAAGATTCAAATTTGACAAACCTATTAATATTCATAAAAAAGCTCAGATTACAATTGAAAAGATTCGGACCGTGTTTCGAAAGGCTTGGGCACAATGTTAAAAGGCTCGAAGATTCAAATTTGACAAACCTATTAATATTCCTACAAAAGGCTCAGGCAGTTCATAAAAAGCTCGGGAACTGATTAAAAAGGCTTGGAAACTATTTACAAAGGCCTAGAGTTTCGCTTGTTTCCTATCTCTGTTTCCATTTTGCCTCCCATTGTATGAATTTTGATATTCATAACCTGATAAGATAAGTGATCTTATGTAACTATATGAATGTTGAACTCGTTGGAGAAGAAAATGAACTTGGATTTCAATTTACAAAGCTTTCCACTTTAAGACAGTTAGAGAGAGAAGTAAATCTCATACAACTTCAAAGTATATATCTTCCAAAAGTTAAAGTAAAAAAAAATAATTAAAAAATGTGTACAGTAAATGCATTTTTGAAAGTCACTTACTTTGGTGTCTTTTAAACTTAAGTTGTTAAAGTGTTGATAGTCTTAAAACACAAACTCTAAAAAGTGACAAAACCCACCATTTCAACTGTTCGAATATTATAAATCGTCCCAATATGATTTATACTACCAAAACTTTCATTGTTAACAAATGACACTGCCACTTTTGAGTCGCTCACTATAGCAATACCCTTACCTACGAACTCAGGATTCGAAACACAAAGAGTACACACCTTGTGGATGGCCATAATTTCAATAGTACTAGAAGCTTGGGCCCCTATATAAAAAGAAAAAAAAAATGAACAAAACCCTCCCTCTCCAATACCTACGTGACCTGGCGAGCCTCTCGAAGACCCAACGACATTGAATTTCAGACCATTAATAGGAGGAATCCAGCCTTCCACCATAGCAATCTTCCTCTGTTTTCATTTAATGCAACTTTCCTTAATGTTGGTGAGAATTGTTGTGATCAGTTCCTTATAACCCTTCCTAAAATGAAGACTTTTAGAAGAGATTGTGACCATAACTCTTCATTCGGTTTTCTCTATTTTACTCTTCTATTTGTTTATTTCTTTTTGATGTGTACTATTTGGGGTTTGATGTAAACCCAACACTAGTGCTCTTTATATGATTGATTTGCATTTATTCTATTCAAGTCTTGTTTTATTCAATTTCTTCATTGCTTGATCTTTGATTTGTGTTGATTGAACATCACTTTTGATGCAAGTTAAATGGTTAGGTTATTTTGAGAATTAGAGTTGAGTAAAAACATCATGCTTAACTTTGATTATTGCTCTTAATTAGATGAATGAAATTCATGAAAGTAGACATCATGTTTAAGTGGATTTTGGTTCTTTAATCTTCGTGCTTAATAAGTCTTTGGCTTTTGCTTGTACTAAGCATCATAGATGAGTAATAGTTGAAGATAAGTGATTATCATACGGTAAAAGTTATATAAAGAGAAGATTGAACCCAAACTTGGATTGTTAATGTGGTTGATTAGTATGATTAGCTAGCATGATTGTTATGGTGAGCTCAATTAACTAGTGTACCATTCCCTTGCATCTCTCCAATCCACAAAACCATTCTCCATCGTTACTTTACTTTACTTTACTTTACTTTGTTATTTAGTTTAGTTTACAATTTCCAGCTCTCTTTACATTCCGCACTCAATCTCTCTTGGTTACATTTTGATGCACAATCTCCTCGTCACTTACTTTCCCTCACATCTCTCTTTCTCATGCTCTCTCTCCTTTCTCGTTACAATCTCTCTTCTCCCTTTCTCATGCTTTCTCTTGCCTTCTTGCTCACATGCTTTCACACATGTTTTCATGCTCTCTTTTACATGATTTCAATTCTTTAAACTAGGAATGGTTGACGGATGACACTTCTCTATGGAACGAACTCGTATTTGCTGCTATACGAATCCTTCAAAAGATTCGTGCACTTGCGAGATAAACTTGTGTACTTCAAAGGACACGTCATAAGGATGAGCATGATAAAAATGTTGATGTTACTCATTACCGAAGCATAGTAAATATTTTGTATTTGACCGCAGTAGGCACGATATAATGTTTTGTGTTTGTATGTCTATATATAGGGTTAGGCTATAGAACACCGGTGTTTTCGAACACTGTGTAGGAAATATTGTGATCATAATTTGAAAAAGTGTGATCCAAGCTTCAATCACAATATTTTCTACACGGTGTACGGGTACACCGGTGTTCTATAGATTGTCCCATACATATGGGTCATTCTTCGGTGCAACATTACACGATGTAACAGTATGTGATCACAAATATATATAATGTTATCGCATATCAATTGCATGTGATCACATATTTAAATTATTGTGAGCACATGTTAGAACATGCAATCACATAGTAATTGATGTGGTTGTACTAAAGAAGACATGATCACAATCAAAAAAAAAATTATGTTGCACCAAAGTGCAGCCATAGATATATAGATTTCAATCATGTCCTAAAAAATTCCATCTATTTTATCTTTAAGAGGATTTTTAAATATCTTCGTGGCCTTATGAAGCTAGGCTCATGGTATATCAAAGGCTCACACTTTGACACTATTAGCTATTTGGACGTCGACTTTGCTGGTAGCAAGGTCGCTAGAAAGAGTTGGGACTTATCATTTTTTTTTTTAAAACTCATGTACAATGGTTTAGTAAAAAGTAAAATTTTATGGTTTTATCAACCACCGAGGCGGAATACATAGTTGCTAGAAGCTGTTATATATGCTCAAATACTATGCACAATTAATCTCCCAAAGAACCTCATTCAACACTCATGCACCAAGCATATAGAAAGTAAACATCATTTATTGTGTTAACATGCACAAAAAGGGAGATACTGTACTTGAATTCGTCATGAGCATTGAAAATCAACTAGCCGATATTTTCATTAAACCCTGGAGTGAAAATAGGTTTGCACAATTAGAAGAGAACTTGGCATGTAATTGAATTCTACTTATAATTAATTTTAGTAAAATAGTATTGATTCCATTTTACAATCATGAAAGTTATGCTTGAGCTAATGCCTTGGTTTGAATGGATCAAATCATGTTCATTGCATTTGATTGAATCCATGTGAAATGCAATGTGAAATTATATCGTTTAATCATTCACATTTGCATAAAATTAATTTGATCAAGAAAACAAAAACTTTTGTTCAAATTTGAGGGTCAATAAGTCAACAAAATGATCAAAAATTGAAAAATAGGACAATATTCTACATGCCAAATTCATATCATTTCATTCTCTTTGTCATTAAATTAATTCTTACACTTGTGTTTTTTTTTTGGTTGGACTTATTGGTTTATTAATTTCTTGAACCTTATTTCGTCGATGATGTTCGATTTTATTATCTTGAACTTAATGCTATATCATTAGCTTTTTGTTGATTACAAAAGGAAAGTAGTTAGTTGACGGATGATTTCCCTTAATTGTGAACTACACATGATATGAATTTCATATGAAGCTTGTATGCACATATTGAGAGGAGATATTGTTTTATTTGAAGTATAATTTGATGTGAAACATGTACGCACATGTTTGTGAGTTGATTTGCATGGAATATTTGCTTGATACATGTTTTGAGAGGGGTTTGTAGTTATATGTTTTACTATCTATCCCACTTATTTTTTTTGAGGCGATCAATAGTTTGTCAATCATAAAAAAGGGTAGATTGCTATCCCAAGTTTCAATAGGGTGCCGATATTGTCACCCATTAAATTAATTAGTACACCTATATTTTATTGAAAAATTTAATTACAAAAATATCTCAATAGAAATTTAACAATAAACACAAATTGCTTTAATTAAAAATAAAACAAATATTATATACACTCATTAATTAATTACATACATATCTTCAACTATTTCTCTTTGTTTTTTTTTTTTTTTTAAAAAAAAAAAACTTATGATAAACCCTAATTAAACTCTAATTTTATTTCAAGTATCAAACTTTCTCATCATCACATAAGTGGTGTGGAGAATTGTTTAAGGTTTGCCTGTCTGGGCTTCTGTGTGTCTTCTGTTGGTGTTTTCTGCCGTGGGATCTCGGCAGTTTCCTCTGTTTATGTCTGGTCTGGCATCTAGTGTTGTTTTTCTGCGTTTTTGGTTTGTTTTTGGCGGGCCTCTGGCTTTGTTGGTGCTCTGCCTTTTCTTTGGCTGTTTGCCTTCAATAAAATCTCGCTGTTTCAAAAAAAAAAAAAAACAAAGTAAAGGAAAAAGGATTTTCAAAGGACTCTGATCATATTGAGGTAGGTATTATTTTACTTTTTTTTTTTTTTTTTTTTTTTTGTCTTTTTTTTATATCTAGTTATAAACCCTATCAATAAACAATATTATTTTTTTTAAAGATGGTTGTAGATATCAATGACTTTTTTTTTTTTTTTTTTTTGAAAATTTCTTGATCTCATATACAATCAAGTTCTACATCTTTCCTTTCATAAGTCTCTTACATTTGAGACATTTCTAAGAGTAAATTGGACCATCATTAGAAAATGATTTGATTCCAAAAATAATAATAATAATATATATATATATATAAATTGGGTGTGTTTGTAATTGGGTGTATTTATAAATAAAAAGTATTAAAATAAATATATTTATTTCTAATCACTTTATAGTGTAGGATCTCGCATAAATTATTCGTGCGGGATCATACACTATTTATATGTAATCATGACTATATGTGATCACACAAACTCACATGCGATCACATATAACGTATATGTGATCACATACAATTCACATGCAACCACAATAAAAAATTTAATCTTGTTTTATCATAATCACATATAACTTATATGCGATAACATTATAAACATGTGATCACATGCTTCTCACGTATGATCACATGATCCCTCACGAACAATTCGTGCTAGATCCCGCACTTGATACCTGCCATATTTATTTCAATAAGGGTACTATTGCCATTAGGATGGTTGCTTATAGTAATATTTATTTTTTAAATTAAGAGTTCCTCTTTACAATCCAATGTTTTTCTTTTTACACTTTATTTTTAAGGACACTTCATTCTAAAAATTTAAAATTTAAAAAAAATTCTAAAGACATTTTTTTTTTTCTCTAAAATTATCCCTTTTATCTTTTGACACTCCTATTATAAAGATATTTCATTTAAAAAAAAATAAAAAATATCAATAAAAACTAAATTTCTAAAGAAACTCCATTTTATTTTAATATTACCTGTTTTGAATACTTCTCTTTGGAAAATTTGAAACGGGAAATGGAAAAGAGATGTAAGTAATAAAATAAAATAAAAAAGAGAATAAAAGTGAACAAAAGTGAGAAGAATATTACCTTTTTTGAATACTTCTCTTTATAATATTTGTTTTTCTCTTTTGGATTTTAAGTTAAGTAAAAAAAAAATATTCTATTGAGTAAGAAAATAAATTTCAATATATTTTCATGGAATTTTTTTTAAAAAATATATATATTTTCTAGTGATGGTGATGATTGAATGTGGGTGGTATTTGAAAAAAAAAAAAAAATAGATATCAAATTTGGTTGAACCTAAATATAGGAAAACTTTATATATATATATATATAAACGGGTGATGTTAATGATGGAGGGTTTGATGGTGTGTAGAAAAAAATTATTTTGAAAAGAAGATAAAGACATTTTAGGATTTGTAAAACATAAAAAATAAAATAAAAATTGTTTTCTAATAAAATGGTTTGGAGTGTCTTTAAAACTTTATTATTTTGTTTAATAATTTTAATTCAGGTTAAAATTGTCATTAATAAAAGAAATTAAAATGAAGTGCAAACAGATAATTAATGGATTGTTAATATCATTTCTCTTTTAAATTTTAGATATGAATGTATTTATAAAAATTGGTGTACTAATCATTATTATTGGTGGCAATATCCGTACCCGTTTCAAAGTTAGATTCGGTAATACAACCAATTGAGTACCAACCTATTTAATTGTCGTGAGAAACAAAAGAGAAAAACCATCTTAATTAAAAATTGGAATGCATCAACTCATCAAGTCATTTGAAACTAAGGGTCCCTTACTAAGTAGAGAACATTTTTGCTCACCCCTCTTCAAGGGAGGCAAGTATTACCCCCCTCTTAAATGGATGACATGTGTCATAGATGAGTAAATTTTTAGACAATTTTACCCCTCCATAGACATATATCATGTGTATGAGGGGTAATGCTTACCCCCCTTGAAAGGGGGTGAGCAAAAATGCACTCTACTAAGTAAGGGATCATGTGAAGCAAAATACGACGTATTCACGAATCACGAGACTATGCACCTCATGTCTTCATGTAATTGGGTACTTGATTTAACTCAAGAGAAAATTATATTTTTAAACTAAGCAATTTGAAAATTTAATTTTTATTAATTTCTCTTCTGTACTCAATTTTATAAATTCTTTTAAAGCTTATTGAAGTTTAAATCCAGATTAATGCTTAAAGTTTTTTTATTTATAAAACTGGATTTATTAAGTTTAGAGGTTAATAAAAAACATCATGATGTGTTGTTGGCAATCAAATAGGCGATTACACACACAACTAGTTCTAATAAAAATAAGAACTTGTGCATATCAAGCATTTCACTCTAATTAGGAACAAAATATATAAAGCTCCATTTTCACTTTCAATTTCAGAGCCTAACTGCTCAGGCAAGATTAGTTTGTTTGCAAAACATGTGCATCATCGGTCATCAGAGTCGTAAAAACCTAGCAATGGTTGAACAAATTGCATACCATATATACAATAACCATCATTAATGACATTACAAGTAAAAGAAAATGAAATTTCTACAAAAAAAGAAATCATTCTTCTACTTTGCCATAACCCTAACCTGGGTTTCATTAACAACCCTCGTCAAAGAATTATTTATAGCACTGAAGGAATTTGTTTATAGCACTTTTTCATTTTAAGGAAATAAGTTACATTGTCTCATCATGATCATTAATGCACGTACAAACCTAACAAAGCAACCTCATCTTGTAAGTAAGATAATATTCTAACACTTATTTAACTTTAATATTCGAAACACAGAAATGGAAACTTGCATTAAAATGGATTCACAAACATAACAAAACAAACTAACAAAGACAACGTTGACCGGCCTACACCCTGAGATTATGGATTCGAGTCGTGTCCTTTCCCTAAAACCTCGAATTATTGTAATATTTAAAATAATAATAATAATAATGATATCATCCTTCCACGGCCAGCTGCCCTTGATGAAAAGCAAAAGATGATATGTACGTGTCATATATTTTAAGCTTGGCGAACTGTGCAAAATTGCAGAAATAGATAAGGTCTAAGGCAGGAAGAACATAGACGAACATGAAAGATAGATACAAGCGAATTGGGACGTAGTCGAGAATCGTATGAGAAACACAATAAAATGAAAACCATATATGGAACACGTACGATGCATAGCTAGGTAGCTACACATGGAACCCATATCCCAAATGATCACCACGTAACCCAACAAAGAAGAATCATGATGATTCATGTCATGTGTAGACAATACAAGGTATAAGCAGGCATGCAAACAACTAAATGACAAAACCATTCACCACGTCCCACGCCATTAATGATTTATTCAAGTATAAATAGCACCCCCACTCTGCTTCTGTTTTCACCATCTCTCTACATAGAATAGAAAGTTAGAAATCAATCATGGCTACATACTCTTGTTTGCTCTCTGTTACTCTTAGCTTTCTTGTTCTCTTCAGCAGCTGCTCTGCTCAGATTTCGCAGGTAACTTCACGAGGCAGGCAACAGGGTACCCAAACCCAGTGCAACATCCAGAACCTCAACACTCTCGAGCCCCAACAGAGGATCGAATCAGAGGCCGGTCACACTGACCTGTGGGATCAGAACAGTGAAGATCTACAATGTGCAAATGTTGCTTTGATCCGCCATACCATCCAAAACAGAGGCCTTCTTGTGCCTTCCTATACAAATTCTCCAGAAATTATATACGTCCTCCAAGGTGAGGGGCTTCATGGAGCTTCAATCCCCGGTTGCCCAGAGACATTCCAATCACAACAGCAATCACAATCGCAATCACAATCACAATCACAATCACAGGGCAGAGGAGACGAGCACCAAAAGGTCAGGCAAATCAGGGAGGGTGATGTCATCGCACTCCCCACAGGTATAACTCACTGGATTTACAACAATGGCCAGTCCAATCTTGTTGTGGTTTCACTCCACGACATCGGCAATGCCGACAACCAGCTTGACCAGTTATTCAGGGTAATTAATACCTATAGCTATAGCTAGCTTTGGATTGAATTGAAATATATATGTCCTAGTTATTGATCATTTTGATGGGAATAATGCTTCATGTTTGTAGAAATTCTTCCTTGGTGGAAGCCCACAAGAAGAGTTCCAAGGCCAAAGCAGACAGCATGGACGCCAGCAGGGACAGCAAGGCCAAGAGCAAAGCGGCGGCAATGTCTTCAGCGGCTTCAACCAGGACCTACTGGCAGAGGCTTTGAACATTGACAGAGAACTAGTCAACAAGCTGCAGAGGAATGATAGACAGAGGGGAGTTATCGTTCGAGTACAGGACGAATTCCAAGTAGTAGCACCACACAGGCGTGAACAACAAGAACGAGAAGAACAAGAACAAGAACAAGAACAAGAAAGGCGCCAACATGGAGGAGGCTCCAATGGCTTGGAGGAAACTCTCTGCACATTGTCACTAAAACGCAACATCAACAAACCATCTCTCGCTGACGTTTTCAACCCACGTGCCGGACGCTCCACCAGCATCAACGCCTACGTGCTCCCCATCCTCGAAAACCTCCAACTCAGCATCAGCAAAGTGGTCCTCTACAAGGTAACAACTAATTAACTAGTATTCAAAATTAGTAATGAGCTACTGAATTACTCTCTCTCTCTCTCTCTCTATATATATATTCATGACTTTTTTTAATTTGTTCATATGCTTGCAGAACGCTATTTATGCACCACACTGGAACCCTCAAGCACACAGCATATTGTACATCACACAGGGCAGTGGCCGGATTCAGATAGTATCCCAGAGGGGAGACGCGGTGTTCGATGACAATGTTAAGGAGGGTCAGGTAGTCGTGGTTCCACAGGAGTTCGCAGTGGTACAGAAGGCAGGTAACAGTGGATTGGAGTGGATATCCTTCAAGACACACCCACTCGCCGAGATAAGCCAGCTTGCCGGACGCGGATCCTTCCTCACATCCACTCCGGTGGATGTGCTTGCAAACGCTTTCAGGGTTTCAAGAGAAGATGCTAGGAGGATAAAGAACGGGAGGAGGGAGATCACTCTCTTCAGTCCCCTACGGTCATCATCCGGTTACTGAAAAGTACCAACCTCAAGCTAGTGTGCTTTTGCTAAATAATTGTACACTTCCCTTGTAAAACCATCCGGTCAGAGTACCTAGAGTGATAAAAACAGAAGTACTAAATAATACGGCGGAATGTACCTATGTTTTATGTATGAGTTCAATTAATAAATAAAACGTAATGCAATCTTTCTTTTCGTTAATAATATGTTATATAGCAGCTTGTTCTTCTAATAACATCTTTGCAGTTCAATATATATATATATATATATAAATAAATGTTATATATCTAGATGGCATATATTCTTCATACCAAATGTGCCCATCATTTTACATTGTTGTACAAACACAACCCCTTCTTTTCAATCTTAAGAACCCTGTATCTGGATCACCTTTAATATGGTTAAAATTGAAAATTTCCCTTTTTGTGAATGGTTTGATGCAGATCGGAAGTGTGAATTCATACTCATTCAAACACATAAGGTTTTTTTAATTCTTAATTCCATAGAATCATAAAAAAAAAAAAAAATTTTTTTAAAAAAGATAATATATATATATATATTTTAAAAAAATTTACTGCAAAGATTTGATTAAGTCCAAAAGCCAAAAGAAAGCCTAAAATTTGAGTAACACTTATTTTTTTTATTCATCAAAAAGCTCCTTTCAAACTAGTGTGCTTTTGTTAAATAATTGTACACTTCCCTTATAAAACCAGCGTGTCAGAGTGTATGTAGAGAGATAAAAACAAAGGTATTAAATAATACGGCAGAATGTACCTATGTTTTACGTATGAGTTCAATCAATCAATAAAATGTAATAGATGGCATTTATTCATAATACCTAAAGTGCCCATCATTTTACATTGTTGTTCACACACACAATTAGGATCCTTTTTTTTTTCTTTCTAGTTCTTCTTCTTCTTTCTTTCCTTTCTTTCAATTATAAATGAATTATCCACTTGCATGAGAGATAAAGAAATCAACAAATTTTGACCATGTATTTTTTTTAGTCCATTTTTGCTTACCCCCACCTGCATGAGAGAGAAAGAAATCAACAAATTTTGACCATGTATTTTTTTTAGTCCATTTTTACTTACCCCCTTACCCCCCTTCCAAATAGATGGCATATATCCATGGAGGGGTAAATTTGTCCAAACATGATTACCTCCTTGGATACATGTCATCCATTTGCAAAAGGGGTAATGGTTACCTCCCTTGAAGCGGATGAACAAAAATGTTTTTTTTATTATTATTTTTATTTTTTACTTACGTGTCAACATCTGTTGAAAAGCTACAAAAAAAAATCATGATCCCGTTGTATGAATGGTTTGGGGAGTTGGAATCTCAATGGAGATTTTTCTCTAACAAGGGGCAACTGTTAAATCTAACAGCGGACCATTAAAAGTAGGGGATCTTTATATAATTAAAGACATTTAATTTTTCGACAAATTTTAAGTTAACTTTATGCACTTTTCTCTTTAACTAATTATTAACTCAATACTCCAAAATAAAAAGTGAAAACAGCCGAAGTCTATATCGATCGTTGTTCTATGTTTAGGAATTCCTTCACCATTTGAAATTGTTTCTAAAATCATTGAAGGTGACATTCAAAGTCATCTGACGATACAATAAAAATGTCAATTGGTGATGGAAAATTACGATGGTTTTAGAAATTATCATGCCTTGATGATGCCTCACTGTTTCATGTTGGTTTTTAAAAACCCTCATAACCTTGTGAGGCTTTAAAAACCATCATTAACTCATAATGGTTAAAAACCATCAATTACAACAAGTTTAAACATGGTAGAGGGATAAGTTGGTCATGACAATAAAATTTTGCAATTTTCTTCATTATTAAAAAGTTACTTTATTGTTGTTGTCTTGTCTGCTTATTGTTAATAAACATTCTTCGTCACTTCCAAGTCAACTATATATATGATATTGAAAAAAAAAAAAAAAAAAAGGCTAAAAAAAAAAAAAAAAAAGCCTAAAAAGGCAAAAATAGGTATTTCCTCAGTAGATTATACAGATTTTAAGATGTTAATAGTTTATAATATATATATATATAATTAGTCCCGATCTGATTAGTACATCATGATATAATTTTATCAGGATACTGCATGTAAGCCACTCATTATGAAGAAGTTTTGACAATTGCATATATATTTGAGTCAAATCATGTAAAACTAATGGCTCACATTCAATATTCTCATGAAGTTATATCAGGATGCACTGACTTGAAAATTTATATATATATAAGTTTATTTGAATTCCAACAAGTGAACCAGATTTGTTTGGTGGGATCTTCCTGCACTCTACATTGAAAAAAGGATTTGGATCCTCTACTGTATTAATTTTTTTCCTGATCTAAAGCACTTGAAGATAATATTTTACATTTTAAATAATTAAAGTGAAATAAATAAAATAAATAAATTTCAGCAATTGATTATACATGTCATTAGATCTATATAGGTCCGGACAAAAATCAACTCAGCATATATAAGATCCAAATTCTCAGAAAAAACTTCTTCTTAATTCTTAGGAAGATCCTTTTTTCAGTTTAACAATGTCCTGATTAGATTCGTCGGCGCACATCAGTTAATTTCTTTATCCATCTTTGAAGTTCAAAATTGTTTCAAGAAACAAATTATTATTATTATATATTATTATTATTGAAAATGGATCAAAAAAACAAATTATAAACGGATAAACCCATAGTTTTACTTACTTTTTATTTTATTTTTTCTGTAATGGATAACTGAAGAAGTCTCTAATTATTTACTAATTAAAAAAAATTATACAACGTGTCATTGTAATTCTTCATTTAATATTCGATAGTAAAATTTTATTCATTTTTTTTCTGACAAAGATAGTAAGAAGTTTCAGCTACAATATATATATGATCAGCACAAATGATCATCATGACATTTTATTTCTTTAATAATCTTCAAAGTCGAAATTCCGGTCCGTCTGGGCTGTAAAATCAAGTGATAAAGAAGAATTGAAAGTAAAAGAAGATGTTTGGAAGCTGAGAAAATCTTCTCAGGATATTTTCTCTGTAATTCTATTTTTGTCTATATTGCTATCTGTTACAGTGACTCACATATATATTCATTTCAGAGAGTCACGCTGAAAGTGTTTCCCGTGATCTAAGGAAACATCAGCCAATCAGATTTATTGATTCAGCCACATCACCTATTTCAGTTATTAACAGCAGCTCTACTCCTGCAACTAACGGACAACTAACTCTCTACCTTTGGTTAGCTGTAAGACAACTAACGGTCGTCATCTTCCTCTGTTAATTCCAGGATTGTTGACCATCATATGATTAGTTGATGGTTGATGAAGATGACTCCTTGCAGAGGTATTTACGTTGAGTTGTTCCGATACACAATGATGCTCTGTTTTTGAATCTGATGCATCAGTGTCTGTGAGTTTGAAACTTAACATACTTGTTGGAGCTTTGATTGAGCTGCTGGAATACTTCTCCTTATCATACCCCCGCAAACTGAACTGGGGAGATGTCACCAGCTTAAGTTTGGAACACAAAAATTGAAAACGATTCTTCGAAAAACTCTTGGTGAAAATATCTGCAACCTGATGCTCAGTAGGAACGTAGCGAGTATCAATCTCTCCGGAAACAACTTTCTCCCGAATAAAATGAGTATCTATATCTATGTGCTTGGTTCTTTGATGAAAGACCGGATTCTGAGACAAAGAATTGGCTCCAATGTTATCACACCAGACAACAGAGGCCTGCCTGATTGGAATGTGCAGCTCGGTGAGAAATGACCGCAGCCACAATACATCAGCAGTAACATGAGCCAAAGAACGATATTCGGCTTCGGTGCTAGATCGCGCAACAACACGTTGTTTCCTTGAGCTCCAGGAAACCAAATTCCCACCAAGCAGGACACATGATCCACTGATCGATCGTCGATCATCAACGCAACTCGCCCAATCC
The DNA here is from genome assembly GCA_954870605.1 of Acer campestre. Taxonomy (NCBI): domain Eukaryota; kingdom Viridiplantae; phylum Streptophyta; class Magnoliopsida; order Sapindales; family Sapindaceae; genus Acer; species Acer campestre. Next base: position 10,707,532 of record OX940811.1, on the reverse strand, counting down.
GCATCAGCAAAAGCTTCAAGAACGAGGGAAGTTGCAGGCCGAAAACAGAGGCCAATATGAGGAGTACCTTTGAGGTAACGAAGAACCCTCTTGCAGGCTTGCCAATGAACCGAAGTTGGGGAGGCTAAAAACTGACTGAGTTTGTTGACAATGAATGAAATGTCAGGCCGAGTATTCGTGAGATATTGAAGAGCACCGATAGTGCTACGATAAAGAGTAGGATCCTCAAAGGGGATGCCATTTAATCGGGACAGCTTTGTGCCGCCAGCAATGGGAGTTTCACTAGGATTCGAATCAGTCATTGCAGTCTTCTCCAACAAGTCTTTAATGTATTTAGATTGAGTGAGAAAGAGGCCAGACCTGTCACGAAAGGCTTCGAATCCTAAAAAGTAGTTGACAGGCCCCAAAGTTTTCAAGGCAAAGGAACGGTTTAGAGTAAGTATCAGCTCTTGAACCAGCTTAGGATCATCTCCAGTGATGAGTATATCATCAACGTATACAAGAAGGAATAAGCAATGAGAGCCAACGGACTTCATGAACAAAGATGTGTCAAAAGTTGAGTTGGTGAATCCCCAAGAGAGAAGTGCAGCTTGTAGTTTATGAAACCAACTCCTTGGAGCTTGCTTGAGTCCATATAAGGACTTGATCAGTCTGCAAACATGATTAGGCCTGGAAGCATCCACAAAACCTTCAGGCTGAGCCATAAAAACCAACTCGTTGAGATCACCATTCAAAAACGCGTTATTGATGTCCACTTGCTCAATCTGCCAGCCATTGGTGACAGCAATGGAGAAGATTACCCTGATCGTAGAAGCCTTGACAACCGGACTATATGTGTCCGAAAAATCCAAGCCAGGGGTCTGGTGAAACCCCTTAGCAACCAGCCTAGCTTTGTGCCGTAAGAGACTGCCATCTTGCTTAAATTTGGTACGAAATACCCATTTGCAACCAACCACATTCATGTGTGAAGAAAAAGGGACTAAAGTCCATGTATTGTTGGATAGCAGGGCATTGTATTCATCTTGCATTGCAGTAGACCACCGAGGATCCTTAAGTGCCACTTTTGCGGATGTGGGATCACACTCAGCAAGATAGCCACAAGGGGCTGTAGTTGAGGAGAATACCTTGGGCTTGAAGATGCCATTCTTTGACCTGGTTACCATAGGATGAGAAGAATGAATAGGAGCAGAAATTGGGACAGTAGATGGTGCAAAGACTGATGCACCAGGTTGAGTGTTGGAAACACCCAGCTGAGAGTCTGTAGGCACATGTGATGAAAGAGAACCTGATGATAAAGAGGAGGAATGACTCGGTACAGGAGAGAAAGAGGTCATATGTGATGGAGAAGGCTCATTCCTCGAAGAAAAAGACTGCCCAAGTGACTGAAATTGTAGATGACCAGTACCTTTATTACCTGAATTGGAACTAAAACCAGATACATTGGAGATCATTTGTTGCACAGCAGATAATGGCATACTCGGAGAGCAAGTATTTTCTGGACAAAAGCCTGAAGTTGGAAATAAAGAAGCAAAAGGAAATTCCAACTCATTAAATTCAACATGTCTTGATACATAAACTCTGCCAGAGGGATGCAAACATTTATAACCTTTGTGTATTTGACTATAACCTATAAAGAGGCACTTAGAAGTATGGAAATTGAACTTGTTCTTAGAGTAGTCCCTAAGGTAAGGGAAGCAACTGCAGCCAAAAGTCTTAAAGAAGTTGTAATTTGGCTTTTTTCGAAAAAGTTTCTCAAATGGAGACAGAAACTGAAAGCTAGCTATAAGCATATTATTAACAAGAAATGTGGCTGTGCAAAAGGCCTCATACCAAAACCTTAGTGGCATCTTAGCATGAGCAAGAAGAGTCAATCCGGTCTCTACAACATGTCTATGCTTTCGTTCGGCCACACCATTTTGTTGATGAGTGTGAGGGCAAGAAAAACGAGTTCGGATTCCCTGCTGAGCAAGATAAGGAGCAAAAGCAATGAATTCACCCCCCATATCACTGTGAAGGCTCTTAATTTTTCTGTTAAATTGAAGTTCAACATTCTTTTGAAATTTCTGAAAAACTTCAAGTGCTTCAGACTTGAGTTTCAACGGAAACAACCAAGTAAAACGGGTGAAAGCATCAACGAAAGAGATATAATATCGAAATCCTTCAGTTGAGAGCATCGGAGCAGGCCCCCACAGATCAGAATAAATGAGCTCTAAGGGAGCTCTAGCAGTAATGTCTACCTTCGAAAATGGCAACCTATGAAGTTTACCGAGTTTGCAAGCATCACAAAAATCAGGCATATGAACTTTATTAGCAAAATGTATCTTAACCAACATCTTTTGAAGAATTAGAGGAGCTGGATGGCCTAGTTTGGCATGCCAAACATTAGCATTTACAGTAGCTAAGTTTGCATACTGTGACCTGGAAGACAATAGATGTCCAAAGTCAGGTTTATTTGCTGTAGAGAAACAAGTTGACACCATCGGTGGAACTGAAGAGCATTGAGAGTCTGTCACTGCATCAAGCTTTAAGCAATACAATCCATCCCTAAGTCCTCCTTGAAGCAAAACTTTCTTCGATTTGAGGTCCTTAATCACACATTTGTCATCATAAAATTCAACAAAGGCATTGTTGTCAAGAGTGAACTTAGAGATACTAAGTAAGTTTTTCGTAATTAGAGGAACATGAAGAATGTTTTTCATATGCAGAATTTGCGGTGGATAAGTGTGTGATTTGACTGAGGTGGAACCAATATGAGCAATTCTAAGTTGCTCACCATTGCCAACTATGAGTTTGTCATTACCTTGATAGTTTGTTCGCAGAAAAAGATTGCTAAGATCTGAAGTGATGTGATTCGTTGCACCGCTGTCAATGTACCATGCTGGATCAATCACCGACTCAGGAGTAGCTATGTAGGCTGAATTTTGATGAAAATTGGCTTGTTGCTCAGTAACAGGAGTACTCATGTTAACCTGAGATGTTGAAGAGTCCAAAAGAGACTGTCCATTGAAACCTTGCTGGCTGAAATGTGCTTGACTGGTAGGAAATTGATGTTGTTGAAAATTCTGGTGTGACTGCTGAAAGTGAAAGTTGTTCTGCTGTGGTTGCTGAAATTGCTGATCAAACCGATGATAGCATTTAAAGGCTCCATGACCAGGTTTGTTACAAACCTGACAATGGATTCTGCCTCTTCCACCAGTTCTCCCATTCCTGCCACCTCTGCCACGGTTACCATATCCTCCTCTATTGTTTGAGTATCCTCCATCTCGCTGTCCTCTTCTATCTTGAAAGTTATTTGTGGCAAAATTTGCTGAGATTTGTCCTCCAGCAATTTGTGAAGGTGAGTCCAAGTGCTCAAGCCTTTGTTCATGTGTCATTAGAAGAAATTGAGCATCATCGAAGCTAATAAATCTCTGTTGAGCTGTGATTACAGACACAATAGAATCGAAATCGTGTCCAACTCCATTAACCAAGGTCATAACCAAGTCACGATCCCTTACTTCTTCACCTGCAGCTATCAACTCATCTCCAATTTTCTTGATTTTGTACACAAACTCATTTACTGTATCCGATCCCTTTTTAACAGAATTTAATTGATTTTTAAGTTGTAAAATCTTGGCCATTGATTGTTGTGAATAAACTTTCTCTAGTCTGTTCCAGACCTCAAAGGATGAATTACAACCAATAAGCTGACCGATTACATTCTCACTAACCGTTGAAAAAATCCAACTCATAAGAATCTTATCCACTTTTCTCCAAATGTTGAATTCTTTACTTATACGACTTTCAATCAATGTTCACCAGAATCATTTACTACTTCTACATTAACAAATTTGTTTATAGGTTGATTTAGACCAAGTAAGTGTTCCTCAAGATCTAATGCTTGTATAACAGGAAATACCTGAGTTTTCCACAGAAGATAGTTTGATTTACTCAGTTTGATCGGCAAGCTGAAATTCGAACTCTTTGCAAGTGTAGAGAACTCCATTGCGGAAGCTAAAACTTGAGAACTATGATCTGAACTCGAAACTGGAGATGGTATGTTGAAAGTTGTACCTTGAAATCCTTGATTCTGATTCTGCATTGGTGAGTGTGTATGGAATCCTTGATTCTGATTCGTGAAAGGAGAGTGAGTTGTTGGAGAATGAGTGACTGGAGATTGTAGGTGACTCTGAATCGGTGTTTGAGCTTGATTTGCCATTGACGTTAGTCAACCTGCTCTGATACCATGTAAAATCAAGTGATAAAGAAGAATTGAAAGTAAAAGAAGATGTTTGGAAGCTGAGAAAATCTTCTCAGGATATTTTCTTTGTAATTCTATTTTTGTCTATATTGCTATCTGTTACAGTGACTCACATATATATTCATTTCAGAGAGTCACGCTGAAAGTGTTTCCCGTGATCTAAGGAAACATCAGCCAATCAGATTTATTGATTCAGCCACATCACCTATTTCAGTTATTAACAGCAGCTCTACTCCTGCAACTAACGGACAACTAACTCTCTACCTTTGGTTAGCTGTAAGACAACTAACGGTCGTCATCTTCCTCTGTTAATTCCAGGATTGTTGACCATCATATGATTAGTTGATGGTTGATGAAGATGACTCCTTGCAGAGGTATTTACGTTGAGTTGTTCCGATACACAATGATGCTCTGTTTTTGAATCTGATGCATCAGTGTCTGTGAGTTTGAAACTTAACATACTTGTTGGAGCTTTGATTGAGCTGCTGGAATACTTCTCCTTATCATGGGCCAGTTGATGGAGTTCAACAACTTTATTTTCCCGATGAGCCAATGCGGCATAAAATTCTTGGCTGCGCTTGTGGAAATATTCAAGCATCTTGTCTCTTGGTGGTAAGTTGTCTCTAATCACTGGGTGGTCCAGGAACTCAGGGCTGGTCCTGATTTTCTTACGGTCAGGACGAAAATCTAAAATAGGGCCTTTTGTTTATATTCTTTATTTTTAGGTTTTTTTTTTATTTTTTTTATTTTTTTATTTTTTTATTTTTTTAATATTTATATCATCTTTTGTTGAAATTTAATGGTATTTATTGAATTTTGAAATAATTTTTTCCATGAATGATATAAAGAATGAAAAAAAAATTTGAAAATTTTCGAGTACAAAAACTAATTTCTTTTTTTTCTGACTTTTTTGAAGATATAAACCTAAAGAATAACAAAATATCGGGAAAAAAATATTCTTAAATTTGAAAAATTCTCAAATTTTTACTAGATGTATATTTTAATTTTCTTGTGACATATACAAAAGAACGGGCCCTACGCCGATGAGTGGGGCCGGTAGTGAGACTTGGAGATCGAGATTTGAGAGAGAGTATAACAAGCCAACGAGGATGTAGTATGTAAAAAATGAGATTTTGAGAATATACAGTGTTGAGTCAGAGAAAGAGAGGGCAAAATTAAAAATATAAAAGTTTGAAACCCAAAATTGTTTATTTGGTGAACATTTGGGCTTTGACCCAATTTTTATTTGCATGTTTTCTATATGAGTGATGATATTTGCATCCTTTAAAAACCTTATGTACATCTCAAATTAGTATGTTTTTAAAAATCCAATAATACCCTTGAGTAAAATTACTAAGATGACTGATTGTTTGTTAGTACACCTACAAATAATTACTAATTAGTTTCCTATTTTAATCTTTTGTAATATTTTTTTTTCCTATTATTGGGTTGATATTAACATATATCATAAAAACTCTTTCCATTTTAATAAACTCTAGATTCTCTTTTAAGGAAATACAAATTGATTGATGAAAAAAAATATTGGAAATTATAAATTGAAAATATGCTTCGTTTGAACGCGCCTCGCGCGTGACTTAGGCGACCGAAATAAGAGTTAGGTTTTCAGTGTTCTTACCAACGCGCCGTCGCTTTGTTTGTCTGAGATTGGAAGATGGCCGATATCTTTATGTTCGCTGCTCAACCGGTAAGTACTACGGAGGAGATTACGGCAGAGAAACCTTCAGATTGCAGCAATTATGCTAAGCGAGCTCGGTCCCAAGAGGTAGACGAAGGTTTGTCGCTACGAAAACCGGCGTCGGAAAGTTTTAAGTCGAAATTGGTCGGTGCTTCGAGTCCGAATTCCTGGAATGGCTTTGGTTATGGTAAGGAGAAGTTGACAATCGATGATGGGGATGTTTTGATTTTAGAGGAGCCCACTGGAACCAGGATGAAATTGTCTGATGAATTGAAACTTAAGCTATGCAAACCGTGGGAGAATGCACTGATACTGAAGGTTATGGGAAGACCACACACGCTGAATTTCATGATATCGAAGTTGAGACAGAAGTGGTCGCTCATTGGCAACTGGCAGTTAACTGACTTAGAAGATGGGTATTTTGTGGTTCGTTTTCAGAGACCTGAGGACTTGACTTATGTGCTGACAGAGGGACCTTGGGTGATTACTAACCAGTACATTGTTGTGCAAAGGTGGAGGCCCAATTTTGTTCCAGGTGAGGAGGAAATCACTAAGATGCCGGTTTGGGTGAGATTGTCCAAATTACCAATGGAGTGGATTGATGTGAATTTGCTGTGGAAAATAGGTGGTCTGTTGGGTACTACCTTTAAAGTTGATCCTATTACAGAATCTCAGGCAAGAGGTAGGTTTGCAAGGATCTGTGTAGAGATTGATACTACAAAACCTTTAAAAAGTTGCATTTATGTTAAGGATAGAGCTGTCAAAGTTGAGTATGAAAATCTGGGATTGATCTGTTTTAAGTGTGGACGAGTAGGCCATAGCAGGGAGGGTTGTAAGGATGGTTGTGTGGAAAAGGATGTGGGTGCTAAACAGGCAGAAGGTGCTACGGCAATTGGTAGTGGTAGTAGTGATTCTTATGGCCCATGGATGCAGGTTACCTATGGCAGAAATTATAGATCTCCTATGGGCAGTAGAACAGGGAACAGGGGACATTATGATGGGATCAGGGCTTGGAATCAAGGCACTAGTGAGAAACCAGGGACAGAATATGGACCTTCGGCTGCTGGAGATGATGGTATTCGACAGAATATGGACCGGGTTAATTCGATGGGAGGCAATAAAGTTACTAGAAGTGCTGCGACTAGTGTGATGACTAATAAGACTAATCAGTTGAAGAATAAGAAAACAGAGGGTTCAAGGTTTGCAATTCTTAGCGAATATGATGATGGTGAGACGTCAGGCAAGGACTCACAGTCTCACAAAGAAGTAAAGCCACTCAGGCTGTGGATACTCCTACAGCTTTGGCTGAAATATCAAACCTGAGCTCCACTGGTAGAAGACAGTTGAAGATTAGTTCCAATAAGTATTTGGTTGACTCGTCCACTGACAAGAATACCAGTAAACCATCCAAAGTAACTTTTATTGAGAGGGGTCCCTTAAAGCATGCCAGAATTGTTACGCAGATACATGACCAACCGGTTAGTGTGCAGCAGGAGGGTATGGAGGAAGATTTAGATGATTCTGAAGTCCTTCAGAGCCTTCACAAGGATTTGGTGGAGGTTGAAAATGCAGGGTTGTCCTCTTCCAATCCCGTTTATGGGAATCTGATTATTAATGGTCAGCAGGTTGATGTGGCTGGTTCCTTACCTTTTGATGATGTTGCCTCTAAACTTAAAGAGGCAATGGCAATGACATTGGAATAACTGGTTTGGTGTCCTTTACCCTAGTTTTTTTTTCTTTTATTTATCACAGTCTTTATAATGTTTTGTTCTTGGAATGTTAGGGGTGCTGGTAAAAAGGGTTTTGTGAAGATTGTTTCTGACCTTAAAAAGTTTAGTCATTTTGATGTGTTGGCTATTTTGGAACCGAGGATTAGTGGTAATAAGGCCGCTAATATTATTGATAGGCTTGGTTTTCGTAATAATTATATTGTTGAGGCTTCTGGGTTCTCGGGTGGGATTTGGTTGTTATGGAATGGTAACAATTTGAAACTTCAAGTGGTTGCGAGTTCTAAACATACTATTACCGCTATAGTGGTTGAGGGAAATAAGTTTTGGGTCCTGACAATAGTTTATACTAATCCTAATGCTAGTGTCAGGAAAAGTTTATGGGGTTACCTCAGTGCTATCAGAAACTGTTTTACGGGACCTTGGGTTGTTATGGGGGATTTTAATGAAATTACTGGCAGTGATGAGAAAAGGGGTGGAAGATGTGGTTTCTCCAGGACAGGTTTTGTGGAGTGGATTCATGATAATCATATGGTGGATTTGGGTTTTATTGGTCAGAAGTTCACTTGGACATCCAAAAGGGGGGTCAATCAGTGTATATGAGAGAGATTGGATAGGGCTCTTTGTTCTAAGGAATGGAGAATTGAATTTGCGGAAGGTTATCTTCGACATCTTCCCAGAGTGTCCTCTGATCATTGTCCTATAGTTTTATCTCTGCATAGTCACCATATCCCGAGACGGAGTTTACAACCTTTTAAATTTGAAGCTATGTGGCTGAAGCATAGGGATTTTGGTAGCATGGCTCATCAATTCTGGAGTACTCGTAGTGACAACATTGTGGACAAAATTCAAGCTTTTTCTGATATGTTGGGGGATTGGAATAAAAATAGCTTCGGTTGTATTTTCCAAACTAAAAGACGTCTTTTAGCTAGATTACAAGGGGTTCAGAAAAGTCTTGGCATCCGTTTCAAGGCTGGTTTGCAACAGGAGTACAATCAAATCATTGAGCAGGAGGAGGTTTTTTGGCTGCAAAAATCTAGAATTAATTGGCTTAAAGAAGGGGATAAAAATACAAAAATTTTCCATCTTTCTACCATGGTCAGAAGGAGGTATAATAAGTTGGAAGGGTTAAAAGATGAAGAGGGCAGCTGGCAAAGTGACAAAGATATTATGAGGAAAATTGTCTTTGATTATTTTATAAAGATTTTTTCGGCCCAGGCTTTATTGAATTATGATGATTATTTTCCAAGGGGTTTTCCTGTTATTGATGCTGAGGTTTTAAAGACCGTTTCCAGGGATGTTACTGAGGAGGAAGTTAAGGCTGCCCTTTTTAGTATTGGTGGCCTTAAAGCACCTGGGCCCGATGGATTTCCCGCCTATTTTTTCCAAAGTCATTGGGATGATTGTAAAATTGATTTGATTAGGTTTGTTCGGGACAGCTTTAGATCTGGTTCTTTTCCTGTTGAGTTAAATAGAACCAGTATTGCTTTGATCCCCAAAATCCCTAGCCCTCTTGACATGTCCCAACTGAGACCCATAAGTCTTTGTAACACAACTTATAAGATCATTAGTAAAGTCATAGTTCAGAGATTTATGACCCTCCTTCCTGAGATTATCAGTCCCAATCAGGTTGCATTTATTCCGGGGAGACAGATTCAGGACAATATTGTGGTTGCTCAAGAGATTTTGCATAAGTTTAGAACCATGAAAGGCAAGAAAGGTTATGTTGCCTGGAAAATTGATCTTGCCAAAGCCTATGATAAACTTCAATGGAGCTTTATTAGAGATGTTTGTGTGGAGGTGGGTATTGGTGGTAGTCTCTTGGATTTAATTATGTGGTGTGTCACTAGTGTAAGATATCGGGTCATCCTGAATGGGGAGGTCACTGATTCCTTTACTCCTGGAGCTGGTATCAGGCAAGGAGACCCTCTTTCTCCTTATTTATTTGTGCTCTGTATGGAGAAGTTATCCCATCTAATTAACTATAGACTTTCCTTGGGAACTTGGAAATGTGTTAAGATTTCTAGAGGGGGTCCTGAAGTTTCCCATCTCTTTTTTGCTGATGATCTGATTCTTTTTGGGCAAGCTACCTCAACTCAAGCAAATGTTATGAGGAGTTGTCTGGCTACTTTCTGTGATCTTTCTGGTCAACAAATTAGTTTCCCAAAATCTAGAGTATTTTGTTCTGCTAACATGAGGAATTGTGATGCTAATGACATTGCCAGAACGTGTGGGTCTCCGCTCACTAAGGATCTTGGTAACTATCTTGGAGTTCCCCTACTCCATGGCAGAATTAATAAACATACTTATAGATACCTGGTTGAGAAGACCCAAAAAAGGTTGGCGGCGTGGAAAAGTGATTCCCTATCCTTTACTGGGCGTGTCACTCTTATTAAGGCAGTAACCTCTGCTTTGCCCATCTATACTATGCAGTCTGTTAAGCTACCTAGTGGTATTTGCTCAAAGTTAGATCGTATAAATAAGAAGTTTCTGTGGGGAAGTACGGCTCACAAGAATTCGATTCATCTTGTTAAATGGGATACTGTTTGTCAACCCAAAAAGTGTGGCGGGTTGGGTCTTAAGAAAACCAGTGACATGAATCAAGCTCTCCTAGCTAAAATGGGCTGGCGGCTGCAGCAAGGGGAAACTGGTATGTGGTCTGCTCTTCTTAAGCACAAGTATCTGAAGCATAATAATATTTTTCCTGCTGATTTGAAAAAAGGTGTAAGCTCTTCCAGTATATGGAAAGGGGTGATTTTTGGGGCCAAGCTACTTCAAAGAGGGTCTCATTGGAGAGTGGGTATGGGAGATGGTATCAGATTCTGGACTGATTTATGGATTCCAGGTGTTGGTAGATTGAAGGATCACGCTAAGACTGTGCTTTCCATGGATGAGCTACAGCAGACTGTTAGTCACTATCTGACGAATGATGGCTGGAATGTTGATCAGTTAATGACAAACCTTCCTGAATGCATTGTCCTCAAAATTTATAGTATTCATGCTGGCCGATCTCATAGTGGGCAAGATAAACTTATCTGGAGTTGGACCAATTGTGGGATTTTTTCGGTTAATTCTGCCTATACTGGGCTAATTGCTGCTGTCAACAGTCGGGAATAGAAATGGAAGTTTATTTGGGGTCTTAAAATCCCTCCAAGAGTTCAACATTTTCTTTGGGTTATGCTTCATGGCAAAATTCTGACCAATCAGCAGAGGGCCAGGCGTGGGATTACTTCTGACATTTCTTGTCCCCGATGTGTTACAGATATTGAAGATATTGATCATTTGATCCGCAGGTGCTCTAGTTCCAGGCGTGTTTAGGAGATAATTGCTAGAGATTACTGTAGTTCTGGGTTGTTTGTTGGGAATTTTGAAGATTGGTTGTTTGCCAATTTAACTGATACAAAGAAGTTTGCTGGTTCTGTCCCCTTCTTCTTGATCTTCTCTTTAACCCTCTGGTTTTTGTGGAAATGGCGATGTAAAAAGGTGTTTGATGTTAACTTTATGGAGCCTCAATCACGTTCCCTTATCATTATTCAATTTGCCAAAAATTGGTGGTCAGCAAATTTTTCTGATCCTATCAGAGGCACTTCCTCTGTTTCTGTTAGTTGGATTCCGCCTGAGATTGATTGGGTGAAGCTGAATGTCGACGGTAGCTGCTGCTCTGATAACGGGAATATTTCTGCTGGAGGTTGTCTGCGTACTGCTCAGAAGGATTGGATCCAAGGTTTTGTGACGAATAAAGGGTTGGGGAATGTTCTTGAGGCTGAACTTTGGGGTTTGTTTGAAGGTCTAAGTATGGCTTGGAGGTTGGGAGTCACGAAGATTGTTGTTGAAACTGATGCTGCTACTGTTGTGCAACTTCTTTGTGCTGAAAACATTACAAATCATCCAAATTTTATTCTAATTAAGAGCTGTACATAGCTGGTTGCAAGGGATTGGAGCTGTGTTGTTCGCCATGTTTTTAGAGAGGGAAATGCTCTTGCTGATGGGCTCGCTAATATGGGGCATAAGATGAATCTGGGTGTCTGGTTTTTTGATAACCCTCCTGCTGATGTTAGTAATATTTTTGATGATGATTGTAGAGGCACCTCCTGTATCAGACAGTGCCCTATAACCCTTTTGGGTCTCCCTTAGTTGTCTTTCTTTTTTCGTTTTCTGGGCTTTGCCCTCCAGTGTACCAAAAAAAAAAAAAAAATACAAATTGATTGCTAAATATGGAAAATGAATCAAAATCATAAGACAAATTTGGTTGTAAAAAAGTAAAGTTTTAAATTAATTTTTATTTGAAGAACAAAATCATTATGTATATAAAAAAACTTTTAAATTAACTATATTATCTATATTTTTTTATTTCTTTCAAAAACACTTTAGACTTTTTATTTTTATTTTTTATCAATATTATATGTTCTTTCTTGCCAAAAAATAAAATAAATTAGATGTTCTTCAATTTCGTCAAAAACTTTAAAAAAAATATATATTATTAACATTTATCTACTTCCACATCAATTGGGACATGATACAAATCTTGCATTTCTACAACTCTCTCAAACTGAAAGTAGTTCTCCAATAATAATAATAATAATAATAAATCATCTTAAAATTGATTTTTAATGAAAAATGGAGTTTAATTTTGAAAAAAAAAAAAGTAGGGAAGAGAAAGATTAGTGAGAGAATTAAAGGTAACAATAAAATTTAAAATAATAATAAAGTTGATTAATTATAACTGGTGTATACTTATAAAAATATAATACAGTATAATTAAAGAAAGGGTATTTTTGACACTAGTTGGGGTTTATTTACAAATTAGAAATTTTAAAAACAATTTGATAGGTGTTATTATGAAAGGGGTGTAGATACAGTTTTTGATGGGTGTCATTATTGTCAATCTATATATATATAAATATATATATATTTTTAACAAACAATTGGGCCAATCTGAAATAAAAGTAATGTGTCTATGAATCTATGAGAGCTTCTCCTTACAATCCATAAATTATCTATTCACACTCCAAATTGATTTTTTTTATTAATGACAATTTTAACCTAAACTAAAATTACTAAACAAGACAAAAAAAAATATAAAGACACTCCAAAGTAATTAATTTGTTAAAAAAAAAAAAAAAATCTCTCTCTTAAATAATTAGATTAAATATTACGTATTAAACTCTCTTCCTTAAATTTGTTATTTCCATATTAAATACTCTATCCTGATTAATCTCTCTCCATTTTTTTTTTAATTATATATATATATATATATATTTATATCATATTTCCATACTTTCTCTATCAATATCTAATTAATAGTTAAAGAAAAAAAAATTATAAATATTTTTGTTTTTTACTAACAATAATATATATATATATATATTAAAAAGTCATATATTTTTTTTTCAAAAAAAAAAAAAAGATATATGAAAGCTTGAATTGTTTCAACTAGATTCGATTAGACTCAGAATTTTTAAGACTAATGAAATAATTAAAGTTCTCTAAGCAATCACATACCTACAAGAGTAACAATTTTTTATTTTTTATTTTCATATTTCGATTTTTTTATAAAAAAAAAAAAAAAAAAACAAGGTACTTTTTTTTTACATACATGTGGTTCTTAAAAAATCAAGCTTATTAGTAAGTTTTTTTGTTTTTTTTGTTTTTTTGTTTTTTTTTTAAACCATTAGTCTTACTTACTTGAGAAAGAATGGAGATAGAAAATTAGAGATATTTATTGGAGGAGATAGAGTTTATTATGGTAATTAAATATTTATGAGAGAGTATTTAATATGTAATAATTAATCTAATGATTTAGAAGAGATAATTTTTTTTTTAATAATTTAATTCAAAAAAGATAAAAAGGATAATCTTGTAACAAAATGAAGTGTCTTTAGAATTTTTTTAAAATTTAAATTTTGAGAATGAAGTGTTTTTAGAAAAGAAGTGTAAAAAGAGAAAATTGGATTGTCAAAAGAAGCTCTCTGAATCTATCATTTAAACTAGTAACAAGTGACTATAATTGGGTCTTTTTTTTAAATATGAGATTGGACATTTGTCTGAAATAAAAATAAATAGAAAACAAATATAAATAATTGGAACCTGATTGAAGACTCATTTAATGTAAATAAATGCCCCTTTTTTAAAGAGCCGGGGGCGGCCGCTCCTCTAGAAAGGTTTAGAGCCGGCCCTAGAATCAACGAGAAGGGTATTCATGGTTTGATACCTTTCTAGAAGGGTATTCCCAGCATCAACAGGGTTTGATCACCCATACCGGGCTATATCAGATATTCTCTCTATTTTTTTTTTCCTAGGATAGGAAGACTAAGAAGTTTCAACTACAATATATATGATCAGCATAAATGATCATGTCGGTTTATTTCTTTTTCAATCTTCAAAGTTGAAAACTTCCGTCTGGTGGAGTTCAACTTTATTTTCCCGATGAGCCAAAGCGGCTGTAAAATTCATGTCTGTGCTTGTGGAAATATTCAAGCATCTTGTCTCTTGGTGGTAAGCTCTCTCTGATGACAGGGTGGTCCAGGAACCTGGTTTTCCATGCTGTTATGCCTGGAAATATTTTTGGGTCCAGAATTTCAATGGACCTAAATTCTCCCCAAATTGGTAGCCAGTAGGAAATCCATCCAATTACTATGTCTAAATACCCAATTTTGTCATCTCCTCCAAAATATTTCTTTCCATTCAGTTGCTCCTCTATCTTCTCCAAGGCTTCTATTGTTTCTTTCTCAGCTCTCCCTTTTTGCTCTCCTTTAGACCACATTGATGTCCATGCTACATAAAACAACTAATAACCAACAATAACACAAATTTGTCACATAATTATCAGGGGATTTTCAAATTTAACCAAATATAGTTTATAAAAATCAGATATGAACTGGAATTAAAAAAAAAAAAAAAAAATCGTTTTTAACTAGTTGATGACCAATTAAAACACAATCTTACCAAAATATGCATATGAGTCACGTAAGGATCACCGAACAAGAACAAGAGAGAAAATGCAAAGTTTAAGAGTTCAAAGGCAAAAAAAAAAAAAAAAAAAAAAAAAAAAAAAAAAAAAAAAAAAAATCTATATATTGTGACGATAGAAATATTTGACAAAAAGAGACACTAACCTTCTCTTCAGCAAATCTAGCCCAAAATCTTGCCATAGCTCTCTGATAAGGATCTTGTGGCAGCAATGGATTCTGTTTCCAAGTCTCGTCTATGTATTCGAGAATAACCAACGACTCAGCGATGACCTTCTGGTCATGAACAAACACAGGGACCTTTTTACGAACTGGGTTTAGTTCAAGAAGCCTGTTGGTCTTGTTGAAGATATCTTCTTCTATGTACTCGAACTCAACACCTTTTAGCTTCAACGCCCATTCTACTCTGAACACAAATGGACTAGCCCAAAACCCCAATAGCTTGATCACTTTTGTTTCCATTCTCAATTTTGTTTTTTGCTCTCGCTCTGTTTGAGATGTGCTGCACTGCTACTTGATCAATCGTATATTTATGGGAAAATTGCACAAACTGACACTAACGTTTCTCATTATGGTATAATATTCAACTAATGCATTTAATTGCACAAACAACCCCTCCTGTTTGTCAACTCCGATTAAAGATAACCATTGACCATTATTTTTTTTGAAAGCCCAAAATTGCCCTTGCACTTTATTACAAAAAAAAAAAAAAAAAATCTTAATTGCCCTTTATTTAAAACATTATGTACTTTAAATTATTAAATATAAAAAATAAATACTAAACATAATCCTTTTTAAATCAAAAAAATTCAAAAATAATATATTAAAAACAAAACAATTTAGGAAAACGTTATTTTGAGAAAATACAATTTAATAATATTTTAAAAACAAAACAAAAAAAAATGTTATTTTGAGAAAATATAATTTAAAATTATGCAAGTCCAATATAAATAGTAGTAATGTGCTACATATTTTTGAAATTTAAAACATATTTTTTTTATTTAAAAAGGATTATGTTTAGTATTTATTATTTTTTTATTTTTGAATCAAAATATAATGCATAATTTATATTGAGTCAAATTATTTTGTCTTATAGAGATGAACATTGAACAAATTTTCGGTGCTACTGTATTTTATTATGACAAATAATTATATTTTTATTTCAAACTTTGATGATTTTATTTATATTTGTGTTTAGAATACTAAACATAATCCTTTTTAAATAAAAAAAAAAAAATTCAAAAATAATATAATAAAAACAAAAAAATTTCAAAAATATGTAACACATTACCACTATTCATATTGGACTTGCATAATTTTAAATTATATTTTCTCAAAATAACATTTTTTTTGTTTTGTTTTTAATATATTATTAAATTGTATTTTCTCAAAAGAACGTTTTCTTAAATTGTTTTGTTTTTAATATATTATTTTTGAATATTTTTTTTATTTAAAAAGAATTATGATTAGTGTTTATTTTTTATATTCTAATAATTTAAAGTAAATAATGTTTTAAACAAAGGGTTTATGATTGTTTTTTGTAATAAAGTGCAGGGGCAATTTTAGACTTTCAAAAAAAAAATCATGGTCAATGGTTATCTTTAACCGAAATTGACTAATATGAGGGGTTGTTTGTGTAATTAAAGATATTAGTCGAATATTATACCATAATGGGAAACGTTAGGGCAAGTTTGTGCAATTTTCCCTATATTTATTTAGAGATTCTCTAAAGTGATTTTTGAAATTTCAAAACAAGACTTTTCGAGACGACAATTTTGACTAATGGAACGCTTGCCACCAACGTATGTGAGCAGCATCACACATGTCAATTGCTAAGGCTTTGAATTGCCTAGCGGCAATGTTGTTGTAGGGACCGTTCAATGTGCCGTGTAGAACTGATAGTTATTTTTATGTTTCTAATATAAATGGTGGCACTTTCATTGGACAGTCTCACCACATGATAATGAGATCATCCCATACTAGTTTTTCTGGTTGTTGTAATATTATGAATTATGATTGGGCCATATATAACACTTATAAATACGGCTCCTTGTACGCTATGTAATCCATTGGAAAATTTTAAAATAAGAAGAATAAATGTCTCTTAACTTTCTTATTTAGTATTAGGGTGGCTCTATTATCACCCACAAAATATCTTCGTATATTTGTATTTTAATGAAATTTTTTTATTTCTACAATACACGTACATTTAATTACTTAAAATACATGGTTTTATAATTGAAAATTAATTTTACTTTCTACACCCATAAGTAGAATACTTGATCTATCATAAACCCTAATAATATATACTTAGTCAAACCTAACATCAATCAGGAAATATATATATATATATATTACATATAGTCAAGGAATGGATCAACAAAGAATTGATTTCATGAATTCCGAATGCATTCAGGTATGTTTATTTTAATTTTAAAGCAGTTGTGGAACTTGATCAAGACTACACGAATCTCAAACACAAATCACTCACTCACTTTACTTTTTTAATTCAACTACAAATTCTTAGTAATTTAATTGGTTTATAAACCGAAAAAATTGGTTGATGAATTTTTTAAAAACCAAATTTTTAAATGAAAAAAAATGGTTTGTTTGGTTATTGAAAAAGTAGTTTTATTTATTTATTTTTATTTATTTTTTAAGATAAAAGAAGCTGTATATTGTTGTTTGTTTAATTATTATTGTTGTTATTTTCTATGACGATGATTAAGAGTGTAAATCATTATGATTTCATGGTTTTTTAGATAATTGGATATATTGATTTCGCAAGTAACAACGAAAAAACATAATTAGTTTTAGAGTTGAATTTGTATTTTATTTTTGTCCAAGTAAAATCTTAGTCGTATAGTTTTATTTGAACATTATATTTTTATATTGAGTAAATTCTATAATATTTGTTAAAGGAAACGAAGAAGCTGTAGTTGAATTTGAACATGTTTAGTATTTTCAATTACAAAAAAAAAAAATAATAAATAAAGGAAAGAAAGTTATTTTTTTAATGTTGAATCAAAATAACAGTAAGAGCATCCTACAAAATATGAAACTTGTTCCTACAAATTCTAAAACTATGGGTATAATGAGAAAAATAGGTAAAATGAGAAAAATAGGTATAATAAGAAAAAATATATGATTTAAAAAAAAAATACTTGAAGGATAGTTTTAGTATTTTAAAGGATGTAGGGAGTAAAATTAATAATTTTAATTTTTTAATATGGGTGTGAGAAGAAAAATTGGTATAGGAAGATATTTTGCTGGTGGCAATAGAGCCACCCTTAGTTTTATTATTTATTTTTATTTAGTTATACAAAATTTATCAATTTGTCACCTTATGAGTTTCTACCTAGTAATGAAAATATGTAATGTTTTTAATGTTTTTTAGTATCAAAATATGTAATATGATAAAAATGCCCTTGACTTTTACTTTATTAGCGTTTTCTCTTTCTTCTTTCTTCTTCTTGGAAAGAAAAACTCAGCCACACTTTCTTCTTCTTTAACTTTTACTATTTTGGACTTAAATCTGTATTAAAAAAAATAGAGAAAACATAAATCTGTAAAAAAAAAACGAAAATTAAAAAACAATTCTATTTCTAAGACTTATTTTGATATTTCCAAGATTTATTGGGTATTTTTATAAATTCAAGATTTATTGGATGTTTTTACAAATTCGAAACTTACTAGATAAAATAAGAAATTTTTCAGAGTTTTATTTTCTTCATCATTGACTCCATTTAGACCTCCAATGGAGGACGAGATCTATTCGTCCTTCATTAATGGAGGTCAATGGAGGTCGTCTCCATAAATGGAGGTTTTTGAAAAAGAAATCAAAGAATAAAATGGATTAAAAAAAAAAAAAGTAAAAATGGGGACATGTTTGTCAATCACCATACTTTGGTGCCATTTAAGGGAGTTTATCCTTACAGTGCAATGTTTTTCTTTTTACACTTTATTTCTAAAGACATTTCGTTCTAAAAATTTTAGTTTAAAAAAATTCTAAAGACACTTTTTTTTTTTTTTTTTTTCTAAAACTGTCCATTTTATCTTTTGGTACTCCTATTTTAAAGACTCTCTATTAAAATAAATAAATAAATAAATAAATAATAAAAAAAAATCTAAGGACACTCCATTTTATTTTAGTGGAAATGGTGAGAAATGTCACCTTTTTAAGTTGGTGTTGTAAGAAAGTCACCACTTTAATAACTTAAGTTTAAAAAGCATCTATTATGGTGAACGGACAAAAATGCCCTTACTTTACACATTTTCTTACTTAGGAATTTTCTGAGACTTTATTCTTTCATCTTCTTCATAAAGGTCTGTTTAACAGACCTCCAATGGATGTTGAACATCATAACATACCTCCATTAGTTTAGTGGCGCTACGCTTTTTTTTCAATTTAAAACCTTAAGCTGGTTGTTCTCCGAGTCTTTTGTAGACCTTAATATGGTTGTGTGAATTTTGATACTATGTTCGAGCCTTTTAATACTTGGTTCGAGCCTTTTCATACTTGGTTCGAGTCTTTTCATACTTGTTAATTTTAAACCTCCGAGCCTTTTCATGTGTTCTCCGAGACTTTTAACACTAGGTTCGAGCTTTTTCATACTTGGTTCGAGCCTTTTCATACTTGTTAATTTTGAACCTCCGAGCCTTTTCATGTGTTCTCCGAAACTTTTAACACTAGGTTCGAGCCTTTTCATACTTGGTTCGAGCCTTTTCCGAGCCTTTTAATAAAGTGTTCGAGCCTTTTCATACACTGTTGAAAAAGCTCGATTACTGTTGAAAATGCTCGAATCTAATGTAAAAAGGCTCGAATCTAGTGTAAAAAGGGTTGAAAACGCACGAAAAGGCTCGGATCGAGTGTAAAAAGGCTCGGAGATTCTAAACCGATTAACCTATGAATTTTCCTTGAAAAGGCTCGAGTAACATTTTAAAAAGCTCGGGAACTATTATAAAAGGCTCGGAAAAAGTTCAAAAAGGTTTTCTCTCAGCGTTTGAAAAAGACAAAAAGTGACAAAAAGGAGTATTTTTGTCTGGTCACCTAAATAGGTGCATTTTAAACTTAAATTAGTAATGTGGTGACTGTCTTACAAAAAGCGCCCCAAATAGTGACAAAAATTTTTTGAACCCTTTTATTTTAATACTACCTATTTTGAATACCTTCTTTAGAAAGGAAGCAACAACTTGAAAAACAATAGTTCTCAAATAAACTTTTTAAAAGAAATTCTCTGAAAATTTTCCCAAGTGTTCCATGTGAGTATTCCGAGTAGTTTTTGAAAGGATTCGAGTATTCCGGTTTTTCTTCGTGCAAAGAAGTTCCGAGACAAATGTAATTATGGATTGTTTTATCATGGAGAGTGACATTATCTGCTACTCAACCATTTTCTAGGTTTTCTGTTCTAATTATATTTTGCAGTAACAATTTTTCTTTTTTGAAATATTTTCCAGCAACAATTTTGTTTTGAAATATTTTCCAGCAACAATTTGTTTTAAAGTATTTTTGCAGCAATGATTTTAAGACATTCGTGACGCCTCTGCCCTCATTGTGCAAATAGTTCCAAAGTGAGGATAAAGTAAGGTGAGAAGGGATCCAAATCCCTTTAGAAAATTTGAAATGGGAAATGGAAAAAAGATGTAAAGTAATCAAATAAAAATGAAATAGAGATTATAACTGAACAAAATTGAGAAGATCAAAACATTAAAAAAAAATAAAAAATAAATAAAATACTGTTTTGGAGATCAAATTATGAAAATAGAAAAACAATATTTGTTTTTCTCTTTTGGATTTTAAGTTGAGTAAAAAAATTCAATTTAAATATATTTTTCTAGAAAACAGAATTTTTTATATATATACATATAGCATGGGTGGTATTTGAGGAAAAAAAAATGATTTCAAATTTGGTTGAACCAGAAAACATGAAATTTAGTTTTTATATAAAAAAATTGGTGATAATAATGATGGAGGGTTTGATGGTATGTGAAAAAAAGAATATTTTGAAAAAAAGAAGAATATATTTTAGGGTTTGTAAAACGGGACCAAAAAAAAAAACACAAAAGTGGGGAAAAAAAAATACAAAGATGACAAATATATATATGTGTGTGTGCGTTTTCTAAAAAAATAAATTGTTTTGAGTGTCTTCAGAATTTTTTTCTCTAGCTTGTTTAGTAATTTTAATTTGGGTCAAAATTGTCATTAATAAAAAAAAAAAATGGAGTGTAAACAGATAATTAATGGATTGTCGATAGCATTTCTCGCCATTTAAACTCAAATTATTAAGTCGGTGCTAATCCCAAAAGTAGAAGAGTAAAGAGGTGCTAGAAAATTTTTAAACCCACAATTACAATTTGATCCTATTTTAGTTACACAACTCCTTACAAATGTTGATAAGATGAGGTTGGTCCAGTGGTAAAACCCCTCATACTTGCACCACGATGTTACAGAATCGAGTCCTCCTCCTCTCCAAAAAACCTCAAATTTGTGTAATAGTGTAATATTAAATAAAATAAATAAATAAAAACTCCCTACAAATGTTTATTATAATTATTAATTAGTCATGTTGGAAAAGAAAAAAAATCAAAATTACTAATGTTGTGTAACCGATTCCACAATATTATGTAACTAAATTAATCTTGTTTCGTAATACTATAGAATCAATTCCACAACGTTATATAACTTCAATCCTAAAACAAGGATGATGTATACGTGCCATATATTTTAAGCTTAACGAACCATGCAAAAATGCTCATTTAGATAAGGTCTAAGGGAGGAAGAACATATAGACGATCATCAAAGATACATACACGCGAATTGGGACGTCAAGAATCGTCTGAAAAACAAAATAAAATCAAAAACATCCAACACAATGCACATGACACAGCTAGCTACACATGGAATTTTGTCAATTTAGTAAACAGAAGATAAAAATAGAAAACCCTTTATTTATAATAAAAATAAAACACTCCTTGTTTATAAGGCTAAAAAGATAAGGCTAAAAAGGATATTCTCTCAGTTTTTTTTTTTTCTAGGATAGTAAGACTCAGAAGTTTCAACTACAAGATATATGATCAGAATAAATGATCATCATATCAATTTATTTCTTTATTAATCTTCAAAGTTGAAACTTCCATCTTGGCCAGTTGATGGAGTTCAATTATTCACAAGTTTATACCATATGATTACTATGTTCTTAAAATTTGGATTAAATACAAGTGATAATAGAGGTGGAGGATGTTGTGGGGATAACATCTACTTTATAAAATAAGTAATGGGATAAAAATGCCCTTGGATTTTACCTTATCAGCCTTTTTTTTTTCCTTCTCTCTTCGTTTTGAACAAAAAAAATTAAAAAATTAAAAAATTAAAAAATTAAAAAATTAAAAAATTAAAAAAAAAAAAAAAACCAAACCGCAGCCACACTTTCTTCTTCATAACTTTTACTATTTTGGACTTAAATCGGAAAAAAAATAAAATAACATAAATGTGTAAAAAATGAAAGAAAAAATATATCGGTAAACAATTTTGTTTCTTAGATTTATTTTGGTTTTTTCAAAACTTATTTTGATATTTTTGAGACTTAATTTTGAAATTTGAGACTCATTTTGGAATTTTTGAGATTAATTTTAGTATTTTCAAGACTTATTTTGGTGTTTCTGAGACTTATCGGTTTTTTTTTTTTTTTTGTAAATTCAAGATTTATTGGGCGTTTTTATAAATTCGGGACTTACTAGGTAAAATATGAAATTTTTCATAATTTTATTCTTCATCATCGACCTCCAATGGAGGTCGTTTTGACCTCTGATCCATTGGAGGTCTAACAGCCATCAACGAAGGCAGGGGTGAAACTAGAAATTTTTTTCTAAACGGGCTACTATGAAAATTTTTTATTGGTAAAAGGTTATAATATTTTATATTAAATAATATTTTAAATTTTAATAGTAAATTTTTATGTTGCTAGAGAGTTTTTATTAATTAAAATTAAATGTACACTTAGTTGAAATTGGTAAATTAATAGCAAATCTTAAAAATAATAATAATAATAAATAAAATAAAATAAAAACTCAAATCAACAACTTCCCTTTAAATCCAAAATTGTCATACAAAAATTAAAAAAGAAAAGATATAATATCTCAATATTTAGAGATAAGAAGCAGCTCTATGTAAAGGCTCAAAAATCCCAAAATTTCACGCATTTATTAGGAACAATGAAGATGATTGGATGATTGGATCGGGTTGACATGTGTTTTAAATTTGAGGCTTATTGTGAGCTTTTTAAAATATTTTTATTTTATAACTTTCATGGTGTTTACTGTGGTTTTTTGTCAGTTGGCCAGTCAACGATCTCTGGTTAGTAAGACCTTACAAATATGAATAAAATATGCAATGAAACGCTAAACAAAATAAAAGAGAGATGTAACGTGGTAAAACTCCGATGATCGGAGAAACATCCATGGGTTGTCGCCTAAGCAACTTAGTCAAATCCATTATAACGTCTGAATGATACACACTCTGTTCTCTATCTCTCTATCGTGCTTGAAAATTGTCCCTCTCGTTTTGTATTTTGCAAGGGTATTTATACATGGTACTGATAGGGTTTTTGGCGTGCTATTGGGGTTTAACATTGTGACGTATAAGTAGGGAATTATAGAATTGGTTTTAGGATTCTTTCCTTTTTGGTGTTAATCTTGTCTTTAATGTGAATGACTCCGAATCTATTTCGAATTCTGATAAGCTAGCAGGAAGATCGTTTTGTTTCCTTGTGGGATTCTGTTTCTTGGTAGTTGAATTGCGATTGATCTTTATCAACTGTATTGTCTGCAGGTGGTGGAAGAACTTCAATGGCTGGTTTCTTCATCCGTGCCGAGCGTGTTTGGTCGGGCATTTTTCATACTTGGCACACTCGGCCTTTTATGCTCGTCCGCTGTTCTTGCACTATACTTTGACGATTTGTCTGTGAAATACCATCGTTTCCTTCCAACCAAACTTTCGGCTTACGTGGCCAAGGACCGTCCATGCTGTTTGCTGACGTGTCATATATAGCGAATTTTACCACCTATAACAATACCCCTTTAAATATTTGAGCCTAGTGGACTTACTCGTCTTGGGGACGAGTTTGTTTATTCAGCAGAAGTATTTAAATCCTACTGAGTTCTTTCCTGGTTGGACAAGCTTTATTTAACCCTTGTTGTTTTCCTCATAAATGCTCCTCATAAACGCTCCATAAGCTATGATTAATATTCCTTATTAATTCAAGACATTAATGACGTGTTTTAATTGCATCCACACACATTCGATTTGCCCTTTAATCAGAGATCTCTTGATGGCGACGCCTGGGGTTTTTGGACGGCTTAGGTTATCCTCGTGCTGCCACCTGCCCCTCCCGGGTTTGGTATATCAGTTTTCATTTATGGGACGTGACTTTTGCTCTGATCCGTGCATCACTCCACACGTTTCCTCTTCTTCCCACTCTTTTACTTTTTTACCCTAGGGTTTCACTTTCGAAATCAGGTGTCACCCGTCTATTTAAACTCCTTCTAACATGATTCTTTTTTCTGTTTTTTAAACTTGAGACTTTGATTTTCTTTTTTTCTTTTTCCAGCTTTTTTTCCTTCAAATTTCTTCTTGATCAGACTTCTGCATCCTTTCTTTGCTTCTTGATTACCATCGTAAACTCCATCATCTTTCAGTTTATTCTATGCTTCATCAGTTTCCAGACGGTTCTTTAGGTTTTTCTCAGAGATTCGAAGCCTTTTCTATTCTGGTTCCTTGTTCTTGTTTGAGGTTTTCTGTGGTTCATCCATCTCTTGCAATTTTCGAGCTTTTTCGAGGTTAGTTTTTCTTCCATGGATCCTTCGGATAGACATCATCTTTTCGTTGCTTCGATGATTGCTATTGAGCGTCATGATACCCGTTTGGTTGAGTGCCTTCAAAACCTATTGGGAAATCCACCCCTAGACCAGCCTCATTTTTTAAATGTTAATATTTCGAGGTTTGTTCACGAAACTCCCCCGAATACTGACTCTCTTGGGGTCCCTCGACCTGAGATTTGTCAATCTGACCCTTGTTCTTCTACTTGCAGTGATATTCGTCCCCCGATGACAAGATCCAAAAATTATAGCCCACGCACGATTCATAAAAAGTACAATCAATTTTAGCACGATTGAGCCTCAAAGGATAAATGAGGATGACGTGGAAGAGGAGCATCGGATAGCCCGTATCCTTTTTTCACCTGAGTAGATCTGCGCCTATGATATCGAACCGAATGTAGTCAGCAAAAAGGAAACTTGTCAGTATATGGGGAGGTTCGATCTGGATAAAGATCGTGCTCAGCTTGAATCGGCTGGAGATAGGGCTGCATGGAACCCTCTACCCGGGATGGTAGCGATTTATGTGGTCATGCTGAGTTATGGCGTTACTCTCCCTCTCCAGCCCTTCATTACTTGGTTTCTAGCTGAGGCTCAGATCTCTCTAGCCCAACTTGCTCCGAATAGCTATCGCATTCTGATGTGCCTGTGGCATATGTGGTATTGAATGATGTTGCCACCGCCCACTCCTCGTGAGATTAGGCATTTTTACACCCGTAGACAGTCAGGTAGGTTGGGGACATATTTTCTCCTGTAGAGTAAACTTGACCATTAGAACCTGAGAGGTATCGAGATTACCGGGGAGGTTGACCCGGGTACGAACGAGAAGACTAAAGGTTTCGTTTGGGGGTTCCCCTCATCCAACAAGTATTGGAAGAACAGCTGGTTCTTCATTGGGGGTGATTGGGGATAGTCAATTGACTTTGATATTAAGGGCGTTCGGGTAACGTGTAAAGTCCCTCACTATTTCTGCTCTCCTGAATCATGGAATAACACTGCCCCAATACTATCAGACGTGGAGTTGAAGAATCTGGCCCGGGCAGCTGTTCGGGCATTGAAGAAAAAGGGATAGCCTTATCTTCTCAATGAGGATAAGATGATAAAAGTCAGTCTCTTTCTTCGTCTGTCCGCGGCTCGCAAGCGATGTAAGTTTTGAGAGTTCTTATTTTATTCTTTTATCATGTACTCTATTCCTTAGCTGATTCATGACATTGTTGCTGGGTCATTTTTTACAGTGACTTATTTAGATATCGTTTGCGAGGTTTAGGCATGCAAATGGAAGGCCATTTTGGAGGCTAGTCACAAGGAAGCTACTAGTCAGCAATTTGAGGCAGACGCTCCAGACGAGTCAGAGGGTGAGGGCTCTGCTGAGGGACATGTAGAAGAGGACACTAGGGATGCTCCCGAATACACTCCCAAGGAGGTTTCTCGTGCCACTAAGACTGGGACAAGTGAGCGTATGGAACCAAATGAGCCAGATGATTTTGTCTTTAATGCCGGCGAGTGGGAGCATTCTCCGAGTGAACACAGGGGCTGTACTGTAGACGAGGTAACTGTCGGAAAAAGAGGGCTGAACCCTACTGCAGACGAGGCAGCTGCTGAGGTACGTGAGCCAAGTCTTGACACCAGTAAAGGCAAGTAGAAGGTTGGGGAGTCCTCTGAAGTTGATGCCCTTGCGGGGCCTTCTGTTGTTGCTGCTCTTGTTTCTGGTTCCTCCCCAGCAGCTGTTGGTGAAGCTAAGGCTAAGGATCCCAATGCTGACCTTGATACCTGCGGGAGGCAATCTATGAAGAAGAGAACTTCTTTTTCCCCTAGTCAGCCTGCCTGCCCCAAAAGTCCCATGGGTGGTTGTCTATTTTGATTCTTCCTCGGGTGACAACAAGACTGGCGTTGGGACCTCCAAGACTAGGGTGAAAGGTTTTTCGAAGGTTCAAGCAGAAATCCGAACGGAGAAATCACCTGGAGTTTTGCCTGATTCTCCCAATAGGGAGGGTCCCACAAGTGATGTGAATGCTGCAGACCCGCCTCTTACGCCTAGAGTGAATATTGGTGACTCGAGGACATCCAGCCAATCGGAAGACCTTTCCCCTCAAGCTATGGTGAAGGCCATGTCCTCGAGTCGTGCATTCTTTGGCGATGATCACTGAAGCCGTCTCAAGGTTGGCACTCCATCAGAGCAACTTCAGAACTTCTTCAACAGCACCTCTTATGTGATTTATTTTTTTTTTTTCTTTATTGTCATGGTTTCTGTCAGTATTTCATTTCGTTGTTTTGCTATGTAGATGGTTGTTGAGATGTTGAGGGCTTGCTTGGCTAACCAGGCCCAGGTAGACAGAATAAGGTGCCTGGAGGCCCAACTTAAGGAAAGTGAGGATTGCCGCGCTCAGACCAAAATGGCTTGCCAAGAGAAAATTAAGTCATATCAGGAATTCATGGACCAGTGCTTGGCAAGTCAGATGGAGGCTGAGTAGAAGGCGTCCTTGGCTGTTGATGAAATGAAAAATCTCTAAGGCTAGTTATCTTCTACTCATGAGGCGATGCTTCAGGTCAAACAAAAAGCGGAGGAGGCCAGGTTATCCTATGAGCACCAGATTGAAGATTTGAAGAACTGGGCTTTAACAGTCAAATCTTTATTGAAGGAGGTTCGGCTGGAACTGGAGATCTAAGGGGTTGATCATTTCAAGAGATCTCTAGCTTATGATGCTTTGCTCCTCAGGGAGTTCCATCGAGGGATAGTTTCAGTCAGGGAGTTCTTCAATGTCAAGAATAAGGCGACTGACTGGGCTAGGGCTAACTGGAACTACTCGATTGAAAATCACGTGGACACATCTCTGGATTCCCTCCAGGCCCAAATAAAGGTGTGGCGCGCATATTGTCGTAACAAAGGTAAGGCGCCTCACCCCATGCATTTAGAGATGCCTATTGAGAGTGCTTTCTCTACATTCCATGCTTATCAAAAGGCTAAGATAGATGGCGAGGAACCAGATGTTGGGCCCATGCCTAGTAGGGATTATAGTGCCTGGATGGATGATGTCGAGGATGAGATTGTCTGGCCTTCTGATGCCAGCCTTTTGTGTGAATATGACATGGTGCCAGAGCCGAGTCTCGTGGGTGGCATCTCTCGACTAGGCAGCGATTCTCAACCTGGCAGCAGTTCTTAACCCCTAACATCTACTTGAACATATATTTTGTTTTTCTCTTGAATGTATATCTTTTCTTTTTAATCGACACATTCTTCATGGCTCGTTTCTTATTTTTCTTTCTGCCTCGCTTTATTTTCCCACAACTTAATTGCATTGAATGTGATACTTAAAAAGAAGAATAACATAAACAAAAAACAAGTGTAGATCCAGGATTAAAAACATGTGGGTTATTTTTTGCTTGGTCTTGACTGGTAGTTTCTTATTACGGCTAGTGCTTTTACGGACCGGCAATTATCTTCTTAGCTGAGTATCTTTTAACTGGCAGCTATCGTTTTTGGCCAAGTATCTTATTAACTAGCAGCTGATTATTTTGCCGAGTATCTTATTAACTGGCAATTGACTGCTATGCCGAGTATCTTATTTAACTGACAGTTGTCTATTATGCCAAGTATCTTATTAACTGGTAATTGACTGCTATGCCGAGTATCTTATTTAACTGGTGGTTGTTTATTCTCTCTTTTCTTTCTTTTTAAACTATGTGTTACGTCGAGGCTCACCACGACCATACACTTAGTTCCCTGCACAAGTCACCTAGAACGTCTTTAGGTTTTTTCTGCCACAGGGTTGTACCGAATCGTTGGGGTAGTGTGTACCGACCAACACAGCTGCGCATCTTACCAGATCTATTTTAGCGGCGCCTTGAGCAGTTTGTCAGGTATCCTATTTTCTAGGACTCTGGTGCCTCAGGTTTGCCATTTCACTAGGTGATGCGTTTGCATCGTCTCAACTAGGAGGATATGCTACTTTAGCTTTTCAGCCCCTCGGACATTATCCACTCGCTCTTTACGGTTTCATGGCGCCCGAGCTCCTTATGAGACTAAATCTCACCCTCTACTTTAGACAACTTTTCCTTTTTTACTTTTAAAAGGCTTCTTTCATCTCCTTTCAATCTGCCAGTGTTTCCCAAGGAAGGTTTCCTTGTGGGATATTTATTGATTCTACAAAACTATGCTGAACACAAACTTTAGCAGATAGCTATTTATCAATTGAATATCTAAATCAAGAAAAAACTAAAACAATAATCTAAATGAGAACAATCGAATATTAGGAAATCGAGGAATCTTTCAAGGGTAGAACATCTTCAAGTATTGAGCATTACATGGTTGAGGTACTAGTCCGCCACTAGATCGGGCAATCAGGTAGGCCCCATGTCCGGTTATGCTGTTGATAATGTATGGGCCTTCCCACTTGTCCGCGAGGGATCTTACTGCTCTATCTTTTGTGTTCGGGGATACCCTCCTTAGTACTAGATCTCTGATTTGGAATCTACGTATGCAGATACAAGAGTTGTAGTACCTTGCTGCCATTTACTGTTATTCTGCATTTCTTACTTGGGATCTATCTCTGGCCTCTTCCAGTTCATCTAGAGTTTACAACAGCATATTAACATTGTGATCTAGGTGATACAAATGGACTCTTGGGGAGATGAATGACATCTCAGTTGGGATAACAACTTCAGTTCCGAATGCCAAAGAAAAAGGGGTTTCTCCGGTGGAGGTCCTTGCAGTTGTTCGGTATGCCCAGAGTACCTCATGAAGTTTGTCTGCCCAGTTTCCTTTCTTTGCATCTAGTTTTGCTTTCAGAGTATACTTAATCTTGTTTACTGCTTTACCTGGCCATTAGTTTGAGGATGTACAGGTGAGGCATAATAGTTTGCGATCTTGTATTCGATCTTGTATTCTTTGCACATGTCTTTAAACTTCCTGTTGTCAAATTGGGTCTCATTGTCGGTTATGATGGTACTTAGAATCCCGAACCTGTACAATATGTCTTTCTTGATGAAATTGGTGGTGTTTGCTTCGTTGATGTATACGAGTGCCTTTGCTTCTACCCATTTGGTGAAGTAGTCTACCGCCACGATAGCATGCTTTGCTCCTCCTTTTACTCCTGTGGGCATCGGTTCCATAAGATCAATACCCCACATTGCGAATAGCCAGAGGGATGTTAGACTCTTGAGTAACTCTAGTGGTTGTTGTATATCGTTGGTGATTCGTTGACAGGTCTCACAACTTTGTGTGCCAGACTTTTTCCCCCCGTGTGGTTTCCGCATATGCCATTATGTATATCTTTTAGAATTTGCTCGGTTTCCTCTCCCGCAACGCACCTTTGTAGTGCTTTTAAGAATCCTTTCCTGTATAGTTCGCCATTTATGATTATGTATCAGGTCGACCTGTACTTGATACGCTTTGCTTCTGAAATATCTTTGGGTAGAATGTTTTCCTCCAGGAACCTCTTGAGTTGTGTTGTCTAGTTACTTTACTGTGATTGGATCTCTACCACTATAAGCTCTTCTGGCTCTGCTGTGCTTGGCTTAGTCAAATGAGCGACTGGTATTGTCTTTGACATAATGCAATTTGTTGCCGAAGCTAGTTTGTATAAGGCGTCTACTCTTTCGTTCTCTTCTCGAGGGATTTGAGTAATCTTGTATTCCTTGAACCTTCTAAGCTACCTTTTTGCTATTTCTAAATAAGCCATCATGCACTCATTTCTTGCTTGGTACTCGTCCAGCACTTGGTTGACCACTACTTGTGAGTCATTGAAATTTTTTTATTTCGTCCATTCCCAATGCTACACATACCCTTAAGCTAGCCACCAGAGCTTCATACTCAGCTTGGTTATTAGTCGCTTTAAAGTCGAACCTCATGGCACATTCTACAGCATCTTCTTCTGGGGTTAATATTACTATCCCAACCCCGCTACCATGAGTGTTAGACGATTCGTCCACATGTAGCTTCCAGTGGTAACTTTTTCCTTGGTCTTCCTCCATCATCTTACTTGCTTCAACGTCTAGTTCTGCGAATTCCGCCATAAAATCTGCTGCTGTTGCTGCTGCTTGGCCTTTAAATGCTACTTTGGGAGAATACTGGATGTTAAACTCACTCAGTTCTACAGCCCATTTAGTTAACCGACCTGACATTTCTAGTCTTTGTAAGATTAGCTTAAGCGGACATTCAGTGTATACTACGACCGTATGTGCTTGAAAATATGGCATTAGCTTCCTTATTGCTGTGACTAATGCCAGGGCCACTTTTTCAGTTGGCGAGTATTTTGTTTCGGCTGGGAGCAATGCTTTGCTTGTGTAGTATACTGGCTTATGTAGTATACTGGCTTATGTACTCCTTCCTCTAACTGAATTAGCACTGAACTGGTTGCTACTTTGGTCAAGTATAGGTACATGTATAGGGTTTCCCCAACCGTTGGTTTGGAGAGTATTGGTGCTCATCCCAAATATTCTTTTAGTTTCTGGAAAGTTGTCTTGCATTCCTCATTCCACTCGAGTCCTTTCCCTTTTTTTATTACTTTGAAGAATGGAGCACACTTGTCTGTTGATTTTGCTATGAACCGATTGAGTGATGCGAGACATCCAGTTAGCCTATGTACTTCTTTCAGTGTCTTTGGTGAAACCATGTCCTTAAGGGCTCTAATCTTCTTAGAATTTACCTCAATTCCTCTTTGGTGGACTTGAAAACCTAGAAACCTTCCTGACGGTACACCGAACACACACTTGTTCGGGTTAAGCTTCATGTGGTACTTTCTCAAGATATTTAATATTTACCTTAGATATGTTGAATGTTTCTCTACTGTGACACTTTTGGTTAGCATATCCTCCACATAGACTTCCATATTTCTTTCAATTTATCGAGCGAATATTCTGTTCACCAACCTCTGATATGTTGCTCTTGCATTCTTAAAGCCGAATGATATTACCGTGTAGCAACATAGTCCCTGATCTATGGTAAAAGTCGTTCTTTCTTCGTCTGCTTTGTTCATTCAGATATGATTATAGCCCGAGTAAGCATCCATAAAACTTAGCAATTCATGTCATGCTGTGGCGTCTACCAATTGGTCTATTCTTGGGAGAGGGAAATTGTCCTTCGGGCAGGCTTTGTTTAGGTCCATGAAGTCCACACACATTCTCCACTGATTGTTTTTCTTTTTGACCAGCACTACGTTAGCTATCCGCTGGGGTGCAGCGAGTAATTTTTTTATCTTTTTCTTGATTGTTACGCTCCTTTCTGGGTTAAATAGTCGTCTTTTCTGCACCACTGGTCGAAATTCAGGGTTGATGGCCAGGTAGTGGGATATTATCTTCGTGTCTATTCCCAGCATATCCTTATGGTTCCAAGCGAATACATCTTTGTACTCTCTAAACAGACGGGTCAGGTTGGCTTTGATTGTTTCTTGCAAGTTGGCGCCTATCTTGACTACTTTGGTTGGTTCACTGTCATCTAGAATTACATCTTCAGTCGGTTCATCTTTCTTGTTCTCGGGTTCTTCCCTCGGGTTGAACTCAAACTGTTTTGGTATTTCTGCTTGATCCTCTGATTTCTCATGTCATGTTCGTTTGGTAGGATTGCGTATACTTGGTGCCCTTCCTTATCCCCTCTGTCCCTGTAAACCAATAAATTTGCTCTTCGTGCCATCTCTTGCTATCCGTTGACCACACCTACCCCATATTCTGTGGGGAATTTCATTATAAGGGCATAAGTAACCGTTATTGCCTTTGTTTTATTTAGAAATGGTCGACCTAGTAAAGCGTTATATGGCCAATTTTTCGTATCCACAACTACGAAATCGAGTAATACTATTTTCTGACAAGGGGCACTTCCAATTTTAACCGGTAATTTTACCATGCCTAAGGATCTTACTTCTATTCCACTGAATCCTCGGAGAGGAGTGTGAAAAAGATGTAGGTCCTTTCTGTCCAGCCTTAGTTGGTCGTATACTTTGGCACTCAGTATGTCTACTGAACTTTCGTTGTCGATCAAGATTCAATGAACCTCCATGTGACCGATCTTGGCACTGATGACTAATGCATCGTTTGGTTGGACATCTATGCCATGTGAGTCAGCTTCAATAAATATTATTGGGTCCTAACCCTCCTTGATCCTTTTTGGGTTGTGCTTGATAGAGTTAACATCAATGTCTCTTCTTGCCTCCATCGCTTCTCGAATTTCCAGGGTTCTTTCCCTGTTGCTCTTTCCAGTTGCTGGCCCATCGAAAATGATATTTATTGCTCCCTCATCTTTAGGCCTCTTCGAATTTAACTTTCTTCCTCAGTTATCTTACCAACTATCCCATTGTCCATCCACTTTCTCTGTTGTTAACCGAAAATTATCATTGGGGTGAATTTCCAATTAACAACTCAAGTGACTGGGATCAGGGTAGATATCGGTTGGAGAGGTATCAGGTAGTTTGATACCTTTAGGTTCTCAGTAAAAAAAAAAAGTCAAACATCATAATGAGAGTGGATGAAAACAACTAACCCAACATGGTCATATTTGGTGCCTTTTTATTGATTATAAACGAATAAAGAAATACAATAGGGGCATTGTAAAGCTATGAAAACATAACTCAGATAGCGATGGTAGTAGAGCTCTCGTGTATGTCGATAAGTAGAAAATACACAGTAGGGTTTTTGTCCCCTCGGCCTCCCTTTCTGTATAATATCATGTAGTATATATAGTCCTCGTGCTTGCTGTGCACTCTTCTCATTTAGGTCTAGTGACCTAAAGATTTTTGGGATTTCTTAAGGAGATTGGTGAAGTGGTAGTCACTTTCCTTTTAAGAATCAAGTGATCCCTTTCTTGGCGGAATTCTAATAGAATTGACTTCTATTTGAAATATAACTCTTTAGTGGCGGGAAGGAGTTACCTTCCTTGTTTATTAAAACGACGGCGCTTTACTGCTGTTCTATGTGGCTTGATCTTGTCTTGGTCCTTACTGTAGATTCAGATAGTCTTGGTGGGATCGGGATACATGGGTACCCTGCTTCCTGTTCGTTTTTACTCCGTATATATGAATTAGGGTACGTAGGTGTCGGGGTATCAGGATACCGGGTTGGTGCAGTCGCAGGGTACAAGGATCTGGTAACTTGGCTTCTATATTTTCTACTATCTCGGGGTATTTTGGAGGTTTCGACCCTGACCAGGATTGGTAGAGGGTGCATTTTAGTGGCGGGGTATAGGATCATCTTCCTTGTATCCGGATACTTCCCTTAGGTATATGAAAAATTCTTCTTTCAACCCCCGCCATTTTTAGCGGTTAACATCTATCTTCTTTTAGACAATACTTATAGGTGCCCTTCTTGGATAAGAGTCTCGATATGGTCCCTGAGTTGAAAACACTTGGAAGTCTCGTGTCTGTTTTCTTTGTGAAATCTATAGTACTTTGTTGTATCTTTCCAAGCGAAAAATGACTGTCTAGGAGGTTCTTTAGACAGGTTCTTTTCTTCCAAGATTGCGAGTACTTCTTCCTGACTTTTCTTCAATGGGGTGTAGTTCGCGTAATCGCCATAGAACCTATTGTATGGTTTGTCTGTCTTCGAGTCATAATGTTTACGTCCGTCCAAACTATCTTGGGTTTTGTTCTTTTGCTTATCCCCCTTTTGGTTGGGGATTTTGGATATATTGTCCTTAGCTTTAGAACCTTCTGGCCATCCTTCATACACAAAATAACAGCATGTTGCAATCTCTTCTTCTTCAGCCAAGGCGTAACCCCCAGCCATGTCCATCATATCTGCATAGCTGGTCAAACAAACTCTTCTCAAATCAAAAGAAAGTTAATCATTTTGTAGATTATTAATAAATGCTGCAACTATGGCCTTATCATTCGCACTTCCGATTTCTGATACCACCTGACCAAATCTTCCCAGATATTTCTTGAGTGGCTCGTCCTTTCCTTGCTTGAGCTGGGATAGGTGAGCTACCGACTTATTTCTGTGTACTTTTCCAAGAAACTGTCGAGAGAATGCCTTACTCAACTCGTTGAAGTTGCTTATGCTTGCTGTTGGTAGTCTGCCGAACCATCGAGAACCTAGATCTCCAAGCGTCTGTGGGAAATTCAAACACAATAGAGCATCGTTGTTGATGTACTAGGCTATGACACTTTTGTACCTTCTGACGTGCTC
The DNA here is from genome assembly GCA_954870605.1 of Acer campestre. Lineage (NCBI taxonomy): Eukaryota > Viridiplantae > Streptophyta > Magnoliopsida > Sapindales > Sapindaceae > Acer > Acer campestre. The sequence continues at coordinate 10,672,918 of OX940811.1, read as the reverse complement.
CTTTGGATCCGTGTCTTTCTTGAATTGTTCCACATGCGGCATTCTAAACCTTTCTGGGAATGGCATTCGAAGGACTCCATTGGTGAAAGGGCTGCCTGACTTATCATAGTTTGTTGCGCCTATAATGCCTGACTAGAGCATCTATTTACCGGCGATTGTTCTGAACTTCTCAGATCAAACATTATATAAGTATGTCCCTGTCGCCTTCTGGTTCTCCCACAAGATCAAAGCCTTGACAGATGATTAGTCATTGTCTTTGCTCATCAAGTCCCTGTCTCTAGGGATTAGGATTCAGACCATGTAGTCAGATTGTGCCTTTTTGGCGTTTTCGATGAGGGAACTGATCACTCTCTTTGGATGACGACGATTGATCTCTTTGGTGAGTTTGTCCCTTTGGCCGGCCCATGTTTTGCCCTGCTCGATTGGATTGGTACCTCCTACGAGGGTATCTATCTTCCCTGGACTCTTTATCTTCTCGGACCCGTCTTTCTAATAATATCTCTGGCTGTTCTGTTGAGATTCGACTATTTTTCAGAGGTGCGTCCAATGTAGGGCGAACCACTATAGAGCACAATCCGCCTTACTGCTGGTCAGGGGTATCTAGTTGATGCGGTGAGGTTAATCCATCTATGGTAGAGAGATTAATTCCTTGCTTGGCTTCATCAGATATAAGCTGTTGCAGAGATGCCCAGAACCGTTGTGCGATTTCCTCATTGGTTAGAGGGAAACGCTGGATGCCGACGATAGCGGCTGATTGATTTTTAGCGATTAAGGTAGCATCAGGTGTGATGTTCGTCTCCAACCTGTCATCCGGTAAATCTTGGTCGTGTCTAGAATTGCTATCGTTTCCTTCGCCAACCATTGTTTCACAGGGGATCTCGAAGTTTAGTTTTCCCCTCTCATTCTAGCGCCAATTGTTGACGGTGGTTTTTTGTCAGTTGGCCAGTCAATGATCTCTGGTTAGTAAGACCTTGCAAATATGAATAAAATATGCAATGAAACGCTAAACAAAATAAAAGAGAGATGTAACGTGGTAAAACTCCGATGATCGAAGAAACATCCACGGGTTGTCGCCTAAGCAACTTAGTCAAATCCACTATAACATCTGAATGATACACATTATGTTCTCTATCTCTCTTTCGTGCTTGAAAATTGTCCCTCTCGTTTTGTATTTTGCAAGGGTATTTATACATGGTACTGCTAGGGTTTTAAGGGTACTATTAAGGTTTAACATTTTGACGTACAAGTAGGGGATTGTAGAATTGGTTTTAGGATTCTTTCCTTTTTGGTGTTGATCTTGTCTTTAATGTGATTGACTTCGAATCTGTTTCGAATTCTGATAAGCTGGTAGGAATATTGTTTTGTTTCCTTGTGGAACTCTGTTTCTTGATAGTTGATTTGCGATTGATCTTTATCAACTATATTGTCTGCAGGTGGTGGAAGAATTTCAATGGTTGGTTTCTTCTTCCGTACCGAGCATGATTGATTGGGAATTTTTCATACTTGGTACACTCGGCTTTTTATGCTCATCTACTGTTCTTGCACTATACTTTGGTGATTTGTCTGTGAAATGCCATCGTTTCCTTCCGACCAAACTTTCGGCTTATGTGGCCAGTCTTGTCCATGCTGTTTGCTGACGTGTCATCTACATCGAATTTTACCCATAACACATGGGTTGTAGTCTCTCTCTCTCTCTCTCTATATATATATATATAAATGTATATTTATATATGTAGAGTAAAGTAGGATAATGACACAGTTTAAAAACTGTATGTACACCCTTTTGTAATCGCATATATCAAATTTTAAAAAAATAATTATAGTTTGTAAATAAACCTCACTTAATATCAAAAATATCCTTTTTAAAATTATACTGTATTATATTTTTACAAGTACACACCATATTATTTAAAATTTTATTATTATCAAATTATTATCTTTAATTCTATCGATGTTCTTCCTCTTCCCTCACCTTTCTTCTATGTTTTTTTTTTTTTATCTCTCTCCTCATGTCAAGCAACTCTCTCAATTTCTTGTTGATTGCTTTCTGTCCACAAAATCACTACGATTTGAGGTTTTTTCGATTGGAGATCCATTTTCTATAGAGATTCAAGGTTTGTGCCATCTTGGTTTGGAAGTAGAAAAGTTTTTGATGAAATTGAAAAACAACTAATATTGATAACAAAAAAAAAAAAAAAAAGTCTAAAGAGATTTTGATTTTGAAACTAATAATAATTAATTTAAAATTTACCTTTTCATAACCAATTTTGAATGATTTTGATTCATTCTCCATACTTAGACCATCTCCAATGCATATGTCAATGTCAATGTCAAATTTGGCACAAAAAAAAAGTAAAATGTTATATTTGGCACATTAATTTAGCATTGTGCTCTAATGCATAATTCTATTTAAAATGTAATTTTTATTATTTTATTAATTAAAATTATAAAAATAAACACATACCATTAATCCATTCATTATTTTTTTTTTTAATGCTCCAAAGCAAAGTTCCATTAATGTATTCATTGTTTCATTTAAAATATATATATAATGACATTTTGTAATTAAAAAATGAACATTTATTGTTGTGCCAAATTTGGCATATCCTATATTGTGTGTCAAATTTGGGACACAATATAGCATATGCCAAATTTGACACGTTATTTAGCACTGTATTGGAGGATGATTTTTACACACTATGCTAAATTTTAGCATTGACACAATTATTTGGCACTGCATTAGAGATTCCAATGTAAAAATGGATTGCTAAGAGCATCTATAATGTAAAAGTGGATTGTATACCAATAACCATTGATATGGCAATGTAATAATATCAAGAGACTTATTTCTTATGTTGCATAAAGATAGACTTGACAAACAATTAACTCAAAATTTGGTCTGTTTAAAACACATTTATTTTTAATGACGTATCCAATTTTTTTTTTTTTTTTCTATTTTCTTTTTTATTTTCTTTCCTTACAAAAAATAGATAAAAAATTTATGTCAATTTTAAAATACTTGTTGAGTCAACTGAAAAAATAGTTGTGCAATAGACCGTCTGAAAGTAGACAGTCATGTTGACAATATCTAATATTTATTTTGCCACATTAGTTTGAGGTTGAATGTTTACAACTGCATTGAAGATACAGTTGTTTACAGACCGTCTATTATTTATCCTACGCGGCGTCTATTATTGGAGATGCTCTATCAACTTGTATTTCCTTAAAAGAAATTGGAAATATATTTGAAATTAGTATTTAAAAGAGAATTTAGGGTTTAAGAAAATGGAAAGAATTTTTAATGATATAGATATTAATATATAATCATTAATAGGAAACTTTTTTTTTTTCACAAAAGATTAAAATAGGAAACTAATTAATAATTATTAGTGAGTGTACTTACAAACTATTTAGACTTCTTGGTAATTTTACTCAAGGGTATTAATGGATCAATAATGATAATCTTCTCAGATATGATGCCCTAATGATGTGGCATTACAATAATCTATTCATTTAAAGTGTATTATATTTGCCTGATTTAAATGAATGGATTATAGTAATACCACATCATTTGAGCACTAAATTTGAGCAATGTAACATTACGCTTAATGGATTTTCAAAAACATACTAATTTGTGATGTATATACAGTTTTTGAGGGGTGCAAATAGTGCCACTCATATATGTATTATATTTGGCCGGGTTAGGATGTTTTCTTTTGAAAAATGCGTTAACTAGATATTATAACTTTTATTTTTCAAAATTGTTGGCTGGGCTATTCTATAGCCTAGCTAGGCCTAGTTTCGCCCATGTTTGAAAAGAAAAAAAATGAAAAAAGTGATACTACTTTACCTAAATTTGGTGGCCAAATGATGTGGCATCACAACAATCTAGTCATTTAAATTATACAAATCTAATACAATTTAAATGAATGAATTATAGTGACACCACATCATTTGAGCATAAAATTTGGATAAAATAGCATTATTAAAACAAATATCAAAGAAAAAAAAAGATAGAAAAAAGAATAAAAGTAAAAATGAGGGCATTTTTGTCCATCACCATACATCGGTGCTATTTAAACTCAAATTATTAAGTTGGTACTAGTCCCAAGAATAGAGAAGTAATGAAAATTTTTTGAACCCTTAAACTAAAGCTGGAAATTTGTGCCAGCCCAGCTTGCTAAACGGGGCATGCCAATTTGGCATGGTGGGTAACCATGTCGAGCCGAGCATAGCACGGTAAAATACATGGGCAAGGCAAGGCATGCCGGCCTAGCCCCAAGCGGTCGGCCCAGCGTGCCGTACCGACCTAACGGGCCTTAACAGGCCGGCCAGTCATTTAAAAAACAATTGTTTTAATTTAAGTACTAAATTTATTTCTTATAATCTTATTTTAACAATTTAGCTTATGTATTTGTAATTTGATTATCTTATTTATTATTTTAGTCTAATAAAGTAAAATATAAAAAATAAATAAATTTATTTAATAAAATAATTCAAAGAATAAATAAAGTTGTAAGAAAATAAGAAATAGATGAAAATATGAAATTATGAATTATTTAATAAAAAGTGTGCAAGTCTAAGTCAGATAAAAAAATATATAGGTAAAGAAATGAAGTTTATTTACTATGCAGATTTTAGTATTATATGATCGCCTCATTAAAAATCTTATCAATAAAAACCCAGTGGGATAAAAACTTGGTAAGAGAAAAAGAGTGCAATCGAATTACAAGTAGTCAAGACTCAAGTACATGTACATATATAATTAAAAATTAAAAATTAGAAAGAGTGAAATCAACAACTCTTCACTCCTAGTTATTGCCAGAACCCATTTTGAATAACTTCTTCGTCCTCAATTTGATGTTACATCCTCATTTGAGCATGCTCTCAATCCCGAAGGCATCTTAATACCTCTACCATCTCAAGAGATAACGAAATTCTTCTTGGTTCAATTATTCGTCAACTCGTGTTGAATGCTTGTTCTAAAGAAACAGTGGACATGGGGATAATGAGTACATCACGTGCAAGTTGTGACAGTATTGGATATTTGTTGCTATTGTTCTTCCACCATGACAGCAGATCAAATTCCTCTTTGTTTCCGGCTGTTTCGAATTGAGTTTCAATGAAGTTGTTGAGTTTGACACTTTGAGTACGTTGGAGCAACTCTTGAAACTGGAGGTTGGGATGAAGAACTTGATGAGCTACCAGTGGAAGTCCCTTGCCCGACCCTTCGGAGAATGCTCCAACTTCTCTTCAACGGGAGTGTGTCACGTTTTTCCGATGGTTGCGTGTTTACGCCGCCAAACCTACGCTCATAAATATTAAAAACTTTGAACAACTTAGTTCGCAAGTTAGTATACTGTTCAGTAAAATCTAGGTTCAAGTTATTACCAATATAATAAAGAAAAGTTTAAAAGCTAGATATTTTAACCCTAGGATCTAGTATAACACCTAAGGCATAAAGGAAAGGAATTTCAGACCAGTATTTTTTATTTTTATTTTCCATGGCAACAACTGCAGTACTTATGAAGAAGTTTAACATTTCAGACATTTCCACAGTCTGATGGATTGCCTGAGAAGATGTACCCTGAAAGAATTAGAGTGGAATCGTAAAAAACCATTAAAATTTTGACAAAAATCTTTGCCACATACCAATCATCTATGGATAGTATTGGACGACCTATTTCGGTCATTTTTATGTTATAAAAACCTGAAATAGTCATAGAATAATCCAAAGCATTTTGCAACATTAAGTAAGTAGACTTTCACCTTACCGGTATATTTGTTTGGAATCTATGAGGTCATAGTTGGTTAGCTTGACATTATCTACCAAATACTGACAATCTTGGATTAGAGTTGCTGATTTAAGAAAGGGCATCTATGATACGATCTATACGATCTCTACAACCTTTAAGCCAGATTTTACAACTAAATTGACATGCACACCGTTGGAGGAAGAAAAAAAACCCCCCATTTTGCAAGACATTGTTGTCAAAAAAACAAGGCAATAGAGCTAATATTTGCTGATGTGTTATCTAATGTGAGAGTTATTTTATAAGTTTGTGAAACATAAGTAATGACTAGATAAATATTTTGAGCAATATGTTGAAAATTCATAGGATGAAAACCAAGAATTATTTTTTGTATGTTCTAATCAGAGTCTATAGTATCTCGTGACATATAAATAGTCCTGTTTGAAATGTGCGTTCCAAATATCGAAAGTTTGTGCAACAGAAACACTTAGATGCTGTAATTCAACAATCAAGTGTTCTTGTTCGGTGTAAAAACATTTTTTCAAATCCCTCTTTGTGGCGTTTCTAGAAACAACTTTAAATTGGGGGTTGTAGGATTTTTGGATAAATTGTTCATAAAAAACAGTCACCGAAATTAATCGTTTGATTTGTTTGTACAATATAATGTGCCATATTTTCTCTAGCATACGTGAAGTTGTAACTCCATGTTGTAATGGACTCATCTGGGTTCCGTTGTAGTTGTGTCTAGGTGGTGGTATCTACCTGTTCTCATTTAGGTATGCATTTGTCCATATGCCTTTTCAAATATCCGGTTCCCGACTCAAAACCAACATATAAAGTTTTACAATATTTACAACGAGCCATTATTCTTACCTTACCATCTGGGCTGAGTCCGTTTTCTCGGTCAAAAACAATCTCATACCTTAGATGTCATCTTTCTGGGACGTGATGTCGGTGTGGAGGAGGAAGGACCTGCTCCCACTGCCAGATCTGTAACACTGTCTCTTGATGTATAAAGGTTAAAGTCATCATTGTTCATGTTCAACTCGTCCAGAAAAATAGAATAATTAGGATCCATTTCCTACAATATAAATATTAACTCATTAGTCATTAATTAAACATAAATATATAAAATAAAATAAAATACATAAATGAAGTATAAATTTAAATAAAGTTCAAATTAGCATAAATATTTAATTTAAATTTAAAAATTGAGTATAAATATTGATGGTGTAATTGAAATTAACTATAAATATAAAAATTCACCATTTTGATTTGAGCATAAATATATAATATAAAATAAATCACATAATAACTATCTAAATAAATGTTAAATATAAAGTAAAACTTAAGAATAAATATTAAAATTAAAAACTAAGGATAAATTTACTAAGCAAGTAAGCATAAGCCATAAATATTTAATTTCGAAACTAAACATAAATATACTAAGTATAAATATTTAATTTAAATTTAAAAATTGAGCATAAATAATAATGGTGAATTCTATTGGTCTCTACTCAATTTAAAATAGACAACCTCATAATCAAATAACTTAAATAGACGTTGATAGACCTTTTGAGGCAGTAGAAAGATCAATCAAACAAACACTTAATTATCTAAAGGAAAAGGGAAATGTGGGTAAAAATATAAAATGGTAATTTAAAATGGTGGTTTTTGTAATGTTGATGGCCAACGGTCAATTTTTTTTAAAAAATAAAAAATAAAAAATAAAAATAAAGCCAATGGTTGGTCAAACAAATTGGCAGGCCAATGGTCGGTCCGCCGTGCCGGCATTAGGTGCTGACCGTTGGTCCTGGCACGAGGGCCAATTGGAGCATGCCGTGCCGGCCCCGCATGACACGAGCCCTTGTGTCTTGCTTGGCCAGGCCGACCTATTAAAGGAAATAATTTTCCTGTGATCGTGGATCACATTGATGGTGCAAATCATGGCAATACAACAACTAATACTGCTTTCAAAATTAAAGAAATTGATGAGGAGGATTTCAAGGAACAAAATGACAAGAATCATGGGAGGAATAATGATGTTATTACCAACATCTCAAATAGTGGTCAACACCAATCTTTATCAAATCAAAACAGCTAGCATTCTTTGCTTAATTGTTTCCTTTTTATTTTGGTTCATAGAATCATGTAAGTTCCATATAAGATGCCCTGTATTTTGTATATAACATATGCCATATCAATGAAACAAAGTAAGGGTTTCCATTTCATTTATTCTAAAGAAATTTCATGGTATCAGAGCCAAAACCTGCAAGCCTTGAAACCATGTCTTCCTCTTCCAACAACAACAAAAACACCAAAGAACCTGAACTCAACATTCAAGTCTTCCACCAGTGCTCTATCTTAGTTTCAGTCAAGCTCAGCACATCGAATCTTCTCTTATGGCGTTCCCAAGTCACTCATTTAATCCGTAGTCTTGGTCTGTATCATCACCTTAGCAGTGGTGAGAAACCAACAAAGGAAATTGAAGATGACAAAGGCAATAAAAATCCTAATCAATTGTACCAGTCTTGGATCAACAATGATGGACTACTTTCATCATGGCTTCTTGTAACCATGAAGGAAGAAGTAATGAGTTTGATTCGTAGCGAAGCCGATACCGCCTACAAGATTTGGACTTCCATTGAAGAGCAATTACTTCCCGTAACCGTGGAAAAGGAAGGACTTTTGAAGAATATGTTGATGAGTATTAGAAAAAGGTCAAAATACCCTGATGAATACTTGAAAGAATTCAAATCTATTTGTGATAACCTCGCTGCCATCAAGAAGCCAGTTTTAGACCGTGACAAAGTCTTCCAGTTTGCTCATGGCTTGGGTAAAAAATATATGGATTTTTGAATAGCCATGCTTACCAAACCTCCGTACCCTTCTTTCAGTCAATTTGTGTTGGCTTTACAAGGTCATGAACAAGCCGTACTAGCACATACAGGAGAGGAAAAGACGTATTTGGAACACGCACAAGCCTATTTTGGCAGTTGAAATGGTCGTGGCGACAGAGGGAACTTTAACTCACATGGTAGAGGTTTTACTCTAGCCGGGAGATACAACTCCCAAAATGCTGGACAAAATTCTCAACCAAATGCTAGATCATCAAATAACAATACAAGGTCACCACCAAAAGAAGAGAATTATGCTCAACAGCCACTACAACATCAAAATCAGTGTTCGAAAAATCGGATTTGGTGTCAGCCTAAGCGCCATCGAATCGCTAGTCGGCCTCCGGCCGTCGCGAATAAGGCCAAATCGGCCTTCCTAGGCAGCCGGGAGCCAAATCGACCAAAAAGCAAGTAGAAACGACGGAGATGGTGACGGCAGCGCGAGAGGCTGGCGATGGCTGCTGCTAGAGCCGACGGCGATGACGACGACGACGATGACTGGACTAAAAGATGGGGACGGTGGCGAAGAGAGGCCAACGGCAACGAGAGGCTAGAGTAGTAGAGTGGTGGTGAGCTACTTCTATTGTCACTTTGTGAGCAGCTGCAAAAGAAAGTAAAAACCTAGGGTTTTTTTTATTATTATTAATTCTAATTTTAATGTAAGCCTTTTGGGCTTTATTGGGCTGGAGTGGTGAGCTTGCTTCATTAACTGAAGCCCAAAGCCCACCCTTTCCATAAAAGCCTTTTTTAATTGTTTGAAATTGAAGTTTTAACTTTTTATATAATAAACTAAAATAACTTTGAAATTTTAACTTTGTATAAAATAAACGAAACTAACTTTGATTTTTGATCAAATACCAAATCAAACCGTTTAGTTTGAACAATCAGCAAAAAAGAAAGTAATTTAACATTTTTTTTTTATAATTATTTTTAGTATTTTTCAACATTCATTTTTATTAACTACATGCCTACATCCATCATTTTTATTTTAAAAAAATCATTTATCATTTTACTGTTATTGATTTTCATATATTGAGTTTATTTTATTAATATTATTATTAATTTATTATTATTATTATTAAGTTACTATTACTAATATTATTAGTTGTTTTAATTTTAAATATATACAAATTTGAAATACATTATTAATTATTAATTTGTTATTCTAATGAGGGCATTAGTGATGGTGGGTTGGTGGTACATGATGTAAAATTGTAAAGTAAAACAGAAATAAAAAATAAAAAATAAAGTAACGTAAAAACAAAACAAAAAGAGAAAAAAAAATTATAAAAAGAATTGGCCGCCTAGAAATCCGCCTAGGCGCCGACTAAACCGTCTAGGCGCTAGGCGTTGGTCCATCGCCCGACAAGCGCCTAGCGTTTACTAGAATATTGATCAAAATAATGCTAATGGCAAACCTAGTTGTCAAATTTGTAGGAGATCGAACCATGTTGCAATTGATTGTTGGTATAGGTTTGATTATTCCTACCAATCCAATGATTTTCCTCAAGCTCTAGCTGCACTCAACCTTCATTGTTCAAACAATTCATTTTACACTGATTCTGGAGCTACCATGCACATGATAAATGATGCAGATAATTAATCCTATATTGAACCATATAGAGGTAATGATATGATTTATGTTGGAGATGGCAATGGTTTATCTATATCTCATATTGGTGATGCTTGTGTTAATACAAAAGAGGGAATATTAAATTTGAAAGATGTGCTTGTGGTGCCTGACTTGAAAACGAACATGTTATCTATTGGGAAATTTACTAAAGATAATTCTTGTTCTTTTGAATTCACTTCCTCTGGTTCTATTGTTAAGGACCAAAATCAAAGGACTGTTGTGAGGGGGCTTAGGAAAGGGCAACTATATGCATTGGATGGAGTTTTTCAAAAGGCATTAAGTGCAATAAGACAAGGCAGTACAACCTTCACTATTTGGCATCAACGGCTCGACCGCCCTCATTCAAGGTTATTGTCTTTGTTGAAGGAAAAGAAAGCTATTGATGTCACCCATTGGATAACTCAACCCTCTTTATGTGCTAGTTGTTAAATAGGAAAGAGATGTAAATTTCCTTTTAATAAATCAAATAAAATTTTCGAGTTTCCTCTTGAAAAGATACATTGTGATCTTTGGGGTCCAGCGCCATTGTCTTCAAATTAGAGCTTTCGTTTTTATGCACTTTTTGTTGATGATTATTCAGGATTCACATGGATATTTCCTTTAAAACGAAAATCTGGATTTTATGATCACTTTCTCAAGTTTCAGAAACTCGTTGAAAATTAGTTTGATTGTCAAATAAAAAAATTTCAGTGTGATGGTGGAGGGGAATTTAGCTCTAATGTATGTATTGATCATTTACAAAATTCAGGGATTGAATTGCATGTCTCTTGCCCAGGAACTCCTGAACAGAATGGCATTGCAGAACGGAAGCATCGCCATATAGTCGAAACAAGGTTAATAATGCTTTTTCATGGAAATTTGCCTATATCACTCTGGGTTGAAATTTTCCTCATTACTGCCTATTTAATTAATCGCTTACCCTCCTCGGTGTTACAAAATGAAAGTCCTTACTTCAAACTTTACAAGCAACAACCCGATTATAATGGCGTGCGGGTGATAAGGTGTCATTGCTTTCCTTCATTGTGATATCAAAACAGGTCCAAGTTTGCCAAGAAAACCTATCCATGTGTTTTTATTGGATATAGCCCAATTCACAAGGGTTATCGTTCTTTGGAGCCAACAACAAGAAGAGTTTACATTTCGCGACATGTAGTATTTGATGAAGAAAATCTTCCATATAAACCAAAACCGGTCACTAAGAATTCTTCTTCGTTGGTGTTGTTAGAATTTCCTCCACTAGATGAATGGATCGGAGACAAATCCAAGCCGCCCGCGATTCAAGAAAAAGGAAATTTATCAAAAATTAATACAGCTATTTTGGAAGATTCTCACACAATAAAATCTTCAGGATGTTGTGATATTGATTCTATTGAAATTTCTAATAAAACTTTTGCATGTTTTATTCCACAAAATCTGGAGGCCATTAATTCAACAGGACAATCATTTCCAAGAAATAATATCGATTCTTCCTCAATTGAAGATCTTGCACAAAAATCACCAACTACCTTATCAAGCAATTCCAAATCTCCAACACCACATGTCATCTCCCAACAACCAAGTCAATTGCTTGGAGAATTATTTGTGGACTTGCCAACAACAGAAACTATTGCAGCACTTGTCATCTCTCAACAATCAAGTCCATTGCCTGGAGAATTATTTGTGGACTTGCCAACAATAGAAACTGTTGCAGCACCTGTCATCTCTCAAAAACCAAGTCCATTGCCTAGATAATTATTTGTTGACTTGTCAAGTACAAAAACTGATGCAGCTCTTATGGATGAAGAAAAATCTATGCAGGGAGTTAGTCCCATACAAGACCTCAATAATCAAGATTCACACTTGTCTTCTCAAGTTCGTATTCGATGTCGTCCAGCGTATCTCAATGACTATGTGGCACTTGCAACTAATGAACAATCTAGCTACGTACCAATGGAGCCAAAGACCCTTCGATCAACTCTCAAAGACTCTAGGTGGACTGCAGCAATGGAAGAAAGGTTACAAGCACTTCATGACAATAATATGTGGCAAATTGTACCTCGACCAAAGAATGTTAACATTGTGGCTTCAAAGTGGGTATATCGTCTTAAAACAAAAGAAGATGGTTCCATTAATCGGTTCAAACCAACTACTATTCGCCTTGTTATAGCTCTCTCTCTCCCTCTTGGTTGGACTATGAGACAACTCGACGTCAAAAATGCGTTCTTGCATTGAAACCTTAAGGAAACTGTTTACATGGAGTATCCACCGGGTTTTATTAATTCCACTTTACCAGATCATGTTTGCTTATTGAAAATGTCATTGTATGGATTGAAACAAGCACCACGTGCTTGGTTTGATCGACTCTCACAGTTTTTGCTTCATCTTGGCTTTTATTGCAGCAAAGTAGACTACTTTTTGTTTATTTATCTCACCACTGATGTTACTGTGGTTCTTCTCGTGTATGTGGACGATATTCTTCTTGTAGCCAACAATGATGGGTTTATCTCTCAATTGATTGCTCAACTTGACCATGAATTTGCAATAAAAGATCTTGGTGGTTTGCATTACTTTCTTGGTGTGGAACTCAAGTTCTTTCCTAGAGGTGTCTTTCTTACAGAACACAAATATACACAAGACCTTCTTAAGAGAACTCAGATGCTTGAAAGTACTTCAAATGCTACTCCTATGGCCATCAAAGAGAAGCCTACATCGTCTGATGATGATCCAATGGATCCTTTTGTTTTTCGAAGTATCGTTGGGGCTTTGCAATATCTCACTTTTACAAGACCCGATATAATTTATGCAGTTAATCGGGTATGTTAGAATTTTAGCAACCTTACTTTGGTTCATTTGCAAGCTGTCAAATGAATTTTGAGATATCTCAAGGGTACTCAAAATTTTGGCTTAAGATATCTTTCGTAAAGTCCTATCTCTCTTTATGGCTTTTGTGATGACGACTGGGCCAGCTGTCCTACAACACGAAGAAGCACTGCAGGTTATTGTGTTTATCTTGGAGCTAATTGTATTTCTTGGAGCTCTAAGAAACAACCGACTGCCTCTCGATCTAGCTCTGAAGTTGAATATCGCTATATGGCCTCCACAACAGCTGAAATCACTTGGTTAACATTTCTATTACGAGATCTTGTTGTTTCACTTCCACAACCTCCTCAATTGTTCTGTGATAATATCAGTGCCCTACATATGTCCATAAATCCGATTTTTCATGCTCGCTCAAAGCATATTGAACTTGACTACCATTTTGTCTGTGAAAAAGTCGCTATGGGAACACTTGTAACTCGGTACATTTTGACTTTTTCTCAGCCAGCAGATATTTTCACAAAACCATTGTTTAAGGGTGCTTTTACTACATTTCGAAGCAAGTTGGGTGTTCATATTCATTCCCACTCCAACTTGAAGGAGCATGTTAAAGGAAATAATTTTCTTGTGATCGTAGATCACATTGATGGTGCAAATCATGGCAATACAACAACTAATACTGCTGTCAAAATTAAAGAAATTGATGAGGAGGATTTCAAGGAACAAAATGACAAGAATCGTGGGAGGAATAATTATGTCATAACTAACATCTCAAACGGTGGTCAACACCAATCTTTATCAAATCAAAACGGGCTAGCACTCTTTGCTTAATTGTTTTCCTTTTTATTCTGGTTCCTAGAATCATGTAAGTTCCATATAAGATGCCTTGTATTTTGTTTATAACATATGCCATATCAATGAAACAAAGTAAAGGTTTCCATTTCATTTATTCTAAAGAAATTTCACGGCCCACCTCATTCGTGGGCCTTAACGAACCGAGCATGCCAAGCTTTGGCCCAAATTGCCACCATTAACCTAAACACAATTTTATCCAATATTAGTTACACAAAACCTTAAAATATATATATATATATATATATATCAAAATCAAAATTACTAATGTTATGTAACTGATTCCACAATGTTATGTAACTAAGTTAATCTAGTTTCATAATGTTGTAGAATCAATTCCACAACGTTATATAACTTCAATCCTGAAACAAGAATGATGTATAAATGCCATATGTTTTAAGCTTAGCAAACCGTGTAAAAAAGCTGATATAGATAAGGCCTAATGGATAAGGGAGGAAGAACATAAATGAACATCAAAGGAGGTACATACATGCGAATTGGGACGTCGAGAATAAACAAAAAAAATCAAAAACATCCAGCACTATGCACATAAACATGCACAGCTAGCTACACATGGAATTTTGTCAGTTCAGTAAACAGAAGATAAAAACAATCTAAACAATAATTAATGATAAAAATAGAAAACTCTTTATTTATAATAACAATAGAACACTCCCTTGTTTATAAGGCTAAAAAGATACTCTCTATTTTATTTTTCTAGGATAGTAAGACAAAGAAGTTTCAACTACGGTATATATGATCATCACGTCAATTTATTTAAGTATTAATCTTCAAAGTTGAAACTTCCATCTGGGCCAGTTGATGGGGTTCAACTTTATTTCCCCGATGAGCCAAAGCGGCTGTACCATTCTGGGCTGCGCTTGTGGAAATATTCAAGCATCTTGTCTCTTGGTGGTAAGCTGTCTCTTATCACTGGGTGGTCCAGGAACCTGGTTTTCCAGGCTGTTATGCCTGGAAATTTTTTTGGGTCCAGAATTTCATAGGACCCAACTTCTCCCCAAATTGGTAGCCAGTAGGAAATCCATCCAATTGCTATGTCTAAATACCCAATTTTGTCATCTCCTCCAAAATATGTCTTTCCATTCAGTTGCTCCTCTATCTTCTCCAAGGCTTCTAGTGTTTCTTTCTCGGCTCTCTCTTTTTGCTCTCCTTTAGACCACATTGATGGCCATGCTGCATCCAACAACTAATAACCAACAATAACACAAAGTTATTATACAATTATTAGGGGATTTTCAAATTTAACCAAATATATATAGTTTACAAAAATCAGTTCATATATTGTGACGATAGAGATATTTGACTGCAAGAAACACTAACCTTCTCTTCAGCAAATCTAGCCCAAAATCTTGCCATAGCTCTCTGATAAGGATCTTGTGGCAGCAACGGATTCTGTGTCCACGTCTCATCTATGTATTCAAGTATAACAAGAGACTCAGCGATGACTTTCTGGTCATGAATAAACACAGGGACCTTTTTATGAACTGGGTTCAGTTCAAGAAGCCTGTTGGTCTTGTTTAAGATATCTTCTTCTATGTACTCGAATTCAACACCTTTTAGCTTCAACGCCCATTCTACTCTGACCACATATGGACTAGCCCAAAACCCCACTAGCTTGATCACTTCTGTTGCCATTCTCAATTTTGTTTGCTGCTTTCTTTTTGATGTGCTGCATTGCTACTTGATCAATCGTACATTTATATAGAGATTCTCTAAAGTAAGGTGACTTTTTAAATTTCAAAACAAGACTTTTCGAGACGACATTTTTGACTAACGGGACACTTGCCACCAAGCAAACACGTTATAGTAATGTCAGATTGAAATTAATGGATTATAATCATTTATATCATTTAAATATTTGGACAATTCATGAATATTTAGATAAAGTAATATTACTCGACAGGCAAATGTTTCTTAAAAAACAAAATAATAAGTAAATGTTAGCGACCTCGTGTGTTGCAGTCACGAGCGTTTTGGCATCAATCATTTTCAATTCATTAACTCCAATTTTCATAGAAAATATATTTCTCTCAGTTACAGACTTTTTAATTTATGTTCTAGTACAAATTTCACTGTTAAGAGTCTCCATGCCGAGAGCAACTCTAATATATTACATCAAAATTTATGTTAATTTGGTGTTAAAAGAGTATTTTGGAAGAATATATTTATACCAATTTTTTTTATATCTAATGTTGCACATCAGAAGAGTACCTTTAAATAATATTCTTCAAATAAATATTTAAATTATTATAAAAATTTTAATTGGTTAAATGTATAATTAATAAATATATTAATTAAATTAAATATGTATATCAATATTAGTGTTATTTTAAAAATCTTAACAAAATCTTTTTAATGGTATATTTTTTTAGAATACATATTGTTATAATTAAATATGAAAGGGTTAAATTAATAATTTTAAAAAATAAAAAATAGATTGATGTAACATTTATAATTAAAAAAAAAAGAAAAAAAAAAGATAAGAATTGGTATAGTTACGGTACACCCCAAATTTGCATTGCAACTGAATCCATTTTATTTTATTTTTTTATATTGGTTGGAGACTTGGAGTTGGTTTTTACACTAAAGTATTTTTAGTGTGTTGGTTAGAGTTGTTCCGAGTCAAACTGGTTTTTTTTTTTTTTTTTTGGTTTACACCATCCGGTTTCCGGGTGGGGCGGATCCACCATACGGTGCAATCAGCCCAGACTACACCCCGACTAATCCGGACTCGCACCGGGTCGGCCCACTAAGGGGTAAAGTGCTCCCAATATGTGTAGCTCCGTTCACAAGGGGAGTTGAACCCACGACCTTGCTTAAGGGATGAGAGCGTCAAACCACTCACACCAACACATGATTGGTAAACTGGTTTTCTTTCTTTTCAAGCTAGTCAAGAGATTTAGAATTAAGTAACGTGTGTGCGCTTACGTTTCAATACAAGAAAGCTGGTGCTTTCAAGTTTCAACCTAGATAATTTATAATAACTTAATAATTAAGGATTAATTTTATGTACATAGAGTCTAGAGATAATAAATCACCTTGAAATCCTTATCTCAAGATGGTTTGAGCCGGCCGGTTCCATGAAATCTAGAATCAGAACCGGATTTTGCAGTTCCAATTTCAGTTTTTACGATTCGATTCCCCGATCCATCCACGTGTCCACCTTTAAATATAACCAAACGGCGCCGTTGTTTATCAATTTGAAGTTGACAAACGCTTAAACGCTGCCGTTTAATGCTTATCCTGCATTGATTTTATCATTTATTTTTTCCTGCATAAATAACTCCGTCTCTCGGTTCCTATAACTCCACCCTCACCTTACTCATTTTTGTTGTAATCTTTGACATCGATCTGAATCAATGGCCAAGGATTCAGTTCGCGTTCTCGTCACCGGAGCTGCCAGTACTGTAATCTGTCTCTCTATCGTCTTTCTTTTTACTTCTTGTTTTGACATAGATCTAGTCATTTTTTTTTTGTGTGCTTGAAACAGTGCATAGATCTGTTTTGTCTTGATATCAATCTGTGCGAAATAAAAAATCTGATGGCCCCTTGCCTTAGTGGTTGGAGTCTCCTAATGGATGCTCCACCACCAATGTTCAAATCTTGTCTTAGTATGTATATAATTCATCTCACCTTGGCTATTAAATTCCAAGTGTGGGTGTTCTCTCTCGGTTTTATTGGGAGCAACTCTCTTTCTCTATTGTGAGAGTTGTAATCCATTTGTACTCTCTTCCTGATAGTGAGAGTTTTAATTAAAAAAAGAAACAAAAATCTGTTTTGAAATTAAATAAAAAAGAAAAAGAAAAATATCTACCGTACAATCAAATTTAAATAAATTTAGTTTCCAAAAAATTTAAATAAATTTAAATAAACAAATAAAAGATCTTCACCGTCCATTTTTGAGATGGACGTTGGAGATCCATTTTTTAATTATGTTTTTTTTTTTAATATATTTTTTATTTAATGAATATCTTAAAGGTTAAATAGTAATTATATGGAACAAACTAAAGGATAAAACAGTTTTTTGATCATAAGGATTAACTTAAAAATAGAGGAAACCGAAGGAATCTTTTATGCATTAGTGTCATTTCAGGGAGAAGATTAGCTAATATGAACAAACATATTCTCACCTTTTTAACGGGACAAAGGTGGGTTAGGACTTAGGAGGATGATTATTCTCCTATATTTTAAGCCTAGGAACCGTACAAAAATGCAGATATAGATAAGGCACAACTCACAAGTGAGGAAGAACATAGACGAACGACTAAGATACATACATGTGAATTGGGACGTCGAGAAGTTTATTTTTTTTCTAGGATAGTTAAGACTTAGAAGTTTCAACTACAATATATATGATCAGCATAAAATGATCATGTCGGTTTATTTCTTTATCGATCTTCAAAGTTGAAACTTCCGTCTGGGCCAGTTAATGGAGTTCAACTTTTTTTTCCCGATGAGCCCAAGCGGCTGTTGTAAATTTCTTGGCCGCGCTTGTGGGAATATTCAAGCATCTTGTCTCTTGGTGGTAATTTGCAGTCTCTGATCATTGGGTGGTCCAGGAACCTGGTTTTCCATGCTGTTATGCCTGGAAATTTTTTTGGGTCCAGAATTTCAAAGGAAGCAACTTCTCCCCAAATTGGTAGCCAGTAGGAAATCCATCCAATTGCTATGTCTAAATACCCAATTTTATCATCTCCTCCAAAATATTTCTTTCCATTCAGTTGCTCCTCTATCTTCTCCAAGGCTTCAATTGTTTCTTTCTCAGCTCTCTCTTTTTCCTCTCCTTTAGAATACATTGATGTCCATGCTACATACAACAACTAATAACCAACAATAACACAAATTTGTCATATAACTATTAGGGGATTTTCAAATTTAACCAAATATAGTTTACAAAAATCAGATATAACTAAGAATTAAAAAAAAAAAAAAAATCGTTTTTAACCGGTTGATGACCTAGTAAAACACAATCTTACCAAAATACGCTTCATTAAATCACTCTTTTTTATTATTATTATTTGATTAAAAATATCACAAATGAAGAACGGAACATATACGTGAGTCACGAAAAGGATCACAGAACAAGAACAGGAGAGAAGATGCACAACTTTAAGAGTTAAAAGGCAAAAAAAAAAAAACTATATATATATATATTGTGACGATAGAAATATTTGACAGCAAGAAACACTAACCTTCTCTTCAGCAAATCTAGCCCAAAATCTTGCCATAGCTCTCTGATAAGGATCTTGTGGCAGCAATGGATTCTGTTTCCAAGTCTCGTCTATGTATTCGAGAATAACAAACGACTCAGCGATGACCTTCTGGTCATGAACAAACACAGGGACCTTTTTATGAACTGGGTTGAGTTCAAGAAGCCTGTTGGTCTTGTTGAAGATATCTTCTTCTATGTATTCGAATTCAACACCCTTTAGCTTCAACGCCCATTCTACTCTGAACACAAATGGACTAACCCAAAACCCCACAAGCTTGATCTCTTCTGTTGCCATTCTCAATTTTGTTTGTGATTGCTGCTCTGTTCGTGGTGTGCTGCACTTCTATATTTATATAGAGATCTCTATGTCAAAATTTCAAAACTAGACTTTTGACTTTTGAGACTATATTTTTGACTAATAGGACACTTGGGACACTCTCTATTGTCAGTTCATCCTTACAATAAATATATCAGGACGAAGAATGTGAAACACAGATTATAAAAAAGTTTTGAAAAGTGCATACAATTTGAGTTAAAGTATGTAAATTTAATGGTCCACATTTTTCGTAATATTATATTTATTATCAGAACAAACTGATAATAGAAAATCTGTTCTAAGCCTCGTGAATTGACTAGTGGCATTGTTATTGTTGTTGTTGTTTTTTTATTTATTTATTTTTTTGACAATGTCTATTAATCCGGGACCAGCCACTGATCTACAAGTCATTTACACAAGCCTCAAACACGTTCATCTATCAATATAGCTACGCCCTTGTTGGCAGCCGCATTGTTGTTGTAATTTTATGATTGGGCCATATATATATATAACACTTATAAATAGGGCTTGATCCATTAATGAGAAGGATAAAATATTTATTATCTTTCTTATTTAGTTATATTATTTAAAAATTAGTCCACCGTATTAAATTACATTATTCCATCAATGACCATCAATGACATGGATCCCCACCTCTTGTCCACTTGAAAGACCAATAACATTTCACCGCTTAAATGTGTGGAGAAGAGATTTGCTTCTAACTTAACAGCCAAGTCTTTGGTGTTGGGTGGCAAGGGAAATTACAATAAAGACCCCTATGTTTGTTTGCCTATATATATGGCGTGGGCTTTCTATTGTAAGGGTTGGTGACTCTTAAAATCAATACAGAGATATTTCTCTCGTTTCTCAATTCTCTCATTCCTCTTTGGGAAAGAATCATTTTCCCCTATATAGTTTACCATATTTGATAGATTGACCCATCTAGTTTCATTAATGGTCAATCTACCTTTCGGAATGCAAAATATTAGACAATTTCCCCATTCCGTTAGGTTTTCTGTTGAAAAAAGGCATTGACAGTTAATTACTATTGTAAAAATAAAAAACTAATATTTTAAAAACAGATTTAATATATGTGGAAATGGTGGGAAATGTCACATTTTCAGCTGATTTGGTGGAAAAGTGAGTGCTTTAATAATTTAAGTTTAAAAGGCACTAAAGTAAGTGATTTCCAAAAATGCCCTTACTTTACACACATTCTCTTACTTTGATTTTTTTTTTTTTTTTTTAATTCTTTCATCTTCTTCATAGAAGTTTGTTTTAACAGACCTCCAATGGAGGTTGAACATCAATACATCTTTATTGAATAATTAGTTTAGTGGGTACGCAGACGCAATTGGGGGTAGGGGGCGCAGAGCTTTTTTTTTTTTTTTTCAATTTAGTTTGATTTGTTGAGTAGACACATTGGTTGTGGGTATGGTTATGGTTTTAATTTATGTAGAAGAAGATGAAGATCTGGATTTCCGAGCCTTTTAATGCTTTTTCCGAGCCTATTGAAACACTCTCCGAGCCTTTTGAAAAGTCTTGGAGAACAATTGAAAAGGCTCGAGCCTTTTCATTTTTTCCCCGAGCGTTTTCATGTGTTATCCAAGTATTTTTTTTAGATCTTCGAGCCTTTTGAAGCCTTTTCCGAGCTTTTTCATGCCTTTCCTGAGCCTTTTCATGCCTTTCCCGAGGTTTTTCATGTAAAGCGTTTCCCAAGCCTTTTCATGTAATGTCTTCCCAGAGCCTTTTGAAGTCTTACCCGAGCCTTTTCATGTAATGTCTTCCCCGAGCCTTTTGAAGCATTTTCCGAGCCTTTCATGTGTTTTCCGAGCCTTTTCATTTGTTCTCCGAGCCTTTTCAACAATTATTTTTTTGTTAATTTTGAACCTCCGAGCCTTTTCATGTGTTCTCCGAGACTTTTCATGTGTTCTCCGAGCCTTTTCAACAATTTTTTTTTTTTCACACAACAGTTTAAGGTTTACAAAAGAGGGTTTTAAATTGAAAAAAAAAAACAACAACAACAACAACTAATAAGAGGGTTTGTATCTCAGATGCAATTAACAAAGGCTCGGATATAAAAAAGGTCGCTATTGTGTTTGGTCGTGGTCATCGACGGTGACATACGCATGCTCATGCTCCACCGTCATCCATTGATGGAGGATTTTGAAAGAAAAGAAAAGAAAAGAAAAAAACCAAAATGGTGAAGAAGGTTACTGTGGGGGGCATTTTTGTCCGTTCACCCTAATAGGTGTCTTTTAAACTTAATTATTAAAGTGGTAACTTTCTTATAAAACCCGGTCCAAATAGTGACAAAAAAATTTTGAACCCTTTAATATATATATATATATAACAAATTTATAAGAGAACAAAATGATAGAGATTGTTTGATTTGATCGCATCATTCATTCTATGACTAACAAATACAAAATGGTAATAGAATAAATGGGTGAATTCTTCAATAGAAGTCACATAATCAAGTTAAACTAGAAATAAATATCATAACTAAAAACAAAAAGCAAATTTACCCAACATGTAAAACTCAAAATGCAAATGTAATGAAACTCAGATCCTCAAGTTACACAACAAAATATCTGAAATCTTGCTAAGCTTATTAACTCATCTAATTAGTCAACTCAGTTTGACTACACACTAAAAAGAACTCAAGATCCAATAAACTTTTCTCCTCCATTTTATGAGTAACCAAACAAAGAGCAATGCAAGAAGAAACTTGCATATACACCTGTTGTCTTTTCAGGCTCATTCACTTCCTCTTGATGCATTGATATGTGCCACGATGGGAAGGGACTTAGGGCTTGTTTGGTTGGGTTTTTGAAAAACGTATATTCGTAAAAGGTCTACTTATAGTAGATCTAATTGAAATAAAGCTTTTGAAAAAAATAAAAATAGTTATTTGGTTGGTAATTAAAAAAGCACTTTTATAGCAGTAAACCGTTTGGTTGGAAAATCTCAAAAAGTCTACTGAGGTAATAAATTACTGAAAATGACATATTATTTAGCTTAGTAGTTATTGTTAGTGGACATAAAGGGGATCCATGATGAGTCATGGCCACATGTAGGGGTGGGCATTTAATGGATCGGTTCACTTGAAAAGTGAACTGATAAAAAACCGATAATATTCGATTTTTGAAAAAATGAACCAATCCGATAAAATTGAAAAGTGTGAACCGATCAAAAATCAATTGAACCGGTTTGGTTCGGTTCGGTTCGGTTCGGTTCGGTTTTTTCGGTTTTGGGCCTATTTGACCAAATTACTGGGCTTTAATTTTTAAAATCTGTCATGGTTAGAAAATTTGAAAAAACACAAATTTTTGAAAGATTGTGGTACATTCTTTTACAAAGATATTTTCATTGTGATAAGAAAGAATTCTCGAACTAGTTTAACTGAAAGCACAAGGGAATTTCCATATGTTTATCAATATTTTTTCCTCTTTGGCTAAAAAGTAATGTTATAGATGTATGATTATAGGTGTGGTCAGTGCGTGTGTGTGTGTATATACATTTTGTGTGTTCAGTTTGTTTCACTTGCTGCTATTAGTTTTAATTTCAAAGAAATTTAGGCTATTTCCAAGCTTTTTTTATTGTATTAAATCATTTTAATAGTTGTGTGAAATCACTTAACATGGCAGAATTTCAAGCATATTATGAAGCAGTTACAGGGGGCTATTATCATTTTATAAATTTTATAAAACATATACAATCTGAAACATATACAATCTGACATTTTCATCAATTTTATAAAGGCAACACCCAAAAAAAAGGTAAAGAGGTAGAAGATACTGATAGTGATAGGATTCGTAAAAATGTAGGTATTTTTTATTATATATACCGGTTTTCGGTTCGGTTCACCGGTTCGAACCCTTGAACCAGAAACCGAACTGGAATATCCGATTTTTTTAAAAACCAAACGAACCGAACTGAACCGATGAGCAATAAAAAATCGAAAAAAAAACCGATTTGACCGGTTCGGTTCGGTTCACTAGTTTTTTGCCCACACCTAGCCACATGCATGGGAGAGTGGTGTGTTCCACAATCTTGCTAGTGGGAGCATATCCCTATTATTTTGTTATCGGTTTATCAATTTACTTCTTGTATTATTTCCTTCCTCATTCACAACAATCTCAGCCTATAAATAGTTGAATGCTATTGTATTGAGTTTAGGTTGAAATATATAAAAATAACCTTTCCCTGCTTCTCTCTAAATTCTTCTATTTCTCTCTAAATTCTGCTCATTTGTATTTGATACACATCAATTGGTATCAGAGCAGTTCAGTCCCATGAACACACGTTTTCGTAACAGAATCTATGAAGTCCTAACTCGTCATGAGTCTACCTTTGTCCAAATCCAAAATACCCTCCAAACCATTAGGGATGAACTCCAATCTCTATCATTTTCTCAAACAAAATTAGCCACCTATCTTTCGATATTTTTTGATGATACATATATATCGGTAGAGGTTTTTATCGATTTTGATAAACCACAGATATTTGATGATTATGTATTTGAGAAAATCTCAAATAAAAGCAATTCACATTTTATGTATTGTTTTTACGAGTTACACATTTCCCTTACCACGCAATCAACCTCCCGACCCTCCGCACCATGCTGGACCGCAGTGACACCCATCTGAAGTTATCCTTCCCTACTTTCGGCTACAATGACTCGTAAGGATGGATTTTCTAATATGCACAATATGTTGATTTCAAGCACATACAATCAACCAAATTTGGAGACTTTCTTAATTGTGGTGAATCCAACAAGTGGGAACTCCCGGTAGACTTATTCAAAATTTATCCTTGTCCACAAGGATAATTTGGGAAGGATGGAATGATATGTGCCACGATGGGAAGAGACTTAGTCATTAGCTTGGTAGTTATTGTTAGTGGACATAAAGGGGATCCATGATGAGTAATGGCCACATGCATGGGAGAGTGGTGTGTTCCACGATCTTGCTAGTGGGAGCATATCCCTATTATTTTGTTATCAGTTTATCGGTTTACATAAATGAAGCATAAATTTAAATAAAGTTCAAATTAGCATAAATATTTAATTTAAATTTCAAAATTGAGTATAAATATTAATGGTGTAATTGAAATTAACTATAAATATAAAAATTCACCATTTTGATTTCTAAGCATAAATATATAAAATAAAATAAAATACATAATAACTATCTAAGCGTAAGTAGTCTAAGAATAAATATTAAAATTAAAAACTAAGCATAAATATATTAAGCAAGTAAGCATAAGCCTTAAATATTTAATTTCAAAACTTAGCATAAGTATACTAAACATAAATATTTATTTTAAATTTAAAAATTGAGTTTAAATAATATTGGTGTAATTGAAATTAAATAGAAATATAAAATTCACCATTTTGATTTTTGAGCATAAATATATAAAATAAAATAAAATACATAATTTTATGATTTATGAAGCATAAAAATTTAAATTAACAACTAAGCACAAATATAAAACCTAACTACCTAAGCATTGGTAGGGTTAAAGAAGGTATTAGGGGTAGGGTTGGCCAATCGGGAAATGGGGGAAGTCTCCCCACCCCCATCCCCATTTTCCCATTTTTCTCATTTTTCCCCGTTTCCCTTGTTTAAGTAACAACCAACAAGCAAAAGTGATAAACAAATCAAACAAGTGAACAACAAATCTACAAAGTCTACAAACACAAATACCCACTAGTACTTCATAATATGTACTAAAAACATTCATAATATACATTAAAAAAAATTCATTTATAATAAACAATTTAAAAAAAAAAAAATCAAACTTCGAAAGTCGGAGTTTGTCTTCTCATAACCTGCAACTGCAAGAAAAACAAAGAAAAAAAATTATTCACTTTAATTGCATACTCTGAAAAACAAGAGAAATCACAATAAATAATAATAGAACTAAAATCTTTGATTTCAACAAACAAATAATAGAACTACGGTCTTTGATTTCAACAAACAAACAAAGAAATGTAATGACGTCGGAGCAAGCAAAAAAAAAAAAAAAAACCTAGTGAAATGTATCGGAGATGAAGGAATAGAGACAATGTGCAGCAAAGAAGGAAACAACGAAGACCGACAAACAGAGATGAGAAATGGCAAAGACATGTGCAGCGGTGGCTGATGTGTGAGAGAGGAAATGGTGAGCGGCTAAATGAAATGAATGAGAGAAAAAAGGATTTAGGGTTTGAGGTTTCAACTAGAGAGGTGAGAAAGGAATTATGAGTTAGATAGGGTTAGATTTTTAAGTTATAAAGATGTATATATAGTTAGTAAGAATAAAAATATTGAAAAAATAAAAATAAAAATATATTAATATATTATATATAATATTTGGGGGATATGGGGAAATGGGAATGGGGGCACCTATCCCCATTTTCCACCAAAAATTTCCCCCCAAAATGGGATGGGGGAGCAGGGATTTTAGGCCCCGAGGGAAAATGACCATCCCTATATATAGGGTGGGGCTGAGGTGATCTTTTGTTCCATATATTGGAGTCTTTAGGTGGGGCTGAGGTGATTGAGTTTGACTAGAGACTTTGTTTGTTCGGGTGTCAATTGATGTTTTTTTTTCCATTTCCACGGCATGTGTGCGGTGCAGTAACTGGTGGTTTTCTGGCAACTGTCCATCAGTAGTTTCCAGTGATCCTCTGTGTTTTCGCACGGCTTATGCCCTGTTCAAGCTTGGATGGTCTTTTCAGCGTGGCGTCGCAATTTTTCACAGTGTTTTTCCACTCTTCTGGTGCGGTTTGTGCGCTCTGGTGTTCCAGTGGTTTTTCTGCTCTTCTGGCGTCGTTTACGTACCATGGTTCTCATAGATGGTGTCGCGTGTGGATGATTATTGGTTCCTTTGCTAGGCTTTTGGCTCTTGTTTGGGTCTTGTGTTTTGTGTGGCTTGTGTTGGTGTTTTGTTGTGTTCTTGCCTCTGTTTCTCCGGATTTTGTTGTTCGTTTCATTTTGTTTTTTTGCCTTTTGCGATATTTGCCATTAAAAAAAAAGTAAAACCTAAGAATAAATATTAAAATTAAAAACTAAGTATAAATATTAATTATAAAATCTAAGAATAAAAATACTAAGAAATTAAGCATAAATATTAAAAATAAAACCTAAGCATAAATATTTAATTTCAAAACTATGCCTAAATACTAAATATAAATTAAAACTGTGCATAAATATTAAATATAAAACTTAAGAATAAAAATACTAATCATAAATATTAAATTTAAAAACTAAGCATAAAATTAAATGATAAAATTTAAAGAAAAAAGAAATTACCTTTGTAATTTGTACTTGGTAGAAGAAATGCCTAGACCGAAAAGAATGGGAGTAGAGAAATATTAGGTGGAGAGATTACAGAGTGGAGAATAAAGATAGAAATCAGAAAATAAAGAATTATTGAATTATATTATAGAATAATAGTTAGAGATTAGAGAATAGATATTAGAGAGTATGATAGTAGCTAGTAGAGAGAGAGAGAGAGAGAGAGAGTATGAAAATTGGAATGGGTAGGGTATTTAATTATTTATAGGAAAAGGGAAATGTGGGTAAAAATGTAAAATGGTAATTTAAAAGGGTTGTTTTTGTAATGTTGGTGGCCAACGGTCAAATTTTTTTTAAAATGAAAATAAAGTCAATGATCAGTTAGCCAATTTGGTGGGCCAACGGTCAGTTCACCGTGCCGGCACGGCATGCCGACCGTTGGTCCTAGCACGAGGGCGAACCGGGCCAACCGGGCCATGCCGTGCCGCACGGCAGGTCGGCAAGCTTGGCCTCGCATGGCACGGGACCTTGTGCCGTGCTCGGCAAGGCCCAGCCCACCTCATTTGCGGGCCTTAAAGGGCAGGGCATGCCAAGCCCAGCTGAAATTGCTACTAGTACCCTAAACACAATTTGATCCGATATTAGTTACACAACACCTTATAAATGTTTATCGTAATTATTCACTAGTCATGTTGAAAAAAAAAAATCAAAATCAAAATCAAAATTACTAATGTTATGTAGCTAATTCCACAATATTATGTAACTAAATTAATCTAGTTTCGTAATGTTGTGGAATCAATTCCACAACGTTATATAACTTCAATCTTGAAACAAGGATGATGTTTACGTGCCATTTATTTTAAGCTTAGCAAACCAAAAAAAGTGATATAGTTAAGGCCTAAGGGAGGAAGAACATAAATGAATATCAAAGGAGGTAATACATGCTAATTGGGACGTCGACAATAAACAAGATAAAATCAAAAACATCCAACACGATGCACAGCTAGCTACACATGGAATTTTGTCAGTTTAGTAAACAGAAGATAAAAACAATCAAAACAATAATTAATGATAAAAATAGAAAACTCTTTATTTATAATAACAATAGAACACTCCCTTGTTTATAAGGCTAAAAAGATATTCTCTTTATTTTATTTTTCTAGGATAGTAAGACAAAGAAGTTTCAACTACGGTATACCGTATATATGATCATCACGTCAATTTATTTAAGTATTAATCTTCAAAGTTGAAACTTCCGTCTGGGCCAGTTGATGGAGTTCAACTTTATTTTCCCGATGAGCCCAAGCGGCTGTTGTAAATTTCTTGGCTGCGCTTGTGGAAATATTCAAGCATCTTGTCTCTTGGTGGTAAGCTGTCTCTTATCACTGGGTGGTCCAGGAACCTGGTTTTCCAGGCTGTTATGCCTGGAAATTTTTTTGGGTCCAGAATTTCAAAGGACCCAACTTCTCCCCAAATTGGTAGCCAGTAGGAAATCCATCCAATTGCTATATCTAAATACCCAATTTTGTCATCTCCTCCAAAATATGTCTTTTCATTCAGTTGCTCCTCTATCTTCTCCAAGGCTTCTAGTGTTTCTTTCTCGGCTCTCTCTTTTTGCTCTCCTTTAGACCACATTGATGTCCATGCTGCATCCAACAACTAATAACCAACAATAACACAAAGTTGTTATACAATTATTAGGGGATTTTCAAATTTAACCAAATATATATAATTTACAAAAATCAGTTCATATATTGTGACGATAGAGATATTTGACTGCAAGAAACACTAACCTTCTCTTCAGCAAATCTAGCCCAAAATCTTGCCATAGCTCTCTGATAAGGATCTTGTGGCAGCAACGGATTCTGTGTCCACGTCTCATCTATGTATTCAAGTATAACAAAAGACTCAGCGATGACTTTCTGGTCATGAACAAACACAGGGACCTTTTTATGAACTGGGTTCAGTTCAAGAAGCCTGTTGGTCTTGTTGAAGATATCTTCTTCTATGTACTCGAATTCAACACCTTTTAGCTTCAACGCCCATTCTACTCTGACCACAAATGGACTAACCCAAAACCCCACTAGCTTGATCACTTCTGTTGCCATTCTCAATTTTGTTTGCTGCTTTCTTTGTGATGTGCTACATTGCTCCTTGATCAATCGAACATTTATATAGAGATTCTCTAAAGTAAAGTGACTTTTGAAATTTCAAAACAAGACTTTTCGAGACGACAAATTTTGACTAACGGGGACACCTTTTTGCTTTTTGTTTTTTTTTTTCTTGTTTGTTGAATACACTAACGGGACACTTGCCACCAAGCAAATACGTACAAATGGTATATAGTAATATCAGATTTCCATAAATGGATTATAGTGATCTATATTAGTTGAATATTTGGACAAATTGGATTATAGTGAATTCATTTGAATGTTTAGAATATCATTTGAATGTTTGGACAAAGTAACATTAAACCATAAGCAAATGTTTCTTAAAAGCAAATGTTGCAGTCGCGAGCGTTTTGGCATCAACCATTTTCATTTCATTAACTCCAATTTTCATAGAAAATATATTTCTCTTGTTACAGACTTTTTAATATATGTTTTAGTACAAATTTCACTGTCAAGAGTTTCCTTGCCAAGAGCATCTCTAATATATTATATCAAAATTTACACCAATTTAGTGTTAAAAGAGTATTTTGGGAGAATATATTTATATCAATTTTTTTTTTTCACTCTAATGTTGTACACCAAAAGAGCTCTTTAAAGAGCTCTTTATATTTATTTTGATGGGTTGGTTTGATGTTTTGAGTTTTCTTTCTTTTCAATCTGTCGAGAGATCTAGAATTAAGTGACGCGTGCGCTTACGTTTCAGTACAAGAAAGCTGGTGCTTTCAAGTTTCAACATAGATAATTTATAATAACCTAATAATTAAGGATTAATTTTATGTACATAGAGTCTAGAGATAATAAATCACCTTGAAATCCGTATCTCAAGATGGTTTGAACCGGCCGGTTCCACGAAATCTGGAATCAGAATCGAAATCGGAAAACCAGATTTTCTGTTTCCAGTTTTGGTTTTTAAGGTTCGATTCCCTGATTTGAACTAGAACCATGTCAGGATTAGTCACATCTCACTTGGGAGTGCATTTTTGCTCACCCGCACTAACTATGGTGAACAATTACCACTCATTCCAGGTATTGACACGTGTCTCAAACTTAACCCAAAGTCTAAAGTTAACTCAAAGTTTATAACATGTGTCAACATCTGGAGTAGATAATAATGGTTCACCCTAGTTAGTGTGGGTAAGCAAAAATGCACTCTTTCACCTGGCCCAATGCTCGCATCTTAACCATGCACGCATCCACGCGTCCACCTTTAAATTTAACCAAAGAGCGCCGTTGTTTATCAATTGAAGTTGAAAAACGCTTAAACGCTGCCGTTTAATGCTTATCCTACATTGGCTTTATCATTTTTTTTTCCTGCACAAATAACTCCCTCTCTACACACTTGGAAGCCTCCACCACCACGGTTCAACACCCATTGTGTACATGTATATATTTATATAATTTGTCCCCTATGGCCTTTAATCCCAAGGGTGGGTGTTGTCCTACCAATTGTGGACTCTCTCTCCCCGCTCGTGGGAGCTGTAGTTCGAGCTGCACTAGTAGAGTTCAATCTCACCTGGTCCAGCAGTTGTTGTAAATTCAAAAAATAATAATAATAATAAAAAAATAACTCCGTCTCTGCAGTTCCTATCACTCCACCCTCACTTTACTCATTTTTGTTGTAATCTTTGACATCGATCTGAATCAATGGCCAAGGATTCAGTTCGTGTTCTCATTACCGAAGCTACCGGTACTATAATATGTCTCTCTATCGTCTTTCTTTTTGCTTGTTATTTTGACGTAGATCTAGTCATTTTTCGTTTTTTTTTTTTTTTTTTTTTGCTTGAAACGGTGTATAGATCTGTTTTGTCTTGATATCAATATGTGCGAAATAAAAAATCTGTTTTAAAATTAAATAAAAAAAATAAGCTTAAAAAAATTTAAATAAAAAATAAAAAAGAAAAATATCTACCGTACAATCAAATTTAAATAAATTTAGTTTCAAAAAAATTTAAATAAATTTAAATAAATAAATAAATAAAAGATCTCCACCATCCATTTTTGAGATGGACGGTGGAGATACATTTTTCAATTTTTTTTTTTTTTGTATTTTTTAAATATATTTTTTGTTTAAATAAGGCATAAGGGAGGAAGAACATAGACGAACAACAAAGATACATACATGCGAATTGGGACGTCGAGAAGTTTATTTTTTTTCTAGGATAGTTAAGACTTAGAAGTTTCAACTACGATTATATGATCAGCATAAAATGATCAAGTCGGTTTATTTCTTTATCAATCTTCAAAGTTGAAACTTCCGTCTGGGCCAGTTGGTGGAGTTCAACTTTATTTTCCCGATGAGCCCAAGCGGCTGTTGTAAATTTCTTGGCCGCGCTTGTGGAAATATTCAAGCATCTTGTCTCTTGGTGGTAATTTGCAGTCTCTGATCACTGGGTGGTCCAGGAACCTGGTTTTCCATGCTGTTATGCCTGGGAATTTTTTTGGGTCCAGAATTTCAAAGGAAGCAACTTCTCCCCAAATTGGTAGCCAGTAGGAAATCCATCCAATTGCTATGTCTAAATACCCAATTTTATCATCTCCTCCAAAATATTTATTTCCATTCAGTTGCTCCTCTATCTTCTCCAAGGCTTCAATTGTTTCTTTCTCTGCTCTCTCTTTTTCCTCTCCTTTAGAACACATTGATGTCCCTGCTGCATACAACAACTAATAACCAACAATAACACAAATTTGTCATATAACTATTAGGGGATTTTCAAATTTAACCAAATATAGTTTACAAAAATCAGATATAACTAGGAAATTAAAAAAAAAAAAAAAAATCGTTTTTAACCGGTTGATGACCAATTAAAACACAATCTTACCAAAACTCACTTCATTAAAACACACTCTTTTTTTTTATTTGATTGAAAATATCACAAATGAAGAACGGAACATATACGTGAGTCACGAAAAGGATCACAGAACAAGAACAAGAGAGAAGATGCACAAGTTAAAGAGTTCAAAGGCAAAAAAAAACTATATATATATATATATATTGTGACGATAGAAATATTTGACAGCAAGAAACACTAACCTTCTCTTCAGCAAATCTAGCCCAAAATCTTGCCATAGCTCTCTGATAAGGATCTTGTGGCAGCAATGGATTCTGTTTCCAAGTCTCGTCTATGTATTCGAGAATAACAAACGACTCAGCGATGACCTTCTGGTCATGAACAAACACAGGGACCTTTTTATGAACTGGGTTGAGTTCAAGAAGCCTGTTGGTCTTGTTGAAGATATCTTCTTCTATGTATTCGAATTCAACACCCTTTAGCTTCAACGCCCATTCTACTCTGAACACAAATGGACTAACCCAAAACCCCACAAGCTTGATCTCTTCTGTTGCCATTCTCAATTTTGTTTGTGATTGCTGCTCTGTTCGTGGTGTGCTGCACTTCTATATTTATATAGAGATCTCTATGTCACTTTTGAAATTTCAAAACTAGACTTTTGACTTTTGAGACTATATTTTTGACTAATAGGACACTTGGGACACTCTCTATTGTCAGTTCATCCTTACAATAAATATATCAGGACGAAGAATGTGAAACACAGATTATAGAGAAGTTTTGAAAAGTGCATCTAATTTGAGTTAAAATATGTAAATTTAATGGTCCACATTTTTCGTAATATTATATTTATTATCAGAATAAACTGATAATAGAAAATCTGTTCTAAGCCTCGTGAATTGACTAGTGGCATTGTTATTGTTGTTGTTGTTTTTTTATTTATTTATTTTTTTGACAATGTCTATTAATCCGGGACCAGCCATTGATCTACAAATCGTTTACCCAAGCCTCAAGCACGTTCATCTATCAACATAGCTACTCCCTTGTTAGCAGCCACATTGTTGTTGTAATTTTATGATTGGGCCATATATATATATATATATATATAACACTTATAAATAGGGCTTGATCCATTAATGAGAAGGATAAAATATTTATTATCTTTCTTATTTAGTTATATTATTTAAAAATTAGTCCACCGTATTAAATTACATTACTCCATCAATGTCCATCAATGACATGGATCCCCACCACTTGCCCACTTGAAAGACCAATAACATTTCACCTAGGGATGGCAATTAGACCCAGACCCGCGAGACCCGACCCGGACCCGACCCGCGTGGGTCGGGTCTGGGTCCTCACATTCGGGTTACGGGTCGGGTCTGGGTCTAAAATATTAGACCCGATTCGGGTCCGGGTCGGGTCCGGGTCTGGGTCTATAGACCCGGACCCGGACCCGTAGACCCGAATAGTGAGTTTTTTTAAAAAAATAAAAAAAAATTGAAGAATTTGAAATTGAAATTGAATGCAAATAATAATATTCCCCTTTTATGTCCTATATTTATTAATTTTTTTATTTAGTTATTTATATATTTAAGTATATATATTTTTTTAGTTTTTTTTTTTTTTTTTTTTGGTTCATGGGTCCGCGGGTCCGCGGGTCCAGACCCAGACCCGCGAATTTTCATGGGTCCTCAGTCGGGTCTGGGTCTTCCTAAGACCCGCGGGTCCAGACCCGAACCCGAACCCGAATTTTTTCATGGGTCTGGGTCCGGGTCTGGGTCCAATTTTTTTTGTCGGGTCCGGGTCTGGGTCCAGTAGGACCCGACCCGAACCCGACCCATTGCCATCCCTAAATTTTCACCGCTTAAATGTGTGGAGAAGAGATTTGCTTCTAACTTAACAGCCAAGTCTTTGGTGTTGGGTGGCAAGGGAAATTACAATAAAGACCCCTATGTTTGTTTGCCTATATATATGGTGTGGGCTTTCTATTGTAAGCGTTGGTGACTCTTAAAATCAACACAGAGATATTTCTCTCGTTTCTCAACTCTCTCATTACTCTTTGGGAAAGAATCATTTTCCCCTATATAGTTTACCATATTTGATAGATTGACCCATCTAGTTTCATTAATGGTCAATCTACCTTTCGGAATGCAAAATATTAGACAATTTCCCCATTCCGTTAGGTTTTTTGTTAAAAAAAGGCATTGACAGTTAATTACTATTGTAAAATTAAAAAACTAATATTTTAAAAACAGATTTAATATATGTGGAAATGGTGAGAAATGTCACATTTTTCAGCTGATTTGGTGGAAAAGTGAGTGCTTTAATAATTTAAGTTTAAAAGGCACTAAAGTAAGTGATTTCCAAAAATGCCCTTACTTTACACACATTCTCTTACTTTGATTTTTTTTTTTTTTATTCTTTCATCTTCTTCATAGAGGTTTGTTTTAACAGACCTCCAATGGAGGTTGAACATCAATACATCTTTATTAAATAATTAGTTTAGTGGGTACGCAGACACAATCGGGGGTAGGGGGCGTAGAGCTTTTTTTTTTTTTTTTTTTTTCAATTTAGTTTGATTTGTTGAGCAGACAC
Source organism: Acer campestre (assembly GCA_954870605.1). Classification (NCBI taxonomy): domain Eukaryota; kingdom Viridiplantae; phylum Streptophyta; class Magnoliopsida; order Sapindales; family Sapindaceae; genus Acer; species Acer campestre. The sequence goes on along the minus strand of OX940811.1, from coordinate 10,638,597 downwards.
ATTGGTTGTGGGTATGGTTATGGTTTTAATTTATGTAGAAGAAGATGAAGATCTGGGTTTCCGAGCCTTTTAATGCTTTTTCCGAGCCTATTGAAACACTCTCCGAGCCTTTTGAAAAGTCTTGGAGAACAATTGAAAAGGCTCGAGCCTTTTCATTTGTTCCCCGAGCGTTTTCATGTGTTATCCAAGTATTTTTTTAGATCTCCGAGCCTTTTGAAGCCTTTTCCGAGCTTTTTCATGCCTTTCCTGAGCCTTTTCATGCCTTTCCCGAGGTTTTTCATGTAAAGCGTTTCCCAAGCCTTTTCATGTAATGTCTTCCCCGAGCCTTTTGAAGCCTTACCCGAGCCTTTTCATGCCTTTCCCGAGCCTTTTCATGTAATGTCTTCCCCGAGCCTTTTGAAGCATTTTCCGAGCCTTTCATGTGTTTTCCGAGCCTTTTCAACAATTATTTTTTTTGTTAATTTTGAACCTCCGAGCCTTTTCATGTGTTCTCCGAGACTTTTCATGTGTTCTCCGAGCCTTTTCAACAATCATTTTTTTTTCACACAGCAGTTTAAGGTTTACAAAAGAGGGTTTTAAATTGAAAAAAAAAAAAAAACAACAACATCTAATAAGAGGGTTTGTATCTCAGATGCAACTAACAAAGGCTCGGATATAAAAAAGGTCGCTATTGTGTTTGGTCGTGGTCATCGACGGTGACATACGCATGCTCATGGTCCACCGTCATCCATTGATGGAGGATTTTGAAAGAAAAGAAAAGAAAAGAAAAAAACCAAAATGGTGAAGAAGGTTACTGTGGGGGGCATTTTTGTCCGTTCACCCTAATAGGTGCCTTTTAAACTTAATTATTAAAGTGGTAACTTTCTTCCAAAACCCGGTCCAAATAGTGACAAAAAAATTTGAACCCTTTAATATATATATATATAACAAATTTATAAGAGAACAAAATGATAGAGATTGTTTGATTTGATCGCATCATTCATTCTATGACTAACAAATACAAAATGGTAATAGAATAAATGGGTGAATTCTTCAATAGAAGTCACATAATCAAGTTAAACTAGAAATAAATATCATAACTAAAAACAAAAAGCAAATTTACCCAACATGTAAAACTCAAAATGCAAATGTAATGAAACTCAGATCCTCAAGTTACACAACAAAATATCTGAAATCTTGCTAAGCTTATTAACTCATCTAATTAGTCAACTCAGTTTGACTACACACTAAAAAGAACTCAAGATCCAATAAACTTTTCTCCTCCATTTTATGAGTAACCAAACAAAGAGCAATGCAAGAAGAAACTTGCATATACACCTGTTGTCTTTTCAGGCTCATTCACTTCCTCTTGATGCATTGATATGTGCCACGATGGGAAGGGACTTAGGGCTTGTTTGGTTGGGTTTTTGAAAAACGTATATTCGTAAAAGGTCTACTTATAGTAGATCTAATTGAAATAAAGCTTTTGAAAAAAATAAAAATAGTTATTTGGTTGGTAATTAAAAAAGCACTTTTATAGCAGTAAACCGTTTGGTTGGAAAATCTCAAAAAGTCTACTGAGGTAATAAATTACTGAAAAGGACATATTATTTAGCTTAGTAGTTATTGTTAGTGGACATAAAGGGGATCCATGATGAGTCATGGCCACATGTAGGGGTGGGCATTTAATGGATCGGTTCACTTGAAAAGTGAACCGATAATATTCGATTTTTGAAAAAATGAACCAATCCGATAAAATTGAAATGTGTGAACCGATCAAAAACCAATTGAACCGGTTTGGTTCGGTTCGATTCGTTTCGGTTTTTTCGGTTTTGGGCCTATTTGACCAAATTATTGGGCTTTAATTTTTAAAATCTGTCATGGTTAGAAAATTTGAAAAAACACAAATTTTTGAAAGATTGTGGTACATTCTTTTACAAAGATATTTTCATTGTGATAAGAAAGAATTCTCGAACTAGTTTAACTGAAAGCACAAGGGAATTTCCATATGTTTATCAATATTTTTTCCTTTTTGGCTAAGAAGTAATGTTATAGATGTATGATTATAGGTGTGGTCAGTGTGTGTGTGTGTGTATAAACATTTTGTGTGTTCAGTTTGTTTCACTTGCTGCTATTAGTTTTAATTTCAAAGCAATTTAGGTTATTTCCAAGCTTTTTTATTGTATTAAATCATTTTAATAGTTGTGTGAAATCACTTAACATGGTAGAATTTCAAGCATATTATGAAGCAGTTACAGGGGGCTATTATCATTTTATAAATTTTATAAAACATATACAATCTGAAACATATACAATCTGACATTTTCATCAATTTTATAAAGGCAACACCCAAAAAAAAGGTAAAGAGGTAGAAGATACTGATAGTGATAGGATTCGTAAAAATGTAGGTATTTTTTATTATATATACCGGTTTTCGGTTCGGTTCACCGGTTCGAACCCTTGAACCGGAAACCGGACTGGAATATCCGATTTTTTTAAAAGCGAAACGAACCGAACTGAACCGATGAGCAATAAAAAATCGGAAAAAAACCGATTTGACCAGTTCGGTTCGGTTCACTGGTTTTTTGCCCACCCCTAGCCACATGCATGGGAGAGTGGTGTGTTCCACAATCTTGCTAGTGGGAGCATATCCCTATTATTTTTTTATTGGTTTATCAATTTACTTCTTGTATTATTTCCTTCCTCATTCACAACAATCTCAGCCTATAAATAGTTGAATGCTATTGTATTGAGTTTAGGTTGAAATATATAAAAATAACCTTTCCCTGCTTCTCTCTAAATTCTTCTATTTCTCTCTAAATTCTGCTCATTTGTATTTGATACACATCAATTGGTATCAGAGCGGTTCAGTCCCATGAACACACGTTTTCGTAACAGAATCTATGAAGTCCTAACTCGTCATGAGTCTACCTTTGTCCAAATCCAAAATACCCTTCAAACCATTAGGGATGAACTTCAATCTCTATCATTTTCTCAAACACAATTAGTCACCTATCTTTCGATATTTTTTGATGATACATATGTATCGGCGGAGGTTTTTATTGATTTTGATAAACCACCGATATTTGATGATTAGGTATTTGAGAAAATCTCAAATAAAAGCAATTCACATTTTATGTATTGTTTTTACGAGTTACACATTTCCCTTACCACGCAATCAACCTCCCGACCCTCCGCACCATGCTGGACCGCAATGACACCCATCTGAAGTTATCCTTCCCTACTTTCGGCGACAATGATTCGTAAGGATGGATTTTCTAATATGCACAATATGTTGATTTCAAGCACATACAATCAACCAAATTAATTTGGAGACTTTCTTAATTGTGGTGAATCCAACAAGTGGGAACTCCCGGTAGACTTATTCAAAATTTATCCTTGTCCACAAGGATAATTTGGGGAGGATGGAATGATATGTGCCACGATGGGAAGAGACTTAGTCATTAGCTTGGTAGTTATTGTTAGTGGACATAAAGGGGATCCATGATGAGTAATGGCCACATGCATGGGAGAGTGGTGTGTTCCACGATCTTGCTAGTGGGAGCATATCCCTATTATTTTGTTATCAGTTTATCGGTTTACATAAATGAAGCATAAATTTAAATAAAGTTCAAATTAGCATAAATATTTAATTTAAATTTAAAAATTGAGTATAAATATTAATGGTGTAATTGAAATTAACTATAAATATAAAAATTCACCATTTTGATTTCTAAGCATAAATATATAAAATAAAATAAAATACATAATAACTATCTAAGCGTAAGTAGTCTAAGAATAAATATTAAAATTAAAAACTAAGCATAAATATATTAAGCAAGTAAGCATAAGCCTTAAATATTTAATTTCAAAATAAGCATAAGTATACTAAACATAAATATTTATTTTAAATTTAAAAATTGAGTTTAAATAATATTGGTGTAATTGAAATTAAATAGAAATATAAAATTCACCATTTTGATTTTTGAGCATAAATATATAAAATAAAATAAAATACATAATTTTATGATTTATGAAGCATAAAAATTTAAATTAACAACTAAGCACAAATATAAAACCTAACTGCCTAAGCATTGGTAGGGTTAAAGAAGGTATTAGGGGTAGGGTTGGCCAATCGGGAAATGGGGAAAGTCTCCCCACCCCCATCCCCATTTTCCCATTTTTCCCATTTTTCCCCGTTTCCCTTGTTTAAGTAACAACCAACAAGAAAAAGTGATAAACAAATCAAACAAGTGAACAACAAATCTACAAAGTCTACAAACACAAATACCCACTAGTACTTCATAATATGTACTAAAAACATTCATAATATACATAAAAAAAAAATTCATTTATAATAAACAATTAAAAAAAAAAATCAAACTTCGAAAGTCGGAGTTTGTCTTCTCATAACCTGCAACTGCAAGAAAAACAAAGAAAAAAAATTATTCACTTTAATTGCATACTCTGAAAAACAAGAGAAATCACAATAAATAATAATAGAACTAAAATCTTTGATTTCAACAAACAAATAATAGAACTACGGTCTTTGATTTCAACAAACAAACAAAGAAATGTAATGACGTCGGAGCAAGCAAAAAAAAAAACCTAGTGAAATGTATCGGAGATGATGGAACAGAGACAATGTGCAGCAAAAAAGGAAACAGCGAAGACCGACAAACAGAGATGAGAAATGGCAAAGACATGTGCAGCGGTGGCTGATGTGTGAGAGAGGAAATGGTGAGCGGCTAAATGAAATGAATGAGAGAAAAAAGGATTTAGGGTTTGAGGTTTCAACTAGAGAGGTGAGAAAGGAATTATGAGTTAGATAGGGTTAGATTTTAAGTTATAAAGATGTATATATAGTTAGTAAAAATAAAAATATTGAAAAAATAAAAATAAAAATATATTAATATATTATGTATAATATTTAGGGGAAATGGGGAAATGGGAATGGGGGCACCTATCCCCATTTTCCACCAAGCATTTCCCCCCCAAAATGGGATGGGGGAGTAGGGATTTTAGGCCCTGAGGGAAAATGACCATCCCTATATATATATATATATATATTGTTTGCTGGGGTGTCAATTGATGTTTTTTTTTGCCATTTCCACGGCATGTGTACGGTGCAGTAACTGGTGGTTTTCTGATCCTCTGTGTTTTCGCACGGCTTATGCCCGGTTCAAGCTTGGATGGTCTTTTCAGCGTGGCGTCGCAATTTTTCACATTGTTTTTCCGCTCTTCTGGTGTGGTTTGTGCGCTCTGGTGTTCCAGTGGTTTTTCTGCTCTTCTGGCGTCGTTTACGTACCATGGTCTAGATGGTGTCACGTGTGGTTGATTATTGGTTCCTTTGCTAGGCTTTTGGCTCTTGTTTGGGTCTTGTGTTTTGTGTGGCTTGTGTTGGTGTTTTGTTGTGTTCTTGCCTCTGTTTCTCCGGATTTTGTTGTTCGTTTCATTTTGTTTTTTTGCCTTTTGCGATATTTGCCACTCAAAAAAAAGTAAAACCTAAGAATAAATATTAAAATTAAAAACTAAGCATAAATATTAATTATAAAATCTAAGAATAAAAATACTAAGAAATTAAGCATAAATATTAAAAATAAAACCTAAGCATAAATATTTAATTTCAAAACTATGCCTAAATACTGAATATAAATTAAAACTGTGCATAAATATTAAATATAAAACTTAAGAATAAAAATACTAATCATAAATATTAAATTTAAAAACTAAGCATAAAATTAAATGATAAAATTTAAAGAAAAAAGAAATTACCTTTGTAATTTGTACTTTTTAGAAGAAATGCCTAGACCTAAAAGAATGGGAGTAGAGAAATATTAGGTGGAGAGATTACAGAGTGGTGAATAAAGATAGAAATTAGAAAATAAAGAATTATTGAATTATATTATAGAATAATAGTTAGAGATTAGAGAATAGATATTAGAGAGTATGATAGTAGCTAGTAGAGAGAGAGAGAGAGAGAGAGAGAGAGAGAGAGAGAGAGAGAGAGAGAGAGAGAGAGAGAGAGAGAGAGAGAGAGAGAGAGAGAGAGAGAGAGTATGAAAATTGGAATGTGTAGGGTATTTAATTATTTATAGGAAAAGGGAAATGTGGGTAAAAATGTAAAATGGTAATTTAAAAGGGTTGTTTTTGTAATGTTGGTGGCCAACGGTCAAAATTTTTTTTAAATGAAAATAAAGTCAATGATCAGTTAGCCAATTTGGTGGGCCAACGGTCAGTTCACCGTGCCGGCACGGCATGCCGACCGTTGGTCCTAGCACGAGGGCGAACCGGGCCAACCGGGCCATGCTGTGCCGCACGGCAGGTCGGCAAGCTTGGCCTCGCATGGCAAGGGACCTTGTGCCGTGCTCGGCAAGGCCCAACCCACCTCATTTGCGTGCCTTAAAGGGCAGGGCATGCCAAGCCCAGCTGAAATTGCTACTAGTACCCTAAACACAATTTGATCCAATATTAGTTACACAACACCTTATAAATGTTTATCGTAATTATTCACTAGTCATGTTGAAAAAAAAAAATCAAAATCAAAATCAAAATTACTAATGTTATGTAGCTAATTCCACAATATTATGTAACTAAATTAATCTAGTTTCGTAATGTTGTGGAATCAATTCCACTACGTTATATAACTTCAATCTTGAAACAAGGATGATGTTTACGTGCCATATATTTTAAGCTTAGCAAACCAAAAAAAGTGATATAGTTAAGGCCTAAGGGAGGAAGAACATAAATGAATATCAAAGGAGGTAATACATGCTAATTGGGACGTCGACAATAAACAAGATAAAATCAAAAACATCCAACACGATGCACAGCTAGCTACACATGGAATTTTGTCAGTTTAGTAAACAGAAGATAAAAACAATCAAAACAATAATTAATGATAAAAATAGAAAACTCTTTATTTATAATAACAATAGAACACTCCCTTGTTTATAAGGCTAAAAAGATATTCTCTCTATTTTATTTTTCTAGGATAGTAAGACAAAGAAGTTTCAACTACGGTATATATGATCATCACGTCAATTTATTTAAGTATTAATCTTCAAAGTTGAAACTTCCATCTGGGCCAGTTGATGGGGTTCAACTTTATTTCCCCGATGAGCCAAAGCGGCTGTACCATTCTGGGCTGCGCTTGTGGAAATATTCAAGCATCTTGTCTCTTGGTGGTAAGCTGTCTCTTATCACTGGGTGGTCCAGGAACCTGGTTTTCCAGGCTGTTATGCCTGGAAATTTTTTTGGGTCCAGAATTTCATAGGACCCAACTTCTCCCCAAATTGGTAGCCAGTAGGAAATCCATCCAATTGCTATGTCTAAATACCCAATTTTGTCATCTCCTCCAAAATATGTCTTTCCATTCAGTTGCTCCTCCATCTTCTCCAAGGCTTCTAGTGTTTCTTCTCGGCTGTCTCTTTTTGCTCTCCTTTAGACCACATTGATGTCCATGCTGCATTCAACAACTAATAACCAACAATAACACAAAGTTGTTATACAATTATTAGGGGATTTTCAAATTTAACCAAATATATATAATTTACAAAAATCAGTTCATATATTGTGACGATAGAGATATTTGACTGCAAGAAACACTAACCTTCTCTTCAGCAAATCTAGCCCAAAATCTTGCCATAGCTCTCTGATAAGGATCTTGTGGCAGCAATGGATTCTGTGTCCACGTTTCATCTATGTATTCAAGTATAACAAAAGACTCAGCGATTACTTTCTGGTCATGAACAAACACAGGGACCTTTTTATGAACTGGGTTCAGTTCAAGAAGCCTGTTGCTCTTGTTGAAGATATCTTCTTCTATGTACTCGAATTCAACACCTTTTAGCTTCAACGCCCATTCTACTCTGACCACAAATGGACTAGCCCCAAACCCCATTAGCTTGATCACTTCTGCTGCCATTCTCAATTTTGTTTGCTGCTCTGTTTGTGATGTGCTGCATTGCTACTTGATCAATCGTACATTTATATAGAGATTCTCTAAAGTAAAGTGACTTCTGAAATTTCAAAACAAGACTTTTCGAGACGACAAATTTTGACTAACGGGGACACTTTTTTGCTTTTTGTTTTTTTTTTTCCTTGTTTGTTGAATAGACTAACGGGACACTTGCCACCAATCAAACACGTACAAATGGTATATAGTAATATCAGATTTCCATAAATGGATTATAGTGATCTATATTATTTGAATATTTGGACAAATTGGATTATAGTGATTCACATCATTTGAATGTTTGGACAAAGTAACATTAATCTATAAGCAAATGTTGCAGTCACGAGCGTTTTGGCATCAACCATTTTCATTTCATTAACTCCAATTTTCATAGAAAATATATTTCTCTTGTTACAGACTTTTTAATATATGTTCTAGAACAAATTTCACTGTTAAGAGTCTCCTTGTCGAAAGCATCTCTAATATTTTATATCAAAATTTACATCAATTTAATGTTAAAAGAGTATTTTGGGAGAATATATTTCTATCAATTTTATTTTTTTCACTCTAATGTTGCACACCAAAAGAGCTCTTTAAATAATATTCTTCGAATAAATATTTAAATTATTATAAAATTTTAAATTGGTTAAATGTATAATTAATAAACATATTAATTAAATTAAATATTTATATCAATATTTGTATCATTTTAAAAATCTCAACAAGATCTATCCAACGGTATATTTTTTAAGAATACGTATTGTTATAATTAAATATAAAATGGTTAAATTAGTAATTTAAAAAAATAGACTGGTGTGACATTTATAATTAAAAATATAATAAAAAAGATAAGAATTGGTGTAGTTACGGTACACACCAAATTTGTAATGTAATTGCACCAATTTATTTATTTATTTATTTATTTTGATGGGTTGGTTTGAGGTTTTCTTTCTTTTCAATCTGTCGAGAGATCTAGAATTAAGTGACGCATGCGCTTACGTTTCAGTACAAGAAAGCTGGTGCTTTCAAGTTTCAACATAGATAATTTATAATAACCTAATAATTAAGGATTAATTTTATGTACATAGAATCTAGAGATAATAAATCACCTTGAAATCCGTATCTCAAGATGGTTTGAACCGGCCGGTGCCACGAAATCTGGAATCAGAACCGAAACCGGAAAACCAGATTTTCCATTTCCAGTTTTGGTTTTTATGGTTCGATTCCCCGAATTTGAATTAAACCATGTCAGGATTAATCACATCTCACTTGGGAGTGCATTTTTGCTCACCCACACTAACTACGGTGAACAATTACTACTCATTCCAGGTATTGACACGTGTCTCAAACTTAACCCAAAGTCTAAAGTTAACTCAAAGTTTATAACATGTGTCAACATCTGGAGTGGATAATAATGGTTCACCCTAGTTAATGTGAGTAAGTAAAAATGCACTCTCTCACCAGGCCCAATGCATGCATCTTAACCATGCACGCATCCACGCGTCCACCTTTAAATATAACCAAACAACGCCGTTGTTTATCAATTTGAAGTTGACAAACGCTTAAACGCTGCCGTTTAATGCTTATTCTACATTGGCTTTTCTTGCATAAATAACTCTGTCTCTGCACACTTGGGCATTTTACCAATGTGGTTGAACCCTCCCTTGGGAGCCTCCACCACCACGGTTCAACACCTATTGTGTACATGTATATATTTATATTATTTGTCCCCTATGACCTTTAATCCCAAGGGCAACTCCTACCAATTGTGGGTTCTCTGTCCCCGTTTGTGGGAGCTGTAGTCCGAGCTGCACTAGTAGAGTTCAATCTCACCTGGTCCAAGAGTTGTTGTAAATTCAAAAATAATAATAATAATAATAATAAAATAACTCCGTCTCTGCAGTTCCTATCACTCCACCCTCACTTTACTCATTTTTGTTGTAATCTTTGACATCAATCTGAATCAATGGCCAAGGATCTAGTTCGTGTTCTCGTTACCGGAGCTACCGGTACTATAATCTGTCTCTCTATCGTCTTTCTTTTTGCTTGTTATTTTGACATAGATCTAGTCATTTTTCGTTTTTTTTTTTTTTTTTTTTTGCTTGAAACGGTGTATAGATTTGTTTTGTCTTGATATCAATATGTGCGAAATAAAAAATCTGTTTTAAAATTAAATAAAAAAAATAAGCTTAAAAAAATTTAAATAAAAAATAAAAAAGAAAAATATCTACCGTACAATCAAATTTATTTAAATTTTTATTTAAATAAATTTAGTTACAAAAAAATTTAAATAAATTTAAATAAATAAATAAAAGATCTCCACCATCCATTTTTGAGATGGACGGTGGAGATACATTTTTCAATTGTGTTTTTTTTTTTTTTTTTTTTTTTTTGTATTTTTTAAATATATTTTTTGTTTAAATAAGGCATAAGGGAGGAAGAACATAGACGAACAACAAAGATACATACATGCGAATTGGGACGTCGAGAAGTTTATTTTTTTTCTAGGATAGTTAAGACTTAGAAGTTTCAACTACGATTATATGATCAGCATAAAATGATCAAGTCGGTTTATTTCTTTATCAATCTTCAAAGTTGAAACTTCCGTCTGGGCCAGTTGATGGAGTTCAACTTTATTTTCCCGATGAGCCCAAGCGGCTGTTGTAAATTTCTTGGCTGCGCTTGTGGAAATATTCAAGCATCTTGTCTCTTGGTGGTAAGCTGTCTCTTATCACTGGGTGGTCCAGGAACCTGGTTTTCCAAGCTGCCATGCCTGGAAATTTTCGTGGGTCCAGAATTTCAATGGACCCAACTTCTCCCCAAATTGGTAGCCAGTAGGAAATCCATCCAATTGCTATGTCCAAATACCCAATTTTATCGTCTCCTCCAAAATATTTCTTTCCTTTTAGTTGCTCCTCTATCTTCTCCAAGGCTTCTATTGTTTCTTTCTCAGCTCTCTCTTTTTGCTCTCCTTTGGACCATATTGATGTCCATGCTGCTTCCATCAACTAATAATAACACAAAGTTGTCATATAATTATTAGGGGATTTTCAAATTTAACCAAATATAGTTTACAAAAATCAGATATAACTAGGAAATTAAAAAAAAAAAAAAAAAATCGTTTTTAACCGGTTGATGACCAATTAAAACACAATCTTACCAAAACACACTTCATTAAAACACACTCTTTTTTTTTTATTTGATTGAAAATATCACAAATGAAGAACGGAACATGTACGTGAGTCACGAAAAGGATCACAGAACAAGAACAAGAGAGAAGATGCACAAGTTTAAGAGTTCAAAGGCAAAAAAAAACTATATATATATATATATATATTGTGACGATAGAAATATTTGACAGCAAGAAACACTAACCTTATCTTCAGCAAATCTAGCCCAAAATCTTGCCATAGCTCTCTGATAAGGATCTTGTGGCAGCAATGGATTCTGTTTCCAAGTCTCGTCTATGTATTCGAGAATAACAAACGACTCAGCGATGACCTTCTGGTCATGAACAAACACAGGGACCTTTTTATGAACTGGGTTGAGTTCAAGAAGCCTGTTGGTCTTGTTGAAGATATCTTCTTCTATGTATTCGAATTCAACACCCTTTAGCTTCAACGCCCATTCTACTCTGAACACAAATGGACTAACCCAAAACCCCACAAGCTTGATCTCTTCTGTTGCCATTCTCAATTTTGTTTGTGATTGCTGCTCTGTTTGTGGTGTGCTGCACTTCTGCATTTATATAGAATCTCTCTATGTCACTTTTGAAATTTTAAAACTAGACTTTCTGAGACGATATTTTTGACTAACGGGACACTTGGGACACTTTCTAAGCCTCGTGAATCGACTAGCGGCATTTTTATTTTTATTTTATTTTTATTTTTTAATGATGTTTATTAATCTGGGACCAGCCATTAATCTGAAAATCATTTACTTAAACCCAAACTCAAGCTCGTCCATCTATCAACATAACTATGCCCCTGTTGGCAGCCGCATTGTTGTTGTAATTTTATGATTGGGCCACATATATATATATATATATATATACACTTATAAATAGGGCTTGATCCATTGGAAAATTTTAAATTTTCCCATTTTAAAATGAAAAGAATAAAATATTTATTCTCTTTCTTATTTAGTTATATTTTTTATTTTTAAATACCATATACAGTGTCCAGTATTTCATATTTAGTTTTATCACCAGAGCAAATAATATTAAATTACTCCACCACCATATTAAATTACATTACTCCATCAATGTTTATCAATGACGTGGATCCCCACCACTTGCCCACTTGAAAGACCAATAACATTTCGCCGCTTGAATGTGTGGACTGTGGAGAAGAATCTAGGATTTGCATCTAACTTTTTTTTTTTTTTTTCTTTTTTTTTTTTTTTTTTTTTTTTTAAGAAAGAGAAACATTACACAACAGAAACAATCGAAAAAGGGCTGGGATCCTGCCATAAATGTTCCCTAATAGAGGAGAAGGCAATCGAAGCTAGGTTAAAGGCCAAGGAGTTCCCCTTCTTAGAGGTGGCTTGACACTTACAACAACCTGCATCCGAACAAAGAGCCTGAATGTCATTGACAATAAAATGAGTGTCCCCTAGACGAGAACCAGGACTAACTACAGAGGAAGAAAAACTGGAGGACGAGTTTTCTACAATCGAAATAGGAAGGCCATAAAACTTGGCAAGCATGAACCCCTCGCGAAGAGCCAGAAGGTGGCCAACTTCCCTTGAGAAAGAACCCACCATCCTGTTTGAGCGTGCCACTAACACCTTCCCATTAGAGTCCCTAATAGTTGCTCCCACCCCAATACATCGAGAGCTTCTACGAAACGTAGCACAAGAGTTGAGCTTCAGTAGCCCTAGGGGAGGGGCAATCTAGTCAGTAGGGGATCTGAAATTTAGAGCAGGGGGAGGGGGAGGGGGAGGGGGAGAAAAAGCTTACAGGGAAATCTTAAACTCAGCCAAGAAATCAACAGCCCGAGCGACCACCCTCTCAGGCACATTGGCTTTGCCATTGTTCACAAAGGAGTTTCTGTTCTCCCAAACCGACCAGGCCAACATGCAAACCAGACTCAAATCATCACTATTAAAATGAGAGGCCAGAGAGTGGAAGACATCCTGAACCAGGTGGTGATTAAGAACAAAACTGAGGTTACTGAGGTTTGTGCCTGACCAAGCTTTCCTCACCTCTTTGCAGCCAAAAAGGGCATGAAACATAGATTTCACATTAGTACCACAATGTGGACAACTAGGGTCAGTGATTATCTTCTTTTTCCAAAGGTTTTCCAAAGAGGGGATGGCATTTGAGCACACACGCCAAATGAAAATTTTTACCTTTAGGGGAATACAGAGTCTCCAGAGGGTTTTCCACCACTTGCTCACTTGAGATAAGGGGGAGGTAGTTGCCTAAAAGCTATCCTGGAGAGCATAATTATAGCCACTACTAACAGAATAAACCCCGTTCTTGTCGAAATGCCAACTTTGAAAATCTTGGCCACCATTCCAGCTTAAAGGGATAAAGAGCACAGCTGTGACATCTATTGGGAGTAGAACCTGATTGAGGAGATCCAACTTCCAGCAACATCTGGACCTGTCCATGAAGTCTGAAACCATAAAACCTGTCCCCGGATTGAACGTAACCAACTTGAAAGAACTCGACCGAGGGATCCACTTATCTTTGAAAGCATCAATCTTGTTACCGTCCCCCGCAGTCCATCTAAGCCCTTTGTCCAGCAGTTCCCTTCCCCATAACAGACTCCTCCAAATGTGGGAGCAACCGACTTTGGAGACAACTGACATAAAATCACCATTGGTGAAATATTTAGCTTTTAGAACACGGCTTGCCAGATACTCCGGGACGGAAAGAGTGCGCCAAGCTTGTTTAGCTAACAACGCTTGATTAAAGAGGGCATGATCCTTGAACCCCAAACCCCCCACACACTTCGGCTGGCACATTTTCTGCCAACTAACCTAACTAACTTTATGTTTACCGTCGTTTGAGCCCCACCAAAACTTTGAGATCATAACATTAAGCTCATTACATAACCCAGTAGGAATCCTAAACATATTCATCGAATATGTAGGGACGGCTTAGGCAACAGCCTTAATCAGGACCTCTTTACCACCGAGAGAGAAAGAATTCTCGTTCCAACCGCATAACTTATTCCCTACTCTTTCCTTGACCTCATTGAAGATTTTCCTCTTATTTTTGCCTACCATTGTGGGGAGACCCAGATACTTGTCGTGGGAGTTGCAAACCTCGATCTCAAACACAGCCTGAATAACTCTTTTAACAGCAGCTGGAACCCTTTGGCTAAAAGTGATAATGGATTTGTTGAGATTTATCTTCTGACCAAAACCCTTCTCATAAATGTCCAGAATTTTCGAATACACTCACTACTAGATAAGGAAGCTTTGCTGAAAATCATGCTGTCATCAGCAAAAAAGAGGTGGCTGATTAGTGGACTGCCTTTACAACTCCTGATACCCAACTCACGCCCATTTCTTTCGGAATTCACAATCAAACTCGACAAAGCTTCAGAGCAAAGGAGGAAGAGATAGGGTGAAAGCAGGCAACCCTGGCGAAGCCCTCTGGAAGGGGCCAAAGAACAAGCCACGAAACCATTGAGATGGAAGGCTAGGGTAGAAGTGGTGATACAATCCATGACTAGATTAATCCATTGAGAAGGGAAGTTCATCTTCCTCATTACTGCTGTTAAAAATGCCCACTCGTCCCTGTCATACGCTTTACTCATATCAATCTCTAAAGCCATATGACCATTCTTTTCGGCTTTCTTACGACTCAAGGGGTGAAGGATTTCGAATGCCACCAAGACATTGTCGAAGATTTATCTTCCCGGAACAAAGACGAACTGGAAAGGGGAGATGATATGGGGGAGGCAAACTTTGAGTCTTGAAGCCATAGCTTTCGTAACTATCTTGTAAATAACACTACAAAGGGAGATGGGGTGGAAGTCCTGGATACACACAGGGTTCTTAACTTTTGGGATTAAGACCACGTTAGTGTCATTGAAAGCTCTTATCGAAGTACCACCATTGAGAATACTAAGGCAAACTCTAGTAACATCACCCCCAACGAGACCCCAAGCTTTCTGGAAGAATATCGCGTGGTATCCATCCAGACCGGGGGCCTTCGTGGGACCCAGGCTAAAGACATCAACCTTTACCTCATCAGTCGTATAAGGAGAGCTTAACACCTCACACATATTTTTTGTCAGCTTAGTCTTGATGGCTTTCGAGGCTCTCAGAGTGTCATACTCAGAAGGGTTAGAAGAACTGAAAATGGAGGAGAAAAACTCATTCACAACCTTAGCAATGCCTACCTCTGTGTCATGAGACTTGCCTTCGGAATCCATGAGAACAGAGATGAAATTTTTCTTCTTTCTGGCTGTAGCTTTGGCGTGAAAAACTTTCGAGTTTCGGTCCCCTGCTCGCAACCATTCAACTCTTGAACGCTGTTTCTAGAAGATTTCCTCACAATCTAAAAGGCCTTCAATTGTTTTCTCGAGCAGTTTGATGGAAAGCATAACCCCTGGCTTTCTGTAGGACTTGTACAGCCTATCAATTTCCTTGTTTTTCTCCTCTATCTGTTTCCCCATATTGCCGAATCTAAACTTACTCCAATTCGTCAACACAGAAGCACACCGAATCAGTTTCGAGTTCAGGTTACTAATCGGGTGTTTGGTGGCAAGGGAAATTACAATAAAGACCCATATATTTGTTTGCCTATATATATGGCGTGGGCTTTCTATTGTAAGGTTGGTGACTCTTAAAATCAATACAAAGATATTTCTCTCGTTTCTCTCAACTCTCTTATTCCTCTTTGGGAAAGAATCATCTAGTTTCATTAATGGTCAGTCTACCCTTTGGAATGCAAAATATTAGACAATTTCCCCCATCTGTTAGGTTTTCTATTAAAAAAAAAAGACATTGACCATTAATTACTATTGTAAAATTAAAAAACTAAAAATTTAGAAATAGATTTAATATATATATATATATACACATATATAACAGATTTATAAGAGAACAAAATGAGAGAGACAGAGAGAGAGAGATTGTTTGATTTGATCGCATCAATCATTCTATGACTAACAAAATACAAAATGGTGATTGAATAAATGGATGAATTCTTCAATAGAAGTCACATAATCCAGTAAAACTATAAATAAATATCATAACTAAAAACAAGAAGCAAATTGACCCAACATGTAAAACTCAAAATGCAAATGTAATGAAAATCAGATCCTCAAGTTACACAACAAAATATCTGAAATCATGCTAAGCTTATTAACTCAAGTTCTTCATAGTAAAAAGAACTCAAGATCCAACAAACTTTTCTCCTCCATTTTATGAGTAACAAACAGAGAGCAATGCAAGAAGAAACCTGCATATACACCAGTTGTCTTTTCAGGCTCATTCACTTCCTCTTGATGCATTGATATGTGCCACGATGGGAAAGGACTTAGTCATTAGCTTGGTAGTTATTGTTAGTAGACATAAAGGGGATCCATGATGAGTCATGGCCACATGCATGGGAGAGTGGTGTGTTCCACAATCTTGCTAATGGGAGCATATCCCTATTATTTTGTTATCGGTTTATCAGTTTACTTCTTGTATTATTTCCATTCTCATTCACAACAATCTCAGCCTATAAATAGCTAAATGCTATTGTATTGAGTTTAGGTTGAAATATATGAAAATAAACTTTCCCTGCTTCTCTCTAAATTCTTCTATCTCTCTCTAAATTCTGCTCATGTGTATTTGATACACATCAATTGGTATCAAAGCAGTTCGGTCTCATGAACACACGTTTTCGTAACGGAGTCTATGAAGTCCTAACTCGTTGTGAGTCCACCTTCATCCAAATCCAAAATACCCTCCAAACCATTAGGGATGAACTTCAATCTCTATAATTTTCTCAAACACAATTAGCCACCTATCTTTCGATATTTTTCAATGATACATATGTATCGACGGAGGTTTTTATCGATTTTGATAAACCACCGATATTTGATGACTGTGTATTTGAGAAAATCTCATATAAAAGCAATTCACATTTTGTGTATTGTTTTTACAAGTCACACATTTCCCTTACCATGCAATCAACCTCCCCGACCCTCTACACCATGCTGGACCGCGGTAACACTCATCTAAAGTTATCCTTCCCTATTTTCGGCAGCGATGACTCGTAGGGACAAATTTTCAAAGATGCACAATATGTTGATTTCAAGCACATACGATCAACCAAATTTGGAGACCCTCCACTACAAAATACCCACACAAAAAAAAACAAAAAACAAAAAAAACAAAAAAAAAAAAAAGCAAAAAAAAAAGTGACTTATAGTGATACATTTCCTTGTGACAGATTTCAAATGTATCACAATAGTTTTTATTTTGTAACAAATTTTATTATTTGTCATTACGTTTAGTTCAATTGAGACTTTTACAAAATAATTGTCACAATTAGTTAAAAAAAAAAACTTAATAATTTGTGACAAATAATATAATTAGTCACAAAATTACCCTATAAAAAAGGAAAGATTTTATTGTATAAATAATTAGGTTTTTAAAAAACATCAGAATCAATTAATTTTATTTTATTTGGAAGAAGAAAAAAAACGCCACAGGTGTGTTTTTTTTTTTTTTCCTTATTCCATCTTTACATGTCTCTTGATTCTCCATTTGTCACTGTCATATCTAGATTTCCTCATTAGTTTCTCTTTTCCGTA
The DNA here is from genome assembly GCA_954870605.1 of Acer campestre. Taxonomy (NCBI): domain Eukaryota; kingdom Viridiplantae; phylum Streptophyta; class Magnoliopsida; order Sapindales; family Sapindaceae; genus Acer; species Acer campestre. The sequence continues at coordinate 10,620,891 of OX940811.1, read as the reverse complement.
AAACCATTTTGAATGTTTGAAATTGTAATTCATCTGTTAAAGTCACCAAGATTATAGTGAAAATTCTGCCTTGATAGAAAAAGGTAAGTTTCTCTCTCTCTTTTTTTTTGTTTTGTTTTTTTTTTTGTTTTTTTGTAGGGTTTGTTTTTTTATACTTGTTTTTCAAGGTCGAAATTTCAAATTCATATTTCTTTTAATAAGGTATGGTTTTTTTATGTAGAATTTTATTATATATGTTTAAGGATGTTTCTTAATTTTATTTTGTTTTTTTATTTATTTTTACTGTAGTTTTGTTTTTCCCTTAAAAACACTTTTTAGGTTTGAAACCACGTTTCATCTTTAGAAGTCATCAAGATTGTAGAGAAAATTTTACCTTGATAGAAACTGTCAGATTCTCTTAATTTAATTTTTTTTAGGGTTTGTTTTCTTGTACTTGTTTTTCAGGGTCAAAATCTCAAATTTGAATTTCATATATTGTAAGTTTCTTTGAACAAGGTACGTTTCATATATATATATATATATATATATGTATGTATGTTTAGGAATGTTTCTTAACTTTAATTTATTTTTAATTTTTTTCAGGAACCCATAATTATTATTTCATTATTTATATTTGTTTGTTTCTAGATTTCCACAATACATGTCAATATCAGTTAATGTGCATACTAATTGTTTGATTAAATGATTCTTATGGAACAACTAATTGTTTGATGCAGCATTGAAAAAAACTTATATTTAATTGAGGTGTTAATAATATACTTTCATCTATTGCAGTTTGTACTTCCGATCTTTTCATTGACAAAAGTGTTCTAGTATTGAGGCTTGAAGAATCTTTATCATGATTATCTTGATATAATTGATGTAATGTATTTGTCTCGAAATTTGTAGCAAATTAGTGTATGTACACTAACAATTTTGTAATTTTTTTTTTTCACTTTTTTTTCTTTTCCTTCTTATGTTCTGATCATCTATGTGCACAGTAAAAATCGAGGACTAGTGTCATGATTCCCTTATTGTACTTTTTGTATTTAAGTTTTCTTGTTTTTTTTTTTTTTTTTTTTTTTTTTTTGACGTTATAAGTTTTCTTGTAGTTAATTATAGTTGAATGGACCATTATTTTAACTTTGATTATATTTGTAACTTATTATCTTCTTGTTAATTGTCACTAAATTTGTGTAAAACAAACATAATTTTTACATGGTAAATTGTCACTAAGTTTGTGAATAGTGATACAATTTTAAAACAATAAATTGTTACTAAGAAAATATACAGTGACAAAATCTTCAAACAATTAATTGTCACTAAGAAAACTATACAAACAAAATCTCCAAACAATTAATTATAACTGAGAAGATCTATAGTGACAAGTACCAAAGTTATGATAGTATGTCACTAAAAGTTATGATTTGTGACAAGTACCAAAAAACTGTCACAAATACTTTTAGTGACTGGGGCAAAAGTGACGAATTGTTAGTGACATTTTTTTTTTGTCACAATATTGAAATTGTAACAATTTCTTCACTTATAATTTTTGTCACTATATGTCACTTTTTTTGTGCTCTTAATTGTAGCAAATCCAATCAATTGGAACTCTCGGTAGACTTATTCGGAATTTATCCTTGTGGACAAGGATAATTTTGGGAGGATGGAATAATATGTGCCACGATGGGAATAGACTTAGTCATTAGCTTGGTAGTTATTGTTAGTGGACATAAAGGGGATATGATCCTTGATGAGTAATGGCCACATGCATGGGAGAGTGGTGTGTTCCACGATCTTGCTAGTGGGAGCATATCCCTATTATTTTGTTATCAGTTTATCGGTTTACATAAATGAAGCATAAATCTAAATAAAGTTCAAATTAGCATAAATATTTAAATTAAATTTAAAAGTTGAGCATAAATATTAATGGTGTAATTGAAATTAACTATAAATATAAAAATTCACCATTTTGATTTGAGCATAAATATATAAAATAAAATAAAACATATAATAACTATCTAAGCATAAATATTAAATATAAAGTAAAACCTAAGAATAAATATTAAAATTAAAAACTAAGTATAAATATACTAAGCAAGTAAGCATAAGACATAAATATTTAATTTCAAAACTAAACATAAATATTTAATTTAAATTTAAAAATTAAGCATAAATAATAATGGTATAATTGAAATTAACTATAAATATAAAAATTCACCATTTTGATTTCTGAGCATAAATATATAAAATAAAATAAAATACATAATAACTATCTAAGCATAAATAGTCTAAGAATAAATATTAAAATTAAAAACTAAGCATAAATATATTAAGCAAGTAAGCATAAGCCATAAATATTTAATTTCAAAACTTAGCATAAATATACTAAACATAAATATTTAATTTAAATTTAAAAATTGAGTATAAATAATATTGGTGCAATTGAAATTAAATAGAAATATAAAATTCACCATTTTGATTTTTGAGCATAAATATATAAAATAAAATAAAATACATAATTTTATGATTTATGAAACATAAAAATATAAATTTAAAAATTGGCATAAAAATTTAAATTAACAACTAAGCACAAATATAAAACCTAACTACCTAAGCATTGGTAGGGTTAAAAAAGGTATTAGGGGTAGGGATGGCCAATCGGGAAATGGGGACGGATATAGCACCCCCACCCCCCTCCCCCGGATGGGGTAATTTTGGGGGAGGTCCCCCCACCCCCATCCCCATTTCCCCAAAATCAAACATGTGAACAACAAATCTATAAAGTCTACAAACACAAATACCCACTAGTACTTCATAATCTGTACTAATAACATTCATAATATACATCAAAAATTTCATTTATAATAAACAATTTTTTTTTAAAAATAAAACTTCGACAGTCAGTGTTTGTCTTCTCATACCCTGCAACTGTAAGAAAAACAAAGAAAAAAAATTATTCACTTTAATTGCATACTCTGTAAAACAAGAGAAATCACAATAAATAATAATAGAACTAAAATCTTTGATTTTAACAAACAAATAATAGATACAGTCTTTAATTTCAACAAACAAACGAAGAAACGTAATGACGTCGGAGCAAGCAAAAAAAAAAAAAAAACCTAGTGAGATGTAGCAGAGATGATGGAACAAAGACAATGTGCAGCAGAGAAGGAAGCAGTGACGACTGACGAACGGAGATGAGAAATGGCAAAGACATGTGCAACGGTGGCTAATGTGTGAGAGAGGAAATGGTGAGCGGCTAAATGAAATGAATGAGAGAAAAAGAGATTTAGGGTCTAAGGTTTCAACTAGAGAGATGAGAGGTGAAAAAGGAATTATGAGTTAGGGTTAGGTTTTAAGTTATAAAGATGTATATATAGTTAGTAAGAATAAAAATATTGAAAAAATAAAAATAAATATATATTAATATATTATATATAATGTTTGGGGGAAATTGGGAAATCGGGATGGGGGCACCTACCACCATCCATATCCCCATTTCCATGAATTTGTTGGGGAAATGGGGAAATATGGATGAGGGATTGGGGGGGAGTTTCCATTTCAGGTGTGTTAGCCTTTGGTGGTCCGGGTGTTTTGGGTTGTGTTCCTACTAGTTTTAGGGTGGGACTAAGGTGATCTTTTTTTCCAAATATTGGAGTCTTTAGGTGGGGCTGAGGTGATTGAGTTTGGCTATAGATTTTGTTTGTTGGGGTGTTAACTGATGCTTTTTTTGCCCTTTCCATGGCATGTGCGCGGTGCAGCAACTGGTGGTTTTTCGGCGACTGTCCATTGGTAGTTTCCAGTGATCCTCTGTGTTTTCGCACGGCTTATGCCCGGTTCAAGCTTGGATGGTCTTTTCAGCGATGGCGTCGCAATTTTTCACAGTGTTTTTCAGCTCTTCTGGTGCGGTTTGTGCGCTCTGGTTTTCCAGTGGTTTTTCCACTCTTCTGGCACCGTTTGCCTACCATGGTTCTCATAGATGGTGTCGCGTGTGGTTGATTATTGGTTCCTTTGCTAGGCTTTTGGCTCTTGTTTGGGTCTTGTGTTTTATGTGGCTTGTGTTGGTGTTTCGTTGTGTTCTTGCCTCGGTTTCTCCGGGTTTTGTTGCTTGTTTCATTTTGTTTTTTCGCCTTTTGCGGGATTTAATAATATTTGCCGTTCAAAAAAAGTAAAACCTAAGAATAAATATTAAAATTAAAAACTAAGTATAAATATTAATTATAAAATCTAAGAATAAAAATACTAAGAAATTAAGCATAAATATTAAAAATAAAACCTATGCATAAATATTTAATTTCAAAACTATGCATAAATACTAAATATAAATTAAACTATGCATAAATATTAAATATAAAACTTAAGAATAAAAATACTAATCATAAATATTAAATTTAAAAACTAAGCATTAAATTAAATGATAAAATTTAAAGAAAAAAGAAATTACCTTTGTAATTTGTACTTTGTAGAAGAAATGCCTAGACTTGAGAGAACGAGAGTAGAGAAATATTTGGTGGAGAGATTAGAGAGTGGAGAATAAAGATAGTAATCAGAAAATAAAGAATTATTGAATTATATCATAGAATAATAGTTAAAGATTAGAGAATAGATATTAGAAAGTATGATAGTAGTGTAGAAATGAGAGAGAGAGAGAGAGAGAGAGAGAGAGAGAGAGAGAGAGAGAGAGAGAGAGTGTGTATGAAAATTGGAATGGGTAGGGTATTTAATTATTTATAGGAAAAGGGAAATGTGGGTAAAAATGTAAAATGGTAGTTTAAAAGGGTTGTTTTTGTAATATTGGTGGCCAACGGTCAAATTTTTTTAAAAATTAAAATAAAAAATAAAAAATAAAGTCAATGATCAGTCAACCAATTTGGTGGGCCAACGGTCAGTTTGCTATGCCGGCACAGCATGCCGACCGTTGGTTCTAACATGAGAGCTAGCCGGGCCATGCCGTGTCGGCACGGCGGGCCAGCAAGCTCGGCCCTGCATGGCATAGACCCTTGTGCCGTGCTCGGCAAGGCCCAACCCTCCTCATTTGCAGGCCTTAAAGGGCCTAGCATGCCAAGCCCGGCCGAAATTGCTACCATTACCCTAAACACAATTTGATCCAACATTAGTTACACAACACCTTACAAATGTTTATTGTAATTATTCACTAGTCATGTTGAAAAAAAAAAAATCAAAATCAAAATTACTAATGTTATGTAGCTAATTCCACAATGTTATGTAACTAAATTAATCTAGTTACGTAATGTTGTAGAATCAATTCCACAATGTTATATAACTTCAATCTTGAAACAAGGATGATGTGCACATGCCATATATTTTAAGCTTAGCAAACCGTGCAAAAAAGCTGATATAGGTAAGGCCTAAGGGAGGAAGAACATAAATGAACATCAAAGGAGGTACATACATGCTAATTGGGACGTCGAGAATAAACAAGATAAAAACAAAAACATCCAACACGATGCACAGCTAGCTACACATGGAATTTTGTCAGTTTAGTAAACAGTAGATAAAAACAATCAAAACAATAATTAATGATAAAAATAGATAACTCTTTATTTATAATAACAATAGAATGCTCCCTAGCTTGTTTATAAGGCTAAAAAGATATTCTATCTATTTTATTTGAGAAACACTTTGTACCCTGTGGTCCTGTAATAGAAAACAAGAAGAAAAAAAAATATATGGGTCTCACATATTAATTATGCAGATCCCAAGTGTTTTCACTTTTTTTTTTTTTTTTTTTTTACTACAGAGTCGCAGTGGTATATAGCAGCCCTCATTTTATTTTTCTAGGATCTTAGAAGTTTCAACTACGGTATATATGATCATCATGTCAATTTATTTACGTATTAACCTTCAAAGTTGAAACTTCCATCTGGGCCAGTTGATGGAGTTCAACTTTATTTCCCCGATGAGTCAAAGCGGCTGTACCATTCTTGGCTGCGCTTGTGGAAATATTCAAGCATCTTGTCTCTTGGTGGTAAGCTGTCTCTTATCACTGGGTGGTCCAGGAACCTGGTTTTCCAAGCTGTCATGCCTGGAAATTTTCTTGGGTCCAGAATTTCAATTGACCCAACTTCTCCCCAAATTGGTAGCCAGTAGGAAATCCATCCAATTGCTATGTCCAAATACCCAATTTTATCGTCTCCTCCAAAATATTTCTTTCCTTTTAGTTGCTCCTCTATCTTCTCCAAGGCTTCTATTGTTTCTTTCTCAGCTCTCTCTTTTTGCTCTCCTTTGGACCATATTGATGTCCATGCTGCTTCCATCAACTAATAATAACACAAAGTTGTCATATAATTATTAGGGGATTTTCAAATTTAACCAAATATAGTTTACAAAAATCAGATATAACCAGGAGTTCAAGGGCAAGAAACACTATATATTGTGACGATAGAGATATTTGACCGCAAGAAACACTAACCTTCTCTTCAGCAAATCTAGCTCAAAATCTTGCCATAGCTCTCTGATAAGGATCTTGTGGCAGCAATGGATTCTGTTTCCAAGTCTCGTCTATGTATTCGAGAATAACCAACGACTCAGCGATGACCTTCTGGTCATGAACAATCACAGGGACCTTTTTACGAACTGGGTTCAGTTCAAGAAGCCTGTTGGTCTTGTTGAAGATATCTTCTTCTATGTACTCGAACTCAACACCTTTTAGCTTCAACGCCCATTCTACTCTGAACACAAATGGACTAGACCAAAACCCCAATAGCTTGATCACTTCTGTTGCCATTCTCAATTTTGTTTGCTGCTCTGTTTGTGATGTGCTGCACTGCTACTTGATCAATCGTACATTTATATAGAGATTCTCTAAATTGACTTCGAAATTTCAAAACAATACTTTTCGAGACGACATTTTTGACTAACGGGAGACTTGCCACCAAGCACACACAAATGGTATAAAGTAATGTCATTTGCATGATTTAAATGAATGGATTATAACGATTTACATTTTTGAATATCAGATTTAAACACTAAATTTGAATAAAATAACTTTGATACGCAAATGTTTCTTAAAAAAACAAAATAATAAATAAATGTTAGCGACCTCGTGGGTTGCTGTCACGGGGTTTCGGCATCAACCATTTTCAATTCATTAACTCCAATTTTCATAGAAAATATTCTCTCGTTACAAACTTTTTAATACATGTTCTAGTACAAATTTCACTGTTAAGAGTCTCCATACCGAGAGCATCTCCAATGTATTACATCAAACTTTACATCAATTTAGTGTTAAAAGAGCATCTTAAGAAAATATTTTTACAATAAAAAAAAATTTCATTCCAATGTTCCACACCAAAAAAACATCTTTAAAGAATATTCTCTCAATAAATCTTAAAATTATTATAAAATTTTAAATTGGTTATATGTATAATTAATAAGTATATTAATTAAATTAATATGTATATCAATATTAATGTCATTTTAAAGATCTCAACGAGATCTTTTCAACGGGATATTTTTAAAAAATACATATTATTATAATTAAGTATGAGAAGGTTAAATTAATAATTTTAAAAAATAAAAATATATTGATGTGATATTTACAATATATATATTAAAAAAATTATTATAAAAAAAAACAGATAAAGATTTAGTGTAGCTATGACTCTGTCATAGACCTAACACGATTCCGGTTCCGGTTCCGGTTTTGGTGGTTATTAACTTGTTCTTTTTTTTTTTTATAAGATTATATTAGTTCGGTGGTAAAGTTCTCACACATGCACTACGAGGTTATGGATTTGAATACTCCCCTGAAATCCCTGAATTTATGTAATTCTATAATACTTTAAAATAATAATAATAATTCTTATTTTATAAAATAAATGATTTTTTTTTAAGTTTTGAGCAAACGGTCATTTTGTAAACTTTTTCAAAAACAACTTGCTTCTTCAATAATCAATTTTTGAGAAGTTTGTTTGGATTATTGGATAAGCTAGTCCTTACTTTTGGAATGTCTATAATACCTTTAATACTGTAATACAATGACAATAATGCCCTTATATTTCTTAATAATATTTTAAAAACTAAACTTTTCATAAACAAAATCACACAGTGGTGGTGGTCATTGTTCACTGGTGGCCAGTGGTGATGGCCACCATCAGAGTTGGAGGTTGGAGGAGATTCGGCGACATTGGCATCGCTGAAGGAGGCCGGTATCTCGTTCGACAATTAGAAGGCAAAGCCTTCTCCATTCTCATGGAGGAGGCTTTGCATCCTCCATTTTACATGATAAAGGAGGCTATCTCCTCTTCCAACAACGAAGGAGGACCAATCCTCCTTCTCCTCTGCCAGCGTCACCTGAGGAGGATCAGTTATTCTCCAAGGAGGAGGAGATTGCCTCTATGTTGGAAGATTCCAGTGTTGGAGGTGGATCTATCCACCTCCAGCTACTTCTGAACAACCTTCAACTTCTCTCCATCTAGTCACATATGTTAGGACTCTCTTTCTCTCACTATCATCTTCATTTCACCATTTTCATCTGGAATTTTGTAAAACTCACTAGCCAAAATTTTCTTATATTTGGGTAATAAAATTTTTTACTTTTAAAAATTTGGAAACTTTAATTTGTTTTTATTTAGTGATTTGAACTGCAAAAAATAAAAATAAAATAAAATAAATGGAGGTCACCATTGAAGGTGGCCTCCATTAGAGGAAGTTGTGGCTTCCTCCATCGCATTTGGAAGAAGCGAAGTTCCTCCAAATCGAAGGGAGCCGACGCTTCTTCTGTCGATCTGGAGGAAGTCATTGCTTCCTCCAACATCAGGAGGAGGTCATGGTCTCCTCTGTGAATGGAGAAGGACCGGGCCTCCTCATTTGTATTTTATTTTATAAATTTACTTATTTTGTAAAGAATCTAATTGGTTATGAATTTCTTAAAGAGTGATTCTCCTTACACTTCATAAATTATCTGTTTACACTTTATTTTAATTTTTTTTTTATTAATGACAATATTAACCTGAATTAAAATTACCAAACAATACAAAAAAAAAAAAAAAAAAAAAAAATTAAAGACAGTTCAAACTATTTTTTTTCCTCTTTTGTGTTTTTTTTTCCCAATATCTTTTACAAACCCTAAAATATCTTCTTCTTTTTTCAATATTTTAAAGTTCTTCACTGAGATATGACAATTAACAGCCTCAAATCTTCAACTAAAAATCCAACAAATTAAAAAGAGAAAAAAAAATATTATATGATCTCTAAATTTATGAATCAATCATCTTGGAGCAAAAAACAGAACATTCATGAATTGATCAGTTGATTTGTTCCGTTACTAAGCTAAAAACTAAGATCATCAAGCTCTCAGTTCATGAGTAACCACATCATTCCTACTAATTTGTCGACGATTGAATCGTCTAGCTCAAATGTAATAGCAATTAAAGTATACACATAAAATAATGAGATCAAAAGATTTTTTTGATAAAACAAACAACACAAGAAAAGAAACACAATCATCACAACAAAAAAGTTCACATCAACATCATACAACCAGATCAAAACATGAAATATCTATAAATAAAAAATAAAAAAATAAAAAACAACCCATTGAAATAATAATGGATTAATGGGTAATATTATAATAAATAGAGTGCCTTTAGAAATTTTAATTTAAAAAATAGAGTTTCTTTAGAATAGGAGTGTCAAAAGATAAAAGGGATAATTTTGTAACAAAATGAAATGTCTTTGGAATTTTTTTAAAATTTAAATTTTTAAAATGGAGTGTCTTTAGAAAAGAAGTGTAAATAGAAAAAATTGAAGAGTGGTGCTATTGGCACACCCTTTACCGATCTATTTATGCCCCACTTTTTAATTATGTAGTATTATTATTTTTTTTTTTTTCTATATCAAAATTACTTAAAGAGACATAGAATTTAAGGAAAAAAATCTTCTTCAAAATAAATCTAATAAAACCCCACATTCCTTTCTAAAAAAAAAAAAAATCCCCACGCTTTTGTAATCTGTTTCTTGAAAAAAAAAATCTCAACTCTTAAACCCTAAAATTTACTTATGCGGTCTAATTAATAAAAAAAGGTCCAAGAAAAATCGTTGTAGGAAACTCTGTCGTCTACAATAACCATGAAAGAATTGGCCGAGAGTACAATAATTGTGATATATGTGTGGAGGATTTTGAAGGCGGAGATATATGTGGAGTTCTTTACAAATGTGAACATGTCTACCAGATGTGACTGACCAAGAGCAAGCACTGTACCATGAAAGAATTGGCCTTAAATGCGAACAAATGCGAGTTCTTTAAAAATGCAAACATATCTACCAGATGTGGCTAACAGCAAGCACTGTACCTAAAAAAAAAAAAAAAAAAGGCCAATCACCGTTCACTTTGTCGTTCAATGCATATATGGTTAGTCTCCATTAATGCATTGTTACATGATACATATATATATATATATGTTTTCCTTTTTTTTTTTTTTTTCTATTTTGTAATTTTATTCTTGTAATAATTTCTCTTGTTCTTCTAAAAAAAGAAGAAAAAAAAACTATAAAAAAAAAAGAAGAGAAATAAAATAATTAAGTAAATCGTTCAATGGAGGTGAGAGAGATGTATGTAGAGATCAAAGATGAGATGTATTAAGTTTGAAAATAAGTAAAATGGGTAGTTTTGGAAATAAATTAAAAATAATAATAAAAACATTTAATTTTGTTTGGTGCGTAGGATTGGATTGGATAGGATTTGACTATTTTTATGGGATTTGATTGGATAGGATTTGACTAGACTAAATTAATACTGTGAATTTGTTATGTGTTGTTTGGTGCAGTATGGATTGGACTAAAATAATATTGTCTCTTATTTGGTATAACATGGGATTGGGTAAAAAATATAATTAAAAATAATTGTTTTTTTAAGTGGTGAGTATACAATTATGTTAAATTAATTTTTAAATAAATAAAATTATTTTAATCAATTCAAAGAAAATAAAGGTAAAATTAAAAAAAAATTAAATTTGGTTAAAAAATTAAAAAATTATTTTTTGAGTAAAATAAATTATTTAAAAAATTAATTTGAAATAAAATAAATTTTAATTTTTAATTGAAATTAAAAATATATTTTTAAAAATATTAGAAAAAAATAACATTTATTAAATTAATTTTTAAATTAGATAAATAAATTTAATATATTAAATATAAATAATATAATTTTAAAAATTTTAAAAAAATAAAAGAACAAAAAATTGGGGTTAAAAAAATAAGTAGCACTTTTTTAAGGTGGGTTTTCAAGACTGTCACAGTTTTAATAAGTTATGTTTAAAAGTCACCTAGTATGGTGAACAGACAAAAATGCCCCCAAAAGAACTTCCACATCAGCTATTTTGAAAACTCATGTTTCATTTTGCCTCTCACTATTCATTTAACTTGACAGCGACTTTTCACTTTGAGATCGCTTTTACTTTGACAACGACTGTTCCGAGACTCCAAGCAATCGGATTACTATAGTACATGGCAACGTTTAGTCCTCCATTTCAATTTCGTTTTCGGTAAAAAACAAGGTATGTAATTTCAACGATTTGATTTTGAATACCGATTTGATTTGGTTTGTTGGGTTATACATTTGTTTTGTATTTTTGCATCGTTAGAACTTGTTTGTAGTGTTTTAGTGTTATACCTGGTTTCTGGTTTCTGGTTTCTAGGGTTAGATCGGAGAAAATGATGAACAGTCAATAGATTAGTAAAAGTCTCGGTCAGTGTTAGAAAAGTCTCGGAGAGTGATACAAAAGTCTCAGACAGTGATACAAAAGTCTCGAAGAGTGATACAAAAGTCTCGGTAATGTTATAAAAGTCTCAGTTAGTATTACAAAAGTCTCGGTCACTCTCCGAGACTTTTGTATTACACTCCGAGACTTTTGTATCAATGTCTGAGACTTTTGTATCACTGTCCGAGACTTTTTTCCCAGACTTTTTTAATGCATTCCGAGACTTTTCACTGTGAATAATTTCTTGACCTCTTTTGTATGGTTGTGAATTGCAGATCTCCGAGACTTTTCTAACACTTACCGAGACTTTTTTTCCAGACTTTTTTAATGCGTTCCGAGACATTTATACTGCATCCGAGACTTTTCACTATGAATAATTTCTTGACCTCTTTTGTATGGTTGTGAATTGCAAATGAGGAATTTGAGGAATTTGAGGGCTAGCTTAAAAATTCCTCAGGAGAACTGGTGGTATGAGTTTAAGATGACTCACCACAACCACTTGACAAACTTGGCCGTAATCGATGAGGCACTTGATGGAGTTGTGGAAAATAGGGATGAAGTGCAACAAAGTTATCAACAGTCATGTTTTGGCCATTGGCAACGCATTCAACGGGGAATGGCGTTTTCTAGTGGTGTTGTGCATCGGATGCTATTGCGTGAGATACACCACGACGGACCTACTGATGAGATGAGGTTTATGTTGGGTCCGCATACTGTCCGATTTTCAAAGGTCGAGTTTTGTTTGATCACCGGGTTGAAGTTCGGAGCCATTCCGAATACGGAGCTATATGAGGATGTCCCGAATGGTATACACCACAGGTATTTCAATGGTCGACAGGAGGTCGCTTTTATAGAACTTGAAGCAAAGATTGAACAAGGTCAATGGGAGCAACCCTTGGATGTAGTGAAGCTATGTCTCTTGTACATGTTGAATTGTGTTTTGATCGGTACGAAAGAGAGGAAATGCGTCCCTATATGGCAGTTGCGCCTTGTTGATGACTTGGATGCATTCAATGCGTTCCCGTGGGGCTTGCCTGTGTATACATACACTATATTTGGGTTGAAAAATGCAATTGTAAAGCAGCCGAAGAGATACAATATATTCGGGTTGGGATACACACTACTGGTGAGCTTTTAGAATCATAATTACCACAAATAAATTAATTATCGAGATTATTATGTATTCCAACTAACCAATAATATTTCCGTTGGTTGTGTTATAGGTTTTTGCTTATGAAGTTATTCCAACCCTTGTCACCAGATTCGCGATTGTTAGGTAACTTGAACAACCCTTCCCTCGCATTCTAAAGTGAGAGTTGAACAACCGACCAAGGGGGGATAAACTGGATAAGATCTTCACCGAAAAGGTAATTATCTAGCTAGTACACGTCTGCATGTAATTATCTAGCTAGTACACGTCTGAATGTAATTGTCAATCCAAGTTTCTGATATCACGGGTGTTTTTATGGTAAAATTTCATATGTTCGCGGAGCTAGAGCTGATCCCCACAGAAGTGGAGAAGGGTTTATGGTACTACTAGGGGATTGACGAGGCAGGCAATATACCTGATAAGGATTTGATGGCGACTATGCTAGATCTACCACCGTCTGTCGAACCTGATGCGGGTTTGAGAGAGGCAGACATAGTCAAATAGACTAGGTCCAGTTCTCATGCATCCCAGCAGTAGAGAACTGATGATGTTCGAGCCAGTAGTGTCCCTGATGCAGATACAGGTGTCTATACCAGACGGAGTAATGTCCCAGCTGCAGCTGCCAGACGGCATACCCGTTTAAGATTCGTGTCCTCTACTCAGACAGCGGGTGACGATGCAGAGCGATGATCTCCTGTATGAGAGGTATATAACTTGTTATTGCAAGAGGTCAATTTGAAATAAGAATTGTAATTATAAATCTAACTTGTGATGATTTTCTCCTTTAGGCAGAACCAGACCAATTGGAACGTCGGTTTGCCAATCTCATCAGTGAAGAAGAGAAATTACGAGAGGAGGTCCACCAAAGCAACTTGGTAAGAAAGGAGAGTGACAAGGTCAGAGACCATCAACACAAGGAGTTGGTCCGTATGATACACTCACTTCAGGGGACATCGACTCATACGCGTACGGATGAGCCGATTCATTTTCAGACTCCAGTGGTGACGCCCAGATAGGGCATTGGTAGACAGAAGGATAATGCAGCTGATCCAGTACCTCCTCTCCATTCTGCAGATGCTACGATGTTACCCCGTGTACAGCATAAAGTACCTCCTCCCCAACAGGACACTGTTGCAGCCAGTTCAGCGATTGGTGCACAGACTGAGCATGTCACTGCAGGCGATTTAGTTGTTGATTCACATACTGAGCAGGTCATTGTAGGTGCATCACTTGTTGGTGCATAATCTGAAAAAGACATTAATTGTTGGCAATTCAGCTATTGTAGCACATAGTTAGCAGGATAGTGCAGCCGCTTCAAACGTTGGTCCATAGACTCAGCATGTCACTGTTGCAGCCGCTTCAGTTATACCACTAGACCCTAGTTTACAGATGGACGGACCAGTTCGGTTACGTAAATACAGTTCACAAACGATTACTCCCTACAGTGTGACCCATGTAGGTGAAAGAAGTCTAGGATTGAGGCGGCCTACAAATTTTGCCCTGCTAATCCAGTGCACCAAGAACACTTGGACAAGTACCTACAGTTCAAGGGGAAGAGAACGGAAATGTATAACATACTACATTTTTGGTAATATTTTCCTAGATTTTTTATAACTACTTGTTAATTTTAATGTTTATTCATCTTCAATGATATGTGTGCATTGTGTATGGGGGGAATCAGTTTGGAGTCCCTTGGTTCGTGGAGTTCAAAACCAACCATGCGAAGTTGGAAGATACGGTATTTATTTGGTACATCAGCTTTTTTTTTTTTTTGACTTTGAAATGTATTTTAACGTTAGTCTTGGTTCCTTTTGTCAGCATAAGGACACATATTTACAGATCGTGCGGAACCGCGAACGTGCATTTCCTAAGGTCTATAATCAAAGTGTAGAGATCATTAATACACAATTATATGTAAGTTCTTTATTAATTGTTATACAGACGATTATATTGGTAATTATTATATGGTTACAAACGTGTCTGATATAACTATTGTTAATTGTTATTCAGGCACATATGTACCTCAAGTGGGTGACGTTGTTCGGTGATGTCGAGACACCACCAAACAATGAGAAACGGCATGTGTTGACTCGAACTTGGGACAATCAGGGCGATCTTGTTTGGGCCAACGGACTAAGAGCACCTGGATGTCGGTCATGGCACGAGGTTGACACGGTGAGTGTATTGGAAACAAAAATGGAAATTTGATTTCATATTTTAACGTATCTTACATGACTTTATACTGCATTGTAGCTTTTGGTGCCATGCAACGTTGGAGGGTGCCATTGGATTATGGCCAGTATTAATCTCATTCGTCGACATATCCACCTGTACGATCCATTTATGCGGAAGGTTCCATTTCATTATAGGAACAAACAGGTGGCCTGCTTACGGTGGTTGTTACCATCGATGTTGGCAAAGGCGGGATTTTATACGAACAAAACCAGTGATCAGCCGCTCTGGAAAGTGGAAGCCGATTAAATACATATGGCCATAATCCTGAAACCAAATGTGCCACAACAATCAAATGGGTAAGTTATAAGTGAAATGACATTGTTGCTTTAATTCCAATCAATTTGTTGATTTTGAGTTTTGTTCACATTTGATGTGTCTTTTTGTTTAATAGGGGTAACTGTGGTCATTATACGCTCCTATTGATCGAGCACACAATCGAAAAAAGAAGAAGTTCGAGTGGAAGGATAAAGATATGGAGGCAATACGGTTGAAGATGGCTGTTGAAGTCTTTTGTAACTCCAAGGCTTTACCTTCATGAGTGGAAATAGTTTTTGTAATATGTATTATTGAATACAGTGTTGTTATAATAAAATTGAAATAGTAGATGATATAATAGAAACAAGATGAGGTCAAACGAGACAATAACAAATTAACAATAACATGTAAAACAATAGATGAGATAAAACGAGACAATAACAATAACATGTAAAATTGCAATAGATGAGGTAAAACGGGACAATAACAATAACATGTGAAACATTAGATGAAGTGATAATAAAGAGTTGTTACTGCTTCAGTATATTAATTTGAGATACAACAAACATTAGAATTTTATTACAAAATGAATTGGATTCCTAATTATAAAGCTACTGGAATCCAATCACTAAACAACTCATACAAAAGTCTCGGATATACACACAAAAGTCTCGGACATACACACAAATAGTCTCGGACATATACAAAAAGTCTCGAACATATACAAATAAGTCTCGGAGATATACAAAAATTCTCGGTTTTCATTTTGTACAATACGAAAACAATATTTCTTAATTTATTCTGGATTATTGTGTCCGGGGATTTCTGTCTCCCTGGTCGGGCATGTTTGTTTGCTGTGCCCAACTTGGTGGCACACTCTACACTTATGACGAAATTGGTCAGTGATAGGTTAGGTACTGCTACCTGGATCCACCGGAGGGTTAGGACACCGCTATTGTTGTGTCCAGTTTCGTGACATCTTCTACACTTTTGTGTGAATGTCCTCTCTGAAACGGATTGAAATCAATTTTCTTGTGGGCGTCCAAGACTAGCTTCTAGTTGTCTGTCCTTTTTAGATTTTGGAGTTAATACCACATGTTGTCTTATATCTTTAGGCACTTCCCAAGTATTAGGATGTCCAACCGGCATGATAGGCACCGAATATGCGTTCACAAGTGTTTCCCTTTTGTAGTAGTATACACATAGGGAAGTATAATCCAAGTTTCGCTCCCTGAAATAATAGAACAAAATATGTGAAAATAAAAAACCATATGATATATGAGGAAATTAAAAATATTTCACGGAACGTCAAAATTACCTAGCCGTTGCAAGTGCTTGAGAACATGGTAGATAATCCAAATGGAATTTGTTACATGTGCAAATCTTTTGCAACAAGTTGACCGTCCACTGATCTCTTTTCAATTTTAAAAAGAATGTGTTCCAATCAACATGAGTTATGGTCATAAAACTACATTTCTGAATACGTTTCGAGATCACCAAATATGCAGCATCAGTTAATTGGTGACGCATGGAGAGTGCAGTTTGATGACGGTCGTAATACTAACGTTGCAGTATATCCCTTATAAACTCAACCAAAGTCAGCATTGGCTATTTCCGTGCAAATCTCGTGCAAATCTCATGCATGAGTTCAAGCACTTGGCAACATTGGTTGTCATCAACATATACCTTTGTTGGGGACAATGGACACAGGACCACTTTTCTGGCCCAGCATTGACAACATATTCGTACGCATTCTAGTGCAGGTTACATAACTCGCCCATTATATGGTTATATTGCAATTCTCAGTATTTTTTTACTGCCGCAAACATTAGCCCTGCTACATCCTTTCTATGGAAACGTTTCTTTATGTTTTCAGAAAAGTGACAAACACATATGGTAAGGGTTGCATATGGGAAGACACTAGCTATCCCGGCTTCTATGCTTGCATGTCGATTGAAAATGAATACTAAATCTTCAATATAACTGAGGGCACCCTTCAAGCAATATAAAAACCACTCCCTAGAAGCGTTGTTTTCTGAATCTCTGTAACCAAAAGCTATTAGATATGCTTGTTCATTGACATCTTGTGTTATTGCCACAAACATTTTACCTTGACATTTCCCTTTTAGAAAGGTACCGTCAACAGCAATCACGGGACCCATACACCGTCAGAAACCTCTAATTGAAGCCTCTAATGTCATGAAGAAATACAAAAATTTATTGTCCTTTGTGCACTATAAATCTATGATTGTGCCAGGATTGTGTTGCTCCAAAACATAACCAAAAGATGGCAGTAGTTGGAACGTTTCTTCATGACCTCCATATGTCAATGTCAATGCATAATGCAAGGCTTGATGGGTCTTACTGTACATAACTTGGATGTCATACATTGTTTTCATATCCGTAATTATGTCTTTTGGTTTCATTAGAAGGCCATCCTCTCGTTGGAGTCTAGGGGCTATTATTTCACCGATTATGGCCACACTAGCCTGTCGATGACGCCGATGGACCTCTTCTAAGGGAAAACTATGTTCACTTACAAAACTTCTCACTTGAAAATATGTGTCTTCATCTCTCCTCACCGCTCTTAATTTCCATGAATAGTTGTCAATCTTGCACACCAAATGCAGAACTGACTTGTTAGACCTTTTCACCTTCCATTCATAGTTCTCTCTCATTGCCTGAAGACCTACTAACCTCTTTAAATCATTTTTTTTTTTTGTTGGAAAAATTTGACCTTTGTAAATCAAAGTGTTAGGTTTACGTGATCCCATGGTATTCTTCACTTGACCAAACGAATACACTTCGAATCCAGGAATAACCCAAGTTGATTGATTATTGGAACCCATGGTGTTAATATTTTTTGGGACATCGGATGTCCCCACCATATCTGTTGCATTACAACAGGGATGGTCACCTTGTACATGCCTTTCTTTAGTTTAACGTTGTACAGGTTATTCAACAACGTTTTCACGGTCACCTATATCATCATATGATTGGGTTCTATATTGGCCTCAAATTGACACCAAAAGTAACGATCAAAATGATGTTGAACGTCAGCTGCAAGGTCAACTGTTACGCGCGGGACACTAAATAGGTTTTCTGCACCTTGGGGATCTCCATCGGTATCGGTCCCACTCTGTTGTGTCAACATTTGGTTACTACCGCTGACGGATGGATACTCTTGGGGATTTCCATGGAGAGGGATGGCATCACCGATCATACCTCCACATCTCCTTTCAATTAGGCTAACACAGACTTGAGGAATCACCCTATCTTCCCCTAGCATAAACTGAATATCATCGTCGTTCCTTACAAATGTGCGACATGTAGTGTCAAGAATGCATGATATTGATTGTAGATCAATATTGTATCTGTTTGGATCATAGTGGACAATGGACTGCACGCGTGCCAAAAGCTCATCAAAGGTTATATTCTTTAACACGTATATTCCGAGCCAACAAACCTCAAGCTTCCATCTGGTAGTTGCTCCCATAAACCGTTATAGGATATAACTATTCTGACTCGATCCATTTTCCTGTACACAACAAACATTAACAAAATGAAATTGGTGTATCATAAGACATAACATTTGGGATTATACAATAAAAATGAATAAAAACTTAAAGTTAATAAGTCTCTGAAAATAGTTAATAAGTCTCAGCATAAAGTCCATAAGTCTCGGAAAAACAATTCCAGAGACTTTAGGAAAAATGTCCGAGACTTTGGTAACACTCTCCGAGACTTTTGGAAAAAAATGTCCGAGACTTTTATGCTATGTCCGAGACTTTTATACTATGTCAGAGACCTTTGAAAGAGTTGTTATCCAGACCTTTGAATGAATTTTGTTATACATTCACAAGCCGACAAGATGAGTGAGTTGAGAGAAGGTATTATAATTATACCTTCTCTCAATTCACTCTCCATAATGGTTAGTGAATAACATAATTCACACAATGAGAGGCACAGTGGTAAAAGATATAGACAACCAAAGAAAATTAAAGTCTCGCAAAATTATAGCTAATTCTAAAGTCTCGAAGTTGAATGAATTTTGTTATATATTCACAAGCCGATAAAATGACTGAATTCAGAGAAAATATAACAATTATATCTTCTCTCAATTCAATCAACATAATGGTTAGTGAATAACATAATTCACACAATGAGAGGTATAGTGGAAAAAGATATAGATAACCAAAGAAGATTAAAGTCTCGCAAGATTATGGCTGATTCCAAAGTCTCGCAGTTGAATAAATTTTGTTATACATTCACAAACCGACAAGATAAGTGAACTCAGAAGAGGTTTAACAATTATACCTATTCTCAGTTCACTCACCATATCGGTTAGTGAATAACATAATTCAAACAATGAGAGGCATAGTGGAAACATATATAGGCAACCAAAGAAGATTAAATTCTCACAAAATTATACCTGATTCCAAAGTCTCAAAGCCTTTTGCAAAGTCTCGGACATACTATTGGAAAGTCTCAGACATATTAACGTGGAAAGCCTCGGACAATGGTTAATAAGTCTCGGAATATTAAAATAAAGTCTCGGAAAACTAGACTAAAGTCTCGAAGACTTTTATGAGCAAATGGGATTTCACTATTATAAAATGCCTTGGATATTTTGTATTTTGACATGCATGGATCTTGGATTGCTAAGTATATATGCTTGAAATATTTCAAAATACTTATACTAGTGCTTAGCAACCCAGGATCATGCATGCTAAAAGACAAAAAGTCCAAGACTTTTTACAATACTCTCCAAAACTTTTTAAATACTCTCCGAAACTTCTCACTTAGTGTGATTCAAACAACCCTAAGTACCTCAAACAGCTTTACAAATGGAAGATTAAAAAAAAACACACAAGAAATGTGATTACCTTACTGTGATTTGTAGACAAATGAAGAGGAGAACACGACCACGAGTTGGAGAAGGAGATGAACAGCGACCACGAGTTGGAGAAGAAGATGAACTTGGATCTTGTAGACAAACGAAGAGGAGAACAAGACCAGGAGTTGGAGAAGGAGATGAACTTGGATCTCAATTTACAGAGAATTTAAAGTTAGAGAGAGAGAAATAGATTTCAGACAACATAGAAGTAGGAGAAAGTTAAAGTAAGTCAGAAATATTAAAAAAAAAATACTAAAAGTAAGGGTATTCTTGGAAGTCACTTACTTTGGTGCCTTTAAAACATAAGTTATTAAAATGGTGATAGTCTTGAAAGACCAACTCAAAAGAGTGACAAAAGTCCTTATTTCCACCAAAAAGCTGACAACCGAAAAAGTAAAAATAAATAAATAAAACAATTATGCGTCCAGGCGTCCAGCCAAAAAATGTTTTTTTAAAAAATACAAATGGTTGGGACTATGACTAAATAGTCCTGCCACAGCATGATTACTTATCTACATGGATTGAAGAAATCCAATCTCATGTAGACCACAAACATAGGATTGGATTGAGATTAATTCAATTTCAATCTAATCTCATTCAACAAACACACCCTTAAGGTAGTAAAAACGGGGAAAGAAAAATTGAAAATTCTATGCCATCAATTTTTGAGTCGGTCACATATCATGTGTCACAATCTTAATAAAGCTCAAGAAAAAAAATAAACAAGGGAATTATCCAAATTCATTAATTATGAAATGATATGGAAGTAATAAATCAGTTTGGCATATCGTTTAGACCATAAATTTAGATACAATAATGTTACTTTGTCCAAATTTAGTGTCCAAATAATATGGTATCACTATAATCCATTCATTTAAATTGTATTAGATTTGCATGATTTAAATAGTGATACCATATCATTTAGACACCAAATTTAGAAAGCAGCTTTACTCATTTTGATGAAGTTTCTAGTAAGGAAGCATTAATATTTTTTCTTTTCTTTTCCTATGAATTGATTACTTTGCAACTGCTAGCATACATTAAGACAAAACAAAGTTCTTCGAAATACTCTAATAATTATGGTAACCGTGTATTTAAATCTTTTGTTAGGATAGAACTATGAAATACTCGAATCTAAGTGTCAGTCGCCTAAAGTCCCCTCGGATTTCAGGCCTATAAGTCTTTGCAACGTCATTTATAAGATAGTTGCCAAAGTTACTGCTAGTAGGTTGAGGTGTGTCTTAGGCTGCGTGATTTCAGAGTCTCAATGCGCCTTTATTCCGGATAGGATGATTTCGGATAATACGATAGTGGGCTTCGAATGTCTTCATAGGCTTAAGCGTAGAAAGAGGAAGTTTGGTTCTATGGCTATTAAGTTTGACATGTCGAAAGCTTACGATCGGGTGGAGTGGTCATTTATAGGAGGTATGATGTGTAAATTAGGCTTTTCTGATAAGTGGGTTCGATTGATTATGAATTGTATCACTTCTGTCTCTTATTCTGTTTTAGTGAATGGGGAAATTTGTGGTTTGTTCAAACCTACGAGAGGTCTGAGGCAAGGATATCCTATCTCCTCTTATCTTTTTTTGCTTTGTGCTGAAGGCTTTTCAAGTTTGTTAGGGAATGCAGTTGGTAGTGGTCAGCTTACAGGTTTTAAGTGCAGCCAGAAGGGTCCAGTAATTTCCCATTTATTTTTCGCTGATGACAGCCTTCTGTTTTCAAAGGCGAATGAAGCTAGCTGTGCTGTAATCAAAGGTATTTTGGAGACTTATGCTATTGCATCTGGTCAAGTTGTTAATTTTAATAAGTCTGAAATGTGTGTTAGTCCCTCTATTTCTAGTGAGATGGGTGAGAGATTAGCAAGTATTATCGGTGTAAAGTTAGTTATTTGTTTAGATAAATATTTAGGCTTACCTTGCTTTTCTGGGAGGAGTAAACGTAAGTTGTTTTCGGATATTACCGATAAGGTTTGGAATAAGATTAAAGGGTGGGGTGAGAGATTTTTGTCTGTGGGTGGGAAAGAGATTTTGATCAAAGCAGTGATTCAGGCTATCCCTATGTATGCGATGAATATTTTCCGTCTTCCCAAGGGTTTAATTTTCGAACTCCATCGCCTTTGTGCTCGCTTTTGGTGGGGAAGTGGTAGCGATACAAAAAAGATGCATTGGTGTAAGTGGAGTAGTCTATGCAAGTCTAAACGTGATGGAGGGCTAGGTTTTCGTGATTTAGAGATTTTTAACTGAGCTTTATTGGCTAAGCAATGTTGGAGGATTTTTAAAAAACCTAATTCTCTAGCTGCCAGGGTCTTTGAGGGCTGTTATTATCCTAGCTGCAGTTTTTGGAAGCTCCAATTAATTCTTCAGGGTCCTTTGTTTGGAGGAGTTTGCATTGGGGTAAAGGGCTGTTGTGTTCTGGTTTGAGATGGAGAGTAGGGTCAGGTTGTGCAATTAAAATTTACCAAGACAAGTGGGTGCCTAGACCTACTAGTTTCAAAATTATGTCTTCTCCTTTGCTCGGTGCTGATGCTTACGTTGAGCAGCTTATTTCACCTTCTGGTGGATGGAATGTTTCACTTATTAAGGATAGTTTTTCTTGTGAAGATGCTAGTGCAATTTTGCAGATTCTGTTAGGTGCTGTTTCAGTGGAGGATAAGCTTCTATGGCATTATGATACAAGTGGCAGTTTCACTGTTAAGAGTGGTTATAGGGCTGGGATTTCTTCTGTGGCAGAGTCTAGCTCATCTAACAATTTTCGGTTGCAAAATTGGTGGGTTTCTTTGTGGAGTTTATCGATTCCTCTTAAGATTAAAATTTTTATGTGGAAGGCCTGCTTAGATTGGATCCCTACTTTGTCAAATCTTGCTAAGCATGGTATGGTTGTTAAAGATTTCTGCCCTCTGTGTAATGGTTCTGGTGAGACTACCTTTCATGCTCTTTGGGGTTGTAGGAAGTTGAAGAAAGCTAGGGAAGATTGGCTTCCAGGTGCAGCCAAGGTTAGCAATTCACATTTCAATTTTTTTGATTTTATGTTGGATTGTCATTCGGTGTTAAGCTCTTCAGATTTGGGTTTGCTTTGCACTATCTTTTGGAAAATTTGGTATTTGCGTAATTTATGTGTGCATAAGGCTCCAAGTCAAAATGTGATGGAGGTGGCTCAGTGGTGTACTGTTTTTTTAGATGATTTTCACGGTAGTGAGGTTGTCAGGCAGAATTCTTCTGTGGACAATGTTTCTCCCAGGTTATGTAATCCTGTTAGTAATTCTTGGAGACCTCCGGATGTGGATTGCTACAAAATTAATTGCGATGCTGCTGTGAAGGAGGGAGATGGTCGAGTTGGTTTAGGTGTTGTTATTAGGGATCATTCAGGTGCAGTTATGGCTTCTTGTTCACTGACCTTGGATGCTTGTTTTGATGCTAATTTGGCGGAAACTATGGCTATTTACAGGGGGTTAGTGTTCAGCAGGGATTGTGGTCTTGCTCCTTGCATTTTAGAATCTGACGCGGCTGTTGTGGTTAACCGGATCAACGATAACAGTTATAGGGATTCTATCAGTGGTAATATTCTTGCTGAAATTTCTTCTCTTCTGTCTTGCCTTAAGATTATTTCTGTTCAGTATGTTCCAAGATTAGCTAATGTTGTTGCTCACAACCTGGCGAAATTTGCCTTTACGGTTGATGTTGATCGGTTCTGGATGGAGGATGTTCCTCCTTGTGTTAGGAGAGCTATTCAGATGGATGTTCCTTTATAGGTTCCTTCTGTTAGCTACTCCTTTCTTTGTTTTATGTTTCCTTGTATCAAAAAAAAAAAAAAAAAATCACAGAATAAAGCACCGGAGACAAGAGCTGGTTGATGAAAAATTGGTAAATAAACTGGTTGAAGATGTGAATTTGTGCTTTGGAGATTTAGCATGAGCTGTAAAGCAAATATCAAATTTATCAATCCAGCTGTAGCTAGGAAGAGAATGAACATTGCTTTATGAACATTGCTTTCTCATAAGAAAAAAGTGACACTTTAAAGTGGTTAATTTGAGTCGAGATCTTTTCAAGTTGGAAAGGCAAGAGCCAAGAAGAGCCTTCCTTGCTGCCCAAATAGTGGATTTGAATTTTCAAAAAAGGAACAAGTTTTTACTCACACAACCATGGGAAAATCTCTTGTAAATTAAGGAAAAAGAGTAAAGACCGCTAAACAGACTTTTTTTTTGAATTAGGGATATATTAGGTAGAACTTTAACGAGATCAACTTCTTAAGCACGGTATGGAATACAATTTTCACTACCGAATCTGGATTTTAAACGTTAAAAATTAAAATAAACATTAAAAACGATGACCAGACATGGTTAATTGTTCTATAGATTTCTTCAAAATTATCTTTTTTATTGGGTCAACTTTCATTTTGTATATAGGTGAACATAAATAAATGATTGAAAATGATGTTTTCAACCAATGCATTTGAAAGAATATTCTAGATTAATTAATTCTAATTCTAACTTTGGATGATTGAAGCATTGCGTGATGTTCTAAATTAAATAAATTAATAACTTATCTCAATTCTAATTCAGATAGATTAAAAAAATCTCATTAAAATAGACGAAGACTAAAATTACAAAGCCTTTTTAAAATTTTCTTTTGAAATACTTTGATAAAATATATTTCACAAATTTCATGAGAAATCACTTGCATGCACGATGTAATTAAATTTCAATATTATCTGGCTCCTCTTATCTAGTCAATCACCGGTACTACTCACCAGTCAAACCTACCACACCAACTCATCAAGTAATAAATTTAAACAAAGCAATTTGAATTGATTAAGTTAATTGCTTACAACAGCAAGATAATGAAGATCTTCCAGATTCCTCTTTTTGTATATAGTGGATTAGTGGTTGAAACTCAAAGATGATTACTGCTAATGAGTTTTTAAATTGATTAAACAACTCTCTCTTTGGACTTCTCCTCACACAAATACATTAAATAAGATATATGTTTATCAAAATAATTAGGTTATCCTATAGGCACAATATTTTCCTATAGCTAGGGTCCTTTTTTGAATAAATATTTTTGTACCATCATGAAACTTACAGGATGACTTGAATCTAGAACATACATTGGAATGTGATAATAAGTAGCGCACATCAATTTTTAGTACAGGTGGCAAGACACCCCCCCCCCCCCCCCCCCCCCCCCCCCAATTAGTGGTGTGGGATTTGAGTCCTACCATACATATTTTATAATCGTGTTTATAATATTTGAAAAAAAAAAAAAAAAAAAAAAAATTAGTAATCGGTTATCCATTAAATTATGATTAACTTTGGTAGAATCAAACCATTCAAGTACACTTTTGACACAAAGATTTTCCTTAAATAGTATAAATATAAATCCCAAACAAAATACCACACACACACACACATATATATATAATGTCCAAAAAATTTGTTCGAATTCATACATAAATGATGTGTCATATAAGTTGTCATCATCCTGTTAATTATGAGAATATATAATGAGCGATGTGATTTTTACAAATCCTATACCACATCATTTAGACAGAAATTTGGGTAAATTTTCTGGATAGCCTAACAATATTACTCATTATAATATAAAGACATCTTTTGATCATGTCATGAAATTATGTTTTGCAAATTGAAAATCTTTTTACAGTATTCTAATGAAGTTAATTCATAACATGCACCCAAATCTAATAACAATAAAAATAAAAAATAAAAAATAATAATAAGGTTCTCCACTGGGCAGAGATTAATAATTTTGAACAAGAAGTGAAATAAAACACATAATTTTGACAATAATTTACGTATAAAAACAACAAATCAAAAGTTTATAAAATATTCCAATGATCTAAAAGATACAAATTAAAGGTTGAAGTCCACTAAAATAAATCAACCTTCACTTTTTTGTGTACGGTCATATGAATTACATATGATAAGAGGTTTGATATTGAATGATATATATTATAATTAATGTGATAAATTCAACTTCATCATCAATCAAATGCAAAACCGATGATGATTGATGACCATCCGAATAATATAATGAAGATGGAGCCTACTAACCCAACTCATCGATCAATGGTGGGTATCCATCGGATTTAAACAAGTCCAAAATAGGTGCGCTTTACAGGATTTCGCTTTCACCAAAACTTAGGACCCAAGATTGCTTCCTAGCCGAAGCTGCATGGGGCCTCCAAGTTTTGCCGAAAGTTAGAGGCTGCTTGATTACCCCTTGAAAAATATTTCCATTTTTAATTAAAAGTTGATGCTTTTGCCATCCTAAAAGCACTTAAAACCAACTCAACTTCGTTTTCTTGCTACAACAACTAGGGAATGGCATTTCAGAAATTTAGTGAAGATTCATGGACATTTTACAAAGCTGAAGATGGAAACTCCTCCCCCCATAAGAACATAAACCATTCAAACACTGCCTTCAATTCTTATGCAAAAAAAAAAAAAAAGACCTCATCAAAAATCTCATTCATCACTTACTGCAAGAGTTTGAGACACCAATTAACACGTACATTTGAATATGTATCGTTCAAGCCTTGCGAAGAAGCTTAAACCCGTGAAACGGGCATGGAAGGGGTTCACAAAGAAGCTTCAATCCAAACTCCACAGCCTCAGCATCCCAAAAACCATCAAAACAACCACCCATCGCCTCCTCACTTTTTTCTCTCGCCATTTATTCATGCCATTGAAGAAACGTTTGCTCACCAAACCAGCTTCTCGCCACCAATACCCTTATATGTACCAATACCAAAACCACCAAAACCAGCTTCTTCAGAAGAACTTTGCGGCCATATACATAGACAATCTCTACCAGGACGGCCATCCCTCGTCATCCTTGCATACAAAGCAATACTTTCATGCAGAGACAAGTCGAAGCACTAAAGAAGCGGTGGAGGAAAAGAGTAGTACTAGTAGCAGTAGTGTGCCAAAGAAGAGTGTGTATAGTATTGAAGATGCATGGGAGGCTGTTGTTGCTAGATCACCACAGCTGCGAGGAGTGGATGAGAGAGCTGATGAATTTATTTACAAGTTTCGTGAAGATATGAAGATTCAGAGGGAGAGATCACTGCTCGAGTATCAGGAGATGTTGTCCAGAGGTTCTTAAATTTTATTTCTAATTCATTCTTTACCTGTCATATTTTCTTCTCTTTATTTTTCAAGACCAAAAAAAATATGAAAGTGATATATAACAGGATTGTGATTTTTTTTTTTTTTCTCTTTTTATTTTTTTTTTTTTTTTTTAACAAAATTGTGTTATAATGGGGTTAATTGGATTTTCCCCTTTTTTAGTGTGTGATTATGTATAGATTATATAGACTGGATTGTGTATTAAAATTTGTTTTGTTCTGAGAATTTTTTTTTTTTCTTTTTGATTCTTAATATATTAAGTTTGTTTGGATGTCTTAAGTCTCCCAGTAAATTAATAAAGCAATGGTGTTTGGATATTTGTAAGTGATGATTATATGAATCGGAGACGTTTGGAATTAGTTATTTTCAGGTCTTCCTCAACAGCAAAAGCATCCCGAATGAAAAGTCATTAAATACCGCATGGTTGATTGGTTATATCAACAATAATTTGATTAGGAGAGTAACATTTCCAATTTTTTTTCCTAAATTCTTTTTAAAATGTTTGTAGCACGTATGTGTGGACATCACATCACTCCCCACATAATCACATGATTTACAAAATATTGGCACTTCACTTGCTACAAACATTTGGGAAAAAAATTGGAGAAAAAAAAAATAGAAAGCCTAGAAAAAGATCTAATAAAACAAGTCTAAATCCTTTTAAAAAGATTTCATTTGAACTTACTTAGTATAGATTATGTTAAACCGTTAACACAGGTTAAAATAAATTGTCAATTGATGACAATATAAATTTGAGAGTCCTGTATGTAATTTTGTCTTTATTTCAATTACCGATAAATAAATAAATATTTATATATATATATATCACTACTACAAAAATGATGATTTATGACACAAAATAATGATGGTTTTTAAAAAGCATCATAACTTGTTATGACGCTTTTTAAAAACCATCACAATATTATGATGGTTTTTAAAAACCATAGTAACGTTATGACACTTCCTTAAAAGCTATCACCATATTATGATGGTTTTTAAAAATCGTCATAATGTTATAATGATTTTTGAATGAAGATAAAACAAAATGTCAATGATGGATTCTTTTCTCTTTTTTTTTTTAATTTTATGAATTTTATAAAATATTATTAATTATATTATTCATAAAGTCATAGCATTTTAGATATGTTATATTATATCATGGTTATAAACCTCATTTTATAATTATATTTTTGAATACATTTTCAAAATTATAATATAATAGAAAATAATACAAATTAGTATTAAAATTTGATTATGTAAAGTTAAATTAAAGGATGTTATAATAAGCCTTTAAAAAAAATATTATATTAAAAAGTATCCTAAAGTTGAAGGAGAGAAGTTAAAAAGTTAAAAAGTAATTTAAAACTGATAGGGGGAAAATAAAAAGTGAGAGAAATAAAATGGGTCTCACCAATACTATTAGGTTTCTAAAAGTCTCCCCAATCACAACCTTAACTTGTAATTTTTCTGTTTGTTATGCTTTTGGAGTTGGTGTGGCCGTGTAGCCCCTCTTCCCATCTCAAATCAATTTATGTTTTTTTCATTCTTTCACTTTGTTCTTCATCTTCTTCTAATTAATTCTTTGTACCCTTCTTCGTCTTCTTCTTAAGTCTTTGGTCCAGGTTTTTTTTTTTTTTCCTTACTTTTTTTTCACATTTGTGTTATATTTAATCATTTTTATATTATCATTTTATTTTCTCTTTTCACTAATCTAATTTTATATTATTGTGTTAAATTTTAATCTGCTAAATATTAATTTTGGTTTAAAAAATTGGAGTAACGTAATAACTTTTGTGTTTTTTGTTTGATTGTCCTAGGTGAAGTATAAAAATAAGAAAATTTTGTTTAAAAAAATTCTCTCTTGATAAAGGTTTGTTCAATCTCATTATTTCCAATTGGTGTAGTTCTTGTTGTAGTAAATTAAATTTTAAGTTTGAAGTATGTAGATGTTTTGTTTTAATGACCTTATGAACATTTAATTTTCTTTTTTCTTTTTATTTTTATGTTTGTTTCGCAAGACATCTGAAGTGAAATTCTTGGAATTATTTTCTCTCCTCTTTACCTTTTTTTTTCTTTTAGTAAGGATATATATATTCTTGTAAATGGAGTATTTGATAATGTAATTATTTTGTATTCTTGTAAATGGAGTATATACTTCATTGTATTTGATAATGTGATTGCTCTATTAATAGAATGTGTTTATATTCAATTTTATTGATTTTGTGTAATTATTAAAGATCATTGAATTGTATTTATATATTTGATAATTTATTGAAATTTTAAAAATTAATTTTCAGTGGGATATATATATCTTAATGAAATTTAATTATTATTTTTTTTTAAATGTTTTAAGATTTATGATGGTTTTTGATCGTCGTGATTTAATGATGGGTAAAAACCATTAAGAAGTTATGACATTAAAAACCGTCATAAATATAGCCATCATAGAGTGGTTCTTGACACTAGATTCATTGACACTTTAAAACCATCATAAAATAACATTTATGACGGTTTTTAACCATCATAAAACACCTTTTTTTTTAGTAGTCTATATATTAGGAGCTTTATTGTTTTTAGTCAGAATTAGTGTTTTGATTGTTTTTATTAAAAATCCACTTTTTAGATAAAACTGCCCTTCTTTTTTATTTTTTATTTTATTTTTAAAGACTAATTTTCTTTATATATATAAATTAAAAAAAAAAAAAAAAAAACTTTTTTCCCTTGTTTTTTTCTTTTTCTTCTTCTTCCCAGACGTCCATCTTCTTCTTCTTCTTCTTCTTCCTGGACCTCCATCTTCTTCTTCTACAATTTATTTTTGCCCTTGTGTGTTTAATTGCTTTAATTGATTTACACATGGTCTTGTCCTAGTGTGTTTAATTGAGTTACTTGGTGGGTTTAATTGGTCTGCCCTGGTGTGTTTAATACTTTAATTAATTTACACCCGGTGCTGCCCTGGTGTGTTTAATTCATCTCTCTTGATATGTTTAATTGGTTTGCCCTGGTGTTTTTAATAGATTTGCCTTAGTATGTTTAATTGGTTAGTTTGATGTGTTAAAGAAATCTGGAAAAAATTTCAAATTTGATTAGATTTGGAAATTTTCCAGATTTCCTCATTCCAACAAAAAAAAATTAAAAAAACCTTTGAAGAGATCTGGATGGATTTTCAGATCTCTTCAAAAAAAAAAAAATTAAATAAAAACTAAAACAAAAACTAAAAAACCTTTGAAGAGATCTGGAGAAAAAAATTAACTTTTTTTTGAATCATCATCATCACAAAAATTCCCCATTTCATCATCAATCTGAAGCAACAGCAGTACATCACCAATCTTCATCAAAAAAAAAAAAAAAAATCTTTTTTTTTTTTAATTGATTGGAGGTGACCTCCAACGGAGGTTCGCTGGCCAAACAATAAAATTAAAATAAAAAATTAAGAAGAAGAACATATCTAGAGAAGAAGAAGATTGCCAGCCAAACAAAAAAAAAATTAAAAAATAAGAAGAAGAAAAAGAAGAGAGAGAGAAGAGAAATGTTTTCTTAACAAATGGGTTCTGATAGAAAAAGAAGAGAGAGAAGAGAGAGAAGTAAAATAAAGAAATGAGTTTCAATCAAAGAAAGAAAAAAAGGGAAAACATGGGTAATGGAAAAATGAGGGGCAATTTAGTATCTAAAGTGGATTGTTTGATAAAAACAATCAACTTACTAATTCTGGATAAAACAATAAAACCCCTAATTCTTTTGGATAAAAAGGGAGATTTTTATTTTTTGTATGCATCCTAAAAAATTAAAATACACATCTTGTAAAAAGTTGGAAATTTTTTGGATTTGAGAACTATTTCTTCTTATATTTTCCTATTTTTAAATGTTTTATCTTTCAAAAAATTGAAAAAAAATTAGTTCATGTACCCGAATTTGTTTTCCCGAATTTGTTTTAAGTTTTTTCCATAAATGTATTTCATTATTTTCACCATCCATTAAAAAAATAATAATAATAATAATTAAGATTCAATATATTTCATACAATTTCAACAAAGATGTTTAAAGTGTGCATCATAAAAAGTCATCATTGGAATAGGAGCAGAATCCATGGCCCTAATTTTTGACACTTTCTTACACAATTGTTCAACCTTTAAATTAGAGTGAATTATAAGGTTGAGATTAATTATTGAATAACTCGTGAAGTATGTGGTAGCCAAAAATGACTCTTAGGCCCAAAAATACGAAGCCCAGGCTTGTCTTGCTTTGGCCCAAGTTTAAGTAGCCCAACAAGAATGGTAACAACACTGAAGACCAAGTCAGCCAGGTGAATCAAATAGCGAGATTCTGGGGAGAAAATCTCTCCCACGATCAGCCCATGATCTCACCTACCTATTTCAAACGGTGACAAAAAGTTTCCTATAAATAGGAAAGCATTCTCTCAGAAAAGGGGATATAGAAACTCAAGCTTACTAAGGCGTACTGAAACTCTGCTTCTAAAAATCATGGCCACCGGAATCCAAATTCCAAATCTTCACGATCATCGTTGCTCAGCCCAAGCATAACTAAGGCTAACGATCCAAACCATCTCTTTATTTTATTTAGTTCATTTTTTATCTGTTCTTCACTTTTTGCAGGTTATACGGTCGATCGACCAAGTTCATTTGCAGGGTAATTCAACAGACGACAACAACATTCATATGATTCAACCCAAGTTGCATTGGGCCTAACAACATACGACCCGATCCACCTTGATTGTAGGTCGACACCCTACAAAGTACACAATCCATCCCACTAAAACTCTACCTCTCTTATTTATTTATCAATTTCTCTCTCCTACTAACTTTCACAATTTCTTCTTCTAGGGATGGCAATGGGTGGGTTCGGGGTGGGGTGGGGGGCGGGATGGCCCTCCCCCCACCCCACCCCACCCCACCCCATTTATTTTTTGAAAACACATCCTCTCTTAAAGCCCCTCAATAGATAGAGCAGGGTATGGTGGGGCGAGTTATGCTTTCCCCATCCCCATCCAATTTACCTCATTTAACCCATTTATCTAAATAATTTATTTAAATCTTGTAAAAAAAAAAATCTATTAAAATAATAAATATATATATCCCAATGAATAAGATCTAATATATGTCAAAAAAACTATTTAAAATCATCTCATAAATATAAATTTCAAAACTAAACAAATAAATTCAATTATTTTAAAATATAAACATTAAAGTAAATAATAAAATAAATAAATATTATATTTTAAAAGGGGTAGGGCGAGGTAAAGATTATAAAACCCATACCCATTCGAAGTTTTATTATCTATTCACAAATTAAAATTCATCCCCACCCCATAAGTGTGGTTCCTCACGGATTATTTTGCCATACTATCTTCTTCTTTTCTCTTAGCCCCCGTTTCATGTTGAATATTTAATACAATTTATCTTTTATTTTATAATTTATAATTTTATTATTATTTTGTTTAACATACACTTTCTCTCGATTTGGTATAGTATTTGCAGAAAGTAAAAATGAGAGATAATAATAACAAGCATCATCTGCTTCATCATTATCAATCACAGCTACATATATTAAGGTTTTATTTTAACAGAGTATATTTAGGCTTAGCAGAGAAAATTTTAAAAAAATTAATCAATCTAATAAAATAAGAAATTTTATATTCGTTTTGCTTCCTTCCTAAAATATTCCGTATTTAGGCAACATAAGAGAGAAGAAATTGAACCCATGGTTATAATTTGGTGGCTCATGGAGTTGCCAAAAAAGTATATCTCCAAATTGGCTTTGTAAGCTAGGTTCAAACTGATGTCTTTGTTGCTGCTCCTTCTTTCTGTTGGGGCTTAATGAAGTTTATTTTGCTTTATAGAGAGAGAGAGAGAGAGATAGATAGATAGGGAGAGAGAGGAGATGAAAGAGATAAAGATTTTTTATATTAAAAAAAAGTTAGTCAAACTGTGTGAAATATTTTTTATTTTTTACATAAGAAAGAAGACAATGATGGAAAGATGAGATAGAAGTTGCGACAGTTAGCGGGAGAGGTAACTGTGTACCTAGGCATCGTTTGTTTGCACGAATTGTATTGTATTAGGCAATTAAAATGTACTAAAATGATATGATACAATATTTACACTGTATTAAATAATACATTATATTTTGTGGTAATAAGTTGTATTGTATTAGAAAAACACTTTTCTTTTCTTTTCTTTTCTTTTTTTAATAAATATGGAATATTGATAAAATAAGTATTATATTATATTGTTAATTTATTTTTTATAATTTCAAAATACATAGGAAAATTTTATTCAAATTTTTTGTTTCAATTAAAATAAATATTTATTGATTTATTCATGGTAAGGATACTTAAAATTAATTATTAAGTATTTTTAAAAAAAATATTATATCTTTATAATATAATAAAATATAATAAAATTATATATAAATAACCTAATACGATATAATACTGCATCACCAAATACAGGTTTGTATTAATAATAATACAGTCTAATACAATATAATACAATCCAATACAGTCCAACACAATCTATTACGGCGCGCCAAACAAACCCTCAATGGACTAATCAATAATTAATCTGGACCTTAGATTTAGATTCCCTATAATCTAAAGGCTGAAAAATTGTGTGAGAAAGTGTGTCAAAAATTAGGACCAAAGAGCCTGCCCCATACAAGGGCAGACAAAGCTAAAAATAAATTCAATATATAAAGGTATAATTACATAAACACTCCTAAGGTTTTGTAATATTATAAAACTATGATATTTTATCTAAATTTAGTAAAATGTAAATATTTTATTATTTATTGTAAAAATACACATAATATTATGGCTTCCAACATTATAGAATTAAACCGTTTACAAGTTTAAATATATATTTTTTAACTACAAGTTTAAATAATTGTTTATGCATAAATTTTATAATATATTTTATATTATTGAGTAGTCTATTATTGAATTGGTATTATCTTATTTTTATAAAAAAAATAAACAAATACTTTTATCAAAAATTATAAATTTTTTGTTTATTCTTAATCAATGACTCGCATGTCTTACACTGGCGCTATTAATTCTGTATGCATTAAGAAAGAAAATCACAAAAGTTTTCTCCTCAATACACACCGAATTTAATAAATTTAATGTGAGAGGGTTTGTGAGTCATTAATTAAGTATTATAATATATTAGCTAAATACAAACAGATAAATAACTATTGATAGTTAAAGAATTGATTTTATAATATTAACTTCTGAGAAAAAAAATATTATATACATATATATAATTTACCCCGGGCGGTAAATATTTCCTGGGTACACCCCTGGCCCCATATATTTCTAGCACTTTCCTTATATATATATATATATATATATATTCTTGTGTATTGCTCAGAGATTATGCAAACAGTAAGTGTAATTGACACAAACTGGTTATAAACAGTA
Organism: Acer campestre; assembly: GCA_954870605.1. Classification (NCBI taxonomy): domain Eukaryota; kingdom Viridiplantae; phylum Streptophyta; class Magnoliopsida; order Sapindales; family Sapindaceae; genus Acer; species Acer campestre. Next base: position 10,586,070 of record OX940811.1, on the reverse strand, counting down.
TCTTCAATAGTCAATAGCCTCTTTGGTCCAGCCGTCCAGATATGTACACATAACAATAACCAAAATAAAACTGAGAGCTCAAGCAAAAATTTCAAGCAACCTATGTTCTCAAGTTTTGATACACAAATATGCTAATATATAGCTAACCAAAAACTTGGTGGTGATCAGAATTAGCAGGTGCACCGGGACATCCCAACTAAGTTGACACCTCGTTAGCACCCTCATCTTCTACCTCATCTCAACAATATTAAATCAAAAATAGAGTCAACTTATTATACAACTAACCACTCTGGATCAAGATGAAATACGATCAAGATTAATGCAGGAATTCCTTCATAGGATCGTCGCGATGTATCTTTTTCATTCGGTATGCCTCCACGTCTTCAGCAGTAATCTGCAAACCACATTACATGATTTAACATAAAACTAAAATGATAGTAAACTCAGAAGTCAAAATTAAATATCAGAGGTAACGTCTGTCTATTATATATCAATAACTTCAGTGAGACCATACCTCATCATCCCATTTAACGTTATATTTGCGTTTTCTTTCATCATTCTCTTCCTTCTTCCTCTCGTCCTCCTGCCAGAATTTATATGAGAAACGCATTATTAGCTAAGAATAAAAAGAGCATAACCTGAGAAAGTTCGTGGATACAAAATCTAATTGAGGGTCTTATCAAGGGAACTAAAATTTACCTTCTTAAGTGCCTTGGCAAGTTTTTTTTGGTCAATAATCAAGTCATCTGGTACATCAGATCCCCAAGTAGCAAGATTTTTCTCCTGTGCTGGGGCAGGCACATCTGCCAATATTCATTCAGGTAATCAGAATCAGAAGGGAGAAGCAAGCACTTAAAAGATCAATACATAAGAACTTGTCTAAAACCAGATGAAGACATCAACGCCGATGTGATATTAGGACCAACTGGATAAGATTTATCGAAATGGGAAAGCTTTAATTCTAATGTGTCAATAAGACACTGGTCAAAAGATCTGAAGATACTACTGATCATGTAAAGTCAATAGGTGAAATCAAGCAAGAACTGAGGCATATACCTTCAGAGGTCGCCTTGCGACTAATATTAGCCCTCATTAAGTCTGCTGCAGCTTCAGCAGCCTCAATGCCGGCTGTACCAGTGCAATAACTATTCTTAATTGTTTGCTGACAGCATTTGTAGCCCCATTGGTGGTCCTTCCACCAGGATCCCCAGACACTTGTGTGGTTGTTAATGTAAATATCTTCTTCATACTTGCTTTTCGGAATAGACATCTCCTTAAAAAAAATCCAGGAAAAAATTTAAGCTAAAGACCATTCAAAGCTAAAGCATACAAAATTTAATTTGAAGTTAAAAAGTTGCAACAACAGGAGCTTCAAATATCTGAATAACACCTAATAGCAAAAACAACAACCATTTTGTAGAAGTCTTGTTATACAAAATTGAATAATTAAATAATAGTGATTCTCTCTTGATGGAGTTCAATGGCTAAAAGTTCAATCATTTGTAGAGTTAAGTTATTTAGATACAATTTCACAAAACAGAATTTATGCTCCAGCAAAAACCAAAATACTAGAAAGAGAGAGAGTTCAGCTTTAAACAGTACCAGTCCTTTTATGACTCTGCCAGCACGATCATATTCAACCTGCCTCTCACTTTGCCCAAGAAGAAGCTCCCTTGGCATTTCTTCTTCAGTTGCAGCGTTGCCATACTTCTCCATGATGGTGTCTTTAAGACGTGACTTCAACTTCTCCTTGATGATCTTATAATTCTTATACAACGATTCAGCTTGGGATGGCACAGCCTGTAAGTGAATGTCCTGGCCTTTCTCAAAGGCTTCCCAAGCATGAATGTTGAGTTGCTTGAACTCCAATGCTTGCCCACTCATTCTATACTGATTATCTCCCTGTAAAAATAATATGTAAACCAATCAAAATCATGTTATAATATAATTACTTCAAAGGCATACAGTAGGCATTTAACATAATTTTGAAGAGGCAGGCACTTTCCAGATAAAATTTCTCATTCGGGTCAGCATCAGGAAGCGGATCTTCACGCATAGATCGCGTTTTAGGATCATAATAAGCTGAGTTGACATCTAGATTCAAGAGGTACTTAGCAATGTCTTCTCTAATACGCAAATTTCTGCAAACAAGAGGATATGAAATTATAAGATGTATCATATTGCAGAAGCCAGTAAGAAAATTCCAACAGCAAAGTGACAAACAAGGGGCGCATGGATATTAAGAGTCATACCTGACTGTTCCTGTGCTTCCACCACCTGTAGTACGAACACGCTTCTCAACCTTTGCAAAATCCATCTGTTTGCTCTCATCTACCTTAGCTTCATCAACCTTCAGAGCATCTTCATCATCCTCTTCAACATCACTGACCTCACCCTCTCCATTCTGCTTACTATTTTTCTCCTCCAATTTTTTCAGCTGTTGTTCTTTCAGATATTTCCTTCGAGCCTCGTCCCTTGCCTCATACCTCTCAATGACATGGGCATATGTTGCTGCATCGAAACCATTCCATCGGTCTCGTTTCCCATCGTAATCCAGTTCAAAAGTCTCTATCTTTTCATCAGGTGCAATGTGCTTATTTGTCCATTTTGCTCCTAATTTTCGAGGCCTCTCCAAGCACAAATTAGCATTATGAGTCATTGCCCCACAGCTATAAACAAGAAAATATAAAGGAGAGGTCAGACATAGAACACAACTTTACCACTGATAGCATCAAAGATTAAATGTGAAATAGCATGGTAGCAGACTAATAGCCGGATTTAACTAGAGAAAGTACAGTTGCAAAGAATAGAGAAGACTAAAGAAGAGGAAGTGTTGCCTTTTTCTCTTTTCTTCTTTACATTAAGAAACAAGTTTATGGGAATAAACTTCTCCACTCTCCCTTTCCCTTCAGTCATGTTATCAGCTACTCTCTCATAACTTAAAAACGTATTCCTCAAACTAATGAATTCTATGAGCTATGCATCAGACGCTAGTGCAATGAACAGGAAACATGACATGAGTTTTATTGCAAAGAATGAACATCTTTTTTCTAACACTCAATTATGCTTATAGGCACGCCCTAAAGTCCTTAATGAAATGCCATCATCATAATCATCACAGACCATTACATTTTTTTAAACAGAAAAGCAAATCAAAGTTAGATAGCCAAAGAAATTTAGACATGGACCAACATGAGGTTCACTTACTTTTCACATGCTCCCTTCCTGTACTTATCGGCTTGATATATTTTAGCACCTCTATCATACCAGGATTTTGAGTAATTTGGATCCGATTTCCATTTCTTCTGATGTTTTAAGCTCTGAAAAAAAAAACAATGGAAATCCTTAATCAGTATACAAAGCCTTGACAGCTGAAAGAGAGAAAAGGGAAAGTGACAAGAAAGGCAGCTACTTACTGGTCTCTCAGCTTTAAGATACCAAGGGGCAGATGACATGTACTGAGGAATATGAGGATTAATTGCATTTCCATCCTCATCAACTTCAGCCGGTGCAAGACCAGCTTTACGAGCTTCCTCCAATTCCAGCTGCTTCCTGTGATCCTCCCTTGATTTGAATGCCACTGCAATTCCCAAAGGAATGACATAAAATTTAAGAATACAAGAAACCTTTAATGGCATGTATAACCTAAAAAATATATTACAAGATCAGCCAGCATAATCTGGCATGAATGCTATGAGCACCTATCCCATGACTAACAGCTCCAACGTTCATGAGATTTTCCTAAGTAATTGAAACTCAATAACCTACTCCCTGAAGAATAGGACTACCAATATTATTCTGCTGAATTAAACAAACTAAAAATCTTAACACCCCCACCTCCAATTTATTAACAAAATAGATTATAGCACATAAATTATAATAGACTATAAGGCAATTCCACAAAACACATCCCATGATAAATACAGGTAAGTTTTAACAAATATGCAGATATCAAACGCAATAACTTGAGACATTAAAAAGGAAACCAAATTATTGTTATCCGTTCAAACAGAACAAAACAATTAAATTAAATTAAATTAAATTAAATTAAATAAACAACATTTCCAATGAAATTGAGGCATTTTCAAGGCTTATATTAAATGGGTAAGAAAATTCCAAACAAGGTATTAATTACATCTAAAAATAATAGGAGCCTAAAATATTCCAAAAAGTGAAAATTGGGAAATTCAAATAACTTTGTTTTTATCAGAACTCATCATCTACACCTTTTTCATACCCAAAAACGTCCCCGACCTTCCTTTCTGCATTGAGTTCTAACTTGAGGACCGAGCGTGAGCACTCAATCGAGCACTCACAAATATAATTTTAGCGGTTAATTGAATATAAAACAAGACACGTAAATCAAACCGCATTAAAAAGAATCATCTTCATGCCCATCAACAATGGCTGTTAAACCACACAATGTAGTTAAGACTTAAGAGTTCCACAAAATCAAACAGATAGGAATCAAGAACGACATCAAATCAAGTAATGCCAATGTCCTTTCCGTGATTCTAACAACTAAAAACGAACAAGACTTAACCTATCAGGCTATCACTATGATTATATAATAAAACAATAAAACAGAGTACGAGTAAACGAGAGGAAGCGTACCTGAAGCAGTAGCCATATCGGAACCGTGAGTCGATGAGTTTCAGGTAGCAGCGACACGAGACAACAAAAGGAAAATCAATGTTCGAGCGATAGAAGAAGAAACGTGAAAGAAAGCTGAAAGAGGAAACAAAGACGCTAGAAGAGTCTAGAAATAACGGTTTTAGTGAATGGCGACGTTGTATTTAAATTGGCAAATGGGATGAGACTCGTATATTTTATGTGGAAAGTCGAAAACATAGGTGCAATAGAATGTGACACGTGGCAAGATCGCAAGTAGGGATGTGCAGCGGATTTGATCAATTGGATTCGCTATGATCTAATATCCGATTGGATCAAAGAAATTAGAATCTAATTGGTTTCAATCTGATCCAATAAAGGGATGTATTCAATTAGGATTCTTGAGGACATTTAAAGACATTTTTTAAGTGTTAGATTTTCATAGATTTCTACAGACTTTTATAAATTCATATAGACTTTCATTGATTTGTTTAGACATTTATCTCAGACTTATATGGATTTGTTTAGACATGTATCTCAGAATTTTATGGATTTGTTTAGACATTCATGGACTTGTTATCTCTGACTTCTATTATAGATGGAGAATTATATCATTATATGGCCTAATAACACAATCTATACAGTCAATCAATATGATCCATTAATACAATTTGCAGTACTAACAACAATTTCTATTTTCTTTCTTTTCTCTTCTATTACTTTTTATCTCCTTAATCAGCTATTTTTATTTCCAGTTCTCCATTTAGAATTTTGTTTATGGCTTACTTATAGTTTTTTTTTTTTTTTTTTTAATATATTATGTTTCAATAAGACAAACGCATCACGTTATTTATAAAATAATTTAATAACATACGTTTATGCATCCATTTATGAATTTAATTAAAAACCATCATTTTTAAGCAAATAAATGTTGATTGATTATTAGACATTTTTTTCAAAAATGTTTGAATATATAAGTTGAGTTTATCATGTATCATGTCATCAATATACTCATTTAATATAATTAATATATATAATAAGATCAGATAAGGTCAAGTGATAGCATGCATGCATTATGGCTTTATTAATCATTATATTTAACTTATATAGTTATATTGTAATTTGTGTCCAGAAAAAGAGAGGTGTTGAACCTAACTCATATATTTAACTTTAATTTATGAACATTATGTTCATCATCTATCATATAGACTTTTTTTTTTTTTTTTGAACTAATATTTCCCAAATGAAAATTCGGGACTCAGCTACTTCCAATAATCACGACAGCAAATACAAAGATACAAATTACTTGAGTTTAGATATGGTGCTTCATTCACGCAATCACGCATGTAATAATCAACATAAAATTGTATTAAAAATATATATATATGTTAAACGCATAATCTTTGTGCAAAATGAAGATGTGCATGATTTGATGATAATCGATCATGATTATTTGAGCAAAGAAAAAGTGAAAAGGAGCAACACGTTTATGTTTTGAGAGAGAGGGCAAAGTCCACCAAAATCTTTACGGAGAAGGCCGGACATGTTATAGCATTTCTTATTTATATCTCTCACCATCAAGTCCACCAAAATCCATCAAAATCCATGACCTAAAAAAATCCTTTAAAATCTAGTCTTAATTAAATATACATTGATTCTTGTAGACATTTTTAAAGTCTCAATTCAATACACCCGGATTTGGAAGGATTCTTTAAAAGTCCATAGAAATCCTAATTGAATACCACTGTATTCATATAGACTCTTTTAAAGTCTTTAAATGTCCGAATTGAATACACCAGGATTTATAATGTCTTTAAATGTCCTTAAGAATCCTAATTGAATACACCCCTCTTAGATTCAATCTGATCCAATTCAATCAAGATCAAGATCAGAAGCAATTCTTAATATATAAAAAGCACGGTGTGCATTTTTTGTTTTGTTTAGGTTGAAGCTCAATGTCAAACCAAACTTATACGTATTGGTTTGTCTATATTTCAATCCAAACCAAACTAATATGATTTACCAAACCCATTAAAACCAAACAAAAAAAAAAATCAAGTTGGTTTAGGTAGATATATCGGTTTAAGTTTGAACCCAAAAATCATTTTTGTATTATTATAAAAAGAGGGGGGCAAAACGCCCAAAGAACAACAAAAACTAAACACTAGGAATCATTCTAGCAATAGTAGAGCCCCTGCTATCATTCTCCAAAATTGACAGAATCTGTAAAGGGGGGTCTTCATACAGCAAGAGCCCCAAGTCCAGCGAGTGACCCAGGTTGGCAAGAAAATCAGCAGCTCTATTTCCTTCCCTGTAGACATGTTGAACACTGCAGTTCCACTCCTTTCCAATATGAGACTTACAATCTTCAATTATATTAAACAGAGGATGATGCAAGGGCGTAGTTTTGGTCAGCAGCAGAACAGCACACTTAGAATCTGTCTCCACAACCACTCTTCTGAAGCCAGCTCTCCACGCCAATCTGAGGCCCTCAAGGATACCCCACATCTCTGCTTCTGCAATGTTTCCAATGCCTTTGTTCATAGCAAATTCAAACAACCACTCTTTCCTCTCATTCCTGATGATACCACCAGCTGCAATAGATCCAATATCAGGTTTCCAGCTGCCATCCACATTAACCTTAACCCAATCAGTCGGGGGAGGAGACCAAGAAATGAAACAATTTTCTCTAGGAGGGCTGTTGTCTAGAACAGAGTTAGCATTCATCCAATCATCCACATATTTCACAATTATCTTACCAGGCCAAAGGGGAATATTATAACTCCGATTAAAAACCTTCTCACATCGCCACTTCCAGATAAACCAAAGAGTAGTCGCAAATAAGAGATAGCCAGGGATACGACCCAAGAACAGCTCATTGCATTTGAGATTATCCAGTAACCAAATATACCAATCAGACTTAAAGCTGCTACTAGACGTGATACCCCTGCAGATGTCATTCCACACACGAGTAGCAGCACAACACACCCTGAAAACATGATCAGTGTCCTCACACACCGCCACACAACTGCTGCAAGAAATGTCATCAATTATGCCCCTAGTAGCTCTACTCTCATTAGTCAAGAGTTTGTTATGCAAGAGAATCCACAAAAAATGAAGAACTTTAGGGGGAAGTTGAAGATTCCAAATAAACCTCCACTGCCAGGGACTGAAATTAGCCTTATTAAAATGGGAATCATAGGCACTGCTCACCGAAAAGTTCCCATTCTTATTAGAGCCCCAAATAACCGAATCTGCCAAGTTAGTATCATTGGAAATATGGATACTAAAAATTCGGTGAACCACACTCCAAGGCAACACAGCAGAAAGTTTCCCAAGATCCCAATCATTCTCAATCAAATAATCACTCACCTTTTGTCTAACTTGAGCAGCCGAGAGGGTAGACAACGCATACCCTTGAAGCCTCCACAGATCAGGAAGCCAAACATCAGTCCAAAACCCCACATTAATACCATTACCGATTCTCCAAACCACACCATCATAGGTGCTATTTAATTATTCTTAACATTAAGAAAATATTATATAATTAACAAAATATAAATTATTATTATTATTATTATTATTATTATTATTTATAATATGAGATTCAAATCAAACCAAACAAAAATCATATTGGTTTGGATAGATTTATCGGTTTAAATTTGAACCCAAAAATTATTCGGTATTATGGTAAAATAATTATTTAAATATAAAAATATTAAACATAAGTGTTATTTAATTATTCTTAAAATTAAAAAAAACATTATATAATTAACAAATCAACAATAACAAGTATCATAACGGAAATATATATATATATATAATCCGAGTAAAAATAAAAATAAGATGAAATCAAAGTGTTAAACATAATTATAAAAATAAGTAAATAAATAAATAAATAAAGCTTAAATCATAAAAACTTATAGGCTAATTGGCACAGATACCCCCTGAACTCTTTAAAAATTTGCACATTGCCCCCTAAACTTTTTTTTTGGCACTAAACCCCCTAAACTATCGGAAATTTGCAAAAGATAACGGAATGGCAACGGAAGCCACATTCCGTTTGTTTTAATGTCACGTGCGCCTCACATGACAAGAACTAATTACACCAACCTCCCCTAAGGTTTGCCCTAATACTTTTTAAAATATATATATATATATATTAAAGAATATAATTAATAAATTTAATTATATTCAATAAATAGATTGTTTTTGAAAAAAGAAAGATTGATCTCCACCGCCCATCAATCATCATGGATGGTGGAGATCATATCATATCTTTTTCAATAATTCATATAATTTAATAATTCCAAAAAAAAAAATCACAAATCAATTACAAAAAAAAATAAAAAATAAAAAATAAAAAAAAATCTACAAATTTTATTCAATCAATTCCAAAAGGAAATCACAAAAATAAAATCCAAAAATCTCATCTTCTTCAATCAACTCCAAAAACAAAATAAATGGTAATAATAATTTGGAAAAAAAAAATATTATTGCATTTCCCTTCAAAAAAAATAATTTTATTATTATTCATTCAATTATTGTAGAACCCAGCAAGCCACTAACTTCATACAACTGATGAGCTTGAATCATTTGCCTCAATTGCTCTTATTGAAGCCCATCTGTTGCCAACAAAAACATCACCATCTTCATCATCGTCGTCCATCATATCATCATTATTTTTTCTTCAATCAATTAAAAAAAAAAAACCCAAAATGAAGACCCCTCCATCGCAAGAGATTGAGCAAGAGATGGAGCTCCATCTCCATCGTAGATGAAGACCCAACTCCATCTGAAGCCGGCGGAAGGAGCCGTCGATCCAACTGGATGCAATTCCCTCTCCATCGTAGATGAAGACTCGACTCCATCTGAAACTGGCGGAAGGAGCCACCAATCCAACTGGATCGCCTGGGCATGCAGCGTCGTTTCATCTAAAGTAGAGACGGGGCTCCATCTAACGCCAGCGGTGGAGCGCCGATCCAACTCATGCCGGCGATGGGGAGGTTGTGGTCTGGTCGATTAGGTCAATTAGGTCGATTGGTCCTTTAATTTCCTTTAATTTTTTTCCTTTTTTTTTTTTTTAATTTCTTTTCAATTTCATAATATCAGGTGTAGATCAGAGTTTATTAAATCCCCTTTTGTTTTAGAGTTGTTGTTTTGATGAATTGATGATGATTATTGATGAGTGTTTGATTGGTTATTGCTATTGAGTAGGTTTAGAAAAAAACTGATGAACTGATTCAAATTCTCTGGAACACCCTCTTAAATTTGAAAGAAATACATTCTGATTCATTTTATTGTCACGATATCTGGACGGTCTCAATATTCCAGTTATGGATTGTATTATAATATAGTTATACTTCCCTGACTTCATTAACTTAATTGAAAAGAGATTAAACAAAAAAATTTAAGCTCATCAGTTGTATGAAGTTGGTGGCCTACTGGGTTCTACAATAATTGATTGAATAATAATGAAATTATTTTTTTTTGAAGGGAAATGCAATAATAATTTTTTTTTCCAAATTATTATTACCATTTATTTTGTTTTTGGGGTTGATTGAAGAAGATGAGATTTGTGGATTTTATTTTTTTGATTTCCTTTTGGAATTGATTGAAGAAGAAGGAAGAAGATATGAATTATTGAATGAGATTTGTGGATTTTATTTATTTATTTTTTTTTATTTTTTTTTTTGTAATTGATTTGTGGATTTTTTTTTTTGAATTATTAAATTATATGAATTATTGAAAAAGATATGATATGATCTCCACCATCCATGGTGATTGATGGGTGGTGGAGATCAATCTTTCTTTTTTTTTTAAAAAAATCTCTTTATTGAATATAATTAAATTTGTTAATTATATTCTTTAAATATATATATATATATATTAAAAAGTATTAGGGCAAACCTTAGGGGAGGTTGGTGTAATTAGTTCTTGTCACGTGAGGCGCACGTGACATTAAAACAGACGGAATGTGGCTTCCGTTGCCATTCCGTCAGATTTTGCAAATTTCCCATAGTTTAGGGGGTTTAGTGCTGAAAAAAAAAAGTTTAAGGGGCAACGTGCAAAATTTTGAAGAGTTCAAGGGTCATCTGTGCCAATTAGCCAAACTTATATTCTAAAAAGCATGATAAGAGATGAGTAATTATTTTTTTTTATTAAAAATTAAAAATTAATATATATATATATATATATATAAATATAAAAGAAAGAGGAGTGGTACAATACCTAATGGTTGATGGCAATGAATGAAAAGAAAAGGTTATATATATATATATATAATATAATAAAAAAATAAAAAATAAAATAACACACCTTATTTTTATGGATTTTTTTTTTTTTTTTTTAAAGCTAATTTATAAGAGTTAAATTGTCAAGTATGTACTTGTATTATCTTCTTAGATTTTACTTTTTAGGATATGAGTTGCCGTGAAATAGATTAGGATAACCTAACAAAATAAACTAAAAAGAGTAAAGAAATATAAATAAAAATTACGAAACCCTGAAGAACATGTATTTGATTTTTATTGAATATATGAGTTGGTTTCAGTTGCATGAATTTTATTATTATCAACTTAAAACGAACTAATCTTTAATTAGTTTGTTAAATTACAACCCGATTAATATTTCTTTTAATACGTATGTAACCGAACCAACCCACAAAGTTTGGGTTGGGTTAGGCGGGTTAGTTCGGTTAGACAGTTTTTTGCACAACCATGTATAAAAGTCAAAACATTCTTAACATTAAAAAAATCAAATTATTAATTCATAGGATACTTCAAATAAAATTAACAAACTAATAATTAACATAAAAAAGAATACATAATTGTACACTTTAAAGTTTAAAAAGTCTAATAAAATATAAACATTAAACATAAGTTCCAACACAAACACAAATAAAATCATCCAAGAGAATTGAAATAAAAATAAAACCATTTGTCATAATAAAATACAATAGCACTCAAAATTTGCTTAATATTCATATATATAACATAAAATAAATTGACCTAATATAAACTATGCCTTATATTTTGACGGATCCGACAAAATGGTGTATTTTCATATGAAAATCTAAAAGAGCAATGATATTTACACCCCTAAAAAACCGTATGTACACCCCAACTTAATATGTTTTTGAAAATACAATAATGCCTTTAAGTAAAATTACCAATAAGACTAAATAGTTTGTAAGTATACCCACAATAATTATTAATTAGTTTCCTATTTTAATATCTTGTGAAAAAAAAAATTGTTTCTTTTTAATGATTTGATATTAACATATATCATTAAAAATCGTTTACATTTTCTTAAACCCTAGATTCTCTCTTAAAATTTAATTTTAAATATATTTTCTTTTTCTTTAAGGAAATACAAATCGACTACTAGAGAATAAATCAAAAGATTTCCAAGTTGGTTGTAAAAAAGCAAGTATTAAATTATTTTTATTCGAAGAACAAAATCATTTAAATTGTTTTCTCTATAATATTTGTTTTTTTCCCTTTCAAACACGCTTTAGACTTCGTTTTTTTTTTTTTTAATATTAGTTGTTCTTCAATTCTATTAAACTCTACTTCAAAATCAATTGGTACATGACATAAATATTGCTTCCCTACAACTTTCACAAACAGAAAGTGTATCTCCAACAGAAAAAACCTCAAAACAAAGTGATTTTGTTGATAGAAAATAGTCAAGAAGAAATGGAGAGAGCAGCTTGACACACCAAGAGAGAAAAAGGAAAAAAGAAAAAAGAAAAATGGAATTTGATTTTTATGAAAGGAAAACTTGGAAGATAAAAAGAATGGATGGGAAAGAACAATAATAGATTTTTTTTTTTTAAGAACAGTGATAGAAAGTTTTTTTTTTTTTTTTAAATAACAATGATAGAATTAAAATTTTCAATTTTAAATAATAATAAAGTTGATTAAATAACATAATAATATATGTCGATGGTGTGTAATTACAAAAATAAAATTACATTATAATTAAAAAAAGGATATTTTTGACATTGAGTGGGGTTTATTTACAAACTATAAAATTTTGATGGGTGTAAATATGAAAGGGGTGTACATAAATTTTTAAAAGGGTGTCATTATCGTCATTCAATCTAAAATCCGATTTGATCTAATAAATTTCAAAATTTAAGACTTAGTCTGATCCAATCATATCCTCAAATCCAATCCAAGGGTGGGATCAAAATCTTTTAATCTTAATGGATTAGATTGAATCCTAAAAATCTTATTGGATTTGATCATGCACACCCCATTTACAAGGGAGATGTATGTGCATCCCGTTGCATCATAAATTCCCTCATACACAAGAGGCCATTGGTCCACGTACGGTGAAACATTGAAACTTAGTGCTTGTTTGGTTGAGTTTTCTACTGGCTCAAAAGGTCTACCAATGTCTATTTGAGTTTTTTAGAGTTGTTTGGTTGGGCTTTTGAGATTATCTATTTTAAATTGAGTAGAGGCTAATAGAGTTTAAAACTCTACTGGGCAAAAGCTCATAGAGAGGTGCTTCTCCAAATAGACATTTTTTTAAAAAAAAAGTCCACCAACCAAACATCTATGATTTTTTTTTTTTTTCAAAAACTCTATTTCTATTAGATCTACTGCAAGTAGATCTTTTATCAATAGAGGTTTTTCAAAAGCCCAACCAAACAAGCTCTGTCAATAGCTTCTTTTCAATGAGGCCGCCCAATGCCACCATGGAAGTTGACCTTTATTTTATTTTCTTAATTTTCATTATTTTCTATTTTTATTAAATGAATTCTATTAGGTGTAGTTCATCCCGTCATATTAGATTACTGTTCTTAACTAATAGCCAAATATTTTTCTTTAAAAAAGAAAAAAGTCAAATATGGTATTATGCTCTATCTAATGTGATATGGTGTGCCAAACACATATTCAAAATGGTATTGCAATTTACAAGATTCTCCCATTTGTAGAAGCTATTGACTTCTCTGATTCCTTCTTTTTCCTAGGAGCCCAACGTTTTTATTATTTATTTATTTTTCAAACTAAAATCAATGAGAAAAAAAGTTTCTTTATTATAAAACTAATATTGCTTCTTCTTCTTTTTTTCTTTCTAAGTATTACATAATTTCAGGGATTTAAACGGAACCGTGTGGGGGCTCTACCCTAGCCGCCTTAAAAAAATTAAGTAGTAAAGAAAAAATAATTAAATTAATTAAATAATTAATTTTAATTCCTAATCAGAATGAAAAATATAATCTTTCTTTCTTTTTTCTTATTTTTATAATAACAATTATTTCTCCTCATTCTTCAAATTTGGTTCAATCTATTTATCAACATCAACATTTATATATGTTTAAGTAAATATTATGACTATAAATATTTTATTCTGTTACTTAAAAAAACTTATTTTATTTTGTTTTGAAATTTTAGGATTATTGTTAAATATAAATAATGAGATTTTAGGAGTAATCCAATTATTATTTGATCCAATTTTAAATTTACAAAGTAACGATATTGTTAAATGAATTTCATTAAATTTCTTAGAATACTATATTAGTATATTTAGAATGAATCAAACTAATATAAGAATATTGTATAATTTAATTAATGCTCCCATTTGTGTTTCATCTTTCTCTTATAATTTAATTTAATTTTTTAAAAATAAAATAAAATTGTAAAGTATTTATTTAAAATATACATTTTACGGGGATGTCTCACTATATCCTCCTAATTAGGTGATGTCAATGTTCAGTAAAAAAAAATAAAAATTCTAGCCTACCCTAATCATCAATCCTGGTTACGTCCCTATTTGAGAGGAGAAATAACTCGAACCCACAACTTCGTGATATAGGTGTGAAGAGTATATCACTTGATCAACCTCATCTCATCAAAAGTGAACAAATAAAACTAGTATTGCTTGTCACATTTTATCAGATGTGGTCAAGTCCCCTATACGCATTTTACAAATGTATATGAAGAATTTTACGGTTCTATATGTTTGATATTAGAATTTATTATAATATTTAAATAAATAAGCAATGGACTGCATTAAGCGAGAACCATATGAGTAGGGCAAGTTTGGTATTGTTCTAGAAAAGTTAAAATCAGATTATTTTATAATTTTGACATAAAATGACGTTTAGTAAAACTTCCAAAAATGATTAATTGATAATCTAGTAAGTTTTGACAATGATTTTGAGAGGTAGGTGTTGGGTTACTTTTTGAAAGTGGTTATGAAATAATCTATTTCAGAATTTAGAGCTTGTTTGGTGGGCTTTTAAAAAACCTTTGTCGGTAAAAGATCTACTTGTAGATGTAGGAACCCAGGATTACAGATTGCACAGCGGAAGGGTTTAAAAATTTTTTAATGCAATTATAAACTAACCTATTTGTACATTAATAATCAAATGCAATAAGAAGGTAAACGATCATACCAACGTAAGAGACTCCTTCACTTTAATACGATTTGCTCCTGATTTGAACCACTTGATCTTTCTCGTTATCTCCCGAAACTGGTAATGGCGTGTGGGCGCATCATAGTACTCAGGAACAAAAACGGAGGTATAAGAAGAACACACAAAAAACAACTCTTGTTGTTTGTGTTAGTAGAGTTCGACCACCATTTTTATCAAACAAATAAAATTTCTTTTATATATATATTTTTTCACTTTGTTGGCCGCACCCACTATCTCTGTTTTTGTTTCTTCTTATGCTTTTTTCTTTATACACAAAACCTCTTTTGATTGTATATTTTTGTTCTGCGTGTATCAAAATCAGTTTTTCTAAAAAAATATATATCATATATATATATATATATCATTTTTAAAAATGATTAAACCCTTTAAAAAAAATATCTAATATCCTTTTTAAAGTTTGAATTTAAACTTTTTAAATTTAAATTCAATATTTAATTAAAAATAAAATAATCACATTATCTTATCTTTCAAAATTAAATATCAAAGAACACCCTCCAATAATGATTAATTACATAAATTAAATAATTTAATTATTTAATTAACATAATTATTATTTTCCATTAATTAAATAATCTAATTATTCAACTAATTCCTGATTAAACACATGTCACTTTTATAACACAATTAATTGGACAATCCAATTAATTAACTGTGACCCTTGTTACCTAAATCGATTGGGCTAGCAAGGGGATCTAATGGACCCACAATATTTTGAGCTCCAATAATCCTTAGAAATAATTAATTAAAACTCTTTAATTAATATTTCACGATTATTAACTTCGGTGTTATTCAACTAAAAACCCGAAGCTGCACTCTCTCAACTGTAGACTCGTTTTTACACAAACCAATAACTCTTGGCGTCCATCGATATAACTATTACATATGGTATGATCCTCCACAAGTAGTTCATAATTAGAGTTAGGTCATAATGTCCGTTATACCCCTATAATTATATCTTTCCATTAAGTACCATTGATTCTTTAATGAACAATAAATCATACATTCCTTACAGAATTATGAGAGCGCTCATATTATTCAAGCCCCAAATCAACCCTTAAGGGAACTACTATCTACTTCTCATAAGAAGGAGTGGATTCCACTATTGTGTGCAAACCTGCTCAGTCACAAGCTAAACCACGATTCCAACATACGGAGTTATTGACTGGGAATACAACTCCGATCTCTCCCATGGTATATCAAAAACCACGATCTAACCTGAAAGAGTCGATAAGACACTCAGGATTAAGATCACCCATATATAGACATCATTTGTTGATGTATATGAATCTTATCTTGTAACGAATCTTGGTGAGAGATTCATATAGATCATGACCCAGTCCTATATGATCACATCATATAAGATGCCTCAATTCTCATATCACTATATGAATAGTCTAGGTTAAGGCCATCGTAAATTACTAAATGGACCGCAGCTATAGATTAGCCACAAATAAAGTACCGAATTCTATTTGCTATTTACGGACTCTTTAGATTGCTCATCTCAAACTGATTACCTCTGTATATGGCACTCATATACTCAGTTAGAGATTAGATCCGGTAATCTTGGATGTTAAGTACACATGATATAAATAAATGTATGAGATAATTTGAATGAATAAACTACTTCTTTTATTTATGTTTCATTCACATTTACAAATTATAAGCTTTAGGGCAAAAACCTCAACAGTAGATCTATTTGAAATAGACTGTTTGAAATATATATATATATATAATTGTTTAGTTGATAGACTTTATTTTTTTTATAAAAACAATAAATCTATTTGAAGAAGCACATCTCTATAAGCTTTTGTTTAGTAGATGTTTAAATTCTACTAGCCTCTATTCAATTCAAAATAGACAATTTCAAAAGTTCAACCAAACAACTCTAAAAAACTCAAATAGACGTTTGTAGACTTTTTAGATTGTAGAAAACTCAATCAAAGAATCACTTAATGTATCTTCTAAAATATCATTATTATCTTTATGAAATCAAGTTAAAATCATTTAAATACCTTATTTCATTTTAAAAGTAAATATTCTATTTAAATGTTAATTTGATTTATAAAATCTTTAAAAAAAAAAAATTATTGTTCCTATGGAACTTTTTTTCTAATTTAAATATCTCACTTAAATATTGATTTAATATATATAATTAATGAAAAAAAAAATGAAATGAGGTCCTAAAATCATGTACAATTTAGTCATCGTAACTAATCTCAGCACTTTTATAATAAAATTACTAAACATATGTATACGAGCTATATAGAGTTTTAAAAATACAATTAACCAAACATCTACCGGTTAACTTCATAGATGATTGTTGATTGTGATTATGGCAATACCAAACTAATCATTGCAATTTATAGTTTTAAAAAATCACTATAACAGTAAACACCTTTAAAAAAAAAAAAAAATCACTATAATTGGTAACAGAACCAAAATTGGAAAGAACCGGATCATTTTCATTTATAAATTGCAATATAATCGTATTTAAAACTTATAATTGATAGTTGATTAAAAACAAATCTTAAAATACAAAATTTAAATTTATAAGCTATAAGCCTATAATCACCAATATGCTATCTATACCAAGAATTCTTGTCCAACTTCAGTCTTTTGACCTGTTGGTGAGCACGTCAGCTCAATCCACGACAACAAATTCCGTAACCACTTGTCACTTGTGATTGGTGGAGCATAATGACCCTCCATGAACCATGATGCTGGGTAGTTGCGCAATCCACCTCACTCACGAGTCACCTATCACCTGGTCCAATGCACGCATCTTAACGGCATATGCGTCTTAACTACGCACGCATCCACGCGTCGACCTTTTAAATACAAACGAACGGCGCCGTTGTTGACAAACGCTGAAACGCTGCCGTTTAATGCTTATCTTCCATTGGCCTTATTATTTTTTTTTCCTGCATAAATAACTACGTCTCTGCAGTTCCTATCACAGTATCACTCCACCATCACTTTACTCATTTTTGTTGTAATCTTTTACATCGATCTGAATCAATGGCCAGGGATCCAGTTCGCGTTCTTGTTACCGGAGCTGCCGGTACTGTAATCTGTCTCTCTATCGTCTTTCTTTTTACTTGTTGTTTCGACATAGATCCAGTAATTTTTCGTTTTTGTTTTTTGCTTGAAACGGTGTATAGATCTGTTTTGTCTTGATATCAATCTGTACGAAATGTTTTTATGGAGTACTATACCAGATCGAAAACGACGGTGGACGTGGACAACAACTGATTCGGATTCTTGATTGTTTGATTTGGAAACTAATGGTCTATGTTCATCTTAGTTAGATACACTTAGATTTTGATCTGTCTGAAGATGAATAGTATTTTTGAGTGAAGTTATTATGGTTGCCATCAGATCCACTGATTGAAGTTTTTCAGATTCTAGTCGAATAATATTCTGTTTGATGAGATTGTGGTGATTTAATTGATCGACGATGATATATATTATAGTTGTTAAATTGGTTTCTCGTTTTTCGTTGTATAAATTGGTTGTTAAATGGAGATCTGCTGGTTATTCTTGGAGTATTGACTCTGTTAACACATTTTTAAGGCTTAAATGATAATAGTCTATATACTGATGTGCAAATACTGATATATGGTGCTGAAATGTTGTTGGATTTGCAGGGCAAATCGGATATGCCCTTGTCCCCATGATTGCCAGGGGAGTGATGCTCGGTGCTGACCAGCCCGTGATCCTCCACATGCTTGATATCCCACCAGCAGCAGAGGCATTGAATGGTGTGAAGATGGAGCTGGTGGACGCCGCATTTCCTCTTCTTAAAGGTATCTGTTGTGTTTTCCCTAGTTTTGAAATTATCAGATGAAGTTGTGAAGAAAATCTTAATTATCTATGCGGGTTTGTTTTATTGTTATGAATTTGAGTCTGATTGTATTTTTTATTTCAGGTGTTGTTGCTACAACTGATGCTGTTGAGGCATGCACTGGGGTCAACATTGCAGTCATGGTTGGTGGTTTCCCCAGGAAAGAAGGTATGGAGAGGAAGGACGTCATGTCAAAGAACGTTTCGATCTACAAGGCACAGGCTTCTGCCCTGGAAAAGCATGCAGCTGCAAACTGCAAGGTGATAAACTTATTTAAATAGAAAGGCTTGGCATTTGAATCACCTAGAAATGTGAATAATTCAGTAGAGTTTTTTCATTTCGTTTCAAGTAGCAACTTATTAATCCATTGGTCATGAATATAATACGAAACCTTTGGAAAAATATCATACTACTCTCTCGATTTAGTTATGGATAGCAGGAGCAATGCATTATTAAAAATTGTGTTAAGTGTAAACAATTCATCAAAATGCTACTGAAACAATATAAGGTGCACTGAGTGCTTTAGGAAACCATACTGAGTTACTGGCTCCACTAAATTTTGCATTGTTATATGGGGCAAATTCGTACAGGCTTATTTTTGGTGTGTGGTTGTGCAAAGAAGCTGTCGTTACAAACAGTGATTGACATTTCATGTATATGTATGTTTGTATAGTAATTACCTGTGTTGACTCTCATGTCTAGGAAGATATTGAAATTCATTGGGAAATCCAAATATGATTTGAATGAGTTAACCTTAATTCTAAGTCATACCGATGGTTTTATTTACTTAGGATGATGGATGTTTTTCCATAACCAACTATATCCAAAAATTGCTGACCCTTTTTGAGCTTACTCTGACTGCTGTGCCTTTATTTCAGGTTCTTGTTGTTGCTAACCCTGCCAACACCAATGCATTGATCCTGAAGGAATTTGCACCATCAATTCCTGAGAAAAACATTACATGCTTGACCAGACTTGATCACAACAGGGCATTGGGCCAAATCTCTGAGAAACTGAACGTTCAAGTATCAGATGTTAAGAATGTGATTATTTGGGGAAATCATTCATCAACTCAGTACCCCGATGTCAACCATGCAACTGTCAATACTCCATCTGGGGAAAAGCCCGTCCGTGAGCTTGTGAAGGATGATGCATGGTACTGAAATCAAGTAGTAGTTAACTTTTTCTACTGATAATAAAGATTAGTGAATTTATCGGGTGTGAGCTTATTGAAGCATTTTCATGATTTTATTCCTCAATTGTATAGGTTAACTTCAGAATTCATAAGCATAGTTCAACAACGTGGTGCTGCAATCATCAAGGCACGAAAGCTATCAAGTGCATTGTCTGCTGCTAGCTCTGCTTGTGACCACATACGTGATTGGGTCCTTGGAACACCTGAGGTCTGTAAAGTTTTTGTTTTTCTTTTCCAATGATATATACTGAACTTATCTAATGGTTTTAATTTTTTTAACTGCAATTGTAGGGCACTTGGGTCTCCATGGGTGTATACTCCGATGGTTCCTACAACGTACCAGCTGGGCTCATTTACTCCTTCCCAGTAACTTGTCGCAGTGGAGAATGGAAAATTGTTCAAGGTATAAATATAGCAAATTTGATTTCTCGTAACTAAGTTCCCATCATAATCGTATACAAATACATGAGTACATGACTGGATCTTATCGATTGTGGTCAGTTTTCAGACAGTCTTCCCATTTTACTCTCTTTTAGACTCTGTATCCTGTGTCTCGCATCTCCTTTTCTGTCGGGTTTTGGCTAGGTTGAATACAGTATCTTTTGGCTGATAGGATTTAGTATTGGGCTTTGTAGATTATCTTTATGTTCATCGATGTCTTGACAAAACCAGGAATCCACATTCCTTGCATGTTCGTGCTATGTTGGCTTACCATTCCTTGCATATAATGGCCATCTTCACATGTCTGTATTTTTTTTCACTTGTCATATCAGTCACCCTGACACTAATGTTTGGGTCCAGTAAGCATCTACAGTTGTTTCTTTCATATGTGAAATATCCTATTTTTCAATGTTCTCGCACAGCCTATAAAAGTTCATTTTTTTCGTTTAACTATTGCCTTTTTTTTTTTTCAAATATATGATTATTAGTTACTTCTATGTGATGATATAAATGAGATTTAATATTGAATTCTCTTCTGAAACTTGTTGCAGGGCTGAGCATTGATGAATACTCAAGGAAGAAGTTGGACTTGACAGCAGAGGAGCTCACTGAGGAGAAGGCTTTGGCATACTCGTGCCTCTCTTAAATGTCGTCTTCCCGTTCAATGGTGTGTGTCCTCTTCCCTTTTTTGTATCTGTAGGAGTAGCTACAGTTAAATAAAGCCATTGTTGAAAACTGGACGAACTGTTAATGATGGAGAAGAAGCTGTGCATCTTTGAATCTGATATTATTATGTCTGCATTCAATATGGGGATTTTGGAATTTTACCTATTTTCACTTTAATGGAGTTTTATTACCATTGTGATTTATAAAATGACATTGGGTTTCTGTGTTAATTATGCACTTGTCTTCTTGATTTTCTAATTATTTTTTTCTTGAAAACCTGAATTCTATTTAAAGTTTTTGGTTGGTAATAATCTCTTAGAAAATAGCAAAATCCTTTTATATTATTATATACCATATTTTTATGAACAAAATATGTTAATTGAGTAGCAAGTTAAATAAATGGTCAATTTTTAATATAAGGGTTGGGAGGTAAATTTAAAATTAAATTGTGATGGGAAGTCTTGTTTGTTTACGAGGTGTTCATCGGTTGTAAGTGTTTTTTTATAGCAAATTGATTCGGATCTTCTCTTCAACTCGTTCTTTGGTTGATTGGTTAGGATACATAGATCATATTTTCGCATATTTTTATCATGGAAATTTTATAATATTACAAAATTGACACCTAATTTCGAGGTTTATTCAAAAGAAAGAATATGGTGGATGAGAGAAGTATATAATGAAATAGTCGGTTAATCATTGGCTATCCTCAAGCTAATTAGAATATCTCCAACAGCTTCTCTTGAAGACATTCTTTAACTTAATTAATGGAGTAGGTGTATTTTTACATCTCTAATAGGTTTCTAAATGACTTTTTTAATTGTGTTCTGGTGGAGTTCACTTCCTTAATTAAGGAGTGTTTTCAGATCCCTTTAAAGTTTGTTCCATCTATTAAAAACTCTATATATTTAATACTTATAATTGACAATAAATATATAATATTTTTAATAATAAAAAATTATTAAATGGGTTATTTAATGGAGAATTGTTATAGTATATACTCCCTTAACGGTCCACTGTGAAATGCTAGAATTACAAAATACAAAACATATAAAATGATCAATCGGCCCATACAATGAAATGAAACAATTACAATTAGAGGGGGACGTTTAATTGATCGGTTCATTTTTCAATAGAATCGATAAAAAACCGATAAAGCTCAATTTTTGAAATATGAATCGATTTAATAAAATTTACAAATATTAACCGATCAAAAACCAAATGAATTGGACCGGTTCGTTTTGGTTTTGGTCCTATTGGGTCAAATTCATGAGTTTTAATTATTACACATACTTTCACTGACCAAATTAAATTATGGGCTTGAATAAATTGAAAATACAAGATTAAAATAATATTCAGCAATAAAACAAAGAAAAAAATATATATGTTGATACACTTTCATAGTTTCATGGACTGTTGAACATTAAACTATGGGTTTTTTTTTTATATATATATAAATATTAATTGGATCTCAGTTCAGTTTTCCGGTTTGGAATAGCGAACCAGGAAAAAAATTGATCCAATCGATTTTCAAAAAAATGTACCGAATTGAACCAGTCAACCTACGAAAACCGAAAAAAAGCCGATAGGATCGGTTTGGCTCACCGGTTCGATTCAGTTTATTGGTTTTTTGACTACCCCTAATTACAATTCCTCTCCTATGCAACTCTATTCTATTTGTTTGTTGATATTTGGGTAGTTGAGAAATATTGACATGGGCCAACTTTGAATGATTAAACAGGTGTCTGGATCTTGCCCACTACAATAGATAGTCAAGCCCGACACACCCCCTCAACGGGTTTGGACAAGGGCTTTGCCCTCAATTTGAAGGCCGAGCCTCCAAGCCCAGCCCATTTGACACATCTTCCAATCTATAATAGGAACCGAGATGAGTTCGATCCAAACCAAAACATAATTATGGACATTGATAAAATAGATAATGATTTCTTTAGATCTAGTCCAGTCCAGCCCAAATCATTATGGACCAAAGATCCAATTGGGCCTATTGCTTTTTCACCATTATGTCTCAATCCGGTCCATTTTACATGGTAACGTCACTGGGATATGATTTTCAAACTCTGATTTTGCAAGATTTTGACAATAACTATAAAATATTTTGATTCTGATAATGGGATTTTTTTTTTTAAAAAAAATTATTTTTGTCAAGAATTTCAATATCATAATCTCACGTTCTATTTTCTTACCACTCAAAGTTTATAAAATTGACAACAAAATAGGTATGGAATAGTAGAGAATGAGATGGGTGAAAAATATTGAAAGCGTTCCCATTTCTTTTCAATTGATGACACTCTCTTGACGACTCTACAATCCACAAAGGTTTTTAAAGTATCCAAAGCTCATAAATGGTGAATATTGTTCATATTCAGTTTTGTTTCCATTTAAATTTTTCTTTAATCAAGATAAAATGAGAAATGTTTGAATGTTTAACTTTGTTTTCTCACCATCGCAAAGTCGCTTGATGACATAAGCGGAGTCATAAATTTTAGTTTGGGGGTCATTATAGTAAAACAAAAAATTAGGGGGAAAAGTGAAAATATTTTAAAACTTTATGATAATTCTTAAAAAAAAAAAAAATTAAGCCCTCCACTCCCTCCATCTCTCTATGCCTTTCTCGATGGTAAGACATATAAACTAATACGATAATATCTTGAATTCGAGTAATCTATATATAAACTTTGTTTTCTTGGTACATGTCTTATTCATTTTAAACTCAATCATTATATATTATCCAATCTAATCCTCCGTCAAAGAGATGTTCCAATCAAAAAACATTTTACAATCGGGTCGTATCGCACATCAATTTCTTACGTAAACTTACTTAATCATAGGTTATTTTTTCCTAGTGAATCTATCAGGTTGTAGGAATTTGTAATTTCTTAGCACCAACTCCAAGTAAAGAAATCATAGTTTTTTTCGTATTTAATCATCAAAAGAGTCATTGATGACGATCAGCATCAATATGCTTGAAATTGAGAGGTGGAAACTAAGCATTGACCAAAAGAAATTAACATCATCTAGAAAATATATAAATATGACGACCAATTAATTCTTTTGAAGTGTGAAATGCCCACAAAAGAAAAAGACCGATCGATGGTAATTGTTGAAAACGAATTAGTGGATATCATTAAGTCATTAACAAACCCCACATTACACTGGAACTCCAAAAAAAATTGTAAAGGTGACAGAGAGCATCGGCAATTACCAGAAATTTTCCTCTTGACTCGAAAGTTAAATATATATGACGAGGTTGATGTTCAAAATCTAATTAAAAGTAGTAACTTTTAATATCTTGATGATTTTCCACCATTAAATTATATCTTTTGACTTGACTGTGTTTTTCTTATTTTATTTTTTTTGAACTTTCACGTCAAGACAGGATTGGTAATTGATGGTATAGATACGTATAATATAGAGCAGATCGAGGAAAATTCTACGAAGTTACAAATAAAAACAAGCGTAATATACTAATATTCTTGAAAAACTACTGTAATAGATCATCATATATAGAGACTATTCAGGAATATTATCATTGCGCACGGTGAGAATGCACTCAAAAGTCAAAACCGTATATAATCTAATGGTCTTAATTGGACTTTTCTTTTGGTTCACATTTTCTTAATTATACGGTGAATGTCATTGTATGTCATGATATTTTCTCTCATGTTTTCTAAGAGATTACTTGGTTAGGCTTTTGAAAAACCTCTATCGGTAAAAGATTTACGTGTACATAGTAGATTTATTAGAAATATAGTTTTTTTTTTTTTTTAAAAAAAAAAATTGTAGTTGTTTAGTTGGTAGATTATTATTATTATTATTATTATTATTATTATTATTTTTAAAGAGTCTATTTGGAGAAACACCTCCCCATTAGCTTTTGGCTAGTAGAGGTTTAAACTCTACTGGCGTTTACTCAATTTAAAATAAATAATCTCAAAAGAATTAACGTTTGCAGACCTTTTTATGCAGTAGAAAACTCAACCAAACAAACATTTAATGTAACGATTATTAGATTGTGCATCTTATGCGCCTTATATTACACGATGTCTCTTCTTCTATTACATGTTATACTTATAAATATTATGTGTATATATATATATCTATCTACGCAACAAGTTTGGATTCTAGCAATATCCTTTTGTGATACGTTGTTAATAAAGTGATGAATGAAATTAAGTCAAATTTTAACCACTCCTTATTAATTATGATTCCGATCTATAGCAGGATCTTATAAAAAGTTTACATGAAACTTTAGATGAGAATCTAAATTTGAAGGTGAGTGCTATTGAGCTAGGCTATGCAATAGAGGAATTTGGATTTTCTGCTGAATTGATATTTGTCCTGATCTATATAGATCTATTGACATATATAATCAATGGATATAATTTATTTCTTTAATTTATTTCAATTTCATTAAAAAAAATCTGCAAAGCAAAAGGATCCTGACCATAATAGAGATTGTGGAAAGATAAAATGATTATTACGCGTAAGTCAAGAGTCTTCTTGCCTTGAGCATGCAACTATGCAAGTCATATATGTAGTGTTAAAGACTTCAGCGAAAGCTAGGGTAGAAATTGTACCCGGAAAGAAA
This sequence comes from Acer campestre, assembly GCA_954870605.1. Classification (NCBI taxonomy): domain Eukaryota; kingdom Viridiplantae; phylum Streptophyta; class Magnoliopsida; order Sapindales; family Sapindaceae; genus Acer; species Acer campestre. The sequence goes on along the minus strand of OX940811.1, from coordinate 10,560,251 downwards.
AATCGTGATAGTATTAATTGCCGAGAAGAAAAAGTAAACATTTTACACGGAAGCATTTCTGTTGCATATCGTACGTGCAATGAATATAATAAATAAGACACAAAAGTACTACTTAGATATTACTTTCACAATTGACTGTGAGAAAATTGAATTAAAATTTGGAAAAATTCCAAAAATAACCTTATTTAACTAGGGCTTTAAAAATTTCTAGTACTTTTCACCCCTCTATTTTTGGGACTAGTACAAACATAATAATTTGAGTTTTAATAGCATCAAAAATATGTTTCTGACAAAAATATCCTTAGCACAATCACAAAAATAAGTCTCGTATTTTTTTTTATCCGATACTTATTTTGGTCTTTCCAAGATTTACCGGTGGTAATGAAAAAAAAAAAAAAAAGGACAAATTTTGGACAATAAGTGTCTGGTAGGGCACCAATTTTTGTTTTTTTTCCAAGATTTACAGGTGGTAATGTAAAAAAAAAAAAAAAAAAAAAAAAAAAAAAAAAAAAAGAAGACAAATTTTGGACAATAAGTCTCTGGTAGGGCACCTAAGACTTATTGCACAATGTTTTATTTTTTATTTTTTATTTATTTATTTATTTTTATTTTTTTTATTTACCTTCTTCAATCTTCATCGACCTCCAATAGAGGTCTTTTAGAGATTGTTTCGATCTCCGATAGAGGTTGTTGGGTTGAGGTCGTTCCGACCTCTAATAGAGGTCTGCTTGACCTCAATTGACTGATATCACCTCCATCAATTGAAATTTTTGAAGAAAAAAGATAGAAGTACCAATGACGAAAGCTTTTAGAAAAATATATAGTCTCGAAGTAATAGATATTGTCAAAATAAATAAATAAATACAATTTTCAATCCAATTTTACAAAAAAAAAAAAAAAGAAAGATAGAAGTAAAGAGTGGGGATATTTTTTTCCATCACCATATTTTGGTGTCATTTAAACTCAAATTATTAATTTAGTTTTCATGTTTTTAAACCAGGTGAACAATGACTACACTGCATATAGTGTGAAATTTTGACGTTGCAGTAGCTTGAAATAGGGGATATTCTTCGATATTCTTTTTACAAAATATTCAACTATTGCAACAAACAATCAAATCCACCAAGTAAATAATGTAACAAATAAATAATACAATTCAAATAAGAGTTTTACACCCCGTGAAGAATAATGACAAGATGTGGTTGGCCTATCACCAAGGGCGTACCCATGATTTTTTTTATGGTGGACTAAAACAAAACTATATATATATATATATAAACTCTCAATAAGAAAACATTGTTTTTATTCCACTCTCACTCGAAGTAGATAAACATCTTATCTTTTTTTCGAAGTATGGAAGTATAGTTTTTCTTACCTTTATAAATTATAATATAACACTATAAATAATAAATTGTAGTTGGAAAATAAATTCATAAAAAAAAATATCAAAACACTAACTTAAAATTATAACTAACAAACACAAGGCTCTAACTTGTTAATTAGAAAAAATAAATTGGAACTAAGAAAAATACATGAATTAAAATAACCGAATTTAAATAATAGATTAAGAGTAATTTTATACGATCCAAATAATTAATCCAAAATTCAACACAAATGATGTTGCAATTGAGTTGTTAGGTTGAAGATAATTATTAATCGGAAAGAGAATTGATATGGGATGTGTGATGGGGAGGGAGAGAGATAGAATTAATTAATGAGGAGTGCTAAAATCACTCTCCCAACACACTCTTTCAACTTACTCTCTCTTTATAATGTGACAACATTTATTTATTTGCGTCAAACTTAGAGCCATTATAAATGACATGCTTTTTCTATTTATTTACAAATCAAACCAATTACTAACTTCCTAAATTACCCTTTATTTATTTACCAAATTGCCATCTAATAACATATTATTATTATTTTTTTTTTTTACAAAAAGAAATATATAATAATAACAAAGGCATCTTTTTTTAAGAAAATAACAAAGGTATTTAGTTATTCATCTACATAGTGATATAAGGAAAAAAGGGTTCAACATAAAAATTTAATATAGCACAATTAAATTATTTAATAAAAAAAAGCTATGAAAAAAGTTACATGTAGCAATTATGGAAGACAATTTATGTTTGAAAATGATGAGAGTTGAAGTGAAATTCAAAAAAAGAAGAAAGAAAAAAGGAAGTTCAATTATTGACCACAATTGATAATTTGGGAACCGAAGAAAAAAAATTTATTTAAAAAAAAAAAAAAAAAACTTGATACAATATTAAATGACAATTTGGTAAAAAAAAAAAACAATGGATAATTTAGAAAGTTAGTTGTTGGTTTAATTTGTAAATAAATAGAAAAGACTGGTCATTTATAATAGCTTCAAATTTGATGTAAAGAAATAAATGTTGTCCACATGTCATATTATAAAGAGAGAGTGAGTTGAGAGAATGAATTAGGAGAGTGATTCTAGCACCCCTCTTAATTAATTGGGAGATTGGAGTTGATTGATTGATATAGAGAGAGAGAGAGAGAGAGAGAGAGAGAGTGTGTGTGTGTTGAGACTTGGGACATGAGTGGGTCAGTGGGTGAGAGATAGACTGTATGTGTGTTGGGAGTTGGGACGTGAGAGAGGTGAGAGCTGCCATGAGGTTGTGGGTCAAGTATGTCCCCATTCTCCAAATCTAATAACACTGACAAGATTTACCCTTTTTCCTCAACTTCCAAAATCTTTTTTTTGTTTTTTTTGTTTTTTTTTTTTTGATTTTCCTCAAGCTCAAATGATTTTTTTAGGGTTAATTGCACAAACTTATCATGTGTTTCGCCTTTGTAGCAAAATATTCAACAAATGGCCTTAATCACACAAACAACCCCTGCCATTAGTGGTCAAACGTTACATTTAACTGTTGACTTTAATGGTTAAGGGTAACATAGTCATTATACAAATCAAATAAAACTAAATTTTTTTTAAAATATCAATACTTTATATAATTACATATCAACCCACAAAAGAATGATAAAAAGAACCTATATTTGCCTATAATCATAATTCAAACCCAAAATAAAATAAAATAAACAACTTAATTAAATTTCATCCCCATCTTTACAATTTAATATGATAAAAGCATTAAAAAAAAAATCCCTCAAACAAATAACAATCTCAAGAATCCATCAAAAAAATCTCAAGCATCCTAAAATAAAATAATTAATTAAAACAAAAACAAAAGAAAAGGTAGGGAAGAGATATAGAAAATTATAGATCTCCAAACTACATCAGAGATGGAAGCATTGGACTCCATCTAAAGATGAAGCTTATAATAAACCCACCACAACTGCAAACCCCCAACACTGCAACCAATCCTTCGATGACAACACAACCGCAACCCACCACAACTTTCTTCACATCCGAACCACCAATAGCAGAGGACTCATCATATTGTTCATGATTTTGTCTTCAACCCACACACATACAACCTCTCATCTACCTCTCTGTTGTCGCAAAAAGGGGAGGCCGAAGCCTCCCCACCGCAGAAAAGGCGAGGCTTTGGCCTCCGTTGCCACATAGACGGTGTGGCTCGCCGCGAAAAAGGCACAAGAACAGATCGACCAGATCTAGCTGATCTATGTGGTGGCAGCATTAGTGAGCAATGGTGGGTGTTGCCGTGTTGGGTAGATGGGTTCAATTTTGGAGTTAATGTTAATGATTTTGTTGATTTAGATGTTGTGGAGTTTTATTTGAATAGGTTTTTGGTGCTGTGGATTTCGATTTCAGTTTGTTTTTGTGTTGGAATCTGATTCCAATTTGTATTTATGTTGGATTTCAGATATCTTTGTTTGATTTTTTATTTTTTATTTGATTGAAGAAATAGATTACTTGTTTTGTTCTCACATCGAAAAACATCTGACATTGATGATTTTTTTTTTTTTTTGAGAGATGAAGAATCTATTTTTTTTTTTATGAGATGAAGAAATATGGGTTTCTTTTTTAATTAACATTTTATCAAATAGTTAAAAATAATCAAATAAATCACTAAGGGCATTTTAGTCTTTTTGAAGTCAACCGTTAAATTTAACGTTTGACCACTAACAACAAGGTTTGTTTGTGTGATTAAGGTCATTTGTTGAATATTTTGTTACAAAGGCAAAACACATGGTAAGTTTGTGCAATTAACCCTTTTTTTTATGACCACATCTTAATGTGTTCATGGTTGACACAAATCCATAGAGAAATGTTGATATATATGAGAGATAAATGTTGCAGTACTGTATACAGTTTATTTCTAGAGTGAGAAAAGAAAAAAAAAAGTGACAGAAAGATTGAAGAAAACATGGAGGAATTTTTTTTAATTGTTTGGCTATGGGGTGGAATAAAATTTTCAAATTCGGGTTAAAAACATGAAAACTATTACATGTAGCTAAAAATGAAATTCATAATTTTATAAGGTTAATTTTGATAAATTCTAGTTTCTCTTCATAAAAGCTATTAAGGTTAGATCCTTGAACATTAGTCTTTCTTTGTTACAAATAATCTACGTCTTTTCGTATATGATTTAGCACCAACTTTCGAGTTGTTCTTGTCGTCAAAGAAGATACATATCTAGAGAGAGAGAGAGAATAATAATGTATCTGATCTTGAATGTAGAGAATATATATATTTAGAGAGAGAGAGAGAGAGAATACTGATAAATTACAAGATTTAAATGAATAGATTATAGTCATACCATATCATTTAGGCACTAGATTTGGACACCAAATTTAGACAAAGTAGCTTTATTATTTAATTAATTCTTGATTATATAGTTACTCAATTACATTTTAATTTTTTTTTATTCCCTGAAATTTGATAGCGGTCTATATTTTACTTACCAAAAAAAAAAAAAAAAAAAAAATCAAATACCAATAACTCATGATAACACACTAGAAAATATTGTACAAGCAAAGGAGTTGAGTAACTCTAATCACACAAAATAGATATAAACAATGTTTTATTATTATTCACCAATAAGAAGAAAAATAAATTTTGCATGAATCAAAAGGCATGCGATGCATTAGCAATACATATGGTGTATGTTAGATACAATATTGAATATCCCAAAAAGGAGGGGTCAGATTTCAAATTTGATAAATTACATGTATGTTAAGGCTTTTTAGATATTCTCGATCGAACCCAAGTCAAGCTTTTAGTCTCAGATATTGATCATCATCATATCATGATCATATCACCTAGCTTGATTATTCTTCATTTGTCCTTCTCATCACAACCAAGAGTCGGCGACGGATACCTTTTTAACCTAGACTGGCTTCTTCATTTTTCAATTTTGTAATAATATTGGATTATGATATATCTTTAATTTGCCTCCACTTAAATATGTCTGTACTTTTCTTCTCTCTAAAGGGTCAAAAAATTAGACTAGAAAACACAATATTGTTGATCAGAAAAGTGGTACCATTGATTCACCCTCAGTTGTAAGCAAAATGTTGTACCAGAAGTCCATGCCATCATGTTCAGATTTTGCATTATAATCAAACCCCATCCCCATGAAATCCACCGAAGAAAATAGAGACTGGTCAATTTGAAACTGATCATCGTTATTGATCATCCCTTGTCCAAGATCTAATGTACTTAGGCTTGAGTTGTTATCTGATGATAATGCATCTGACCAGAAACTCTCATCGATTGCTGGGAAACTAATTTCAAACGAGTCAATATCAACTACTTCATGTTCTCCTTTGTTCTCGGCCACCTCCATGTGATCGTTTGTTTCTCCAGTTGTGACAGCTGTGACTGAGGAGACATCGCTAGAAGACTGTTGCGGCGACATTGGAAGGCTATTACTTGCAGGATTTGTGAGTTCTGACTCTGATCGGCTTGACTCGGATTTTGTAGTTATTGTAGTCTTGGAGTGTTTTTTGGTGTCCGAATTGGCCTGGTTTTGTTTGATGAGTCTCTTCTTCAAGTGGGTGTGCCACACATTTTTAATCTCATTGTCTGTCCTTCCTGGTAATTTTGCTGCGATAGTTGACCACCTAGAAAATGATACAAAATTTAATATATATAAGAAACCTGAAACGTATGTACTAGCAGCAGGATTTCTTCAAATTAATTGGGATGTGTGTGTGTATGTATGTATATATATATATATATGGATTGATGTGTTGCATATATACCTGTTGCCCAACATTTGATGCAAATTGATGATGGCTTCTTCCTCTTCTTTAGTGAAGTTTCCTCTCTTAATATCAGGCCTCAAGTAGTTTATCCAGCGAAGTCTGCAACTCTTCCCACATCTTAACAGACCTATACATATTAACCAACAAGAAAACTATAAGTCACACTAGTAAATCAACTTGTTGAGAGATAACTCGTATGGGGGATTTAATTAATTTGGAGTCAAAGCGGACAATATCTCAAGATCGAATAAACTACCTGCTTGTTTTGGTAGAGCGCGCCAGTTTGCATGGCCGTGTTTGTGGATGTAGGAGATTAAAATTCGATCTTCTTCAGGAGTCCATGGACCCCTCTTCAATCCCATCTTCTCACAACAAGGAGCTCTCACCATCTCTCTTAATTTTTCTCTCTCTAGCTCTATCGTTTTCTTTTTTTGTTCAAGTGAGATGATAACCAGCTGAAGATTTTCAAAGGTGTTGGGGTGGCTATTTATCTTGTAAAATATTCCAATCCCCACAAAGCAGCTTTTGAAAAGTCCACTTTGACAATAAAAGCATCTCTCTATTATTCAAAAGGTAATGTAACTTCCACGAAACAGGATTTCCTATCCTCCATTAATTTAGATTAATTCTCCATTAATTTAGATTAATTAAGTAGAATTCTTTGTTTGTAATTTTGGATCAGTCAATCGTCAAAATTTCACTCATGTGAATTCTTTAGATTTCACTCACTGTCATCTACCGACTAGTTTGGTAAATTAATTAAATTATTACGTTAATGTGAATAAAGTATATGATGATAGTGTATATCCCTTCCATGTATGGAGAGTTTTCTCTCGGTTGGTAAGAATAGTTATCCGAACAGTATATACATTATTTGATCTTGATAGGTCCTCCTATTATAATAGATGTAAATGTAATACTTCGAAGAAAAAATATATGAGTATATGACTATTCATGATGGAGCTGCCAAATTAAATAAAATTATATGGTCTTGATAATAAATTTTAATTTATATATAATTAGTTAATTAATATGTTTTTTCAAAAATGTTATATTCCCAAAAGGCCAACCTCGATTTTTCCTTTTTATTAGTTAAAAAAGAGAGTTAAATATAAAGTGAACTTAGTCTGGTTTAATCGGTCAAGTTTGTCAACACAAGAATTTGACTAACTTATTGTGAGATATTTTAAAGCTTAAACGCATGTGATTTGATTATCTTGATTATAGTATGTTAGCTTACTATGTAATCAAATTGCATAAAACTTGTCTAAAGTAATTTTAGAGTTAGAGTCGGTATATACAAGCAACAAATTTTGAATAGCTTATTATAAAACTAGATTGATTGATAAATTTATAGATTTTATATTATATAATGACTAATGTGTTTAACATATTGCTATTTCTTTATACAATTAAGTTTTTGATATCCTTTCATCCAACTTAAAAAGATATATATATATATATATCAACCACCAATATGGTTTAGTGGTAAGAGTGCTCATTCAACTCGACAATATTCCATGTGCGATTTGCCATCACTGTAAGTGGTATATATATATAATCTCATAGTTCAATTAATCCATTCATCTAAAACTTAAAAAATCTCATTGTTCAATTGAAATCACAATCTATTATTATTTCCATACATACCCTATAAATATAGTCACTTTCTAATGGGGGATTCCGCATGAAAATTTGTGCGGGATCTTGCACTTGATAATTACCAATATATATGAATACATATCATGACTTTTTTGGCATGATCACATCAATTTATATGTAATCACACACAATTCATATATGACTACATTAAAAAATTTAGTCTTGTTTTGTCGTGATCACATATAATTTATATACAATAACATTATAAACATGTGATAATATGCTACTCACGTACGATCACATGATCCCGCACGAATAATTCGTGTGGGATCCTGCACTTGATACCTGCCATATAAATGTATATGTATATATATATATATATATATTGTTGGGGATTCGAACTGATGATTGAGGAAACATCATGCATAATATTCGTCCATAACTCATAGCAATTAACGTCTATAGCAAAAAAAATAAGATGAGAGAAAATAAACAATCATACAACACAAGATATACATGGAAAACCCTAAATCAGAGAAAAACCACGGATCGTTAGGACGACAGAGAAAGTTCTAGTAAATGATAAATTCTTACAACCATATACCCTAGGATTCTCTCTCACACCTCAACCCCAAACCATAGAGCCTTACTAAGTCCCCAAGCTTAAAACCGAGCTTTACGTCATGACTTTCATCTTATAATGCTCACAAGATCCTCACCAAGAACCCCTCAATATCTCCTAGGTCTCCCCTAAATATCACCTATGGATCTCTAACTTAATCCACTCATATTCCCCGGATATCTCCCTCGGATCTCACCCACTCTCTATGATGTTACATAGTGTTCTTTTCTCTCCACACAAAATAACCTAATTACAAGGTCTATTTATACTAGTTACATAGAGTTTAAGATAAAAAGAAATCATACTCCTAAACATACAAGACTTACTTGTTTCACATAAATATTATTTCATTTTATGACAAGTCTTCTTGTAAAGAATATTCATTTTCCTTCAAGTATAAGAACTTTCCAAAAAGAACACTTTCCTTTTCCGCCGAAGATTTCCCGTTCCACGCATACTTATGATTGACTAAGGTTCGGGGTGGCCAGGTGCACCCTACATTGTTTCGGTCACTGGAAATTATATTACTCAGAAAACCGTGATCCATACACTAAAACCAACTACTTCTTTAGTTCTTCATAGCCTTCAAACCTCCCTCAAATAACACCATTCCAATTTCGTTTGGTTCAATTGGGTTCATTTGAAAATACGAGTCAAAACCTAACATACATATATATATACACATATATATACACACACATATATATATATATATGAGTGAGTCAAATTTTGTTTATAAATAGATTTAATTTCATTGATCGTTCCTAAAAAATTCAGATCAAAATTCATTTAAATCGATGGATTTCATGGCGGTCCTTATTTTATGTTAAAATAAGAGATTATTTATAAGTGAATATATATATATATATATATATATTACTAACTAGCTATTACCACCAATATTAACACTGGTATTTTTTGTGTGGAATTCTAAATTGACACTAGTATTAACACCAATGTTAATTGAAAAATGTTTAATTAACACGAATAACCCTATTTGGAATTCCATATGAAAAAATATACGAGATTGTATCGGATCATAATTTTCATATATATTGTTAAATTTCTATACTTTAGCCATTCTTTTTTCTAACGTGGGATTCATTTTGTCTTCTTGGGCTTCATTGGTGGGATCTTTAGCACACTTATATATATTAAATAGATTTTATCGTACTCGAAAAAAAAAACACTCGAACTCGCTAGATCCAATTATATATTATTATTTTTTTATGTCGGACTGTCGGTCAAGATCATATACAACTAGATAAAGACTATAATATAACTTTAGATAAGTTATTATATTTTTGGTGGTACATGCAAAGCATGTGATTATATTGATATTTATATTTCATATTTACGGTTATAAATATCAATTTTAAAATGAAATTATAAAACCAATATTCGACGTGGCTCGTTTGTAAATAGTGTCATTTAGTCGGACAATATTTACATTTAGAGTAATAGTAGGTTTTCTAAAATATTTTTCTAAATAATATTACATGTATATTGTCAACATCACATCAGGTACCATATAATTTATATAATGTTATATGTCACATTATTTAAAAATGAATTTAAGAAATTTTTTTAAGAAACCTACGTTAATCTTATATTTATCATTTGTGATGATATGAAAATTAAGATCGATGTTACAAAGTTATAAAATTATTTATTATTTGATTAGGTACTAATTTTATAATATATTTATTTTTTTTTATTTTTTATTTTTTTTGTCATTTTAGAATCTTTAAAGGGTAATCATCTTTTTTTTTTTTTTTTTTTTTTTTTTTTTTTTTAATAAAAAGGGTAATCATAAATTATAAAAGAAATAAACGATTTTGAAATTGCATATATACCCTTTATGCGTTAATAGTTTACATTATTTGTTTTATAAATTTGAAACAAGTTAAGGACGTGCATATCATTTCAATATCAAACAAAATGGGTGGAGCTATAATTCAACAATCTAACACAGTTTTTATATAGAGGTAATAGATTTTTTTTTTATTTTTTTTTATATATATATATAAACATGAAAACATTACAAAGAACAAACACATTATCAAAAAAAAAAAAAAAAAAAAAAAGATTTATATAATTTTGTGATTATAATTATGAGTGGTGCTATTGGCACACCCCCTACCGGTCTATTTATGCCCCACTTGTTAAGATTTTGATTTAATTAAATAAAATTAAATGTTTTTATTAATGTTTTGATTTATTTCCAAAACTACCTTTTTTACTTATTTTTCAAACTTAATACACCCAATCCATGATCTCTCTATATGTCTCTCTCATCTCCGTTGAATGATTTATTTTACCTTCTTATTTATTTATTTATTTATTTATTTATTTATTTATTTTTTATAGCTGATAATGATTTCTCCTTGTATTTCAATACAGCAAGCAAGATTAGTCTGTAAAATAGTAGTAAGAACAAGAGAGCAAGCAAATCCCACCATTTCGAATGATCCAGTTTCATCCCAAATATTTTCTGTATAACTTCCTCGCCCTTGACCTTTGTGTCATCGGGATTCTACCTATCATGTCGTTAGTAACTCTTATACAGATTGATATAATATGTTGAATGGTTTGTGCAAGAGAATATTGAATTTTTGGATATGTTGTATGGTACCTGGATTGCCCACAAAGCAAAACTGATGTATGACATGGGATAGCGCCAGAAGAACTTATGAAGATCAGGTAGTAGTTTAAAGATTTCAGATGTCATCATCTTAAGCATCTCTAGAAACAGAAACCCCGGAATAAATAGAACAAGTCTAAGAATGACACATCTAAAAAATAAGAAGAAGAAAAAAGATCAAAAATAATAATAATAAAAAGAAAAAAAGAAATCGTTCAATGGAGATGAGAGACGAATAGAGAGATCATAGATTGGGTATATTAAGTTTGAAAAATAAGCAAAAGGGTAGTTTCGGAAATAAATAAAAAAACTAATAAAAACAATTAATTTTATTTAATTAAATCAAAATTTTAAAAAGTGGGGTATAAATAGACCGGTAGGGGGTGTGCCAATAGCACCACTCTATAATTATTTATTAATAAAGATAGTAAAGATGGTCAATCATATATTCATATACCATTATAATTCAGTGCATCAAACGATCAATTATATGTGTATATTAGTGGAAATTAAGAAGAAGAGGAAGCTGCGCTTCGTTGTCAATGTTGACTTGGTTTCAGTTTTTTTTTTTTTAAAAAAAGGTATTGGTTGAAGAGTCAAAGAAAGAGGAAGATGCCGCCAATCTCCATATGGACCATATACACATAATGAGACAAAACTTTTTACGATTACTATATATCATTCCATATATAGATTAATTATTGGACTCACTCTCTCTCTCTCTCTCTCTCTTTTTAATAATAATATTTCTATAATTCTATACAACTGTTATTTGATTAATCATATATAACAAGCTTGCCTTCCTTGCAAGTCAAAAGCAAGCGACTTCGAAGCAACCGTGTTGTCTTCTTCTTCTTTTGCAATTATAAGGGCTGATTTATTCCAGTCCGGTTAGTATTGTCTGAGATAGATTTTCACAGATTTTCACCTATCTCTAACTTGGGTATTAATTTGTATAATAAAAAATTAAAATTAAAATTATATATGATCGTAAATGAACGAGTTATATATCTATAAGAGAAAAACTTGTAAATGTGTTTCTATTTATTATTATTCAATGATATAGAATCGAGACTAAAAACAATTAGTGGAAAAATACATAGTTGAATGAAACTCATATAGTCATATAATCCATGAGTGCACGTGCTGTTTATTTTGACTGCTTCTATCAGGTCCTTGAGAGTAACAAGCAAGATAATCCCTCACACTTTGTAGTTGTAGATAACTTCAATTCAAACGCATGTAAATATTTAATTAAATTTTAGAACTGAATTAATACTAAAATATCATGATTATTTAAGGAGAAAAAAACAATGTGATTTGGTCAGGACAGAAACCAAGTTGAAATTAACAAAGTTTAATTAGTCGGCTTCTTATTTAACAAATCTTTAATGTGGAAATTCAATCCCCGATCCCGATCATCTATTGGTTGATTTGCCATTGTGGACTGCTGCATGGTTTACCATTATTTAACAACGACTTCTTGATTTAGAAATGGAGAGAAACTTGGGTGGATCACACGTACGTACATCTGTTCATTCAGATCGTATCATGACTGTAGTTATTCATCCAATCATATATTTTCTAAATGATCAACGTATTGGACGTGTGAATTAGAGTCGGGTCCAGCTACTATACAATTTTAGTATAGATACTGAGGGCTTATCTTGTAGCTGGTTTCCAAAAACGATTTCGAATTTGTGTTTATTAACTGTTTTTCATTTTATTTTCAAAAATAAAAAACAAAATGGAAAACAAAACTAGTGTTAAAAGTTAAAATTTTGAAAAACACAAAATACATATTTTCTTTGTTTTTGTTTTTCAAAAACATTAACAATAATTTTTTTTTTCTTTTTTCTCTTGAATCACGTTCTTCTTCTTCATCAGTCTTCTCTTCCCATCTTCATCTTCTTTCTTCCTTCAATGACAGCTCTTCCTCCTTCTTTAGGCCCGCTGATTTCTTCTTCTTCTTCGCCGCCACCGATCTGCTCTGCTTCGCTGCTGATCTGGTCTTCTTCTTCTTTGATGCCGTCGATCTACTCTACTTCACCGTCGATCTGGTCTTCTTCTTCTTCAACTAGTCTTCTTCTTCGTCGTCGATCTGCTCTTCCTCCTCTTCTTCCTCATCCCTTCGCTTGTCACACGACCGATCGTCGGTAATGATCGGCTACTTCGCAGCAAAGGCATGTGATCGCTTCTTCTTCTTCTTGTTGGTTGCCACTGCGTTGTCATGCCCAGCAAAGTCCAAGGTCCGAATTCCAGCCAAAACGCCTAAAAAGCCAAGACAAGGCCAAGCTGCTGGAACACTCTAGAGAATTCCACACACTTCAAGCATAGTTTGCTAGTGGAAGTCTCTAGTTGATGGAAGGTTCTAGAGATCTCCGGAAAGGCCTAGCATTGGTTTGCTCCTGAAAGTCTCTAGATAGGGAAATACTCTAGACATTTCTAGAGCACTCTTGTACATATTAAATACATGTAGATAGATGTAGGAAAGATCTAGATACATGTAGTCTTGTGTAGGAATAATCTAAAAACTTGTACATAGTTATAGATTGTTCTGGAGGCAAAACCTCCACCATTGGATCAAAGTGATCCTAGCCATTCATTAAGGAGGTGGCACACTATAAATAGCCAACCCCTCTCATTTGTAAGGCATCCAAGCCAAGCCAAGCCAAGCAAATTGTAATCAAAGCCTTGTAAAGCTTTCTTACTAGCAATACAAGTTCCTTACATTTCCAAACAAGCACTTCCAACACCTTTCTCTAGTCTCTCTTTTGCCTTAGAGAGTGGCAAGCAAGCATTTTAGGCTTACTTAGCAACCTTGCCCACAAAGTTGCTTAAGTGCCGCATGGGATTTCCACTGCGCAATTCTAAGCCTGTGACAGTTGGTATCAGAGCCTTGTTAAAGCAACCATAGCTTGTTCGCGAAGCAATGGCGTCTGACAGCGAAGTTGCTGCTAGAGTGGAGGAGCAAGCGCGAGGTCGTGGCGAGCAACGCACCCATACCAAGCGAAGCAAGTCTAAGGGTCCGTCCATGGATGCCTTGGAAGCCCGGATGACTAGCTTGGAGGAAGCCATCTTCGGATCGCAGACTACCTTGAGCTATGTTGTTGGACGTCTCGACGGCCTAGAGGCGGATTATGGCGAAATCACTCAAGCAACCAAGTCCATGATCCGCGAGTTCCAAAAAGGCTTCAAAGAGGAACTATGCTTCCTCACCCAAGAGATTCGCAACCTCCGCACTTTCGTGGAGCACGAGTTATGAGCTATCCGTGCGGAAGTGGATGAAATCCGTACCGAATGGGCTATGCACCGGAATAGCCCATCTGTCAGCTTTGGTGCCACCACAAGCACCAACACCATCCAAGTCCCTAATCCATCCACTTACAGCGGAAACCGGAAAGCCATTGAGGTGGAGAATTTTCTCTTCGGCTTAGAACAGTACTTCGAGGCTAAGGGAGTCAGGGACGATGCCGCCAGGATCACCAATGCTCCCACCTTTCTCCGAGATTCAGCCCAGTTATAGTGGCGACGCAAACATGGTGACTCCATCAATCCCATCATCACTTGGGATGAGTTCAAGAGAGAACTCAAGAAGCAGTTCTCTCTGACCAACATCGAGAAGGAGGCACGCGGCTGCTTCCGTCGCCTCAAGCAGTCGAGATCCATCTCCGACTACATTAGGGAGTTCACCACCCTAATTCTTAAGATCGAAGACATGGCCGATAAAGACAAGCTCTTCTACTTCATGGATGGCCTTAAAGATTGGGCAAGAGTGGAGTTGGAAAGGCGGAATGTGCATGACCTTGACATAGCCATCGCCGCAGCAGAGTCACTAGCCGACTACACCCAGCCCAAGGAAAGGAAAGAGAGCCATGACAAGAGTGGGGGAGACGAACCGAGGGGCAACGATCTCAAAGACAAGGGGCATTCCAAGTCCCCCAATGGCGACAATCGGCATGACACACAAGGAGGCAAGCCCGCAGTGATCAAGCCAAAGAGTCCCTGCTTCATTTGCAATGGGCCACATTAGGTACGTGATTGCCCAAAGCGGAAGATGCTTAACGTCATGGTCACCCAACTCGAGGATACCAAGGCAACCGAGGGCCAAGCAAGCATGGGTTCTATGCAACAGATCTACATGATCAACGGGCGAGCCATGCCTCCAACGCTTGCCAAGAAATGCATCATGTTCGTAAAGGCCACCATTAGAGGCAAGCAAGTTCGTGCGATGCTGGACACCGGGGCAACGCACAACTTTGTATCGGTAGACAAAGCTAAACGACTTGGCCTTCGTATCACCCTTGAGGATGGTGCCATCAAAGCTGTCAACTCTCCGATCAAGCTAATTGATGGCATCGCGAGGGGCGTCACTATCCACCTAGGGCCATGGAGTGGAAAACCGGATTTCTCCGTAGTCCCCATAGATGACTACGAAATGGTTCTAGGCATGGCGTTCTTCGACCAAGCCAATGCTTTCCCCCAACCTGCTTCTTGCTCACTTGGCATCCTCGACGGGGGCAAAGCAATCACCATCGAGGCGGAGCGCTTAACCAAGCCAGAAGTCAGGACGCTATCCGCCATTCAGCTTGTGGAGAAGCCAAGTTCTCCCACCTCTTCAAAGAACCTTTAGCTGACCAAAGGCAATCCGAAGAAGAGGAAACATGCCACCAACGAGAAACGGCAACCGAGGCCAACAAAGGAAGGCATAAAGAATGCCAACCCGCCGTTGCCACAATGCCATCCCGCCTACACAAAGCCAAAGGAACCAACACGATGCAGTGCTCGTTTGGCTCCGAACAAGAAGGCAAGCCTTCACGAGAGGCTATCTAGGCCCAAGCCCTCTCGTCCGAAGGAACCAACCAGTGGCAGACTCCAGCATACATGGCGCCCACGTGACGAGGACGTCGCAAAATCAAGTGGGGGAGGATGTCACGCCTAGCAAAGTCCAAGGTTCGAATTCCAGCCAAAACGCCTAAAAAGCCAAGACAAAGCCAAGCTGCTGGAACACTCTAGAGAATTCCACACACTTCAAGCATAGTTTGCTAGTGGAAGTCTCTAGTTGATGGAAGGTTCTAGAGATCTTCGGAAAGGCCTAGCATTGGTTTGCTCCTGGAAGTCTCTAGATGGGGAAAGACTCTAGACCTTTCTAGAGCACTCTTGTACATATTAGATACATGTAGATAGATGTAGGAAAGATCTAGATACATGTAGTCTTGTGTAAGAATAATCTAGAAACTTGTACATAGTTATAGATTGTTCTAGAGGCAAAACCTTCACCATTGGATCAAAGTGATCCTAGCCATTCATTAAGGAGGTGGCACATTGTAAATAGCCAACCCCTCTCATTTGTAAGGCATCCAAGCCAAGCCAAGCAAATTGTAATCAAAGCCTTGTAAAGCTTTCTTACTAGCAATACAAGTTCCTTACATTTCCAACCAAGCACTTCCAACACCTTTCTCTAGTCCCTCTTTTGCCTTAGAGAGTGGCAAGCAAGCATTTTAGGCTTACTTAGCAACCTTGCCCACAAAGTTGCCTAAGTGCCGCACGGGATTTCCGCTGTGCAATTCTAAGCCCGTGATAGTGTGCTTCATTGTCTAGTCTCCAATCTAAATCAGAACAAAATCGATAGCAAAGATTTTACGACGGAAATCTATAGATAAAATCCGGTTTATTTTATATTAAAAAAAAAAATTGGAGAGATTTTAAGAGTTTGAAACCTTGATTTGAGATTTTAATTATTTAATCAATTTGTTTATAATTATTATAATATTAAACAAAATGTAATATTTGATATTTCAATTTTCGATAGTTGTCGGTTAGCCTACCGGACGCGTTTTTTCCGTTTTCATTTTCAAAATACAGATTTAAACTGAAACCAAAAACACTGTTTTCATTTTCATTTTTCTTTTAAAAAAAAAATCAATGAAAAATGCTTACAGGACGACCCCTTAGTTATTATTAGTCATTGGATTTCAATCTAAGGATATGTAGTTCCTGTATCCAAGTTTTTATCTTAGAAGTTAGAGTTGTTACTCTATCAAATATCTCACGTATTAATTTTGATAAAGTAAAATATTAATGATTTTTTTACTTGAATCCACAGCCTTGGGCGTAGGTATATATAGGGATATACCAATACACTAACTTCATCTCATTAGTAAAATATACTGATGTTAGACATCCAACATTTCAAGTTCTGATGTGACAATTTAATTTTTAGCAAATGTAATAAATAAAATAGATTATAATTAATATGTATTATATGAATATTCTCGATCATACAAAATGAAAGACAAATTAAGAAAATGGCCATTGGCCTACAATAGTAGACTGCCTTAATTGGCCATTGGCCTACAATAGTAGACTGCCTTGGTCTTTTTATTTTTTAATGTAATTTTAATAAGAATTAACAAGTAGTGATTGAGTTTGCATGCAATACTACAATCATTGGATGTGAGCTGTGAACGTTGAAATAAAGTCAATGCATTGAATTGTTTCCAACATCTCAAATACAAACAATGAAACATGAAAAACATTAAACACCAGCAATTTGGAGCATGTCGAACTACTTGGCTTGTGGTCAATTATTTACAGCCAACCTTTTTGTATCAAATCAAATACCACATCTTTTCAAAAAAATAAAATAAAATAAAATAAAATACCACATGTTTATTTAGTTTTATATATACCTTTTTATTTCTTTCTTTTCTAAAAATAAAATATATAATTATAAATATAAATCAAATCTCTTTCCATCTTAATGCTAATCACTTTTTTTTTCTTCGGGATCTGATGAGATTAATCACTACAAATGTGATCCGAAAAACAACTCCCAGTCATACTTAAATCATGTCTATAAACTAGGTGAAAATAAAATTAAATATTTTTATATAACAATATCAACCGCCCAATGTGGCTAAGTGGTATGAGTGATTATTCAGTCTGACAATATATCAAATTTGAGTCTAAGTGATATAAAAAAAAAAAAAAAAAAAAAAACAAATATATATATATATCAACAATATCAAATTATGATAAAAATGGTGACACAGCAAGTTGTGTTAGTCATTAGATTGGAATATTGTGACACAAGTTGTGTTTAGTCGTTAGATTGGAATACTTTTATTGCCAATATTGAACATTAACACATAATTAATGCACTTGGAAAATTGTAAATATGTGCATGATGCCATGATCCAATGGTTTGAAAATTTAAGTCATAACTGGTGTGAATATATATATATATAGGTCATTGGTCCCAAAGCATATATAAAATACTCGTTAAAATCACAAATTTAAATTGATATAAATTAGACTTTTATACCCTTAAAGGTGGTATGTAAATTAACAGCTGGTATGTAAATTAACAGCCGATAACTTTATAAAATTTAGATTTTTTTGCTGATCTGATTTTTGTTCAAAAATCAAAAATCAAATCAGCAAATAATTAAAATCCAACTTTACAACACCAAAAGCTTTTTAGAGTGTGAATTCTATTACCGGCCAAGTATCCTTACCTTGATGGTTGGGGTCTTTAAAATGATTTTTTAATGGATTTAAATATTGGTATTGTATATATTGTCTCACATTTACCCATGAAACCGTAAAAGAATGGGGAGATACTCTCCTATAGTGAGAGTAGATAGTGTTTGATCCTGACAGCTTCTAGTATATACCTCTACCATTTGGTGTCAATTTTTTTTTTTTTAAACACTAATAACAATCGATTAATTATTTGTTTACACTCTATTTTTTTTTTATTAATGGCAATTTTAACTGAATTAAAATTACTAAACAAAACAAGAAAGTTCAAAAAACACTTCAAACCAATTTTGTAGAAAACAAGTTTTTTTTTTTTTTTTTTTTTTTTTCCACTTTTGTGTTTTTTTGTCTTGTTATACAAATCCTAAAATATCTTCTTCATCTTTTCAAAATATTTTTTTTCTCGCACACTATCAAACCCATTATAAGGAAATAAAGGGGTTTTGTTACTTTTTTGAGTTGGTGTTTCAAGACTATCACCACTTTAATAACTTATGTTTTAAAAACACCAGAATAAGTGACTTCCAAAAATACCCTTACTTTTCTTTCTCTAACTTGAAAAGCTCTATAAATAGAAACTTACAGATCTAACTACATCTTCATTGGATTAGTTTAGTGGTGCTACGCTGACGCACTCGGGGGTTAAGCTTCCCACTAAGCTCACGGTGGTCGAGCTACCTAGTCAAGGGGCAGCGTCCCTAGAGATCTCTTATTTCCTATGTTATTTTGGTTTTGAATCTTTCATTGTTAAAGTTGTTAAGGGTTGGGATTTTCGAGTGGGGAAGAAGATGAACAGTAACTTAGTTTCTGAGACTTTTCATAAACCTTCTGAGACTTTGCTTTTCGAGACTTTTGAATGCTTTCTGAAACTTTTATCCGAGAGTTTTGAATGTTTTTCCGAGACTTTTGTATTGTGTTCCGAGACTTACTGGGAAAAAATTTCAGACTTACTCGCTACAATCGTTGGTCGTGTTCTACGTCGCCGTAATCTTGTTGGTGGTCCACCGTCACTGTTCGCCTGCTCACCGATATTTGAACGAAACTTTCTCACTTGACTCACAATTCTCTCACTATAAACTGAAAAGTAAAACTAAAGAATAAAACAAACTAAATTCAAAATATCTGACGTGGAAGTAATATGGGGGTATTTTTGGAAGAAACCCATTTTTGGTGACTTTTAACATAACTTCTTAAAAGAGTGATAGTCTTAAAATGCCAGCTCTAAAAAGTGCCATTTAATTTTTGGACTCTCATCATTATCATCACCATATATATATATATAGTCTTTTTACTATTAGTTCGTCTTAATATAAAACACATTGGGACGAATGTGGACCACAGATTATGGAGAAGTTTTGACAAGTGCATATACTTTGAGTCAAAGTATATAAATCTAATGGTCCACATTCTTCATTTTAATATATTTTATATTAGGACAAACTGACAATAAAAAACTGTATATATATAAGTTTTTCTGTTTTTCAGTTCAACCAAATTTGATATCAGTTTTTTTGTCTCAAATACCACCCACATTCAATTATCACCATCACTATAAAATTAATATATATATATTCAAAACAAATATATTTTTATATTTTTCATAAAAATATATTTAAAATTATTTTCTTACTCAACATAATTTTTTTTACTCAATTTGAAATCCAAAAGAGAAAAACAAGAGAAAAACAAATATTGTTTTTCTATTTTCATAAATTGATCTCCAAAACAATTTTTTATTGTTTTGATCTCCTCACTTTTTTTTTTCTTCAGTTTTATTATCTATTTTATTTTAATTTTATTACTTATCTATTTTCCATTTCCCATTTCAGATTTTCTAAAGAGAAGTATTCAAAACGGGTAATATTAAATAAAATTGAGTGTCTTTATAATTTTTTTTTTTTAATTTTTTTTAAATGGAGTTTCTTTAGAATAGGAGTACCAAAAGATAAAAAATATAATTTTAGAAAAAGGAAATGTCTTTCGAATTTTTTTTTTTAATTTAAAATTTTAAAATGAAGTGTCTTTAAAAATGAAGTGTAAAAAGAAAAACATTGGATTGTAAGGAGAAACTCTCTAAATTAATTTAGTCCCACTTTATAATTTCACATGTGGGTTATATGATAAAAAAATAATTATTCTATCCAAAAGCATATTCCTTGGAATTAACCCTTTTTTTGAATGGTTAGCTCAATTTTTTTTAACAGTATCTATCTATCCACCTATTTAGGCTAGGTATCTTATTGCTGACTTAGGAGTCATTTGTCCAAACTCAGACTCATCCGTTTATCACGCTTTGGGGGTGCTTAAATTGTTTTTCAAAATTATTAACATTAATTATTTTATCATATAAGATTTTTTTGTACGTTAGTGTATTAAGTCCGCTAAATGCAATAATGAAAAGAAAAATTGTGCACACCACCTCGTAGCAGAGTTGGTAGTGCATCTCCCTTCCATATAAGTTGTGAGGAGTTCAAATCACACCATACTTATTTTACAAATATGTGTGAGAAGTTTTCTTTCTAGGTTGTGGGAGTAGTTATATCCTGTTATGGGCAGTCCTACATCCAAGAAGTTGTATGTTTGAGTCATACCATATTATTGTAGTAGTTATTAAAAAAAAAATATATATATATATATATTATTATTAGGTCTATACTCCGTAAAGAGTACAATTCAACCGGCTAAACCGAATGATTCAATTATATTGTTTTGTTTAAAAAATCAACAAGATTGTTTATTTATTTATTGAACAAATAAGATCCACTTATTAAAGTTGAAAGTTTTGTCAGGAATCTTACAAATTAATCAAAAGCTAATGGAAGTATATGCTTTAACATAGTTTATAGATTTCAAATTTGACAACAAACCTTAAATCTCTGTTAAGAAAAAAAATCTTAATTAGGGACACTAATTGATTTAATGGGTAAATCTTTTATAAATTATAAAAGAACTAAACATATATTAAAATCCCACTATCAAACTGATCGAATAACCTTAGAGTCACTTTCAAAGACATTAATGTAATATGTTATGGACAATGTTTCAAAAAAAATAAAAAATGTTATGGTCAAATATTTTATTTTAATTTTAAATTTGAATAGGTTGATATTAATATTTTATTTGTTGCTATCATATATATATATATATATATATATCAGTTGTTATATTTTGAAATTCTTGTATAAATAAGTACTTGGTATCAATAATAAATTGTATTAGGTTATTCCCCCAACCAATTTATTCTAACAATTTTAAGGTTTTGATTCTCTCCAAGCTAACCCATTTATAATTTTCGTGTCAATCAAGCGTGCACATAGCCAGCCACATACCATAATATTAATTTTATTGATAATTGTATAATACTATAATTTATTTATTTTAAAAAATAACCTATTCTAGATTAATAGATATTATCAAAAATAAATTATTTATTTTAAAAAATAAATAAAACAAAAACTCAGCTGCTCTTTGATTGATACTAACTAAGTTAATTAGGGAAGTGATTAAAAGATTCCCATGAAAAAAAAAAAAGGCTAATTGACACTAATACCCCTAAATTCTTCAAAAATTTGTACTATACCCATTATACTTTTTTTTTTCCAGCACTAAACCTCTTGAATTCTTATAAATTGACAAGTACCGACTTTAGATGCGTCCAAATTAGCAAAAGAAATTATGTTAAAGAGAGCAAGACAATTAGATAGAGACATTAGACATGCATCCTTAGAAAAATGTTTGTACCTTTAGTTAAAATATCAACATTATACCAATCATGTGTTGGTGTGAGTGGTTCGGCGCTCTCATCCCTTAAGTAACTCTCATCCCTTAAGTAAGGTCGTGGGTTCAACTCTCCTTGTCAACGAAACTACATATATTGGGATCATTTTACCCCTTAGTGGGCCGACCCGGTGAGAGTCCGGATTAGTCAGGGTGTGGTCTGGACTGATTGCACCGTACAGTGGATCGGCCCTACCCGGAAATTGGATGGTGTAAACAAAAAAAAAATATATATCAACATCATCATAGTTCCGTAGACGTGACTAAACCTTTTTCAATTAATAATTAATTAATCCATTTTCTACTGTTTACATTGCTCTAGTCTTTGATCTTTAAAAGATTCTGTTTTTTTTTTTTCTTTTATTATTATTTAAACAATTAACTTTCCCACCAACTTAATTTGTATTAAATTCTCTGGTCATCAAGCTCATCATCAGTTTTGTCGATGGCTCTTCTTTTCACCACTACATGCATCATCAAGTTCTGCTTTTTCCAAGCAACTTGAAAATCAAAATAAAATATTAATTAGCTTTATTAGTTTCAAACCATACAATTAATTTAATTTAATTTTTTTCATAAAAAATGTATCACATACATGCATTCGTAGAATAATAGTCCTCATGGTACATTTAGCAGCCAAAACCAACTTTTCTAAGTGGGGGCATATCTGGAAGAAAGTCATCACAATTGGCCCAATACAATAGTGTTTTGATTTCTTTTCTTTATTAGGTTCTATTAACAAAATTGACAGGATCGGTGGCTAAATAAAAAACGTAATTTGACTACAAACACTTAATTTTAATTCATATATTTACCTAACTTAAATATTTTATTTATTGATTTTGTGAACAACTGGACACTGATATGCAGCTATATATTTTACAATTTTTTAATCTTTTAACCAGTCTGGTGAAAGTTTCTCAAATTTATGAGTAGCATCAAGACTCAAGAATAATATATTAGAGTTGGATTTTATAGTACTTGATCAACGACACTTAAAAAAAAAAAACATAGGATTTGTTCAAACGATTGGTTTCTAATTACAAAATTATTTGTTGTCTTTGATAAATTCTTTTAATAATCTATACGTTAGATCATTGTCATGGACTAGAATCATGCATATCTCCCATTTTTTTATTTTTTTTTATTTTTTTTTTAAAAAAGACTTGAATTTATCAACCTGATAGATAGGGATGTCAACTGTACAAATCATGTCATTGCGTCATACTATCCTCACTCTATTAATGTATTTTTTTTAATAATTTTTTAATAGAGATTATATCAAAATTATTGAAAATATAAAAAAATACAATACAAAATCGGTAACAATTAACAAATTCTAAATCAATTATAGCATAACACAACTCATTATCAATCGCATAACACCAGAGACAGTTAGGGCTGGGCTAGGGTGGGCTCAAGCCTACCCTAGCCTTTCCCAATAAAAAAAAAAAAAAAAGTTCAAAAAAAAAAATGAAATAATTAATATACATCTGTTTCCTATTCTAAACATTTAAATCTATAGAAGTAGGATTGTAAAAGAGTATACCTTTGCACTTTTCTTTTATCTGATTTCATGACTCACGTCTCACGAAGCATAAGTTATTATTATTTTTTCTTTTCTCTTTCATTTTAATAATTATTATCTATCTCAACATTTCCAAAATTTACTTAAATTTGACCCAATCTCTTTATCAACATCAAGACTTGATTTTCCAATAGACAATACTTTAGTACCTAAGGTACTGACCAACCAATGAGATTTTGCCACATTGTCCATTTGTGAAAAATGCAAGGAGATAAATATAAAAATTTAAAAGAAAAAAGCAACGTGGCAACACCCCATTGGTGGGGTCAGTACCCAAGTAATTTCCTTTTCCAATTAGATATGTTTTAAGATTACTTTAATTTTTAGTTTGTAAAAGTTTAGGAATAATCTAATTATAGGTTATTCTAATTTTAAATTTATAAACTAATAATATTATTTAATGAATTTCTTTTTGTTTTGGTTGAAATTTAGATATATGCTTGTTAAATTCATTTTTTTTTTATAATTATTCTTTTGTTTTTGGATTTGTTATTAAATAATAATATAAGTATTTATTTATTTTCCTATATGACGTGAAGGCTCCATCATAATTAATCTAATATAAAAATCAAATAAATTATAATATTTAAGAACGTAATAAATTAGATTTATTTTAACATTGTATTTTTTAGAATATACTTTTATAGGGTAAACCTTGTTATATCTTCTTGACTAGGAGTATCTATATTTTTAATTAATACAATTTTCTCGTATCGTTAATGATCAGTAAAAAATTTATTTTAGCCTACCCTAATGTTTAATCTTGGTTACGTCCCTGCATAACACAGTTTATTAACTAACTCTAAAAGATAGGGAAAATTACGCTAAAAGTTGCGGTATTGTATCTACTTTTTAAGACTGTAGAGCAACTTTATATCTATACATGAATATTGGATGATATTCTTCGGTGCGCACACACACACATAAATATATATATA
This sequence comes from Acer campestre, assembly GCA_954870605.1. Lineage (NCBI taxonomy): Eukaryota > Viridiplantae > Streptophyta > Magnoliopsida > Sapindales > Sapindaceae > Acer > Acer campestre. The sequence continues at coordinate 10,535,373 of OX940811.1, read as the reverse complement.
TATAACGATACGGGAATGGGGCGGGGATTGAAAATCCCAAAACAATCTTGAAATTAAATCGGGGATCGAAAAAATTACCAAACTCATACCATAACATAAATGGTAGGCACTAAGCTGTCTCTATCGGGACGGGTCCCCATAGATCCCTGGACCAATGAGTAATTTTGACATCCCTACTAATGGATAGTTAATTCTTTTGCTTTTAACGGTCCTTATAAATTTTCAATACAGGGATGTATTACCTGGCCAGATAGCTCTTGTGGTAAATGAATTAGATTTGTTCAAATTATTAGTTTGTTTGTTTTTTTTTTTTTTCCTATCAATTTCTAAGGGCTGAGGAATAGAAACATACATCATATATATTATCTTAGTTGAAATGTGTCAATCACATTAGGTCTTGAATTGATCAGAGGAGGATCAAGATCAAATCTGTATTTGGATATATTAATATTTAATAATAATAATAATTCTCTTACTTCTGAAGATTTCTATATTTATAACAATCAACTGAGTCAGTTTTTTTTATTTTATTTTACATTTTTATTGACATGTAATGCTGAAGTGGTCAAGGATTTTTCGAGATCTCAGGAGATTTTTAATTGTATAGCAATCAACTGATTCAGTTTTTTTATTTTATTTTATTATTATTATTTTTTTTTACATCTAAAACTGAACCAGATAAGATTTATCAGGGACTTGACACTGTAATATTGGAGGAAGAGGTCTATAAGAGGAAGAGATTTGCCTCAAACGTGAAAAAAAAGGTACGCACCATTTCTTGCAACTAAGATAAGTATGATATTCATTGAACGAGTATACAATCCGATAAATGAACAGTAATATAAGAGGAAGAGGTCTCCAAAAATGTGAAAAGAAAGGTGCGCACCATTTCAACTAAGATAAGTTGTGATATTAATTGAACGAGTATACGATCCGATAAATGAACAGTAATATAAGAGGAAGAGGTCTCCACAAATGTGAAAAGAAAGGTACGCACCATTTCAACTAAGATAAGTTGTGATATTAACCGAACGAGTGTACAATCTGATAAATGAATAGTAATATAAGAGGAAGAGGTCTGCCACAAATGTGAAAAGAAAGGTACGCACCATTTAAACTGAGATAAGTTGCATTATTAATTGAACGAGTAAACAATCCAAGAAATGAACAGTAAAAAAATCTACTGCTGCTGGGCCATTTATTTATGGGGGGTGTTAAGACTCGAGAGCTTAAAAAAAAAAAAAAAAAAAAACTTGAACCTTTTTTACATGGAAAAAATTGTACAATATCCAGAAAATTGATGAACTTAGACCACAAAAAAATAAAAATAAAAAATGGGGTGCATTAAGAACATTAAAAAATTCTAAAACTAAAAACTGGGCCCAAATCTCAATTCTTGAAGGCATATAAATATATTCAAATTTAACATCAACCCATCAAATTGCATAGCTTCCCAGAATCCTTTTACCCATCTCATGATGGTAAAATGTTATTTTCAATTTCAACCACATACAAAATAAAAGTACAGGTCCAGATGAAGCACAAGTTTACATAGTTGTCGCCAACTTTCATAGATTTAACTCTTTAGTAAACTACAGATACAACAGAATGGAATACAGAATTTTGATAGATACAGATACACAGAAGGGGGAAAAATAAGTACAAAATAAATTAAGAATGGGAATCTCAACAAGGCTAATTACGGACATGTTGCGTATGCTCCTAAGGAGATGCTAGTCGGTGTGGCATAAACAAACTACCTAGACTAAACTTCATAAACAGTTTTTTCTCAACTCTTACAAGCCTAAGATTACATTACAAGGTCCTTCATATGAAATTATCTCAAGTTCATATCAGGATCATCTTCATCATCGAAATCTGGTTCACTTGATGGTCTGTTTCTCTTTCCATCTCTCGGGGTTAATGCTGTTCTTCCCTTCTTTGGTTTCCCCCTAAAAAAGGGTTTAATTATACTTCAATGGATGGGTAGACAATTACATGGTTTGGTAACTACAACAACAATCCAAACATATATAGTAGTAATCTTTTCCTTTTCTACTTTTCTATTTTCATCAAAATTTACGCTGAAATAAGTTTAATCAAGGATGGAAAGGTGTACTTACTGTCCGTTAGAAGGTAAAGCTCCACCCTTGGATCTACCAGGGCCATAATCAGATCTACCATCTACAACAACCAATAATCAAGAAAAATCTAAATCAACCTCTTGTCAACATGAGGAAATGGCATATGTAAAACAAAGAATAAAGACTCACCATCGCGTCCAACTCCCAGTTCTTCAGCCTAAACATAAAGAACACAAAGTGAACAAACCAGTCTTGTTGAAACTGAATATCTCAACTATATTTACATGTGAGATGCAGCCTCGTTATTGACCGCTTAGCATTATCATTTCTGGTAGAAAAAGAAAACGAAATAAAAGACACAACTTCAACGTGATAAGGCAGAAAAAGGCTACTAAACAGAGCTGGAAAAGTTAGCTATTTTAGCAGATTTTAATATAAACATAGCCACTTTTCTCTTTCATCTGGTAGTATAGAAGGTTTCCCGTCATTTTTAGCTTAAAAAAGATTATATACATCATACAATACACAGATGTGTGCTACGATTGATAGTATCTGTAAAACAAATGAACACCAGATTTCCAGAAAGTCCAGAAGCAAAACAAATTTTTGGTGAATCATCAATCTTTATGTTTCCTAAAAGTAACAGTAAATATCGAATCCTTTGCCAGCCCTTGCTAACTAACTGGCAACCAGCAACCAACTGACCTTCCTTTCAATGGTTCGTGAAAACTTCTCATCCATGAAGTAATGCAAATAAACTCATAGAATGAGTAGAAGTTCATCAACTCATGTATCGATATATTCAAAATAAGACAACACACTCCAACACATTTCTAACAAGTGAAATTATCATAACATGGGAAGAGTCCTAATTATGCCAATAAGAACAGAAAAACAAAGGAAGAAAGAAAAACCACAAGGACATAAAATATGTTCAAAAAACTGATAAACAAATTTCTCTTTACAACTAATACTTGACATATAAATTTTCAAATGATTAACCAGCAATTATGTTCGTTTCTAACATTAGCAAAATATAGTTAATTTGTGCTTACACAAATTACAAGGGGGATTTACCAAAATTATGATTAAAAAGAATTGGCACAGAATATATATCATAATTCTATTTGATCTTGCAGAAGTCATATCATACCTCTGTGGAGTAAGCCAATCAAACGGAAAAAGGAGATGAGAAAATTGAAATAGGAAACAAGAAAAATAATGGGAAATCAGAATCAGAAGTTTAGCACATACCGCTGGTGAGGTAACTGAAGATAACGAGAAGAGTCTATCTTCAGGCTGTAATTTCCTGGGCCTCTTTAAGCTACAAAAAGATTTCAAGATTCATCATCATTCAATATATTCTGGCCAAAGTCACAGTAAGAAATTTGACATAGGATTATGAGAAGAATCTAAGCCACCATATGAATTTATTCGAAAAACTTTATTCGCTACTTAATTTAAAGAGAATCCATATTGTCATATAAATTTCATTTACAAAGACCTCCCTGTCCCCAAAATATCCCTCCTCTCCTCACTATTCAGTTTTCAACTTTACATAGATTTAGTGCCTTTGTTTACACCCTCTAATGCATTCATCCTTTGCATGTTTGACATCATTCAACTTTGAGAACGTCAATTGATTGACTCAACATTTTCTAAAGCTTCAGAAAAGATTTGAGCAGTAGTTACCTTACTCCAACATAATAATACTTTACATTGTTTTAGCTCCTGCAGGTGTTTTGATTGATTGCCTTTCAGAATGCAAACCCAATTGTTAAGTTTTCTCCAACATCCTCAACAGCATTAAGTTCTTGCCTAGCATTTTAATGGAACATTTTGCAGCTTGTGTCTCAATATTTCCAACCAAAACAAAAATGAATATATTTCCCAAAAACTCAGAAAATTATGTTGCAATAGGAAGCAATAAGCCATAGTTGTATGCAAAGGTTTGTTTATAAATATTCTCACTTGGAGGGAAAAAAACAACAGCAAAGCTTACTGGTTACACCCCTTAACAGATGATCCAAAGATTCCAGTTTAAATCTCATCAACATTTGAGGCAAAGAAAGGAAATTGTTACACGAAGTATTATCATAATTTCCTTTCTTAAACTTTTTAAAAATCTAACTTTTCTGTTCTCCCAGCCTTTCTGATCCAAATTGAGTGCTGGATAAGGTGAACAAACACAAATTGTAATATAATCACTGTCTACTCCTCTCAGTTTCTTGATATGTATTTCCAGACCACTGCATGCTCCAAGCCATATGCAAGGAAGCATTGCAACATTGAAGTGCAATAACAATTACTAGCCTGGATCCACAATAATTTCCACATTCTACCAAGACTATCAACCTAGATGTTATTTACATCTCTGCTGCCTAAGATAGGGAAGCATGTTTTAAAAGCTAAACCACGACTATGAGACATTAAATTTCAGCTTTACCCTTAATTTAAATTGATGCTATCTGTTAAGTCTGAAAAATTCAAAAGCCAAGCTTTCTTTAATTCGAAAGTAAACACTGAGAATTTGAAAACATATGAATATGTCGTACAGTAACTTAACTAGACCCATAGTCATAGCGATATAGAGAACAAAAATGTTAAACCTACACTGTTTTGCATTTTAAAAGTGCATAGTAACTTTTCATCATATAGAATTCCAAAAAAAAAATCATCATAAAGTAGCAAATCCCAAACATTCTTCAGAAACCATCGACACAAAACGAAAACAGTCAACAAAAAGAATTTAAACTAAAAATTACAGGGTTAACAATTAACATAAAGCAGACTTAAAAATCATAATCGTAAGCACTTAATATTTAATATAATCAAATAACAAATACACCCATGCAATGAAAACACATCAAAGATAAGAAAACAGTTACTTTGTTGTGTTCTTGGAAGAAGAAAGAAACCCTTCAAAACCTTTCAACACATTCCCAAAATGGCTTGCCTCTTGTAAGTAGCTTGTTTCCAACTCATACACCTATTAATTGATCCACAATTATAATCTAAATATATATGTGTATATATATATATATACATACACAAATACAGCAACATAATAACTTTTATTTTTAAGTTAGCAAAAAAAAAAAAAAAAAAAAATTCTATATATTTTAAAAAATAAAATAAAACAAAAACCTAACCAAACAGACAAACATACCTGTTTGGTTGCCAAAAAGTTGATTTTTGTTTAAGTGTTTAAAATTCTAATTATTCAATTCCAAGCAAATGGTTAAGTTAAAATATTTCATTTCTAGAGAGAAAAACAACAAAAATTTACCTGCTTTTCAATATTACGGAGCTCTTCTTGAAACTTCTCTCTCTTGTTCATGAGAGCACCAAGCACGGTCGCAGGATTCGAATTCCCTCTTTGCCCTAAAATTAAAAAAAAAAAAAAAATCATAAATCAGAAAATTCATGACTTTCAGATTGGTTCCCGGGAAAATCAAGCAAAAGGGAAATTAACAACAGGAATTTTAGTATAACGCCATGTTTGAAGTGTCAGTATAAAAAAAAAGACTTCAAATTTTGCAATAATGTTCAAGAATTGAAGTGGAAAATGCAGGGGGGTTTCAAGCGGTTACCATTAGAATCCATATTCGCGCGGGATTTGAATTTCCCAGAAAACGCTGATTTGAAAGTTGGAAGTTAAAAAACTGGTCTTTTTAAGTTTTTAATTGGTGGGATTTGGAAAAGAAAAAAAAAATGGCTTGTCTATGCAAGCGCCGAGTTAGGGCACGCACAAGAAACTCCGGTTAGGGTGTGTTTGGGAGAGCGTGTGAAAACGATAACTGATTTACGCTGTAAATAAGCACTTATTTTATCATCTATGATAAGATCGTGAAGAGGCGGTTATAATTTAAAAGTTCAATATTTAAATAAATTATTATTTTTATAGCTTTAACACTATGTTTAATAAGAGGGAGAAAGAGTACGAGGGAGGGATGGATCAATTAAGAGGGAGAGAGGGTATGAGGGATAAGGAGGATAACATATATCCTTTATGTTGTTTGGTATTGAAAAAATTGTTGAATTGATTGATTGGTATAAAATTTATAAAATTATTATATTACCCTTTAAAAAAATTAGAGGACATTTTTATCTTTACCCCCATCGCTATCCCTCTATTGTCATCTGCCATCATTGGGTGGATCAAATATGGTGAGCCCAAAAGGAGGATCTCTCCTTCCTCTCCTCCTCTCCCCTCTTTTCTTCCTCTAATCAAACAAGGGATTGAAGTTCTCTCTCTATCTTTCTCTTATACCAAACACAACGTAAATCATTTTATTTTTCTCTACGGTGAAAAAATAAAAAAATATTATTAAATATAAAATCTATAAACATTGATCGGTTTTATACTTTTATCACTTTTATTTTCTCATAACTAGATTGAAGTCATGTTTTCAGTCTAATTAAAAATCTAGGTCTGGTAACAAAACTGAATTTAACAATTAAAACCAATGTTTTGACGATTTTAGTTTCAAATCGAAACTGTAAACATTGTTCGGTTTTATCATTTTTATTTGATTATAACTGTATTGAAGTCATGCTTTTGGTCCAATTAAAAACCTTGATTTGTAACCGAATCAGATTTAACAGACTCAACCTATGCTTTGGTGGTTTCGGTTTTTGGGTTAGTGTTTGTAAAATCCGTAAACATTATTAGGTTTTATTTATTTATAACTAGATTGAAGTTGTGTTTTTGCTCCAATTAGAACTCTTTTTTATTTTATTTTAACCAAAGCTATCATATGTTACTAAAGAAATTAGCTGGCCAAATGAAATGCATATCTAAATGTTATTTCATAACAAGATTTTCAATTCGTAATACATGTAATTCCAAAAAAAATAAAAATAAAAATAAATTGTAATGCATATACATTTTAAAATTAATTTAGGATATACAGTTGGATTGGATACGGATTGCCATAGTCTATTGAGTTTATTTAGAAAAGTAGAGTTTATATAGAATAGTATTTATTCTAAGGATAATACTTGGGTGCTGACCAGTGTGGTAGTCAAAAATATCACATATACTAAGGCCCCAAATATAAGTCGGCCCAACACTGGCCCAATCTGATAGGATAAGCCTTGATCAAGTCTGAGATTAGACTAAGTCAGTGTTGCACCACAACTCACTTGACTTAGTCACAACTGATTCATATTTCCCAAAATTCTCGAGATATCCCCATGATCTTAGGTCGAGATTTTGGGGATCACATAAAGCAGACTTTCAATTGAATGACTCTCTCTAGCTATAAATAAGGGGCTCTCCCTCTATTGAAAAGAGAGGATTTTCTCCCCTCATGCACTCAAGCAAAAGCAGAGATGCTCTTTGAATTCTTTTATAAGTTCTCATATTTCATTCAAAGTCAACATGTTGCATTCAATGCATAATGTCAAAATTGCCACCCATTAAGCATCCATTCGACCAACGGCCATATTTTACAAGACCATTTGACTAGTGTTAGCAGAATTGATAGTTAAGGCAGTATATATATTCTACCTTATTTAGTCTAGCTATATATAGAAGAGTATATTGTATATAGGCCTGTAATTGATATGTGTTTATTTTATCAGCTACTTTCCTTAGATAGTCAGATGTAATGGCTAATTTTCAACCTTGTAGTTAGCCCGATAATTTCTATATAAAGGAAGGAACTCTCAGTAGGAGAGGTATTCAAAATAAATGCCATTTGATGTGGTATCAGAACCCCAAGTTATTTTTATTTTATTTTTTTCATATTTTTCTCTCGGCTTGGCTGAATTCTTGGTTTCTTAGTTTTGTCGATAGTCTCTTCGCTTTCTAGAGGATTAATTTTTTATTTTTTATTTTTGGATTTTTTGGGTGGTTTGGGTTGTCGGAATTTTTTTATTATTTCTGAACAGCACCTTCTTGTCTTGGATTGTTGGAAAGTCTTGCTCGATCATACTGTTTCTATGACTGTTGTGATTTGTCGGGTCTTTCAATTTTTTTTTTGGTGGTTATTATGTTAGGCGAAAATTTTATTAATTCTATTGTTCGCTTTAATGGCAGTATGTGAATTCCAGTTCAGGATGTATGTGAAAGGGAAGGAGTTATGGGGTCATTTGAATGGGTCTTCTACAGCTCCAACTGATCCCGAGGTTCATGGGAAGACAGGGATGCCAAAATTGCTTCCTAGCTACTTAGTTCTGTTGAACCCCATATGGTCAACAATCTTCATGGGTTCACTACTGTTAAGCAGATGTGGGATTACCTCCGGCAGATTTATTATCAAGATAATTCTACCCGAAAGTTTCAATTGGAGTTAGACATCATAAACTATCGCCAGGGGAATCTCTCGATTGAACAATTTTATTCTGGTTTTCTTAATTTATGGAGTGATTATTATGGGTTGGTGCATTCTAAGGTTCCCAAAGATGCTTTAGCGGCATTACAAACAGTTCATTTTGAGAGCCAACGGGATCAATTTTTAATAAAGCTCTGACCCGAGTTTGAAAGTGCACAAACTGGGTTAATCAATCGAACACTTGTCCCCTCTTTGGATGTCTACTTGGGAGAACTCTTACATGAATAACAGTGTCTTGCCTCATAGCTTGGCATTGCTCAAGACGCTGGTGGTACTGAGATGTTTAATGTGGCCTATGCTGCTCATGTCAAACGACGATACAAATCTCTGCCGTAGTGTTACAGTTGCAAGGAAGTTGGGCACATTGCAGCAAGAAATTCTGCAATTACTGCAAGAAAGAAGGCCATATCATTAAGGATTGTCGTGTACAACCTTAGAATTGATCTGCTCATGCCTTTCATACTATTGTTCAGTCCACATTTATGCCTGTATCTTCTGCTCAGCCCAATGTTTCGAGTTCTTCGTCCAACCATACTCCCGAGCAGGTTCAACAGATGATTATTTCCACTTCTGCTCTTGGTCTCCAAGGTAAGCAACATCTTCTTCCTTCTCTTGGTTAATTGGCACTGCGGCTTCAAATAACATGACAAACAGTCTGATAGCTTTACATGATGTTCGTAAGTATGATGGTGAGCAGCATATTCAGATCGTCGATGGTAGTACTCTTCCTATTACCGTGGTTTGAAATCTGGGGTCCTCCTTTACTAATGTTTTCATGTCTCTTGCATTATCTACTAATCTCATCTTTGTTGGACAATTAGTAGAAGAAAATTGTTCTCTTCATTTTGATCGTAATTGTTATCATGTGCATGATCAAGCGTCGGGCTAAGAGATAGCGAAGGGACCTAAAATGGAACGTCTTTTTCCTCTTCAATTGTTTTCCATTCCTCCTTCAATTTCTATTGTTTTGCTATTGCTAATAATAGCCATTTTTGGCATAAGAAATTGGGACATCTAAACTATGTAATTTTGACACATCTTATGAAACATGATTATTTGAGCAACACAAATGCATTTTCTTCCTTGTCTTTTGATTGTGCACCTTATAAACTTGGTAAAAGCAAATCTTTACCATTTCCTTTGCAGGGTAGTCATGCTTCTACATGCTTTGAGATTATTCATTCTGATGTTTGGGGTATGAGCCATGTTCTTTCTCATGCTCAATACAGGTATTTTGTGACATTTATTGACGATTATAGTTGTTTTACTTGGGTTTATTTTCTTCATTCTAAAGATAATGTGTTTTCGACCTTCCGAACTTTTGTTGCCTATGAAGAAACATAATTTTTCACCTTTATTAAGATCTAACGCTCAAATTCAATGGGGGAATACATGTCTCATGATTTTCAATCTTTCACACATTTTCCACTATTCATCCGAAAACGGCATTGCCTTATCTACCATATGCTCAGCTCTTTATTAAGACCTAACGCTCAAATTCAATGGGAGAATACATGTCTCATGATTTTCAATCTTTCACGCATTTTCCACGATTCATCCGAAAACGGTCTTGCCTTGTCTACCATATGCTTAGCCCTTTATTAAGACCTAACGCTCAAATTCAATGGGGGAATACATGTCTCATGATTTTCAATCTTTCACACATTTTCCACGATTCATCCGAAAACGGTCTTGCCTTGTCTACCATATGCTCAGCCCAAGTGAACATAAGGTCATTCGAGCGACACCACCCAAACTTCGTGTTATCTTTTTTATTTTGCAAGATTATCAGTGCTTTTTGCTTTACCAAATTCAACTGTGGATTTTTAGGGTTTATAGTTTGGCGCCCACTGTGGAGCCCTGGTAATTACTTTGGAAAAACTAACAATCTACGGGATCATACGCCAAACGAAACAGCACAATCATCCTCTTTGACGAACGAATTGCAACACCCGATAAAAAAAAAAAATGTTTCACAATTCTGCGAGTACAAGTAAAGTAAATCACAAAAGGTTAGATTCTTTGTTCTGCCATGTTCTTTTGTTGCCATGTTAATCGAAAATCTTGATTTGTCTTCAATTTTATTCATTTGATGCTTTTAATGTCGAATACTATATTTTTCTACTATGAATAATTTTTGTCAAATTTTAATATAATATTTTAATCTTACCACACTCTCCATTGTTTTCATCTTTACCCATCTAAAGAATGAAGAGAATTGACACTTAAATGTTCCACATGATAAAATGTGGAAGCCAAGTTTAAACACTTGATGGCGAGATACGACTTAATTGATTGGCATTTTATGCCGAGCCACCTTCGAATATTTGAATCTTGCTATCGCTCTACAATCGAGCCATAAATTCAAATCATAAAATTGACAGTTCGACGAGTTACATCGAAAACCATGCGTTTTATGAAAAAACAACGGTGGAGATTGACAAATGACAAAATTTTGAAAGCTTTGCATCAAGCAACATTTAAATATAAACTACTCGACTTCGGATCCGTCATCCTTAAAATAAATATACTAGTTCTATAATTCGTTCAAGTGGATAATATACGTTGTCGATCCAAGACAAAAAAGATTCTATCATCAGTCATATGTTTAAAACGCTCTACGTCGGCGACAAGCCGATCTGAATGAATGCTTTCATTTGTAGATTGATGTGCATAATGAATCTTTATTATGCACATCAATCTACAAATTATCAAATCACATCATTGAAAAAAGGGTGTCGCTCGATGTCAAGCCATGATTTAGTGGCTTATCAGCTCTCTATCAAGCCAATACTTGTTCACCAAATAAAATCTCCAAAGGTCAAGAAACCATGTGAGCTTGATAATATTTTCAAATGACAAACAATTTAAGATCATGCAAAAAGTCAAGGGGCGTCAAGTGAAAGAGTCTATGCAAAGACTTAGAAAAATGCATATCCAAATGCTTTAAGTCTCCCTACGAAAAGTTATAACTTTATAAGTTATAAACATTCCACGTGAGTAACGTAAGTATTTTGCTCTATGTTAAGCTACGAATAACTTGAGTTTACGAAAATCTACATATTTCACTTTATGTCGAGCTCTCCAAATTTCACTCTACAGAGTCTCAAAAAGCGCTCTACAACTAGCATCAAAAAGTGCTTTACAACGAGCTACAAAAAAGTACTCTACAAGTGTGCTCTACAGAGCTATACAAAAGCACTATATTGAGAGCTACAAATAGCAATATACCTCGAATTACGGATAACGCTCAATACCATCGATCGACTAAAGTCCCATGAGAAAATAAGTGGGTGAAATAAACAAGTCCAAAAAACTTTACAAAAGAATATGGCTATTAAAGCCAACTCACGATTTTTTTATTCAACTAACTACCATCGATTGTCATGTAGATCATTCAATGTAAAAGTTTATCGAAACATTCCACTCTCTAACTTGAAAGCTTCAACTCAAAGAGCGGAGGGCTAACTGTGGTAGCTAAAACTAGCACATATACTAAGACCCAAAATATAAGTCGACCCAACACTGGCCCAATCTGATAGGATAAGCCTTGACCAAGTTTGAGATTAGACTAAGTTGGTGCTTTACCACAACTCACTTGACTTAGTCAATACTAATTCAAAGTTCCCAAGATTCTTAAGATATCCCCATGATTTTAGGCTGAGATTTTGAAAATCACATAAAGTAGACTTTCAACTAAATGACTCTCTCTAGCTATAAATAAAGGGCTCCCCCTCCATTCAAAATAGAGGATTTTATAAGGGTGGCAATATGGGTCACGACACAATGGGTCGACACGACATGAACACAATTATTACGGGTTTGGGTTGAGGATAAACGGGTCTTGTCAATAATCATGTCAACCCGCCTAACCCGTTTAATAAACGAGTCGTGTTCGTGTTGACCCACCGTATCGTGGGTTGACATGATTATTAGGGGTAAAATTATAATTTTATTTTTATTAAGGATATTTATGTAAATTTACATTTCAATATAAATAGTTAAGAAAACCTTAAACCTAACACACTACTTTCCCATTTTCTATTCAGATTGCAGCCACCTGCCATCAGTTTCCACTTTCCACTTTCCAAAGAAAACCCTAAACTCTCGTTCTTTCGCCTGAGGCCTCGATCTACATTCTACAACGGCTGCTTCCTCCGCTTCGATCTACATTCTACACTGATTTGCTTCCTCTCTTTCTTGTCGTTTGTTCAAGCTCTTCAAGGTAAAAGATCAAAGATCATCTCTTTCTCTAATAGCTTTTTAAGAATTCTCTTGATTATTTTTAATCTTTTAATCTTTGGGTCTTATGATATAATCGATATCTTTGGCTTATTATTTATTCAAGATAGTGTAAAAAAAAAAAAATCAGTGTTGAAATGATGTTATCCTGCTTGTGAGTTTGCCCTTTGACAAATTTAATGAATGTATTTGCTAGATTTGTCTTTATATGTGATTGGTTACTATTGTAACATCTTTGCTATATGTTTGTTGAAGATGCTTTTCGGATCTTTCGATATTTCTGTGCTAGCTTTATGTCACTACCAGAAAAAGAGTGTTTTATGACACTTTTTTATGATATTTTTTTTTTTATGTGTCAAGACTGTGCGATGGTTTTTAAAAACCATTGTAAATTGATGGTGGTTGGTTTTGAGTGTCAAGTGTCAATTACGCTTATACGAAAAGTTACTACATGTTGATGGTTAAAACCATCAAGAATGATTGACTTTTAAAAACCATCAAGAATTACCAAGAGGAAATGGATTCAAATTCATCCATAAAAGCACGCCTTATTCCCCTTTTGTGTGCCTTAATTCCCAATTTTCTTAATTTCTCTTTCTCTTTCTGTGTCTCCCCCGTTTCCACGCCATTAGACGGTTCTTATAAAAAAAAATCCATATCAATCAAAAAAATTTAAAACTAGATTCAATGGTTTGGGTCTATAATTATTGACTCAATTGTTGTTAAAAAAGAGAGAAATTTGTTCTACTTCTACCCATCTTCCATTCCGTGTAATCTACATAAGGTATGTCTTTTTTCTTTTTTTCTTCTTTACATTTCTAACGATAATAACTTTTGATTTTTTTTTTTTGGTCTTGTAATTTGAGTTTGATTACCTTTTTCTTAGATTTTTGTATTTTATCGTAAAGTTTTTGTATTTTATTGTATGTATGGTCTTTCTATTAAAGCATGTGGGTTTGTGGTGCTAGGATTAATATTTTTTGATATTTTATTCTTAATTTATTTCTAATTATGCCGGTGATTGTGTGATTTATATAAATATTTTATCAGTTTTGATTTAAATTTATTTATTTTTAAAATAAATTGTGATTTTTTTTTTTTTTTTTTTGTATACTAAATTTATGAGTACAAAGTATCTGAATAAATGTTTAAGAAAAGAATATTAAAATTTACAAAGTAAAAGAATATGGATGAAAGACTTGTGCAGATGCTCAATATCATATTGAAGTTGGTCCTATGACTATGAGAATGTTTTTAGTTATTTCAATGGCAAACAAGTCTGCCAAAATTTTATAAGCATTGACACAATTGAATTTTAGTTCTCTAAATGCAAGGTCATGCTAGTTTGAACACTTAAATATCCTCTAATAATCAGTTTGCAATGATCAGCTCCAGATTTGTTTGATTTTTTTTTTTTTTTTTTACTTGTTTATTTATGTATTGGGCAGTTGATGAGCCATTGCAAAACATACTTCAGGTATGATTTTAATCTTTTATGCATGAAAATGCAAAATTATATGTAGCTTAAGAATATACTGTAACATTATTGTTTATTTTATTTTTTATGCATGAAAATACCAAATTATATTTAGCTTAAGAATATACAATAATATTATTGTTTACCTCATATTTTTGGTTTCTTGTGTTTGTCAATTTTATTTTTAAAAATATATTTTGTGCTCAATTTGTCTTTGGGCATAGAACTAGATGACATTATTTACTTATAATCTACCTCTCATTTAACTATATTGCTTGACCATATTTTCAATTTTAATATCCAGATGAAATGTACGAGTTTTTTTTTTTTTTTTGAAAAGCTAAACTTTATTAAGAAGGCCTAAGACAAGCAAACGAACAAAATAGAGCTAGACATAAAGGCCAATCAAAGCAAAAACAAGAGCAGAAAGGCACAACAAGACAAAGCAGAAGCAGACCAGAGTAAATAAAACAGAGAGCCTGTCAAATGTATGAGTTGCGCTCTCTTGATTAGGTATGCTTGAAAATAGTTGGGCACGTCTAGTTATCTATCTCATCAATATTGATAGAAGATTTTGTTGTTTAGAAATATTCGTATTCTTGCATGTAATGAAATTTTTGTTGATTTTTAATAAGATTGCAGAATTAATAATTGTTGTTTGTATTATAATTTTTTTTTTTTTTTTTTTGCAATATAGAATTTTCATTTGGTTGTATAAGAGTACAAATACTTTTAATAATATAGGATTTCATTTAAAAGATATTAGTTTTATAAATTATAAGATTTAATGTAATTACCACAATAAATGAATTATTTTTTTTTAAAAAATAATATACTTTTATGATGGTTAAAAACCGTCATAAACATATATTCATGACGGTTTAAAACTATCATTGTTTTTGGCATTGAGAACCAATTCATAACGGTTTTAATTTATGACTGTTTTTTTTTTTTTTTTTGGTCATAAAATCTTGACTGTTATTGAGTGTCAATAGTTTATGACGAGTAAAAAGTGTTAAGAAAAATCGTCAAGAAAAAAACTATCATAAAGTAGCTCTTGACGCTGGATTCCTTGACGGTTTTAAACCATCATGAATGAACGTTTATGACGGTTTTTAGCAGTCATAAATCATCTTTTTTTTAGTAGTATGTGTTCTTGGATCATCATGTCTTGGAGATCTTTACTTTGTTTCTTGCTATGGTTTGCTATTGTTTTTCGGTTTGCTGGTGCTCTGTTTTTGTTGCCTTTTATTCGGTTTTGCCTTGGTGCTCTGTGTTTTGACTGGCCTTTTGGTTGTTGTTTTGACTGGCCTTCATACAAATATTATACATGCCTATTATATTTGTAGATTTTGTGTTTGATTAGCAGTCTCAGGTTTGATTAGAACTTTTTTTTTTTTCCTAGTTTGATATAATAATTTGTGTTATTTATGTAAGTTAATCTATGGATCCCGATAACCTTGATGTCGAAAATATTAACTTTGAAAGTATGGAAGAGGATTATGATAGTGGTGAAACTCAAGTAGAGGAGGACCAGGAGATCAATGATTTGAGTAAAAGGAAAGTGAAGGTACTGGGAAAGAAGTCTCCTCGCCAAAGGAAGTCAACTTCAAAGGTTTGGAGTTTGTTTGTCAAGCTACCACGAGGCAAAGATGGAAAGTTACATTGCAAATGTAAGATATACGGTAAGACGTATCTCTGTGAGAGTTGCTACGGTTTAGGTAACATGAGATGACTCATGGATAATTGCTCTAAGATTGTACATTATGATTTAAAACAAATGTTTTTATCCAAAAGTAATAGGGGTTCTCTGTCAGCTGTTAATCGTAAAGATCCCCATGTATTTCGGGATATGGTATCTTGTGCTATCGTTTATCATGATTTACCTTTTCAATTTGTTGAGTGGACATGGATTAAGAGAATTATTGAATACTTGTCTAGTGATGTCACTTTAGTCTCTAGGAGCACTGTGAAAGCGGATATGATGAAGATGTTTCTTAGAGAGAAATCAAAGATAAAAACAATTCTAGAACATGCTCCTGGTAGAATTTGTTTGACTTGTGAGTTGTGGACTTTTATTAATACTGATGGTTTTTTATGTCTCACGACACATTTTATTGATAGGAATTTGGTATTGCAAAAAAGAGTGTTAAATTTTTGTGTTATGTACCCACCACGTGATGGAGTTTCCTTATCTCAAAAGATTAATACTTGGTTACATGAATGGGGAATTGGAAATAATATTTTTTTTTTCAATAACTTTGGACAATGCCTCATTTAATAAAGCTTTTGTTGATATTTTGAAAACTCAAATGAACTTACATAAGACACTTGTATGTGATGGGGAGTTTTTACACATACATTGTTGTGCTCACATTCTTAATTTGATAGTTCAAGATGGATTGAAAGAAATAGATGAGGTTGCCTTGAAAATTCATGAGAGTATTAGATACATTAAAGGGTCACAAGTCAGGAAACAAAAGTTTGTAGAAAGTGTCAATCATGTTGGTTTGGATTATAAGATGGATATGAGGCAAGATGTTCCAACTAGATGGAATTCAACTTTTCTTATACTTCAAAGTGCTTTGTATTATCGTCGTGTTTGGTGTGCTTTGGAGATGCTTGATAGTAATTACAAACATTGTCCTTCGCCAACCGAGTGGGAGAAAGTTGAGAAAATTGCAACTTTCTTGCAACATTTCTATGATGTCACTTGTAGTTTCTCAGGATCCAAGTACCCCCACCTCAAATTTGTATTTCTCTAATATATTATCGACTTATTTGCTTTTGAAATTTTTTTTGGAAAGTAGTGATGTCTTCATCAAAAAGATGGCCACTAAAATGTATAGCAAATATGACAAGTATTGGGGTGATTTTTCTGTTATCTTAGCTATAACTTTGGTTTTGGATCCTCGTTACAAGAAGACATTTGTTGAATTTGCTTACAATAAAGTCTATGGCTTCGAATTGGTGGAGTTTGAAAATGTTCGAAACAAGTTGTTTTTTTTTGTTCAATGAGTACATGATGCATTCTACAAGGTCCACAAGGAGGGTCACTTCAAACTCGTTGCCTAATGGAAGTGGTAGTCGTGAAAGTGAAAACATCATTACTAGTTCAATGAATGCTACGATATCATTTTTGGATTTGTCGGAGGTAATTGATAGTGGTTGTATTTTGTTTTATAAATGTTGTTTTTGTTTTATTATTATAATAAGCAAGACTGTTTTTGTTTATAAAAATAATTAACAAGGCTGTTTTTGTTTTATAATTGCTGATTTTTTATTATAAAATTAACATTGCGGTTTTTGTTTTATAATTGCATTTTTTTTTTTATTATAATAATTAACATTGTAGTTTTTGTTTTAAAATTATATGTACAGGAATATGAATCTTTTTAAAGATATAAAGACACTAGTCTTTTGAATCAAAAGACATAGTTGAAGTTGTACTTAGATGAACCAAAAATTGAAAAGACAATGAAGTTGGACATTCTAAACTTCTAGAGGGGCAATGAAGTTCGTTTTCCAAAACTTTATATGATGGCTCGTGATGTTTTAAGCATCTCAGTATCTTCAGTAGCCTTTGAGTCGGCATTTAGTGTTGGCAGGCGAGTCCTTGATCAGTATCGAAGTTCACTCAAACCAGACGTAGTGGAGACTATAGTTTGCTCTTGGTATTGGATACATGGTAGAGAGAGAGGTAATCATTTTTTCAACATGACCCTAGTTTTGAATTTGATACATATTTGTATTCAAAAACATTATTATTATTATTATTTTGTAGTGAGTGAAACTATTGGAGTAGAAGAAGTTACTGAAGACATTTTGAACTTAAGTATGGAGGAGGGTCGAACAATGGAAAGTGGCACATCTAAATGAGTTTAATGGTAATATTAACTTGTTATTTATTAAATGTTTGGTATAAAAATGTTCTCTTGGCTTTATGTTAATATTAACTTATTATTTATTTTAAGGGATATGGACCATATGGTATAAAAATATTAACTTATTATTTACTATCTTGCATGACTGTTCAGCTGGTCTACGCTCTACTACCTTTGGACTTGTGTTTATGTAATTTTTGACTTGTTTTAGACTCTCTAAGTTTACATTTTACAATAAGTTATTTGGACTTTTGAATTTTATTGGCTAATTATTTGGATTATTTTGGAGCGTATAAGTTATATGTATGTTTGTATTTGCTAAGTATTTATTTATTGAGTAAATCTAGGGACAACCGGGGTTGCGTCCCCGGCTCCTACGTGGCAAAAAAATTAAACACGTGGATCGAACCCAAGACTGAAAATAGAAATAGGCATGTCTGTCTCATCCACTTCAGAATCCCCATTTCGTTTGTCTCTCTACTCTTCTCTTCAAAATCCCCATTTCAAACCCTAGGTTCTTATCCACTGTCTTCTTCTTCATCTCTTCTTTTTCACCGTCTTCTTCTTCAAAATCCCCATTTTCTCCACCGTCTTCTTCTTCATCTCTTCTTCTTCATGAAATGTTGTCTGGCTGGTTGTCTGAGATACTGCTACTGCAATTACACAATTGAAGAGTGATTGATTGGTTGATAAATATTCAACTCCAAATATAGGAATGTAAACTCTTGATACTATCTGTAAAGCAAATGAAAATGAATACCAAATTCTATTCAAATCAATTTGAAGGAACTTAGAACAATTTCCTATATGCCCAATAAAGTATGACAAATATATTCAAATTGAAGGAGCTCGAACCACATAAATTTCATCAAACAAAAAAGAACCAGCTCAGTTGAATTTGAGATGATTCAAAGCTATATGAAGATAAAAAAAAAAAAAACAAAACCCCAGCTGAGAAAATGAAATCATTACAAAATAGAAGCTCTCACATAAACACACACAATATGAATCATACCCAAAAAAGCAAAAAAATCCCCTACATTTCTCTTCACATAAACTGAAAATTATAACAATCATTCTTCAACTATATAAAAGCAAGAAAAACTAACTTGAAATCGTGTGGGTGGATTTGAACACCAAGACAGCCGAATAATTCTTTGGCTTCGGCTTTGAACACCAAGACAGCAAGAAACACTTCTTTGGCTTCGGATTTGAACACCAAGACAGCAAGAAAGACTTCTTTGGCTTCGGATTTGAGAAGACGAGATCTGGAATCGTGTGGGTGGAGGCTTCAAAATCCCCAAATGAGCATGGATATCAGACTGAAACACAACAGGGAAACATGTTTGAAACACAATAGGGAAACATGTTGTCAACAGGGATCCACATGTTTAATTTTTTTGCCACGTAGGAGCCAAGGACGCATCCCCGGTTGTACCCAGACTTTCTTTTATTTATTTTTGTGATAAATGTATTAAACAGGTTAAACAGGTCATTTATACGTGTCAATTAAATGGGTTAAACGGTTTCAAACTTCATATTTTATTAAACAGGTTAAACGGGTCATTTAATGTGTCATGTTGACCTGACTCGTTTTGATCCATATAATAAACAGGTTAATCGTGTCGTGTCGTGTTGACCCATTTATATTCGTGTCATGTTTGTGTCTAAGGGTTGTGACCCATTTAATAAACATGTCGTGTCAAAATTAAACAAGTCGTGTTCATGTTGGACTCAACATGACCCTCCAACACGAATTGCCACCTCTAGGATTTTCTCCCCTCACACATAGGCATGGCAAAATGGGCCAATCCAGAGGGTTCAGCTCTTACAAGCATGCTGCGGTCCGAGTATAAACCCGGACCCATTGTTTAAAAACTCGTAAGGAAACACATTGTTCAAACCCGATATTGTTATATGAAATCGCTTTAATGAGCTTAATGGGTTTCTTTTATCTTTTCTACTCACACACTTAGGCAAAAACAAAGATGCTCTCTCATTTCTAAGTTCTCATATTTCATTCAAAGTCAACATGTTGCATTCAATGCATAATATCAGAATTTCCACCAAATAAGCATCCATTCGACCAGCGACCATATTTTACAAGACCATTCAACTAGCACACATTTTCCACAACTCATCCGACAACGGCCTTGCCCTGTCTACCCTATGCTCAGCTAGGGGCGAAGCCATGATGTTTTAATAGGGTGGGCTAAAAAAATTAAGCGAACCTTAACTATGTATAAATTTTTTATTAATTTATTATGTCCTTGGTTGAGTATATATATAATTAGAAATTTTCAAGTCAGTGTGCACTGATATAACTTCATGAGGATATTGAATCTGAGTCACTCATTATGGAGAAGCTTTGACAAGATATAACTTCATGAGGATATTGAATGTGAGTCACTTATTATGGAGAAGCTTTGACTCAAGTGTGTATGCACTTGTCAAAGCTTCTCCATAATGAGTGACTCACATTCAATATCCTCATGAAGTTATATCAGTGCGCACTGACCAGATTAGGACTATATATATAATTGTTTGGCATTGCAACATACAATAGCAATTGGATTGAATTCAAGAAATGAAAAACATATATTTACATGTGAACTAACTGCTACTAAAATTTAACCAAACTAGCTCTTACAAAGATTCAGTAAAACAAAATTATATACTTATCAAGAAAGATGATTTATTTACTTTTTTTAATTAATTTTTTTTATCAATCAATAATATAAATTTAACATGTTTCGTTAAATTGTGCTTCAAAGATTGAAATTATGTTTCAACATTTTTAATTTGTTTGTATGAAATGTTTTAATTTGTGTCTGGAACATTTTGTTTTAGTTAGGATAATTTTGTAAATAAAATTGTTATATAATGTTATTTTAGTAAAAGAGAAACAAAGAGGGTCACTTTTGTAACACCATAACAACTTTTTTCCAAAAATTCAACCTAGGCTAAATTTCAAACACCTCTACCCCTGCGCTTAGCTCAAGCGAACATAAAACCATTCGAACGACACCACCCAAACTCCGAGCTATCTTTTTTATTTTGCAGGATTGTCAGTGCCTTCCGCCCTACCAAATTCAATTGTGGATTTTTTAGATCTACAACCGGTCAGCACCCAAAATACTGACCCACCAATTAAAGTGTAGCACGTAGCCCAATTTATAAAGAATGCAAGGAGATAAATATAAAAAGTAAAACAAAAAATGCCACGTGATACACTTCAATTGGTAGGTCAGTACTGTGGGTGCTGACCAGTCATCACCCAAACATTATCCTTATTCTAAAAGAATTCAAATTTCAGAGTAGCTAGACATGGTTATAAGGGATGACATTTTCCCACACGGCCCTAAATCCCCATCCCCATGTGGGGGTTAAAATCTTCCCTAAATGGAGAAGGGGTGGATGGAGATATGTCCCCATTATTATTTCCCCCAAAACTCTTTTTTTAAACAAATATCCATTTTCTCATATTCTTCGTTTCTCTGTTTTAACTATAAGTATAATTATCCCTAGGGGCGTAGCTCAGCTGGTAGATTGATGAGCTTGAGGTTTGGGTAAATGATTTTCAAGTTAGTAGCTTGAATCCTACCAATGACAAAAACTTCGAAAAAATACCTAATATAGATAGGTGGATAAATATGTATTGTCAAAAAAAAAAAAAAAAAAAAAAAAAAACCTATTAGTATAATTAATAGTTTTAAACTTTATTTGTATTTGAATTTGAATTTGTATCATGTAATTTTTATTTTCATTTGAATGAGTAAATTTTAGTACATTTGATTATAGGCATTTTAATTTTTAAGTCAACCATGATTAAATGAAAGAAAAGAGAGAATAATATGAGATTGTAGATTGAAGGAAACGGGGAGGGATGTGATACCTCCCCCTTAATTTCCCCATCCCTATTTCCCCCAAATGGGGATGGAGATGGGGATTTGGGAAGAGGTTAGGAAATTGGGATATGGATGGTGAACCAATGTCTATTATCATTTCCCCAATTACCGTCCCAAGATTATACCAACTTGAATAAAAATATGATAATAATAATAATAAAAATTGTTAGAAAGATAAGATCAAAACACTTGGGTCCATACCAACTCTTGGAAAACATCTTTTATCAAATTTTAGGTGATCTCTAACTTGCCAAACGAGTGCTCGTTTCATATATATATATATATAAACCAATAAATTATATGTTTTATTATGAGTGATATATATATATTGAGTCTCTCATAAGATTTCTTTTATTTTAATTTTGGTAAGGACTTTAATAAAATTATATCGAGTTTTATGAGTTTTGATCTAAATTTTTTTGTGGATGATAAGTTCAATTAAATATACCTGAATAAAATTTGAATTATTTTCAAGAAATATAACTATTTATCCTGATTTTGTTAAATAAGAAGGCATCGGAAAATAGATTAAATATAGGAAAATTCAAGAAAAATAGTTGTAATACTTAAAAAATTGTCAAATTTTATTAATAAGTAGGTTTCAATGAACCTATCATATATATATAAAATCAAATCAAATGTCATAAAATTCGATATAATTTTATTAAGGCCTTTATCAAAATTAAAATAAAAGATTTTTTTTTGTTAAAGACTCACTGTATTACAGTTATATATTTATATATTCTATTTATTATTCTTTTCATCTTCCTTAGTTTCACGTATAGTATTCTAACAAAAGCAATACCGAAAAAAGTAATCAAAGAATATGATCTTATTGTTGTTTCCTTCACTGTTACGTGAGACTTCAAAATGTTGTAACTTGCCTGAGAAGATAATGAAACTACATCATTCGGCAAATATTTTATTATGATTTTAATTGATGACCTTTTTCTCTTATTCAAAATTTCACACCTTGTTGCTTGTCATTTGTCAATAACTCAATATTCAATAACTATGAGATATGTGCAAGTTGGACCGGACTTGTCACTTCTTATATATTGATTTATACTTTTAAAAAATAAGGTAGTGAAATTATTATGTCCATAAAAATGCATACATCTAATAAATTTGTCTAATATTAAATTGATTGCAGGGTGTCCATTCTCGTCAAGTCTGGGTTGAATAGGACACAAAATAATATCGGTTTAAAAAAAAAATATCGAAAACCTTTATTTGATTGAGATTTTATTAAAAATAATTATATATTTTAGAATAATTGATTATAAATATAATCAAACTCATTTTCACTTTGATTTTATGTGAATGAATTTGATTTTAAATTTTTAACTCAATTCTTTATATATATAATTTCATTCAAACAAAACTCTATTTTTTTAGTTAAAAAAAATTGAAGTCAATTTTTATTTTATTTTATTTATAAAAACAAAAATAATAAATTCAAACTTGATTAAACTCGATAGGATTGAAATTTGAAGATGAGTATTCACGGTTAACAGGACACGTGGACGAAAGGTACGGCATCTGATCCCCACTCCACCGTTTAAAAAGAGGTTAACTGTGACCGTATAGAATTACGTACCCCCTGTGAAATTAGAGTCCCACCGGATAACGGCGGTCATTATGAGAAAAGAATAGAGACGAAGACACGTCTCTCTTTTGCTTTTTGGTTTTTTGTTTGGTTTCCTTTTCCTTCAAAATACCAACCTTTTTTCTTTTCTTTTCTCTAAAATAGTGAAACAATATATATATATATATGAGTAATGCTACATTGACCAAATTTGGTGCCCAAATGATGTGGCAACACTTTGAGCCATTCATTTAAATAATGCAAATCTAATATAATTTAAATGAATGGTTAAAAAGTGTTGCCACATCATTTGGGCACCAGATTTGGGCACCAAATTTGGGCAATATAGCATTACTCTATATATATATATATTTATATTTATTTTTTCAAAAAACGAAAAGTAATTTCGATTTGTCTCTGTTTGGTGCCTCTCCACAAATCTACTTGTCCTGTTTCTCTACCTTCCCTCCCTCTCTCTCTCTCTAAAAAAAACCCCACTTTATCTCTCTACAGTTTGTTCATAGCAGCCATGTCTTTCAGAGGAGTAAGCTTTCATTTTCTCTAATCTCTACTATACGGCTACTGTTCCTTTTGATTTTATCCACTTCTTTTTTATGCATTAATGTTTAATAATCCGTTTTTTTTTTTTTTTTTTGGGTTATGAAGTTTTATGATGTGCTGATAACTTCAATTTATGGGTTGATCATATGATTCTTAGTTTGATTTCTGTTATCTATAATTTTTGGTGTCTGTGTAGTTATATTAAAATTACAATTTTTGTTAGATCTTCGTGTTTATTAGATTCTACAGTATTTTTTTTTCCTTTAACTTGATGTGTTTTTAGTAGTATACAACTTTAGATGTGTTTGCATGATGAATTTTCTGATTTTTCTTTTCCTGAAAGGAATACAGTTTCTGTTTTTGCTTGAATTCTTATTGGATTTTCTGTTTCCAAGTTTTTTTTTAAAGTTAATTAGAAGAATGTAGTCGGAGTATAATTTAAAATAAATATTAGCCACTTGTAGGTGTTCATGCTACGCATCTGGGTAAATGTATATCTTTATAAGTTTGTTAAGCATTGTTTTTGGGGATGCTGCAAATTAGTTCCAATTATGCAAGTGGTTTTCAAATTGAAATTGGATTGTTGGTAGAGTTGTGGATTTGATAGGCTTGGAGTTGTGGTAGAGGAATTTTTTTGGAAAGCATTGTTTTGATGTCTATTCGGTACCTCTCATGCACTGTGTAGTTAAAGTTGGTTAGAGTTTCTTGCATTGTCCTCTTTGGAATTAAATTTCATAATAATGTTTAATTTTTCTGAAATGAGGAGTCCATTGAAAGCATTTGTGATTTTATTTTCTCACAACCATACATAGTGATCCTTGGTTTCTGTTTGTAGATTTTTGTGAATAATGCTTGGTTTTGGTTTTTAGGGAAATGCTTCTTCTGGCATGGGAGTTGCTGAGCACAGCAAGAGCACATTCCTGGAACTGCAGAGGAAGAAGGTGTACCGCTATGTGATCTTTAAGATTGACGACAAGAAAAATGAGGTTGTGGTTGAAAAGACTGGAGGCCCAGCTGAGAGCTATGATGATTTCACCTCATCTTTGCCTGAGAACGATTGCCGATATGCAATTTATGACTTTGACTTTGTGACCTCTGAGAACTGCCAGAAGAGCAAGATCTTTTTCATTGCATGGTATGTTGTTCTTTTACCTTTATATTTGTGTTTCTTGTTTGGTATTTAGTGCTATTGTGGATGAACTTATTAAATCCTCTTTATGTTAGTTTATAACAAATTTAGGCGTAAGTGTTATGATGTGATTCTGGAGACCGAATTCCGGAGTAGATAATTTTTGCATAGTTACCTTGTGAAAATATGGGTTGGATAATTGATGACATGCCAATGAGATTGATCTGCATTGTGGTTTACAGATGATCCTTTCAGTAGTCAAGGATCTTGTTGTATCACGTGTTAGTGTCAAGATGGGGTAATATGGGTTATTTCTAGTGTTATTAGGTGAGTCTTCTCTAGGCTGGCACATTACGCATTTAGGTTTGGAAGCTAATTTTCCAGTGTGTTACGTGTGAGTTTCTGAAGTGAACAATTGGATCTTGTATTCTTGTTAAAATTGGAGTTTAAGTTTTGTTGTGCATACACTGGATAATGTATTAATTGGATGCTTTTCTTTGAATATACCTCTTCACCGGGTCTTGGTTGAATACCCTCTACAGTCATGGACTCATTGCATCGCAGTGTACTTTATTACTTATGAATTAATGTCTTCTTTAAGGTCTCCTTCTGTGTCCCGAATCCGAGCGAAGATGCTCTATGCAACATCTAAAGACAGGTTCAGGAGGGAACTTGAGGGCATCCACTATGAAATCCAGGCAACTGACCCAACAGAGATGGATCTTGAGGTGATCAGAGACCGTGCACACTGAGTGGTTCATTCAAGGCGAATGGTGGGCATCTTTAAGAGACTCCATCGAGTTTCTTTTGCTATATAAAAGACCAGACTTTCCTGCTTCAGTTAGTTGCTGATCATGTGCAGTATTTGTCTGACTCATACTTACATATAGTTGATTATTAAATAACTAGCGCCAGGGAAGGCTGATTAGGAGCTCATTTTCAATGCATTTGGATGCATAGGATCTGGGCTCCTTATTGCCATGATGCTTCTCAGGTGAATGGATATTATTGTGGGTATTGATCGACTCTTATTTTAATGAAATGGGTGTTTTATATCATCTGGCGTTTGGATTTTGAATAAGAAATGTTGGTTGTTGGAGATCAATTTGTAGAGAAAGATGGGATTTGATAATGTGAGCTGTCTCTGTTATGACTCTTTGTGATGTGAAATTTTCATAGTTTAGACTTTAGGCACATATCAGAAGAAGGACCAAGAATGCTTTTGCACATGCCACCTAATCTGCATCTCAATTATGTGGCTGTGAACTTGTGGTGTGGACCTCTGCTGGATAGTCAATTTCATAACTTTATGAGTTTTGTCCCAAACTATATTTATAGGACTTATGTCCTTAAAAACAACAACAACTACGTATTCGATTTATAAGATGTTGAGTAATGCTACTCTAACCAAATTCTAACCTAATTGGGAGGTGTAGACATTATACATAATATGGGCCCATGATTTATAAGATGTTGTGTGATGTTGACATCTCATATTTGGGTTGGAATTTAGATTGGATTTTTGGGTGGAGTAGTATTACTCTTTAAAATTATATCAAAATTACTTTTATACACCATCCGAATTTTAAATAAAACCGAGTGTAAACTGTAGAAAATTTGAGCAGCTATTTCTGAACTAGGACAAAAACTCAACTACTGAATTAGATAAGTTTGATTATATTGGTAAATTAAGAAAAATCTTTCAATAATTTCAGTTGAAAATGTTGAACCTGATGAAAAGATAAGATATTGCATGATCTCCAGGAAATTTGGGGATTATAAACCAATTTTTATATAGAAAGTCGGTTCTTCTTTGGCAATTCTTTTTCATATCCCTTCACTTTGATATTAAAAATATGGGTAATTATCATTCTCTCCCCTATAGTTTGCTATATTCTCCATTTCCCCCCTCTAGTTTCAAAATTCTCCAATTTCCCCCCTCCGATGCCTATTTTTATAAGATGAAATTGGTTGTATTTGTGCATGGGAGGGGGGAATTTATAGAATTTTGAAACTAGAGGGGAGAAAATGGAGAATATGACAAACTATAGGGGAGAGAATAATAATTTCCCTAAAAATATCAATATCACATTATCTAGGTACCATATTTGGACACTAAATTTAAATAAAGTAGTATTAGGGGGTCGTTTGTTTTTTTATCTGAAGATTGAACAATCATGAATTTTTCTAAAGACTGAATAGAGACTGAAATCTGAACTTGAATGACATATTTGTTTGTTTTTTTCCACACATTTGAATGTATTGTCAACACGTTTGTTTTTTTAAAAGTAAAATTGTCTGAAAATAAGTAATTTTACATTTATACTCATGTTAAACAATTATACATATAATATAGAATAAAAACAATCAACAATCCACAATCCACAATTCAAAAATAATAATTATGTATGAACACATGATCATGATCTTGTTCTTCGATTATAAACAAATTTAATTCTTACTAAGAAAAGAATTTTATTTTTTTAAAGGGGTCTCACAAAACACTCTAAAAATATAATATATAAATACATCATCTTAATATCCTAATAAAGTATTGATATTAAATATCACTACGAGAAGTGATTAGAGTTTTTTTATTTTTATTTTTGAAGCTATTTAAAATAAATAATATATTAAAATAAAGATTTCTATACCATATATAAATATATAATTATGATGAAATTGAAAATATGTTATATATGAGGATAGTATCGGAAGAAAAGATTTTAAATTGCATTCAATACAATTAAGTGATTTATAATGAAGTAAAAAGTCATGATTTTTTACTTTTTATTTTAAGTTGTTTTAATAAAATAAAAACAACTTAATAATTATGATTAAGATCCATTAAATTTTAAGTGGAAAAAACAAACAATTCCTTATTCTTTATAAAGGCAGTCATTTTGCCTTTCCAATTTTTTATTCAAGGAGAATCTAAAAAAATCCCCCATATCAAATCTTTCTCGAATAGGAATTGAGGAAAGAGAAGGAAGATGAGAATAGTATATATTTGGAAATTGGAAAGGTGTGTGTGTGAGTTAACAGCATCAGATGAGTTCAGGCTAATTAATTCACATAGTTACATTGCTTAATTTTGTATTATTAGTGTTTCAGAATTCAGACAAGATAAAGAGAGATCTTATCTTCATATTGACATTGGATCCACAAAGCAGACAAGATATGTCTCCCGTCACTGTCAGTATCACACCTTACCCACGTGACATCGACTCATTTGTTTTGATGTCAAACAGTACAACACAAATCTCTAAGTCTAGTAGTCTCTCTTCCTCCATTTAAAGGACAAAAGTAATTTCACTTTGGGGTTGCTGTGTTGGTAGCTATTAAGCTAATCTGTTCATTCTTTTGTCCCATTTTAGCTTTAAGTCAAAAGCTACTAATTGAGTTATTGGTGATGTTAACTTGGACGATTCACTTTAATTTCTTGTAATTATTTTTGTTATTTATGAATGAATGTATATGCCTCTCGATTTATTCTTCTTGCAGTTGTTTCTGGATAACATTATTTATTGTGGCGCTCTGATTCGAATCTTTATTTCTTTATTCCCATGATGTCTAATCCTGTTACAGTGTTATTTGTTATCTAGAATTTTCGTTTGAAAGCTCCACAAGCATATAAATAGTTATTGGGGGTTTTTTTTGTTGTTGACATGTTTGTGGATTTGGGTTGGTTTTTCTAGTACCAGGTTTTGGTTCTCTGGTTGTTCATAGCGAATTTCGATACTAGGTCTATGGATTGTAGATATTTTGTTGAATGCTGTGATTTTTTTCCTGGGGTGTATCTTGGATTGGAGAGATATGTAGGGAAGGCTTAATTGTGGTTAGATTTAGGTCACTTATCTAGAGAGATTTTATTGATTTCCCAATTTTTGTTTTTGGCTTCGTCTCCGGTGACAATCAGGAAATTTTGGGTGGTATAGTAGACAAAATTTTTGGGTGTTATTAGATCTAGTATTTTGTTTTGTCCCTTAAAGATCTAGGTTATTCGGTATGGGTAGCGATAGGACAATAGTATGGTTCAGAAGGGACCTTAGGATTGAGGACAATCCTGCATTAGCTGCTGCTGCAAAGGATGGCTCTATCTTTCCTGTCTATATTTGGTGCCCTAAAGAAGAAGGGCAGTTTTACCCGGGTCGAGTGTCGAGGTGGTGGCTGAAGCAGTCTCTTTCTCAGTTGAGACAATCCCTAAAATCTCTAGGGGCGGAACTTGTGTTTATCAAAACACACAGTACTCTTGCTGCTCTTTTGGAATGCATCACTGCCATTAAGGCCACGAAAGTAGTGTTCAACCATCTTTACGGTATGTTTATCCCAGATTTATTAGCCTCTGATGATGTGAACTGTGATTTGCTAAATATATAATTGGAATTGGAATTGTTATTGTAATTGATATCCTGTTCAATGTTTGCTAATGTATGTAAATTCAAAAACACTGAACTGTAATAATCTTTGTTGAATTTAAAATCCTTACTGTTTATGAATAAGAACGCTCATATGTCATATTGTTCACAGCTCTATTGTTTTTTATTTGTCAGCTTTGCATTAAACAATTAGACATATAAATAGTCTTTCATGTGATGCCTCAATGTATAACACAATCAGATTGCAATTGTTCCAAGATGTTGAAAACACTATATGCCACGGCATAATTGGTCTTTGAATGAACAACTTTTCTAGTTGGTTTCCATTCTCTCTGAGTTTTAATCTGTAGAAATTCTTGTTGTAAGTCTTAATGTTTTTCTGTCTTCCTTTATTCTCTTAATTTTATACAAGATCCCATATCGCTTGTTCGTGATCACAACATCAAAGAAAAACTTGTGGAGCTTGGCTTTTCGGTACAAAGCTATAATGGAGATTTATTGTTTGAACCATGGGAAATGTATGATGAAAGAGGACTAGCTTTTACAACCTTTGATGCATATTGGAATAAATGTTTGCAAATGACAATGGAACCTGTTTCACTCCTTCCTCCGTGGCATTTGGTGCCTGCTGAAGGTAAATTTAAACAGTATGTGAGGTTTTTTAATTTCAGTTCTTGATAGCACTATCCACTGTTTGTTTCGTATGTATGTATATGTAATTAGGTATAGGGTATGTAATTTGGTAGAAATTCGTGATAGATTCCATTTGCATCACCCCCGTCTCCCCCAATCATAATGTTTTGCATAATGGCTGCCCCCTAGTTTACCGATTCTGGCTTCACCACTATATGTATGTATGTATATATAAAGACAAGAAGAGTGAACAGTTACTTCTTTGATGACAGGCGAAGTTGAGAAATGTTCTATTGAGGAATTAGGTCTTGAAGATGAATCCGAAAAATCTAGTAATGCCTTATTAGGAAGAGCATGGTCTCCTGGTTGGAGCAATGCCGAACAAGTTCTGACTGAATTTGTTGAACGGCACCTCCCTCAATATTCAAAAAATAGACAGAAGCTTGGAGAGAACTCCACTTCACTTTTGTCTCCTTATCTTCATTTTGGAGAGCTAAGTGTGAGGAAAGTTTTCCAATGTGTGCGGATGAAGCAATTACTATGGGCGAAAGAAGCAAACACTGAAGGGAAAGATAGTGTTACTTTTTTTCTTAGAGCCATTGGGTTTAGAGAATACTCCCGTTATCTCTGTTTCAACTTTCCATTCACTCACGAGAGATCATTGCTGAGCAACTTAAAATATTTTCCGTGGCATGCTGACCTGGAGCATTTTAAGGTTTGGAGACAGGGTCGGACTGGTTATCCTTTGGTAGATGCTGGAATGAGAGAGCTTTGGGCTACAGGTTGGATACACAACAGAATAAGAGTAATTGTTTCAAGTTTTGCTGTTAAGTTTCTGCTTCTTCCATGGAGATGGGGGATGAAGTATTTCTGGGACACACTTTTAGATGCAGATTTGGAAAGCGATATTCTTGGTTGGCAGTATATTTCTGGGAGTTTACCAGATGGCCATCAGCTTGAACGAATGGACAGCCCTGAGGTATTTCAGGCTCCTTCATTTACTAATGAATATGCAAATGATATTAGCAATTATCTAATTAGTTTTGAACTAAGAATTTCAAATTCATGCTATTAGAATTAATGTGATAACGTACCGTGCATCTTTGGTAAATTCTGAATTTTCGGTCTCTGCTGTCCTCATATATATCACAGCATCTCAAGAAATATCAAAACTAGGGTCGTTAAAATATAGAATCAATGCTGAATATAACTGTAATGTTTGAAATAACCTTGGAATCCTAAAAGTGTTCGCTTGCATGATCTAAAATTAGCTAGTTGCTGGCTGGATATCTAATTTAGCAAAGTGGATTCATTTTAGCTGATAATGGGTATAGAATTTGATAGTCGAAACAATAGTTTAAAGAGCCATGTAGTTGCATCTCATTTTTCTAAATTTTGGGAGTCAGATTCAAGGTTCCAAATTTGACCCGGAGGGTGAGTATGTGAGAGTGTGGCTGCCTGAGCTAGCAAGAATGCCAACTGAGTGGATTCATCATCCTTGGGATGCACCTCTTAATGTTCGTAAAGCTGCTGGGGTGGAGTTGGGATTAAACTATCCGAAGCCTATCATTGATGTAGACTTGGCCAGAGAACGTTTGACTGAAGCTATATTCAAGATGTGGGAAATGGAAGCAGCTGCTGGGGATGCAAACTCTAATGGGAAAAGTGAAGTCGTTAATGATAATTCCGAAAACATTCAAACTTCAGCCATCCCAAAAGTTGTCCTGAAAGAAAGTCTTAGTAATTCATTGAACGATCAGAGGGTGCCCTCTTTTCAAAATGGAAAAAATTGTCCACCTTCCAGGAAAAGATCTATATACGTGGAAGAAAGACAATACCGAGATGATTTGCGTAATCATAACAATGAAGCGGGGACGTCCAGACCAGATGAAGACTTGTGTTCAACAGCTGAATCTTCTGCATCTAAGAAGCAGACCACAAGTGATTTTTCATTTTCTGTTCCCCAGTCTTGTTCTTTATCAGAAGGAAAGCCTTTCCGGGAGTATGATTGTTCGGACCTCAAACGGCAATGTCAAGAACCAATCGACATGGAACAGAGCTCAAACAAAGATGGTGAGTAATTACAGGTAATCTGCTATTACATTATTGAAGCTTCTCGGAGTTTGTACTACTTTCTTTATCATGCACTTGAAGTCGAAGCTTCAATGCCTTGCTTTTTGATGCAATTCATTATAATTTTACAGATACACAAGTCTTTGTAAAATGTGTTAAAAATTTGCAGGAGCTATGGGATACTGATGTTGGATTCATTCATAGATTCCCAGAATTATGAAAAATCTAATTCGCTGATGACATATTGATATCGCTTCGAACTTTCTGATGTAGATTTTCATATTTATGTGTACATGTTCTCTAAGGATGTATCTATATGCACTAGTATACTTTGTAGAGAATAATAAAGTGCATTGAAAACTCTCCTCATGTTATTAGGATTCAACAGAATGATGTGAAAAGCTGTTGTCAATGTAATGATTTTGTTGAAATGAGAATAATAACAGATAATCAAGCCATAAATAATGGATAGTTTGTGAATCAGTTGATGCTTTGTGTAGTTTATTTTTCTCATAAATGAATATGAAATTCTCTGTAATGGAAGATATAGGCACAAATTAGGGCTTGTATGCATTTTGAATTCGTCGTTTCGGAGAAGCAAAGAGATGAATCATGCTTATTATCAAATGGTTGTTTTCATGGAGGTTCTTTTACAATCTGAATAGAATCTGTTAAAAGGACCTGGATTGATGACCAGAACAATGCATGCAATTAGGTCATTTTCTAGTCTGCTTATGAGATCACCAGTAAAAGCCAAACAATTGCTAGATTGAGAAACGTTTTGTTTAATTGATTTTTGGGTTTTGACCAAAAGTTTAACTAATTTATCAAAAAACTACTTTTATATAAATACTCACAACTTATACTCCTCTCTCTCTCTCTCTTAAAACAGAAAAAATAAATAAAAATAAATACTGATTTTGAACCCAATATCGGTGTCTTTAAGCCATCTTCGATCATTCTCTAAAATTTTCTACATTTTAGAGATTGAAAATAGATTCATCTTTATAATTTTATTACTCCAATTATTCTCTATTTTACAATCTTCAAAAAATAAAATATTAATATTTTTCAATTTTTCTTTTATAAAATTGTTTTCTCGTTAATAAATGATCAAAATGAACGCGAATATTGGAGATGTTAATGTTAATATTTTGTTTTATTGAATTATTTAGAGTTACTTATTATAATATATGTTAATTATATATAAAAATTGATGATTCGAAAACATTTGTTTTGAGTTAAAATATTTCATTATTAAAAAATAAAAAATAAAAAATAATAAAAATATAATCGATATTAAAATCAGGTGAAAGATCTTAACAAAATATTAATAATGGTATAATTTTATGGTGATTGTATTTATGAATAAAAAGTTATATTAAATTAATCGAGTTTAGTTAAAAATGTGAAAAGTAGATGGGATAATAAAATAATATTATTTAATGTAAATAGTGAAATAGAGATTGATATTTGGATCTAAATCTGGACTCCATTTTAGAGAATGGGACTATGTCCTGCTCAAACTCTATCTCTATCTCTAAAATAGAGTTCCAAAGGGAATATTCCTCCCAAATTACATCTCTTAAAAAAAATTCACTTCGACCACACTCTCTATTTTTATACCTATATATATCCCTATTTCTATTTATATCTTCAAACAACTTATATTATTATTATTATTTTTTACTTTCTTTAATAAATTTTTGTTCAACTAAATTTTAACAAATATTATATATAATAACATCTGTAATTTTTTTATTTTATTTATAAATATAATGTTTTATTAATGCATGAATTTATAATAACTAATTTTTAGGTTCTAACATTTTTCAACTAATTTTCTCAGCCTACTTATTTCTTTTCCAACATTTATCAACTAATTTTCCCAACCTATTTATGGTTAACTTCAAGTGTTACAAGTTCAAAATGAGGCAACAAAATTAGAGATTTTACGTGAATGTGAAACGATTTGACGTGAACGTGAAGAGAAAAAAATTATAATGATAGATTTGGACTCTATTAAAAATCCAATGAACATGAATTTTTTCGAAGGAAAATGATGGAAATTTTATAAAAAAACACTCGTAATTCCCAAATACAAAGTGGATCATTTTTGGGTGGATATGAAAGTCATTTAGATAGCCTTCCAAAATATTAATGTATCCGGACATTATCATATGTTATGTTGTTAATATTTAAGATTTTTTTTTTCTATCCTTATTTTAATATTTTTATGTTATTGTAATTTTTAATATTAATATTTTTTTATTTTAATATTATGTTTCGGTTTTTATTTTATTACAAACTTATAATTATTAATATGTAATAAGAGATTTTTTTTTGATAACATTATAAATATTCTCAGAGAAAATTATAACAAAATAATAAAATGAATAGCAAACGATAAAGTATAAAAAATTATTAATTAATATTCAATATTGGACTAATTTTAAAGATCTAGATAAGACATTTCTAATAGTATAATTTTTATATTAACAAAATTTATTATTCATTAATTGAATTTAATGAAAAATGTAAAAGGATATAAATGGAATATAAAATATTGAAAAGTGAGTTTAGAGTATGAGATTTGATACTCTAAATTTAGAGTATCAATCTTAGAAACTCTAAAATTTTTTCTTAAAAACAGAATTTTAGAGTATGATAGTAGCAATTCATACTCTATTTTAGACTTCATACTCTATTTTGGAGTATGGTGAATAGAGTATGGTAGGAGATACTTTTAGAGTCAAACCAGTGAAATGGGGACCAATTGGAAATGCCGAGATGGTCTTAGTAAGTTGACAACTGGAATATTGAATTAAAATTCTAATTAGATCATCTCCAATATAACGCTAAATTGGTGTTGGATACTTGGGTGTATTAGAGTAGAAAAAAATTTAGTATAAGAATATTCCCATAAAATTCTCTTTTTACACTGTCTTAATGTAATTTTTAGTGCTCTCGAGATTCCCTAGAACATTCCAATTTTTTATTTAATAAAAAAACTAGAATTTGAGTTGGAGATATTTAGCATTGAAAGCAGCCTGACACACTGCGACTGCATGCACAGGTATCAAGTATAATACATTATAATATAGCAGAATTGAATCAGTCATCAATCAACGTATCTTTTTTTTTTTTTTTTTTTTTTTTGATGGAAAGGCACCTGAAAACCTGGAAAACCAGATCCAAGGCAAGGTTACAACCATAACTGAGACTCCACAAATAAAGCTATTTGAGCACAAACCCAGAACAGAGTCCCACAGCGGGAGAAAAACGCCCACATAAATGGGATTACAACTAAAACAGTAAACTAAACTAAATTAAACAAACTAGAAACACAAATAAACGAGCTGAAATCGATCCGGAAGAGAGATTATGCCGCTGGAGAAGACCCACCAGGACGCCGCCGACCAATCATCAACAATTACTATTTATTTATTTATTTATTTATTTATTTTTATTTTAAATTCTAATTAGGTACAATTAATCAGATTAATTTGTTTATTGATCCAATTAATTATATATATATACGTGGTTTCTTTCATGGTTTGCACCATTATGCGGCATGATCACATGTGTCGATCATCAACTAATTAAATTATTATGGTCACTAAATTAGTGTTTTCAAGTCAATGAATACAAACAATTAGAAAAATTAAATAAAATATTTTTCTAGGCTTTTAGCACACATCACCTAGTCTTTTATTAGTTCATAATTTAACAATTCGATGATGGATTTTCAATTGATTCCTAGGCCTAGCTAGAAATAATTTTATAATATTTTGTAACCAATTATTTCTGCAAATGCAAAACGCCAAAACACCATCCAATTCCAATATACAATGTCAATGTGGTTGTTTCATGTTTGTCTGCCTAAATTTACAAGGGACAAAAGATGCAGTTGGATAATTTTGGAAGATTGTGAAGAGATTCATATTCTCAGTTTTGTAACAATATTATTTTAGGATATTTCCTTTTTCTCCCTTGAGGTTTACCCTATTGTTAAGACAAGGACATGATTTCGCCCTATTGACTGATTTCCCCCCTAAAATCAAATAAACGTTAAAAATGCCCCTTCTGTCACCTTTTCCATCCATTTGGGGCGTTGACCGTCAAGTCAAATGGGCAATTTTGTAAAAGCAAATAAAAAAATAAACAAAAAAAATATTTTGTTTTATTTTCAAAACAAAAATTAAAAATTAAAAATTAAAAAGAATTAAAAAAAAATTGAATATTGGCTTTGGTGGAGATCCACTGTCCATCTCATCAGATGGACGATGTATCTCCACCAAAGCCAATTTTCAATTTAAAAAAAATTCTTTTTATTTTATTTTATTTTTTTAAAATTAAGGATCTATTCATCTCCTTCATCACATCAGTTCAAATTCATCACCACCAAGCCCATTCAAATTCATCTCCAGCTCGGAAACCAAGCACACACTCCATCACCATCATCAGTTCATCACCATCATCGGTTCACCACCATCACCACTACCACACAACCACCGCACCATCAACATCGAACCATCAACATCGATCGATCCAAACCCAACCCACCATCGATCACGCGAATCCACGGCCGCCGTCACCAAGAAAAAAATAATAAAGAGAGATCTCTACCGTCCATATTTTAATTGTGTTTTTTGTTTTAAGTATATTTTTTATTTAATAAATATTTTGAGGGTCATATGGTAATTATATATGGCAAACTGAAGGATAAAACATAGGGATGGGCGTTTCCCCATGGAGCCTCATCCCCCACGGGCCCCCATGGGGTTTTGGGGGTAAATTTTGCCCCCAAATGGATTTTGGGGGTGGGGGTGGGGGCAAACTTTGCCCCCAAACATATTTTGGGGGAGGTGGTGGGGGTACCTCCCCCCAAACCCAAAACCCCATTGGGCCCTCCAAAATAATATATATATATATTATTATTTTTTATTTATATATAAAAAATTTAACAATTAAAAAAAATTATAAATTATAATATTAAATTTTTAAAATTAAATGTTATGGTTTTTCATTTATAAGGTGTAATTAACTCCAAAAATAATGTATATATGTATTATGCAATTATTTTGTATTATATTTTAGATTTTGTATTGTATTTTTATTACTTTTCAGATTGAAAATTTAAAATTTAGAATTGAAAAGGAAATGAAATGGGGGAAATGAGTTTTTGGGGTGGGGGTGGGGGAACCTCCCCCCAAAAGGTCCCCCGCACTGGTCCCCCCAAATGGATTTTGGGGGAGGTGGTGGGGGGAGGTTTGAGGAATGGGGGTGGGGGTGGGGGTACCCTCCCCCGCCTCATTGGGCCCCCACGCCCATCCCTAATAAAACAGTCATTTGACCCTTTGACTTGACAGTCAACGCCCCAAATGGATGGAAAAGGTGACCGGATTGGCAATTTTAACATTTATATGATTTTAGGGGGGAAATCGGCCAATAGGGCGAAACCATGTCCTTGTTTTAACAATAGGGCAAACGTCGGGGGCTTTGCGGGGGAATGGAAATATCCCTATTATTTTGGACATACAAATAAAAGTTTTTTTTTTGATAATATCTATTAATCCGAGATTGGATACTTTTTTTGAAAGCTTTCGTCTTTACCTCATTGGTAGGATTCGAACTGCTGACTTGAGAGTCATTTGCCGAAACCCTAAGTTTATCTATCTACCAGTTGAACTACGCCCTTATGTACTGACAGATATACAAATAAAAGTTGTTTGATAAGATAACTCCTTATATTGTCTCATTATTATTCCTTGATGAATATCTTTCTAATTTCTAAAACTTCCAAATTAACCCTCATAAAATATCTAAACAACTGATAATGTAATAAATAAATAAATAAACAAAACAAAACACTTACATTTTGCTACATTTGTTAGCATGAACTTGGCATAAAATCAACTAAAACATTATATTTATAAATTAAAAAAAGAAAAAGAAAAAAGAAGAAGGAGAGATATTTAGCGTAAAAAGCAGTGACCGACGACCCTAATTGGTGAGTGATGGTCCTTGTTTTGTACCCTACATCCTCCGGACTCCGTATCATATCCACTAAAAACACAATTTGCTTCCTCGCTAAACAACCCTTTGCTTCCTCCAAAAGTCAAATATATAAGCAATCCTCGAAAATCCTCCCAAAATTTCCTTTACAAGTTTCTTTTTGGCTCCATACAAGCCTTTTGGTCTCAATATTTATTTATTTATTCATATTTACCTGTTAATAATTTATCTGGATGATAGTGGATATCATCGGTGGCTTTCTAGTTGCCAACAAGGGTTGTGTTCGTGACTCATGAGTGGGTACTTTTTGGCCTTGCATGCTGAATCACACCGCATTCACAAATAAAGGGCAACTTCCGTAATTTTAAGAGAAATATGGGGCAAAAAGTAACAAACAAAACACTAGAAAGTGGAAACTGTACAGTCAAACCGTAACTCAAAGGACTGTACCTGTACGGAGTCCACCCACGTCTTCCACTCAATCTACCAGAAGACGACACGTACACAAAACATTAGAAGGGGCAATCCCGTAAATTTAAAGCAAAACCAACCGCATTATCCAACGGCTTGATTTCCATCGTTAAGTTAAACAATTGGCCGAACCTTATAAACCGAATATTCCACAAAACATTCCTCGAAAATAAAATCTTCCTTATATTATGTTGCAAAAATCACAATATAACAAACTCAACAAACAATTCACACACCTTACTCATGACCGAAGCGTTGAAGAGAGAATACCAAATCTGTGAAGAGATCGGCCGGGGAAGATTCGGCACCGTTTTCAGGTGCATCTCTCGGATCTCCGGCGACTCCTTCGCTTTGAAATCCATCGATAAGCGTCTGATTTCAGGCGACTCACTCGATTCTCAGTGCATCCTTACGGAGCCTAAAATCCTCCAGTTTCTCTCTCCTCACCCTCACGTAGTCCAGATTTTCTCCACCCATGAGGACGATTCGCATCTCCACATTGTGCTTGAGCTCTGTTCCTCTCAAGATCTGTATCGCCGGATAATCGACAACGGAGTCTTCTCGGAGACCGAATCGAGAGTCGTGATCACTCAGGTCTTACAGGCGATTTCTCATATGCACAATTTAGGGATCGTACATCGCGATATAAAGCCTGACAATATCATGTTCTCGTCCGATGAAAATCTCATGAAGCTGACCGATTTCGGATCTGCGGATTTCTTCAGCAAGGAGAGCGGTGAGCTGGTGAGAGGAGTGGTTGGGACGCCGTACTATGTGGCGCCGGAGGTGGTGGCCGGGATAGATTACAATGAGAAGGTGGATGTGTGGAGCGCCGGTGTCGTTTTGTATATAATGTTAGCTGGATTTCCACCGTTTCATGGAGACACCGTCACCGATATTTTCGAGGCGGTTTTGAGAGGAAACCTGAGATTTCCGACTCGTGTTTTCAAGTCGGTCTCCTCCATGGCCAAGGATTTGCTACGACGGATGCTCTGCAAGGATGTTTCTAGAAGATTCTCCGCAGACCAGGCTCTGAGTAAGTGTATATATATATATATATATACAATTTCCAACCATTAATCTAGTGAGTTATTTTTAAGAACTTGCATCAGAATGATTTTTATCATTAATAATAATAAAATTGTTAAAATTAAATA
Organism: Acer campestre; assembly: GCA_954870605.1. Classification (NCBI taxonomy): domain Eukaryota; kingdom Viridiplantae; phylum Streptophyta; class Magnoliopsida; order Sapindales; family Sapindaceae; genus Acer; species Acer campestre. Next base: position 10,495,428 of record OX940811.1, on the reverse strand, counting down.
AGGGAATTAGTGATAAATTAAGAAACTAATGGTTTGTGGTTGTGGTTGTTGCAGGACATCCATGGATAACAAGTGGATGAGGAGGCTGAGATCTGACCTGATCTGACCTGAAGAGAGTGCGAGCTTATAAATAATGCATAGTTTTTGTATATATAAAATGAGTTTTTGAGGAAGTAGTAGAGCTTTTCTTGTATTAAAAAGCGAGTTTTTCTACCACCTGAGAAAGCAGAGCCGACTAGTAATCTCGTAGTAGAGATCAGCTTTCTTCTATGATGCTTGTTTTTCTTTTCTTTTTTTTGTTGAAAAGACTTATGTTTGGCTGTTTGATATATGAAATTACGGAGTTTAAGATAATTAGTATCACTAATCCACTTTTCTTCTTCTTTTTTTTTCTTTTTTTCTTTGGTTTGATATTAAGCAATCTCTCTAATCTTGTTTCAAGTGGTTTGAGAAAAGTAGAAAACAAACACCAGGCACGTCACGTCACGTCACGTCACGTCACGCACATGACACACCTAAATCTGAAGCAAATAGGCATTGGGAATACGAAAGAACGTAATACGACGTTGTTTTATATTAAAAATTAAAATTGCGGTTTGGTTGGAAGATGAGACGTGGCGTGATCTGGACAGGGGAGAGTGGAGAGTGGAGAGTGACATGTGGAATAGAGAATCATTGAAAAGACCAAATTGACCACAGCTTTTGTGGTGGCTGTTTCAACCGTACTCGTATCCGTAGTTATATGCTTCCTTTTTCTCTAAATAATATATAAGATATAGGATACTTCTCCAATTATCTGCTGCTGCACTTATAAATCTATTTCTCCCAACAAATATAAAATAACTAACTCTGAACAAAACAATTTAAATTAAATTACAAGATTTCATTATCGTATTTTTACAATGGAACAAACTGATTACAAAAATATCCTTCTTTATATAGCATTTGAAAATTAGTAATAAATACATCTTTTTATATGACATGAGGAATTATTAATGAAAGGTTTATTTATCGGGTATCAATATTGCTACCCATAAATATGATAAGTACACTCATATTTTAATAAAAAAATTAATTACAAAAATATCTCAATAGAAATTTACCAATTAGGATAAATTAATTTAATTAAAAATAAATCAAATACTAATTACATCAATATCTACAACCTTTTCAAATGTGCATGGTGGGATTCAAACTCCTCAACACTTTAGTGGAAGGGAAATGCACTACCAGCTCTGCTAAGAGTTGGTGTGCAATGAAATGTTTATTATAAAATACAAATATGGTTTAAATTTTTAATTAGGAAAGAAAATGAAATTAACTTATTTTTCGACATAAATTTAATTCTAGATTTACTTAATACTTAAATTTGAGTGGTGCCTATTGGCACACCCCTAATAGTCTATTTATGCCAAACTTTTTAAAATTTTGATTTAATTAAATAAACTTAAATGTTTTTATTAATTTTTTTGATTTATTTCCAAAACTACCATTTTTACTTATTTTTCTAATTTAATACACCCCATCTTTGATCTCTATATCTCTGATCTCTGTATATGTCTCTCTCACCTCTATTAAACGATGTATTTTTTCTACTTAATTTTTTTTTGAGTTTTTTTTTTTTTTTCGTCCTATTTCATGGTGGAAAAAGAAAAAAAGAAAAAGAAAAAGAAAAAAAGAACATAGTTGTTTCAACACAACAACAACTTGATATCATTATAGAGAAAAAGTAAACTTCAAACTTACTTCTAGAGAAGAAATTGTTTCCAGATGGTTGATATCATTATCAGACAATTCTTGCAGATGCTTCATATCATTCTCAGACAATTCTTACAGATGCTTCATATCATTCTCAAACAATTCTTTCGGATGTTTGATATTGTTCTAAGACAATTCTCACATATGCTTGATATTGTTCTCAGACTCTTCTATAATATTTTGTAAGTTTGTAAGAAGCAAATTTTAGGATTTAAGAGTTCATAATTTTTTTTTTCAAAAAACGGATTACAAAAATGTGGTTATTATTATTTATTTTTTATTTTTAGAAAAAGAATGTGTGGTTTTATTATATTTATTTAGTAGAAGATTTTGTTTCCTTAAATTTTTGTCCTTTTAAGTAATTTTGTTAAAGGAAAAAAATAATAATAATACTACATAACTAAAAAGTGGAGCATAAATTGACCGTACGAGAGTGCCAATAGCACCGGTACTCCTTAAAGTTTCTAAAAATTAATTATTATTATTTTTTTCTTCTCTTATTAGTATTTATGATTAGTAAACATGTTTTACAAATAAAATAGAAGTATAAATAAACTCTAACAAACAAATTAATTACATGTGATTTGTTTCTTATTAAATATTGAAATGAATGCACATGTTTGAAATATTTAATGGACTTTTACAACATCTATATATAATTCATCACGTAACTTGACTAAAAATGAGTCAGCTGAGACCAGTAGAGTCAAAATATCAAGCGATTACTATAGAAAATATATCAAGAATTATGTCGTGATTCCAAGTCGAAGTATTCGGTATTTTCCGTTAAATATAAGTTATAATCTGATTAATTCGACAGACAGCAATGACCCACCCTCAAATCAGATAAACAAAAAAACCAAAAATCCCGTAACATGTTGGAAATTGGAATTGATAAGACTTTATAGAATAGCGTAATAATAATGGAATACTAAATAGACCTGTACTAACGTGGCCTAATGTGTAATGATAGTCCGCGGTGGCGGGGTCACTGTCTCTAATCAAATTAAAACACATTGTACGAGTCGAAGTAAACGTGCCGTGTTGCGGTGGTACGTGTTCAATTCTTTGTGGGAATCTTGTCAAATACAATTAGTCAATTACTTTTCAATTTCTTACTTATTTCACAAGTTTCAACGTAAACGGAGTAACGGACACTGTAACTAACCACACCTTTATTCTTTATTGGGAGAATTGCATTTTAGTCCCTATAGTTTACCTTAATTTGTGTTTAATCCATGATTTTTTGGTATTATAACTTTTAGTCCTTCTATGACAGAATCCATCAAAAGACAGATTCTACCATGTCAATCAGACTAAAAGACCTTAATACCCCTCTGACTGTCTGATACTCTTTAAATTACCGTTTTACCCTTAAATTTGTCTTATATATAACTTTAACTGAAATTACCATTTTACCTTTTTTTGTCTTAAATGCAAAAACTGATATACTCATTTTCATACCATTTTTCAATGGCTATTTTTTCCCCTTTAAATATGAACTCACCTGCACACAAACAACAACTCCCACACACATTGAAAAATTCCATTCATATTCATTTCATCATCTATCAACAATTCTCACATACACATTCCTACATCAATCCTTTCGTAAACCATACACATTGAAAATTCATTCATCAATCCATACACAAACAATTGTGGTTACATCAAGTTCACAAGTTTACATTAATCCATACACAATTCTAAAAACTTTGGCATACACACAATGGAGGCTACATCTAGCTCATCAATCAACATTAATGGAGTGTTTATAAAATTCAAAAACAGAAGATGCTTATGTGGTGTTAAAGTTGTTATGAAGATTTCTGAATCCCAAAACAACCCTCACAAGTTGTATTTCATATGTGAGAAAGGGAGATGCAAATTCTACAATTTCTGGCAACTAGATAATGAAGAATTCAACCTAGGACAATACAGTGATAGTATATCACAAAGGAATGATGGTAGAGGTAATTTTATGGTTCAACAGGAAATGACAATTCTAAATGGAAGGTTGTAGAGGCTAGAGATGTTGTGGGAAAGGGTGCAGTACCTAGAAAGCTTTTATGGAAGAATTCAACACCTAGAGTCTATCCAAGAAGGGTCAAAGCTAATTGTGGGAGTTAACCTATTTTTACTTTGTATAATAATGGCAATGCTTCTACTTAAGTAGTTATAAAAGTAGCAGTGGTAGGAGTTAACCTAGTTTAGGTTGGTGTATTCATGGCAGTGCTACTACTTATATGAGTAAACCTAGTTATGAAATTCTACTATAAGCAGACATTGAATGTAATATAAGAACCATAATGATAAGTATTCATATTTGAACTGTTTAGCATCATGAAACAACTACTTATATATTCATCAGTCTAGTTCACACATAGCAACTAATTCCTAACACTAAGCATGTTAACATGCAACAAGAAAATATGCTAGCAAGAAAACAAAAAAATAAGTAGCTACAATAAGTCCTACATTTCATCATTCCAGTTCACACACAAGTAATTCCTAATACTGAGCATGTTAGCATGTAAGAAAACATGCTAGTTAGGAAACAAAAAATAAGTCCCTATGATAAATAAGTAGCTACTACAATAAGTCCTACTTCAAACTAGATAGCTGCTGCAAAAGTCTTACTTCAAGCTAGATTCTTCATTCTAAGGTTTGAGTGAGCTGTGACTGTGGTTGAGATTGTGATGGATTATAGGAACCTTCTCTTGGTGTTGGATGTTGTTTTTGTGAACAAAAATACAAAAAATAGTGAAATAATTTCCAAAACATAATTTCTCAATACAATTAACTTGTATATTACCTTGGTTTTCTTCTTTCTTGTTGGCTGTTAACTTGAAGCTTTAGCTGTTGATGATGGATGTTGGCTGCGAACTTGACTTTGAAATGTGGATGTTGGCTGTGAACTTGAAGCTTTAGATGTTCTCTGTTTAAGAGATTTGAAATTACATAACAAATTGAATTACATTACATTACAAGGATAGTTTTTAAGAGGAAGAAGGACTACCTTTGATTTCTTCATTCGCGGCTGATTTGATGAACCTCCGATGACTGACAAGTACAACAAATAATATTACACTAAGTTAAGAAACAAAATATTTACAAAATATTTAAGTACAGAAAGTTATATTGAAAAATACTACTTTTCTTGCCTCTCTTTTTCCTTGCACATTATTGTGTGATGCTCGACAATCTTACAATATGTGTAGACAACAATCCCTGTCTTGCCTCCTTTGCTCTTCTCACCAGATTCTCTCTTCCTTTGCATCTTTGGTTTACCAGGTTAGACTTGAAATGGTAGTGGAAGCACCTCATCAGCTTCAATTTCTGGCCTCATCTTTTAGTCTGACACTGGATGGATCATGCCATGTAGGTCTGCATGTATGCAATCTTGATGAGGGATTGATGGACATATCTTGGTACCATATCCCTTAATGTTTCTTTACCACAGTTGTGGCTTATGGCAGCCATGGCATGAGGGCAAGGAATGCCATAGATCTGCCAGCTGCCATATCCACAATTGTACTGCCTCAGCTTCATTGCAAAAGTCTCATCCTGACCCATAATCTCATATTCTTGGTCCCCAGCTGATATTATGGTCATTTGCCTACTTGCTTTTCTATGCTTCAGTATATTTGCATGTACTCTTGGGGGTAATACTGTCCTCCATGCATCACACTCCTCCATCCCCTCTTGAAACTTCCTCATGGACATTCTCCTAATAAACAACAGTAGCTGCAGGTAAGTCTGTGATCTGTGGGTACCTAATAGGCTGTTGAAGGCCTCTGTCATGTTGTTAGCAACATGATCACATCTAATAACTGTGTCAAATGCAAACCTAGACCATATATATGGCTCTATCTTAGCTAACCACTCATTGGCACCAGACTGAATCTGATCAATATCATTCAATGTAGCCTTGAAGTCATACACATTACTACTCCTACTAGCTTTCCAAAACAACTTCTTAAAGCTGTCACCACAATAACTTCTTTTGAAGTTAGCATATATGTGTCTTGCACAATACCTAAGCGAAATAAAAAAATAAAAAAATAAAAAATTAGAAGTTGACACATGATTAGGAAAGACATTGAAGTTGACACATGAAACAGTAGTAGAAATATACCTTTTGCTAGTAGTAAGGAAATGTTTTGACAAAGCCTTGATCAATCATTTTTGTCTATCAGACATGAAACATAGATGTCTATCAGAAGGAAACTGCAGGTACATCTTCAAGTTGTTGAGAAACCACATCCAACTATACTTTGTCTCCTTTTCACATATACACATAGCAAGTGGGAACATGCCATTGTTAGCATCTAATGTCATTGCAGATAGGAGGATTCCTCTACAAGGACCTTTCAAGTGACATCTATCAAGACCAATAAAAGGTCTACACACCTTTACGAACCCTAACTTATGTGCTTCAAAACTTAAAAACAATCTGTGGAAGACTGACAATGGCTTTTGGACCCTCGTATGTATGGCTGCCCTAGGGTTGGTTTGGTTCAAAGTGTTTGCATATTGCCTAAGGTACTTAAAATTGTGTTCATGTTCACTCCTTATTTGCCTTAAGACTCTATGTTTTACACCATAAAGCCTTTTCACTTCAACTGATACACTGAACTTCTCCAACAGCAAATCAGCTAGGACTTTCACATTGATTGAATGATTACTCTTCACTATGAAATCAAACTTAGAGGCTATCTACTTAACTTTTGCCTCTTTGTTGTTACATATCCTATGACATTCGTGTTGGTCAACTAAGGTTTTTAACATGAATGTGGTTTTATCTATCATCCATGAAGCATGAGCTCTCCAAGGTCAACCTGAAGCATTGCACTGGTAGGTTTGTCTCTATTTGTCATTCTGAATTCTATCCAGAACTACACCTTCCTACACTGCATACTCCCTAAAAATGTTTCTCATTACCTCTTTGTTGGAAAAGGTTTGACCTACAGAAAATTTAATTTGATTCCCATCTTTCTTTAAAGGTACACATCTCAACAACTTATCCATCTTCACATGGGATTGGTCAGTGTCTAAGTCAGAAGAGAACTCATCATCTGACCTGAACTCATACCCCTAAAATAAATCCATACATTCCTTGGTAATATCCCCATAATCATCATCTAAACCTACACCATTTCCATTATCACCATCTACACCTACACCATCTCCATAGTCATTATTCTCATCATCCCCATTATTGCCATCTAAACCTACAGAATGCCATTATCATTAGCCTCCTTATCAAAACCAGACTCTGAACCCTTCCCATCACTAAAAGTTACATAATCAAACATACCAGTCTCCGCATCACACCAACCTATTTGTTTAACAATCTCAGGCTCTTCTAGAGGTTGGTTTGGACTTCCTTATGAAAGAGGACACGGTTTATAACAAACCTGTTCTACTTGGAAACATATAGCATCATGCCCACGAGCCCTAAACTCTCTAAATACATCTAGTAAACCCCTATCAGTTAAAACATCAACTACATCACTACATCATGGTAACTGTACCCAGACTGAGTATTCTTCTGGTGGTACTTTTGAGCTTCCACTAAGTTGCTCAGTCATTGCATGGATCAAAGTAATCAAACTTATGTGATCACCACCACAGTGACCTAAGTCGATTACATTATGTTAGGATACCAATCTTAAATTAGGAATATTAAATATGTTAGGAGTTCTATTTTAATTAGTTATGTTTTCTTATTTCAAGTTGTTTTCTTTTAGTTATAGGTTTTATGGCTTTCCTTACAATATATGGTTTTATTCCTTCCCTCTAAAAAGGGGTATTTGTCATTATAATAAAGGAATAAGAATTTTCAAAAATCCTTCTCTCTGTGTTTTCTATCTCTCTGCATTCTTTCTTTATTTTGTCTTACTATTTCATCTCTTCTTGCTATTCTCTCATGAATTAATCCCTTAAATATAAAAGAGCTCTATCACCTGGTATCAGAGCATCTTTCTTGGGCATCATGACTATTAAAGAGTTAGAAGAAAATTTTAAATCCTTGTCTATACAGCTTGACGAAAAGGTTGAAACCTTGTTTCAACAAGCAGCTGGAATGCAAGAAATATTGCGTATAATCAGTAAACGATTTGAGATTGGCGAACTATCCAAAATTAACACCAAATAGGCCCAGGGCCGCCACGTGTTGAAGGTGCGCTTGTGCAACCCCGCAACATACGAAATGTTTTTCCAATATTTTCTAGTGACAACCCATTATGTTGGATTTTCCGGTGCGAGTAGTATCAGCAAGTTAGTGCATTGATTGAAGCAGAACCGTTGTCTTTAGCTACTGCGCATTTAGATGGAGATGATGTGCCTTGGTTTCAATGGTCAGAACATTCTATGGGTCAGATGACTTGGGCGCAATTTAAACGGGCTTTAAATACTCGGTTTGGGATGTTGGAAGAAGTTGATGCTGGTAGAACTCTTTCCAAATTACGACAAATAAAGACTGTAAAGGATTATCAATTGCAATTTGAAAGGTTAGCAAATAGAACTAAAGATTTACCTGAACCATTCTTAATTAGTTGTTTCCTTTCTAGGCTACGTGATGATATAAATGTTGGAATGCAATTGTTGAAACTTGTTAGTCTTTTGCAAGCTTTTGAACAAGCTAGATTCTAAGAGGAATTTATCTTTGCGACAAGTCGAAAAGTTAGGTCTTAGCCAACTTTGAACAGGTCTACTTCTGCTTTGCTTAGTCCTCATCAATCGACGTCATCATTTAGAGCAAATACGTCAACAACACCCTCTTTATTAGGCCCAGTTCCTCCTAGATTGCCTTCGTATCGACGTCTTTCAACAGTTGAACAAGTAGAAATGTGTGCTAAAGGGCTTTGTTTTAATTGTGATGAGCAATTTAAACTGGGGCGTCGTTGTAAAACACCTCAATTATTATTATTAGAAGCTGATGCTACAGAAGATGCAGAACTTGAAGATGAAATTGATGATACATCACAAACGGTGGAAATATCTCTTAAGGCTCTTATTGGATTATCACCGCAAGACACCATGCGTCTTAAAGGATCTATAAAAAAAACATGCTATTACACTCCTTGTTGATTCGGGATCAACTCACAATTTTTTGAATCCATCTTTGGCCAAACAATGTGGTTGCAAGGTAACTTCTACAGACCAATTTCGAGTTACAGAGATGAAGGGATAATTACCAGCTCCAGTAAATGTTATAATGTCCCTGTGAATATCCAAGGTTTTCAGTTTCACTTAGATTTTTACCTATTACCTGTTAGTGGCTGTGATATTATGTTAAGAGCAGAATGGTTGCAATCTTTAAGTGCTATATTATGAGACTTTTCGAAACTTACCATGCAGTTTTCCTAGAATGGCCAAAAGATTAAATTAAACGGATTCGGTTCCTCACCCACGATCCTTGCTGATCAAGGCAAATTCAATAGATTATTGTTACAAGAAAAATAGGGCGTTTTCATCCAGTTAATGGCACTAACAAGAGTAGACCCAGAGATTTCTTTAGCACTTACTGTGATTAAGGTCCTAGAAACATATGTTGATATTTTTTTCCGAGCCAGGTCTCCCTCCCCAACGCTCTCTTGACCATCACATACCCTTGATTACATGGAGCTCTCTTGTTAATGTGCGTCCTTACCGTTACCCTCATTTTCAAAAATAAGATATTGAAAAGATAGTTAAAGAGTTATTAGATGTAGAGTTAATTTGGCCGAGTGTTAGCCCATACTCATCTCTTGTACTGCTTGTTAATAAAAAGGACGAATTATGGCGTATGTGTATTGATTATCATGTCCTTAATAAGATCACTATCAAAGACCGTTATCCAATTCCAATCGTCGATGAACTCCTGGATGAATTGTATGGGGCAATTGTTTTTAGCAAATTGGATCTTCAATCCAGTTACCATCAAATATGTGTCCACACATCAGACATTGAAAAAACTGCTTTCCGAACCCACGATGGTCATTGTGAATTTATAGTAATGCGATTCGGGCTCATTAATGTACCAAGAACTTTTCAAAATTTGATGAATGAGATTTTTCGGCCATATTTGCGTAAGTTTGTCTTGGTTTTCTTTGATGATATTCTTATTTATAGCAACTCTTTAAAGGATCATGTGCACCATCTTTCCTTAGTCCTATAATGTTTGCAACAACATCAGCTTTTTGTTAAGCTTTCGAAGTGTTGTTTTTCTAACTCATCAGTAGAATACTTAGGCCACATTATTTCATCTACTGGAGTAGAATGAATCCTGAAAAAATTCAATGCATGCTTGATTGGCACAAACCTGCTACTCTTAAAGCATTGAGAGGATTTTTGGGCTTAATCGGGTATTATCGTAAATTCGTTCAAGATCATGGTAAGATTGCTGTCTCAATAACTAGCATGCTTAAAGGACTCTTTTGTTTGGACTCCAATTGCTAAGGTTGCTTTTGAGAACCTTAAGTCTACAATGGTTTCAACACCAGTGCTTGCTTTGTCAAATTTCTCCAAAACTTTTCATGTTGAGTGTGATGCTTCGGGACGTGGTATTAGAGCTATCCTAATGCAAGAGAGATGACCACTGGCTTATATTAGGAAGGCTTTGAGTGAAAAGCATTTAGCTTTATCTACTTATGATAAGAAGATGCTAGCTATTACTTTTGCTGTGAATAAATGACGTCCTTACCTTATGGGCAGACACTTTAAAATACTCACTGATCACAGGAGTCTCCAATTTTTTCATGACCAGCGTATCACCTCCATGGAACAACAATTATGGGTGTCAAAACTTTTGGGGTATGACTATGAAATTATCTCTCGTAAATGGACTGGAAATTCTGCAGCTGATGCATTATCAAGACAGTTAGAGAGCCTTGCCTTATATGTTATTTCTTCACTCATTTGTTTTTCCAGAATTGATGATATTGTTCAAGAGTATACCTATGATTCTAACCTCTCTCATAATTGATCATCTTAAGACATCTCAGCCAGTCCCAAATCATTCTTATGATGGTACCATTTTGTGGTACAAAGGTCATATTGTTGTGACTTCCTTTTCGCCATGGTGCTATAGAATTTTGCAAGAACTCCATGCTTCTCCTGCAGGTGGACATTCTGGGTTTCTTAGATCTTACAAAAGGGTAGCTACCAACTTCTATTGGAAGGGTCTAAAAAGAGCAACAAAATTGTTTGTTGCTAAATGTGATATTTGTCAACGTAATAAAGTAGAAACTATAAGCCCTCCAGGTTTACTTCAACCTTTACCGATTCCTGACAAAATTTGGGAAGATATTTCACTAGATTTCGTCGAATTTCACTAGATTTCGTCGATCGTCTTCCTCCTTCATCACGAAAGACCTCAATTTTGGTGGTAATGACCGTTTATCTAAATATGCTCATTTTAGTGTCATTTCTCATCCCTATATAGCTTCGGTTGTTGCTGAAGTTTTTGTTCGAGATATTGCTAAGTTGCATGGAATGCCATGCTCTATGGTAAGTGATCGCGATCCTACTTTTTTAAGTCACTTTTGGGAGGAATTCTTTAAACTACAATGAAGTTGTTTGTGCCGTAGTTCAGCTTACCATCCATAATCAGATGGTCAAACCGAAGTTGTCAATCGTTCTTCAGAAAATTATTTATGGTGTTTTGCAGGCCATCAACCATCCACCTGGACTAAATGGCTTCCTTGAGCTGAATGGTGGTACAATATTACATTCCAATCATTTATTAAGATGACCCCTTTTGAAGCAGTTTATGGTCGATCTCCACCTCGTATAGAGACTTACTTGCTCGGAACCACTAGTGTGCATTATGTTGATTTAGCCCTACGTGAAAGGGATGTCATTTTAAGTATCCTCAAGGACAATTTACAAGCTGCTCAGTCAAGGATGAAACATTTCGCTGATAAACATCGTTATGAATGTGAATTTAATGTTGGTGACTGGGTGTATTTACGATTGCAACCGTATCGTCAAACTTCTCTTAATCCTTTGGGTACTCATAAGTTGTCCCCTTACCTTTATAGACCTTATGAAATTCTTTCTCGCATTGGTTTAGTTGCCTACAAATTATATTTACTGCATGAGAGTAGAATTCATCTAGATTTCATGTTTCTTGTCTGATACATAAGCTTGGAGCTCTTATTCAACCACAACAACAATTGTCTGGCATTTCTACTAATTCTATAGTTAGGGAGTGGTAACCGAGCTATTACCAAACTTCTGGTTAAATGGCAAGGTCTTTCTCAAGAAGAGGCTACTTGGGAGGTATGAGTTTGCAGCTCGTTTTCCAAAATTTCAACAGCTTGAATACCAGCTGTCTTCGAAGAAGGGGTGAATGTTAGGATACCAATCTTAAATTAGGAATATTAAATATATTAGGAGTTTTATTCTAATTCGTTATGTTTCTTTTTTCAAGTTGTTTTCTTTTAGTTATAGGTTTTATAGTTTTCCTTACAATAGATGGTTTTATTCCTTCCCTATAAAAGGGGTATTTGTCATTATAATAAAGTAACAAGAATTTCCAGAAATCCTTCTCTTTGTTTCTCTCTGCATTCTTTATTTATTTTGTCTTACTATTTCATCTCTTCTTGTTGTTCTCTCGTGAATTAATCCCTTAAATATAGAAGAGCTTTATCACATTCGAACCATGCAAAACAGTGATTTTGAAAATGTTATCCATCTACAACTGCAAGAACAATAAAACAGGTTAACATGCAAGCAACAACCAACAAGTAACAGCCATTACAAGCAACTACAATCAACAACATGACAGGTTTCATGTAAGTTCATGCACCAACAAACAGTCATACATCAATGCATATACAGAATATAACACAATAAACAATACCATACAACCTACTTATCAACCAAACACGTGAAATAGGTTCAAAAAACTGTCAATTGGTTGTTAATGCCCTTTTAGGAAAAAAAAAAAAACCTCAATTTCCAAACACTGAAACCCTAATCTGACAAAATACACTAATAATAAACAACTAAACACAACCCATACAACTTATTAATCAACCAAACAAGTTAAAAGAGTTCAAACAACATACAATTGCATTTAAATGTCATTTAAAACTTAAAAAAAAAAAAAAAAAAAAAAAAACCCAATATTCGTAACACTGAAACCCTAATGTAACCCTAATATAACGAAATACATGCTTGGTTGAATAACTTATAAATAACAATTGAATGCATTTAAATAAAAAAATTAAAAAAAAACCGCAATTTTTTTCTCTAAAACCTTAGAAAACCAGTTTCAAATCATTACAAAACCCTTAAATACACACCATGCAACACAATACAAACAATAATCAAGACAAACCGTGTGTATAGAAAGAAAATGTACATTTGACACACTTTGCTTCCAAAAACTCCAACAACAACTCTTCTGCAACACTACCTTCACACCGACTTCAACAGAGAAGGGATGGTTTGGGTTCGGGTTCAAATCAACAAAAAAACAATGAGGAAAAATAAGGAAAAGAAGGGTTATGGCAAGATTTCGCGCCAACGAAGCTTGATTATAGTTCAAGCTTCTTCAAACTTTACAAAACAAGTCAAACGTGGTCTGGAAGGGTCCACCCCCTTTTGTTTTCTTTGTATTTGTTCTGAAGTGACATGACCGAATATAAGCCACATGTTTTAATTTATTTATTTTTAAATATTTTAATTTCTTAATTGACGAATATACCTTTCGAGACATAAAGCTTCTAGAAGCTGGTACGTCAATTTACCTAATTACCCTCGTTGACCTAACAGAAATCAGTGAAACCTTAACGGAATTGGACGGTAGGGACTTGAATTCATATTGTCAGAATCTGAAAGTTACAACACTAAAAAACCGTGGACTAAACACAGATTAAGACAAACTACAAGGACTAAAATACGATTTTCCCTTCTTTATTTTTTATTTTTTATTTTTTAAGTAAGAAATAAGTTCTCATCATCTTACAAATCATAGGATGATGTAGTGAATGATATGGTAAGGACAAATCACTTACACATCATTTGGGTTAAGCTGACTGGCATTAGTATTTTTATTATATTATGTTAATTTTTATCTTAAAAAGTAAGACTCTTTTGAAGAGAAAATGAGTGTAAATAGCACTCTTTGGAGCATCTCCAATTGTAATGTGAGTTGTGAAAAAATTAGATGTCACGTAGGATGAACATCCACTTTCTTAAAAAAATCATCTCCAATGCGACCTCTCCAGTACAACTTCAAGCTGAGGTGGCAACTTTTTTTTAGAGGCTGTTAACATGACCTTTTGATTTCAGAGGGTCTGTTGGACAGCCATCTTATTGGCCCAGTCAGCAACCACTCTTATCTTATACTTTATTTTATTCAACAATTTTAAAGTATATTTAAGGAAACCAATAATAAATGACATATCATTAAAAACATGTATTTTACAAGTGAAGCATTGAAGACCATTTTTTCACTTGGATGTCTATCAAGTTTAATTACATGCCACATATAAAGCAATTGGCTTGACAATGTTGACATATCATCATTTTTTCAAATGCAAGCCATATTACCATTGGAGATACTCTTACTCCCCTTGTTTTGGAACTAGCAGTGCTTTAATAACTCTAGTTTAAATAACACTAAAATATGGTTTGAGATAAAAATGCCCTCACTTCGTTTTTTCCTTTGTAATTTTTTTTTGGGCATATTAAAGACTTATTGAAGCCAATTCGAGATTTTCTGAGGAAAATTCAAGACTTATTTTGAAAATTTTAGACTAATGGGGTATTTTAATAGATTTGAGACTTATTGATTGAGAAATCAGGTTTGTTTTTTTTTGTTTTTTGTTTTTTGTTTTTGTCTTATTGATGGTGAAAGTGATGATCCGAAAACAACGTCGGTTGACTCCGTTAATAGTCGGATCTGGAAGATTGGACGACACTGAGTTCGCTGGCGCCATCGATTTTGTGATGGATCATCGTAAATCTAACGATGAAGGTTCGGCAACGATTCGAGTTTGGCTTCGTCTCTTTTCATATAGCTCGAAACTGAAAAACGGACACTTCGATTACAACGGCTGTTATTGAAAATGCTTACAAGGTTATACTAAACAACCTAGAGGGGGGGTGAATAGGTTGACACACTAGTTTTAAAACTGTTTCGTGACTAGTGGCAAAACTTTGGTGAGCATACAAATTTACCTTTAACAAGATTGTTATGAGAAAACAATTAACACATGTATGCTCAATTCACCACCCATAGTCTACACAACATATACTAATAAACCATGTATCTCATATACAAGTATATTCAATGAAGTGCACATTCCACAAGTTGTGCTTAAAGTATTACAATGATAAGAACACTACAACTTGCTAGAGAATAAACTATATTAAAATTAATACAAATAATACTTGTATTTACAATAATGCCCAATATGTACAAGAATCAATCAAAGAATATCTATACACAAAAAAACAATGAATAAAAGAATTATATTTACAATTATGATAAAAAAGAATATACTTGCAAATCACACTTTACAAAATCTTGTTTCCAAATACATCACAAGAGAAGATTGTACTACAAGATTAAAACATACACAAAAACAAATATAAAAGATAGAGATAGAAAGAACTGACACAATGGATTTTTTAACGTGGTAAAACCTCCAAGGAGGAAACATCCACGGGTTGAATTACAACCATTGGGTACTTATATATATTTGGAAAGTAAATTAGAAATTCCACAAAATGACCAATCCTAGATCACCAACCCATGTGGAGTCTATGTTTACCCAATCCCTATTGGAAGATACAAAATCCCTCAATGATGTAAACCACATATTGGAACTCATACCAAACCAACATCGTTGGAAGATTAGAAATTCCTCAAGAGTGCATACATATCCCATGTACCCCGCTCTATCGGACTCTATGTTTAACAAAACACCCGGGCCTACCAATATATAAGCCAACTCTCTATATAAGGCACACGTGCCTCTAGAAAGCCTCCCATGCATGACTATCCAAGTCCTCCCGACTCTAACCATGACTTCTTGCTTGTCTATCCAAGTCCTCCCGACTCTAGACAAGACTTCTTGCTTGGCTATCCGAGTCATCCCAACTCTAGCCAAGACTTCATGCCTTTTACAAGGACTTCCTAGTGTGATCATATGAATGCAAGTGATGCAAACAATCAAAACAATATAGAACATGTGATCAATACATTCTATGGAACAACTAGATCTAGAGATGTGAAAACACAAGCAATAGAAAACTAGATGCAAAAACATGAATGAAAAACCTAGAGCATGTGAAAAACAATTAGCACATAAAACTACTAGATTCATTCATACAAATAACACTTGAATAATTCATATACATGAGGCACAAGTTCAAGATGTTATAAACATACATAAAAATGCTAGAATCACAAAATGTATTCAACAAGTATTCTAGCCAAAGATTTAGAGATAAGAGATATGTTAAAAACAAATCAATCCTAAATATCTCTAAAAACACATATAAAGGCTCTAATCCTAGATTTCATCAATCATGGATCAAAGTCACATATAAAGGATTATTAATCATAAACTTGATCAATCAAGTCTCAAACAATCCTAGATATCAATCTAATCACAATACAACTCCCAATCATGTTAAAAACAAAGAATCAAAGATTCTAGTCAACATGTGTCTCTAATTAGACTATTCAATTAGATTGATTATGAAGCTATCTTTCTCAATAGCATTCACTAAACATACATATACATATAGAAGAAGAAACCCCAAGCAAATTGAAGGTTTAAAAAGATGAAATCACGAAGTTATAAACTCTACCTTAATTACACGAGCTGGTTCGGTTTTCTGTGAGGATCTCTCAGAAAATCAATCAAACAGCTGCAATACCACTTGGAAAAGGTAGAGGACTCGAATACGAACAATCTCCAACTTGAATCACTCAATTCCGACTCCGTATGAGAAAGTTATGGTGTTTGGAAGTTGAGAAAATTTGGGAGAAAATCATAGACGGGATTTCACAATTTTTCTTCTTAGAAACAAATGGAGGGAATTGGAGAGGTTTAAAAAGAATGGGAAGAAGGGCAAAATTGTCTAAAACAAAAGTGACCTTTCAGCCAACTCCACATGTGGTCAGCGTGTGCCACACGTGGCCAGAGAGGGGCTCTGGCCGTGTGGCACACGTGGTCCACACGTGGCCATCTAGCTTGGCCTTTTGGCCGAGCAACCTCCTCGCGCACCTCTCGCGTTCTTCAGCCGTATTCGGTCATCCGAACTCCGAATTCGAATCTGTTTTTGGATTATGAACCGTGACTCCCTCACGCATGACAAAGACTATGAAACTTTGACAAATGGTTGAGAATTCATCTCGGAAAACGATGACGAACACAACTCAACGAATGAGAACGAAAAGTAGCGTAGCTACATCGTTTGGACTCGAAACTTAACGTATGAGTAACCGAAATGACCGGGACTCAATAAAGAATCAATTAAGATCAATTACAAGTCCAAAACACAAGAAACACAAATATACAAACACAAGTTCACATATGAATGCCATTTCCTAGACATAGTCCTAGAACATGCAACTCTAAAATGTATGAGCATTTGAGTTCAATGCATGAGCATAAAAAATCATGTGAATGTGTTATATAAATGGTGCACAACGATGCAGGGACACATATGAATGATTTGTGTGTGTGTGCCTATGCCTTGTAAGAGGAATGAGGTCAATTATACCTTTGATGAGCAATGAAGCTACTTCCCCTTATCAAGCCATCATCTTGCATGTACCGTATTCAAATCTTTCTTTGAAGCTTTGTATTATCATCAATATGACCACATGAATATTACAAGATAAACACGTTTTGATATGGAATATATGCCAACAACAACCAAAAACCTAACAGTTACCCAACTAGGGTTGCATATTTTCCCCCGGATCCCCGTTTCCCCACTTCCCCATCCCCATTTGGAGGAAATTTTTTGGGAAAAAATGGAGAAATTGGGGGAGGGGGGATGGGGATGAAAATCATCCCCAAATTGAAATGGGGATGGGGGGAGACCTCCCCCAATCCCCATTTCCCCATTTTCCCCACTAATATAGTGAAATGGGGATGGGGATGGGGATGGACCTCCCCCCATCCCTATTTCCTCCACAATATTATAAAAATAATTAGATATATATATATTTTGTAACGTATTTTCTTTGACATTATTTTGTAATGTATATATATAACATTATTTTGTAATGTATTTTTTTTATAGTTTAATTTGTAATTTTCAGTCAAATGGGGAAATGGGGGAATGGGGTAAACGGGAAAATGGGGAAATGGGGGGGGGGGGGGGGGGGGGGGGGGGGGGGGGGGGGCATATCCATCCCCATTTTCCCCAATGTGCATCCCTATACCCAACAGATGTTTTCCTGATATTTTTATCGATCAACTCACCGGTGACAATGTCGGTGGCGGCAACTCCATTAATGGACTGGTAAGAGAAAATTGTAGAAGAGTGAGGGTATTTTTGTCCCAATCCCATATTTAGTGTTATTTGAACTGTAGTTATTAAAGCGGTGCTAATTGCGCAAATGACTCCCCAAAAAGTGTTGTAGCCAATCAAATCTACAATTGATTTTGATCATCAAGGTAGGCATTGACAACTTGTAGAACAAAAAGAAAATAAAGCGATGGCAAACCACATGAGGGGGTGTTCCCTTTGGGGGAATCTCCAACGCTCTAGTCAATATTTCGTTCAATATATGAAGCAAAGAAAATAGTAAATAACAAATTGTATTGTTCGATGTGTCGAATTGAGCTCTGGATCAATCAAGTTAGATCGACTTTGGATATCGAGGATATCGATGAGTAAATCCTCTAGGGATTTTGGATCACTTTGGATCGAACAAGCGGTGTGTCGACAATGTATATCGATGAGATTTATTCATGTTGTTCAAGTTGATTCCTTGGTTTGATGCAGATTGATCATGGGTTGGAATGATCTACTTTTGAGGACAAGCGGATCAACCTTGGTTAGGTGGTGGAGCAACAATTAATGCGGAAGGGAGCACCGCAATAAATGCTAAATAATTTAGAGTAGAATTAAGTGGGGGAGAGAGAGCTTTCATAAATTTTACACACTAAGTTGTTGCTGTTACTTACTGGGCTTTTGTTACTCATGCCTTTTATTAGCCTTTTAATTAATTTATTTTTGAAAGGTTTATTCGCCTTTTAATAAATTTCCATTGTTTTAAAAAAAGAGGTTGAATTTGAATCAGTGCGGTACTGTTTTAAGACGGTAACTTGAAATCTTAACACTTAATATATTTGCTTAAAATTTCAAAAGGGGAAGTTATTTTGTAGTTGGCATATTGAAAATTTAACTGAGTGCAAAAATTTGACAAATTTAAGTTTTTGTTGCAGGTATATTCAAGACGATTCCAACGATATATTATAGGCCCAAATCAAACACTATTTGCCCTAAATATAGACCTCAAAACATAGCATACATAAATTTTACACACAAAGGTGAAATTTGAATTGTTGCGGTACCGTCTTAACACGGTAAATTGAAATTTTGAATTTTAATGTTTTTACTGAAAACTTAACACTGGGAAGTAATTTTGTATTTGGTGTATTGAAATTTAACTGGGTACAAAAATTTGACCCAATAATCTATAAAAATGATGCAAAATATAAAATTCTACAAATTTGAAACACTCAACTAGTTATTTGACACTGTATGATTTAAATGCTTTAAAATTTGACCCATTTAAGTTTTTGTTGTAGGTATTTTCAAGACGATTCAAACGATATATTATAGGCCCAAATCAAATGCCGTCTAGCCTAAATACAGAACTCAAAACATAGCATACATAAACACAAATGTGGAATTTGAATCGGTGCGGTACAGTTTTAACACGGTAAAATTAAATTTAAAAATTTAATGTGTTTACTGAAAACTTAACACTGGGAAGTAATTTTGTATTTGGTGTCTTGAAAATTTAACTGGGTACAAAAATTTGACCCAATAATCTATAAAATTGACGCAAAATATAAAATTCTCCAAATTTGACATACTCAGCTAGTTATTTGATACTGTATGATTTAAATGCTTTAAAATTTGACCCATTTAAGTTTTTGTTGTAGGTATTTTCAAGACGATTCCAACGATATAGAATAGGCCCAAATCAAACAGCGTTTGCGCTAAATACAAATCTCAAAACATAGCATACAAAAATTTTACACACGAAGGCGGAATTTGAATTGGTGCGGTACCATTTTAGCATGGTAACTTGAAATTTTAATATTTAATATAATTGCTTGAAACTTCACAAGGGGAAGTTATTTTGTAGTTGGTATATTGAAAAGTTAACTGAGTACAAAAATATGACCAAATAATGTATAAAATTAACGCAAAATATAAGGGTCCGTCCTGCAAGCCGTTTTTTTTTTTTTTTTTTTTGAAAAGAAAAATGAAATAAAAACAGTGTTTTTGGTTTCATTTTTGAATTCTGAATACGCGTATGGTAGCATTTACTGGAATCCGTATTTTGAAAATAAAAACGAAAAAAACGTGTCTGGTAGGATAACCGTAAACTTTTGAAAATTGAAATATCAATTTTTAAATTTTGTTTAATATTATAACAATTATAAATAAATGATTAAATAATTAACAAAAAAACATTTTGTAATTTAATTGAGGGTTTAACAAATTTTAATAGTTGAAAAGGAAGAGGAAGAAGAAGAAGACCAGATCGGCGGCGATCGACGGTGAGAAGGTGGTCGGCGACGAGATGCGTCGTAGAGTAGAGCGGAAAGAAGAAGAAGAAGAAGAAGAAGAAGAAGAAGAGCGGCGAGCGGCAGCGATCGGAGGAGGAAGAAGAAGAAGGGAGGAGGAAGAAGAAGAAGAAGATGGTGGCGAGGAGAAGAAGAAGAAGAAGAAGAAGAAGAAGAGCGGTGAGCAGCAGCGATCGGATGAGGAGGAAGAAGAAGGGAGGATGAAGAAGAAGAAGATGACGGCAGGGAGAAGAAGAAGAAGAAGAAGAGCTGTGAGCGGTGGAGGACGACTGGACTGGATGAGGGAGGAAGAAGAAGTAGGTGAAAAAAAAATGTTTTATTAAAATAACATATATTTAATTATATGGGACCCATTTCATTTGGAAAACAAAAACAAAAACAAAATCAAGAAAAACAACTTTTTTTTTTTCAAAATTTTCACTTTTAACACTTGTTTGTGTTTTTCATTTTGTTTTTGTATTTTGAAAATAAAATGAAAAAATAAAATGAAAAACGGTTACCGGACGCGAATTCAAAATCATTTTTGGAAAACAAAAACAAAAACAGGCTGAAAACAAGCTGCAGGACATGCCCTACAATTCTACAAATTTGAAACACTCACCTAATTATTTGACAATGTATGATTTAAATGCTTTAAAATTTGACCCATTTAAGTTTTTGTTGTAGGTATTTTCAAGACGATTCCAACGATATAGTATAGGCCCAAATGAAACATCGTTTGCACTAAATATAGACCTCAAAACATAGCATATAAAAAATTTACACCTAAAGGTGGAATTTGAATTGGTGTGGTATCGTTTTAACACGGTAACTTGAAATTTTAAAATTTAATATATTTGCTTAAAACTTCGCATGGGGAAGTTATTTTGTAGTTGGTATATTTAAAAATTTAACTGATTACAAAAATTTGACCCAATAATCTATAAAATTGACGCAAAATATAAAATTTTACAAATTTGACACACTCAGCTAGTCATTTGACACTGTATAATTTCATTTTTAGTTTTTTACTTCTCATTTCATAGAAAGAGTAGAGAGAAAAGTTACGCGATTGTTCAGAGCATCCGAGTAACCGAATTTCGATAGTAGACCATGACAATTCTTTTTCCATTTCCATTTTGATTTCGGTCAAAAACAAGGTATGTAACTTCAATGATTTGATTTTGAATACCGATTAGATTGTGTTTTGTTGGGTTATACATTCGTTTATTATTTTTGAATTGATAGATCTTGTTTCTAGGGTTTTTCGTTTTAGACCTGATTTTTGGTTTTTAGGGTTAGATTAGGGAAGACGATGAACAGTAAATATGTTAGTAAAAGTCTCGGAGCATGTTTTTTTTTTTTTTTTTTTTTTTTTTTTTCCATTTATTTATCTAATTAAAATAATTAAAAGATTTTGGGTTTTTTTTTAAAAGGAATAAATGGACTTTTATGGGCCGATTTGGTTAGATTAGGAAATACGGTTGTGTGTTTTTTTTTAAAAAAGTCTCGGACTTATTTTCTCGGCATTGAACCACGGGCAAAGCAATTAATAATAATCCGAAACAGCTAAATGATGAAATGAATGAATGATTTATTGAATTTTATTTTGTGATTAGGAAATCAAAATTATAATTTATTTATTTTAAGAGAATCAAAATATTAAAATTTATTTTAAATTACAGTATATGTAGCGTTAGATTAGGAAACCTAGCCGTTAGTGGCATAAAATGGAAGAGTGAAATAAAATCGTAATTTTATTTTATAAATAAAATAAAATTAAAATCTTAAGAGTTAAGTTATTTTTCCCATGTAAACCCACTATTGTCAACCTCAAAACCCTATTCCACCCATTGCTCTTCTCTTCTCTGTTACACGCTAAAAACTTCGCCCCTTACTATTCTCCTCTTCTCTTCTCTTCTCTTCTCAATTAACTACAAATCACTTTCTTTTGGGTTTTCTTCGCACAATGTAATTGCTTTTTATCTTTTTTAACTTTAAATTTTTTTATCTGTGTATGCAGAGAGCACATATTGCAATTCACAATTTTCTTGATTCTTGTTTTATATTTTTCTTTTTTATCGATTTTTACTTTAATTTTTTTTTCTGCGGATTCTTGTTCTTTGACTGACGAGATTATTCTTTATAGGAATATTGGGCGTCGGTTGGATGTGCCATAATGCAGTGCAGCAACAGAGGCAAGATTCTCTTCTATTCTCTCTTTTGGCCTTATTATGTTCAATTTTGAATTGAGTAGAGGAAAATTTAATCTGAAAAGATAATAATTAGGATTTTTTTTAAATATGTATGTTTGCTTGTTTTTTCTTAGTAACATGTTAGTGAAGTTTTGTAAATTTTGATTAGGTTGGAGTCTTCATTACTTTTCTGATTTCTACTAGTTCTCTGCTAACTGTCCTCTTCACCCACCGCCTATCACGTTAATTTTTCTTTCGATGATCTATAGAATTCGATCTCGAGTTAGATTCATATTAGATGCTATGTTTTCGATAAACCCATATGCACCCTCCAAATTGATAGTCATGGAGTTGAGATGCAGTGCAGATGTTTGGGTTTGGTGCGTTTTTCATTTGTTTGGTTTGTTAGCAGTCTTGTGCTTCTAGTTTGCCTGGGTATGTTTGGCTTTTTTTTTTTTCATTGTTTTTTCTGGGTAGTGTGTACTCTGTTGGTCTGCGGGTGGCCTCTTTTGTCTTTGGTTTTGCTCTGGTTTCTCTCTTTTTGGTGGCTGGCTGTTTTTGGATTGCCTGGTCCTCTGTTGCTGTGTAGTGCTTTGCTCTTCTTGTGCCTTTTTGGCCTATAATATATTTACCATTCAAAAAAATGTAATGTTTGTTCCTAGTTGCTTTTTGGGCATTGTAGTATCAGTGCTAGACTGCAAGATCTGTAATTGCTACTGTTTGCTAAGTGTGTTATGTTGTAATCCAAAATCACAATTGTTGGTTTAATTAATTCACTGGTTGTGGTTTATAATTGCAATTTAGGATGTTGTTGCTTTGCTTGGTTAGTGTGATAGCTAGAAGCATCCAGTATGCTTACATATCTCCGCAATTTAAATTTAGTATGCTGTTGCTTTGCAACTTCTTATTCCTGCACTATCACAATTCACTTGCTCTGGTCATTTGTGGCTCCATTGAAACTTACAATTTTGCATTTGTGCTTATGTGGCTGCTTGGGAGCTTCTCTATTCTTGTTTGCTTGGGTGTTCCTCTTCTGTTGTTTCCCTCTCCTTGTCCTTTTGCATGTGTTATTTTGGGTGATGGCTGTTGTAGAGCCTTTGTTTTTGTTTCTTTGTTTCTTCCCTATAGTTGGTCTCGCTCTTTGGCATGCCTCTCTTGTTTTGTCTTGCCTTTTGCTTGGCTTTAGAATAAAGGTTCCAGTTAACTTGCTACCTAGGCGCTAGGCGTCGGTCCACTGTATGACTAGCGCCTAGCGCCTTCAAGAACACTAGTAACGTGTTAGTGAAGTTTTGTCAATTTGGATTAGGTTAGAGCCAGGATAATGAATCCGTTGACATACTTGAGGGTTCTTGGTCCGGAAACATGGAATGTGGCGTGAGAATGCTTTTATAATTTTTAGTTTTATGTGATTGAAATCGTATCAATTTGCTTATCCAGTTTGTTATTGCCCCATTCTCTTTAGCATTCATCTTTTCACTTTGTTATGTCAGTAGCTATGACTTGAATGTTCTATCTTCTTTTTGATTATGTAATATTGATTGCTTTATTTCTGCACAAAATGTAGCCCCCTTTCCGTATCCTTTTGTGTAAGTTTCTCGGGTAAAACCGGGTTTTTAATGTTTCATTTGTGGTTTTAGTAGGTTTTTCTGCTAGCAGGGGTGTTTTGGCTCTAGCTAGAGAACTTTGGGCAAAAAGCGCAAATATGGAAAGTCTGGGGGCTTGGATCAGAGCGCCGCTGTTGAAGCGCCGCGGTTGGTGCACAAGCGGCAAGGAGGCGACAAAGATCCTCCAAAGTTGCCGCGCATGAAGTGCCGCGGTCGTGCAGCAGCGGCAGAGGGGCGACAGAAACCTCATCGAGTTGCCGTGGTCTACTTGCCACTGTTGCTCAGCCGCGGCAATGACGCGACAGAAACTTCATTGGTCTGCCGCGGTTGATCTGCCGCTGTTGTCCAACCGCGAAAATTGCAACCGCGGCAGAGCATCCCTTCGTATTCCAGAGGGCATTTTGGTCATTTTTGGGCCTCCTATAAGTATCCTTTCTAGGTCATTTCAGAACGAGTCCTCCCTAGCTCGAATTATTACAGCAAGTTTCCATCTTGGCTCTTTCCTACACACATCACCAACCCATCCCTTACAACCCACCAAAATCCCACCTTTCCCTAAGATCCAAACACACCAATCCCACCTCTTTTCCATAGTCATCATCACTTCACCTTTTGAGCAAGAAGAATGATAGAAAGAGAAGAAGATCCAAAGAAGAAGAAGCTCTCCATATAGTTTTTTCTAGACTCTTTCTCTTTTATTCTTTATTGTAGCCATGTACTTCTTATTTCACATATATTGTATGGTTACTAGTTGTAATATGATGAGCTAAACTCATAGTGCTAGGATTTGATGAAACCCCACCTTTGACTATACATTTAAATGAATTGATTCTTATTTATCCCTTATGTGCAAGATTGTTGTTTGTATGGGTATTTTAATGTTCTTAATGCTTTTCAATTGATTGATCTCCTCTTGAATGACTTTTGTGGTATGTTATGCACTAACCGGAGACGCATGCCACGTGTTCGATAAAATGCTCCCCTATGCATGCTTAGAAAAGTAGACCTACTTAGGCTAGCATATATGACTCATTTAGTACACCAAAGTCCATAATGAACTCATTCGTACATTCCGGGTAATCGAAGGATAAGCATGGGTATGTTTTGAGTGTGACTCACTCTACTTGACCAAGATTGTGGGTCAATATAAGGGTGTACGAGTATATGAATTGCATGAGTACGTTTGGGGTTATATAATCGAGTCTAACTTGAAAGTCAATTTAAGGGTGGGGTGTAGTCAAGTCCTAGCATATTTCTCTCCATTATCACATTCGTGTTTTATTTTGAGTTTTCATTTCATTGCTTTAGTATTAGCCTTTAATCAAGATAGTTTACTTTGTTTGTTTTGATCCACCATCATTATTGATTGTTTGAATAGCAATTGGACTAATCAATTTCGGTAATCGATCACTCAATTCCTTGGGAATGAACTTTACTTTCTATTGTGCTACTCTCCGACCTCGTTCTATTTCGAGTGTCACTTGAGTGATAGCCAAATATATGAAGAATATGAATTTTATTTCTGTTTCAGGAAGGAAATGAGTGCATACTACTTAGAGCATGCCAGTGTTGATCATGTTCAGAAACACTTTGATTTTTCCTAGGAAGAAGCACGCTCCTTACTTGCATTGGGCCTTCCAATCCCTGCGTATGTTAGAACACTTTGATATATTTTCCATTGTTTACTAAATAATATATTGATTTTACTACCCCCTTTCACCCTAGAAGTTAACATTTGCTCAAAAGATGCTAGGTATGATCATCTTTTGAAGACGTCTCATGCATTTAATATCCTAGACTCTAGAGGCTTTGCTAGGGTAACGGAGCGTGCTCGTTATTTTTGGTAGGATGTGTAGGTGAGGTTTTTTTTTTTTCTTGCTTTTCTCTGGTAACATATTGAAAGATCCTTATCAAAATACTTCACCGAAAACAGAAAATTGTCTTCATGCTCGAAGATTGATAGTTTATTAAATTACATTAAGTTGTCCATCCTTTGATCAAAATAATTTGCATGAATATATAGCATAAAGGTTTATTATATGTTCATCTTTGTAGACTTATCAGTTTAGCTCATCAATGTGCACAACTTTGGTTGAAGACCAGAGAGTCCCTCGAGCATCCGTTAGGTGGTGTTGTAAATCTCGTATGTCCTAAAGAGCTTTTGGAGGCAGCAATTGAAAAGGTTAGTTTTCCTTCGTCGATGACTTATTTTCTTCATGTGGTTGTTTTCTTGACCATAAGTTAAAGTTCGCTTGATTTTTTATTCTTTTCTTTCAATTCTAATTTTCATTTGATTATTATCATCACCACCATTATTTTTATTAATTTTAAGGTTCTTTATAATCATCTATGCCTTAGTATCTGGTATACTTGGTGATTCTTTTGGTCTTTGATTTTTTGGAACCCAATAATCATTGTTAGTTCTTTCTCTAGATTCTAGACTTTGCCAACATTATGACATTTGTAGGTTCAAGAAAAAAATATATCATGAAATTGTTTTTGAATTATTCAAAATTGCTTATATGTGTAATTATTTCTTAGTTGTGTTATAAATATATTGCTTATACATTAGTAGTCCTTGCTTGATCCTGCTTCATGTATAAGCAATATATTTATAACACAACTAAGAAATAATTACACATAAAAGCAATTTTGAATAATTCAAAAACAATTTCATGATATATTTTTTTCTTGAACCTACAAATGTCATAATGTTGGCAAAGTCTAGAATCTAGAGAAAGAACTAACAATGATTATTGGGTTCCAAAAAATCAAAGACCAAAAGAATCACCAAGTATACCAGATACTAAGGCATAGATGATTATAAAGAACCTTAAAATTAATAAAAATAATGGTGGTGATGATAATAATCAAATGAAAATTAGAATTGAAAGAAAAGAATAAAAAATCAAGCGAACTTTAACTTATGGTCAAGAAAACAACCACATGAAGAAAATAAGTCATCGACGAAGGAAAACTAACCTTTTCAATTGTTGCCTCCAAAAGCTCTTTAGGACATACGAGATTTACAACACCACCTAACGGATGCTCGAGGGACTCTCTGGTCTTCAACCAAAGTTGTGCACATTGATGAGCTAAACTGATAAGTCTACAAAGATGAACATATAATAAACCTTTATGCTATATATTCATGCAAATTATTTTGATCAAAGGATGGACAACTTAATGTAATTTAATAAACTATCAATCTTCGAGCATGAAGACAATTTTCTGTTTTCGGTGAAGTATTTTGATAAGGATCTTTCAATATGTTACCAGAGAAAAGCAAGAAAAAAAAAAAACCTCACCTACACATCCTACCAAAAATAACGAGCACGCTCTATTACCCCAGCAAAGCCTCTAGAGTCTAGGATATTAAATGCATGAGACGTCTTCAAAAGATGATCATACCTAGCATCTTTTGAGCAAATGTTAACTTCTAGGGTGAAAGGGGGTAGTAAAATCAATATATTATTTAGTGAACAATGGAAAATATATCAAAGTGTTCTAACATACGCAGGGATTGGAAGGCCCAATGCAAGTAAGGAGCGTGCTTCTTCCTAGGAAAAATCAAAGTGTTTCTGAACATGATCAACACTGGCATGCTCTAAGTAGTATGCACTCATTTCCTTCCTGAAACAGAAATAAAATTCATATTCTTCATATATTACATAATCAAAAAGAAGATAGAACATTCAAGTCATAGCTACTGACATAACAAAGTGAAAAGATGAATGCTAAAGAGAATGGGGCAATAACAAACTGGATAAGCAAATTGATACGATTTCAATCACATAAAACTAAAAATTACAAAAGCATTCTCATGCCACATTCCATGTTTCCGGACCAAGAACCCTCAAGTATGTCAACTGATTCATTGTCCTGGCTCCAACCTAATCCAAATTGACAAAACTTCACTAACACGTTACTAGTGTTCTAGAAGGCGCTAGGCGCTAGTCGTACGGTGGACCGACGCCTAGCGCCTAGGCAACAAGTTAACTGGAACCTTTATTCTAAAGCCAAGCAAAAGGCAAGACAAAACAAGAGAGGCCAGCCAAAGAGCGAGACCAACTATAGGGAAGAAACAAAGAAACAAAAACAAAGGCTCTAAAACAGCCATCACCCAAAATAACACATGCAAAAGGACAAGGAGAGGGAAACAACAGAAGAGGAACACCCAAGCAAACAAGAATAGAGAAGCTCCCAAGCAGCCACATAAGCACAAATGCAAAATTGTAAGTTTCAATGGAGCCACAAATGACCAGAGCAAGTGAATTGTGATAGTGCAGGAATAAGAAGTTGCAAAGCAACAGCATACTAAATTTAAATTGCGGAGATATGTAAGCATACTGGATGCTTCTAGCTATCACACTAACCAAGCAAAGCAACAACATCCTAAATTGCAATTATAAACCACAACCAGTGAATTAATTAAACCAACAATTGTGATTTTGGATTACAACATAACACACTTAGCAAACAGTAGCGATTACAGATCTTGCAGTCTAGCACTGATACTACAATGCCCAAAAAGCAACTAGGAACAAACATTACATTTTTTTGAATGGTAAATATATTATAGGCCAAAAAGGCACAAGAAGAGCAAAACACTACACAGCAACAGAGGACTAGGCAATCCAAAAACAGCCAGCCACCAAAAAGAGAGAAACCAGAGCAAAACCAAAGACAAAAGAGGCCACCCGCAGACCAACAGAGTACACACTACCCAGAAAAAACAATGAAAAAAAAAAAGCCAAACATACCCAGGCAAACTAGAAGCACAAGACTGCTAACAAACCAAACAAATGAAAAACGCACCAAACCCAAACATCTGCACTGCATCTCAACTCCATGACTATCAATTTGGAGGGTGCATATGGGTTTATCGAAAACATAGCATCTAATATGAATCTAACTCGAGATCGAATTCTATAGATCATCGAAAGAAAAATTAACGTGATAGGCGGTGGGTGAAGAGGACAGTTAGCAGAGAACTAGTAGAAATCAGAAAAGTAATGAAGACTCCAACCTAATCAAAATTTACAAAACTTCACTAACATGTTACTAAGAACAAACAAGCAAACATACATATTTAAAAAAAATCCTAATTATTATCTTTTCAGATTAAATTTTCCTCTACTCAATTAAAAATTGAACATAATAAGGCCAAAAGAGAGAATAGAAGAGAATCTTGCCTCCGTTGCTGCACTGCATTATGGCACATCCAACCGACGCCCAATATTCCTATAAAGAATAATCTCGTCAGTCAAAGAACAAGAATCCGCAGAAAAAAAAATTAAAGTAAAAATCGATAAAAAAGAAAAATATAAAACAAGAATCAAGAAAATTGTGAATTGCAATATGTGCTCTCTGCATACACATATAAAAAAATTTAAAGTTAAAAAAGATAAAAAGCAATTACATTGTGCGAAGAAAACCCAAAAGAAAGTGATTTGTAGTTAATTGAGAAGAGAATTGTGCGAAGAAAACCCAAAAGAAAGTGATTTGTAGTTAATTGAGAAGAGAAGAGAAGAGAAGAGGAGAAGAGTAAGGGGCGAAGTTTTTAGCGTGTAACAGAGAAGAGAAGAGCAAGGGGTGGAATAGGGTTTTGAGGTTGACAATAGTGGGTTTACATGGGAAAAATAACTTAACTCTTAAGATTTTAATTTTATTTTATTTATAAAATAAAATTACGATTTTATTTCACTCTTCCATTTTATGCCACTAACGGCTAGGTTTCCTAATCTAACGCTACATATACTGTAATTTAAAATAAATTTTAATATTTTGATTCTCTTAAAATAAATAAATTATAATTTTGATTTCCTAATCACAAAATAAAATTCAATAAATCATTCATTCATTTCATCATTTAGCTGTTTCGGATTATTATTAATTGCTTTGCCCGTGGTTCAATGCCGAGAAAATAAGTCCGAGACTTTTTAAAAAAAAAACACACAACCGTATTTCCTAATCTAACCAAATCGGCCCATAAAAGTCCATTTATTCCTTTTAAAAAAAAACCCAAAATCTTTTAATTATTTTAATTAGATAAATAAATGGAAAAAAAAAAAAAAAAAAAAAAAAAAAAAACATGCTCCGAGACTTTTACTAACATATTTACTGTTCATCGTCTTCCCTAATCTAACCCTAAAAACCAAAAATCAGGTCTAAAACGAAAAACCCTAGAAACAAGATCTATCAATTCAAAAATAATAAACGAATGTATAACCCAACAAAACACAATCTAATCGGTATTCAAAATCAAATCATTGAAGTTACATACCTTGTTTTTGACCGAAATCAAAATGGAAATGGAAAAAGAATTGTCATGGTCTACTATCGAAATTCGGTTACTCGGATGCTCTGAATAATCGCGTAACTTTTCTCTCTACTCTTTCTGTGAAATGAGAAGTAAAAAACTAAAAATGAAATTATACAGTGTCAAATGACTAGCTGAGTGTGTCAAATTTGTGAAATTTTATATTTTGCGTCAATTTTATAGATTATTGGGTCAAATTTTTGTAATTAGTTAAATTTTTAAATATACCAACTACAAAATAACTTCCCATGTGAAGTTTTAAGCAAATATATTAAATTTTAAAATTTCAAGTCATCGTGTTAAAACAGTATTGCACCGATTCAAATTCCACCTTTGTGTGTAAAATTTCTATATGCTATGTTTTGAGGTCCAAATTTAGGGCAAACGGTGTTTGATTTGGGCCTATTCTATATCGTTGGAATCGTCTTGAAAATATCTACAACAAAAACTTAAATGGGTCAAATTTTAAAGTATTTAAATCATACAGTGTCAAATAACTAGCTGAGTGTGTCAAATTTGTAAAATTTTTAAAATTTTATATTTTGCGTCAATTTTATAGATTATTGGGTAAAAATTTTGTAATTAGTTAAATTTCCAATATACCAACTACAAAATAACTTCCCCATGCGAAGTTTTAAGCAAATATATTAAATTTTAAAATTTCAAGTTACCGTGTTAAAACGATACCACACCAATTCAAATTCCACCTTTAGGTGTAAATTTTTTATATGCTATGTTTTGAGGTCTATATTTAGTGCAAACGATGTTTCATTTGGGCCTATACTATATCGTTGGAATTGTCTTGAAAATACCTACAACAAAAACTTAAATGGGTCAAATTTTAAAGCATTTAAATCATACATTGTCAAATAATTAGGTGAGTGTTTCAAATTTGTAGAATTTTAGGGCATGTCCTGCAGCTTGTTTTCAGCCTGTTTTTGTTTTTGTTTTCCAAAAATGATTTTGAATTCGCGTCCGGTAACCGTTTTTTTATTTTATTTTCAAAATACAAAAACAAAATGAAAAACACAAACAAGTGTTAAAAGTGAAAAATTTGAAAAAAAAAAAAAGTTGTTTTTCTTGATTTTGTTTTTGTTTTCCAAATGAAATGGGTCCCATATAATTAAATATATATTATTTTAATAAAACATTTTTTTTTCACCTACTTCTTCTTCCTCCCTCATCCAGTCCAGTCGTCCTCCACCGCTCACAGCTCTTCTTCTTCTTCTTCTTCTTCTCCCTGCCGTCATCTTCTTCTTCTTCCTCCTCCCTTCTTCTTCTTCCTCATCCGATCGCTGTTGCTCACCGCTCTTCTTCTTCTTCTTCTTCTTCTTCTTCTCCTAGCCGCCATCTTCTTCTTCTTCTTCTCCTCCTTCTTCTTCCTCCTCCCTTCTTCTTCTTCCTCCTCCGATCGCTGCCGCTCACCGCTCTTCTTCTTTTTCTTTTTCTTCTTCTTCTTTCCGCTCTGCTCTACGACGCATCTCGCTGCCGACCACCTTCTCACCGTCGATCGCCGCCGATCTGGTCTTCTTCTTCTTCCTCTTCCTCTTCAACTATTAAAATTTGTTAAACCCTCAATTAAATTACAAAATGTTTTTTTCTTAATTATTTAATCATTTATTTATAATTGTTATAATATTAAACAAAATTTAAAAATTGATATTTCAATTTTCAAAAGTTTACGGTTATCCTACCAGACACGTTTTTTTCGTTTTTATTTTCAAAATACGGATTCCAGTAAATGCTACCATACGCGTATTCAGAATTCAAAAATGAAACTAAAAACACTGTTTTTATTTTCATTTTTCTTCTCGAAAAAAAAAAAAAAAAAACGGCTTGCAGGACGGACCCTTATATTTTGCGTTAATTTTATACATTATTTGGTCATATTTTTGTACTCAGTTAACTTTTCAATATACCAACTACAAAATAACTTCCCCTTGTGAAGTTTCAAGCAATTATATTAAATATTAAAATTTCAAGTTACCATGCTAAAATGGTACCGCACCAATTCAAATTCCGCCTTTGTGTGTAAAATTTTTGTATGCTATGTTTTGAGATTTGTATTTAGCGCAAACGCTGTTTGATTTGGGCCTATTCTATATCGTTGGAATCGTCTTGAAAATACCTACAACAAAAACTTAAATGGGTCAAATTTTAAAGCATTTAAATCATACAGTATCAAATAACTAGTTGAGCATGTTAGGAAATTAGACTTTAATATAATTTGTATTTAGTAATAGATAATCATTGTATATTTACTTTCCTATTGTAATACCTATCATATAGGTAAGCTTCCTGTATTGTATTTCTCGTTCCTAACTTGTAGAAGTAATTAGAATCCTAGTAGGAGTAATTTGAATCCTTCCTGTATAAATACCCGAACTAATATCAATAATAATTATTCTTGCTCAATATATTACTCTTTCATCTTTTCATGGTATCAAAGCGGGACTAAGATCCTGATCCATCGCTGCGCTCTAATCTCTCGTGTAGCAACTCTTCTCTTTCAGCCATCATGGCCAATGATGAAGTTTCACCGACGTCTTCAGCCACTGGCAAAGAAATTGCCGTTTCTAGCAGTTCTACAGATCCTTCAAAGATGATTGTCTCAAACCCCTATTTCACTCACCATTCAGATCATCCGGGTTTGGTTTTGATTTCCAAACCTTTAAACGGAGACAATTATTCTACTTGGAAAAGGGCTATGACTCTAGCTTTACATTCCAAGAATAAATTGGGTTTTGTCAATGGCTCAATCACAGCTCCTTCAACAGAAACTGATCCAGAAGGTTATGCCGCTTGGTCTCGATGCAACGATATGGTTCACTCCTGGATCGTCAACACTCTCAGTCCGGAAATTTCAGACAGTGTCATCTATTACTCTGCTGCTCATGAGGTTTGGGAAGATCTTCGTGAGCGATTCTCCCAAAGCAACGCACCTCGTATCTTTGAAATTCAGCGGGACATTGCATATCTTAGACAAGAACAGCTCTCTATCTCTGGTTATTATACAAAATTGAAAGGATTGTGGGATGAACTTGCTTCTTACAACGACACAATACATGGTACACAGCAAGATCAACAAAAATTAATGCAATTTCTGATGGGGTTAAACGATTCTTACAGTGCTGTTCGTGGCCAAATCCTTCTCATGAATCCCCTTCCTTCAATTCGTCAAGCATACTCCTCTGTTTCTCAAGAAGAAAAGCAACGTCTCCTAAGTTCAACATCTGCTGCAACATCAACTGATTCAACCAATAGCGCTGCCATGGCAGTTCGAGGCAACAACAGTGGCAACAAATCCACTCCGGTCAGATTCGAACGATTCGATCGATCATACGGATCTCAGGACTTCCGATCGTAAGAGAAGATGACAGAAAATTTCAGTGGAGGTCGCCAAGATAGGCGACGTGCAGGCTCAGGCAGAGGAAGCCCAAATTGTTCTCACTGTGGAGAACTGGGCCATTGGATTCAGACCTGTTATGAACTCCATGGGTATCCAGTGGGCCACCCAAAGGCAAAGCACAACTCTGGCCCAAAACGATTCAATAAGCCTGCAGTCAATCACGTTTCAGAGACCACTTCTAAAGTGGACGGAAATCATTTGGTTGGTATTTCGGCAACTTAATTGCAGCAGCTCTTATCACTTCTTGACAATAAAGATGAAGGATCTAGCTCTCAGGCTAATGCCGTGACCAAGCTAGGTTTGTCTAAAATTACCTCACGTAATTGGATCATTGATAGTGGGGCAATAGATCATATTGCTTCATCATCCGAATCATTTTTTTCCAATAATAAAAAATGTTCGTTGCCTCCTGTACTATTACCTAGTGGAGAAAAGGCTAATATTACTGCAAAGGGATCATTACCTTTGAATTCCGTTTACTATTTGCATGATGTGCTATATGTACCTACATTCAAAGTTGATTTAATGTCAGTTAGTCGTCTGACGAGAGGCCTGAATTGTTCGATAACCTTTTTCCCTTATTGGTGTATTTTGCAGGATCTGGCTACGAGGAGGATGATTGGTTTGGGTAAACAGCGTGATGGACTATATTATTTGGTGGCACTAGCGACGAAGCAATCCATGACCAACTCTTCCTCACCCACAAACCGACCAGCATGCAATCTTACTGTCTCATCCACCGATCTCTGGCATAATCGTTTAGGCCATACATCCTTTTCTTGTTTACATTTCATTGCAAAAATTTTTTTTGAATTTTTCTGTTGAGTCCAATAAGGTTTGCCATATATGTCCTTTGGCTAAACAAAGTCGTTTACCTTTCAGTCCTAGTGTGATATCATCTATTAAACCTTTTGAAATAATTCATTGTGATATTTGGGGTCGTTATCGACACCCTTCTCTTTCCGGTGCTCATTACTTTCTTACTATTGTCGATGATTATACACGTTTTACATGGATTTTTATGATGCACCACAAAGATGAAACACAATCACTTTTAAAACGATTTTTCAGTCATGTTTTCACACAATTTGACACTCGCATTAAAATTGTTCGTAGTGATAATGGTAGAGAATTTATCTCCCTTCGTTCTTTCTTTCAAGATACTGATGTCATTTTTCAGCATTCTTGTGTTTACACGCCTCAACAAAATGGGGTTGTGGAACGCAAGCATCGCCATATTTTACAGGTTGCTCGAGCTTTGAAATTTCAAGCTCAACTTCCTACTCAATTTTGGGGTGAGTGTACTCTTATTGCTGTCCACATTATCAATCGTCTCCCTTCTCCGGTTCTCTCTTTCAAAACATCTTTTGAGCTTCTCTACTCTAAATCGCCTTCTTTTTCTCATCTTCGTGTCTTTGGTTGTCTTGCTTATGCTACAAACGTTCATACTTCTCATAAATTTGATCATCGTTCCATTCTGTCAATTTTTATTGGCTATCTCGTCGGTCAAAAGGCATACAAATTATTTAATTTATCAACAAAAAAAGTTTTTACTAGTCGTGATGTAAAATTTCATGAAAATGTTTTCCCTTTTGCATCTGTCCAGCCCATGTCTGCTACTTTTCCTCTCACTCACCGATCTGGCCCAATTCCTCTTGTGGCCCATGACTTCAATTACCCTTCCTTTCCTGATCCACACACTTCTCTCCCACCCAAATCACCACACGACACCTCAGCCACATCTGTCACTCCCACACCTGCCACTTCTCCTTCATCGACCTCACTCTCACCTTCTCCCCGTCGTCCAACCCATTCCGATCCATCTGATCGTGATGACCTATCCTCCCTTCCTATCCTTACCTGCCCTTCTTCTCCATCACCGGAATCAGCCCTGATTCCCGATCCATCTTCATCGTCCCCTGTCTCATCTCCTGCCATCGAACCAGACCCTGTTCCACTTCGTCGCTCCAGCTGCCAGTCCGGACCGTCGGTAAAGCTTTCCGACTATGTCTGTTCCACTGTTTCCCTCGACCAACCACTCTCCTTGCTGCCGGGTCCAATCAAGGGAACACGCTTTCCACTGGCGAATTTTGTCTCTTATCACAGGTATCAATCTGCTCTTCGATCCTTTGTTGCTCACATCAGTGCTCTCTCAGAACCTCGCTCTTATATGGAGGATGTCGCTTCTCCTGAGTGATGGGATGCAATGCATTTCGAATTACAAGCTCTTCAGGCCAACCGTACCTGGTCTCTCACTCCGCTCCTGCAGGCAAGACGCCAATTGGTTGTTGATGGGTATATAAAATTAAGCACCATTCGGATGGGTCTGTCGAGAGATACAATGCCAGATTGGTCGCCAAGGGTTTCACGCAGCTGGAGGGTGTGGATTACCAAGACACTTTCTCCCCCACTGCGAAAATCATCTCTGTTCGCTGCTTACTCGCTTTGGCTGCGGCTCGTGGCTGGTCTCTTCACCAACTGGACGTCAACAACGCATTCCTTCATGGTGATTTGACTGAGGAAATATATATGTCTCTGCCGCCAGGGCTTCGACGATAGGGGGAGGAGGACATGGTCTGTCGTCTTCATAAATCATTGTACGGATTGAAACAAGCATCTCGACAATGGTTCGCTAAGTTTTCTAAAACCATCTGCTCTGCCGGTTATGAACAATCTCGAGCAGACTACTCTTTATTCACTAGAACACGAGGCAAGTCCTTTACAGCCCTACTAATATACGTTGATGATATTTTGATTACTGGTAATGACCCTGTTAGTATTGATGTACTTAAGAAATTCCTACATAGTCATTTTCATCTTAAAGATCTTGGTGTTTTGAAATATTTTCTTGGTATTGAAGTTTCTGCCTCTAAGAATGGTATATTTATTTCCCAACGTAAGTACGCTCTGGAAATAATTAAGGATTCAGGACTGTTGGGCACTGCCCCTATCGATACCCCTATGGAACGGGGCTTGAAATTATCGGACAAGGGTGACTTACTCAAAGAACCAGGACAGTATAGACGACTTGTTGGTCGACTGATCTATTTGACCGTTTCAAGGCCAGATATAATGTATGCAGTAAATGTTTTGAGTAGATTTATGCATCAACCCTGAAAACCTCATATGGAGGCAGCCCTTCGGATTGTTCGTTATCTAAAAGGAGCACCTGGCCTAGCTTTATTCTTTTCTTCAAGCAGTGATTTGAAACTGAGGGCTTACTGTGACTCAGATTGGGCAGGTTGCCCACTCACTAGGAGATCAACTACGGGATATTGCGTCTTTCTTGGACCTTCATTGATTTCTTGGTGATCGAAACGGCAGCCTCTCTTCTGCCGAGGCAGAATACTGTGCAATGACAGGAGCTTGTTGTGAGTTGACATGGTTACGATGTCTATTGAAGGATTTGGGACTTTCTCATCGTGACTCAGCCTCACTTTATTGCGATAACAAGGCTGCATTACACATTGCAGCCAACCCAGTTTTTCATGAACGAACTAGGCACATTGAGATGGACTGCCATTACATCAGAGACAAGATCCAAGATGGTTCAGTAATTACAAGATATGTAGGTTCAGCACACCAGCTAGCAGACGTCTTGACCAAGCCTTTGGGTAAGGAGATTTTTGTTCCTATAATTCGCAAATTGGGAGTGCAGGATATCCACTCTCCAACTTGAGGGGGAGTGTTAGGAAATTAGTCTTTAATATAATCTGTATTTAGTAATAGATAATCATTGTATATTTACTTTCCTATTGTAATACCTATCATATAGGTAAGCTTCCTGTATTGTATTTCTCGTTCCTAACTTGTAGAAGTAATTAGAATCCTAGTAGGAGTAATTTGAATCCTTCCTGTATAAATACCCGAACTAATATCAATAATAACTATTCTTGCTCAATATATTACTCTTTCATCTTTTCAGAGTATGTCAAATTTGATATTTTGCGTCAATTTTATAGATTATTGGGTCAAATTTTTGTACCCAGTTAAATTTTCAATACACCAAATACAAAATTACTTCCCAGTGTTAAGTTTTCAGTAAACACATTAAATTTTTAAATTTAATTTTACCGTGTTAAAACTGTACCGCACCGATTCAAATTCCACATTTGTGTTTATGTATGCTATGTTTTGAGTTCTGTATTTAGGCTAGACGGCATTTGATTTGGGCCTATACTATATCGTTTGAATCGTCTTGAAAATACCTACAACAAAAACTTAAATGGGTCAAATTTTAAAGCATTTAAATCATACAGTGTCAAATAACTAGTTGAGTGTTTCAAATTTGTAGAATTTTATATTTTGCATCATTTTTATAGATTATTGGGTCAAATTTTTTTACCCAGTTAAATTTTCAATACACCAAATATAAAATTACTTCCTAGTGTTAAGTTTTCAGTAAAAACATTAAAATTCAAAATTTCAATTTACCGTGTTAAGACGGTACCGCAACAATTCAAATTTCACCTTTGTGTGTAAAATTTATGTATGCTATGTTTTGAGGTCTATATTTAGGGCAAATAGTGTTTGATTTGGGCCTATAATATATCGTTGGAATCGTCTTGAATATACCTGCAACAAAAACTTAAATTTGTCAAATTTTTGCACTCAGTTAAATTTTCAATATGTCAACTACAAAATAACTTCCCCTTTCGAAATTTTAAGCAAATATATTAAGTGTTAAGATTTCAAGTTACCGTCTTAAAACGGTACCGCACTGATTCAAATTCAACCTTTTTTTTTTAAACAATGGAAATTTATTAAAAGGCTAATAAACCTTTCAAAAATAAATTAATTAAAAGGCTAATAAAAGGCATGAGTAACAAAAGCCCAGTAAGTAACAGCAACAACTTTGTGTGTAAAATTTATGTACGATATGTTTTGAGGTCTATATTTAGGGCAAATGTACGATATGTGAAAAGCATAACCCTCTTTAAGTAAAAGGTCTCATATATATATATAGTGAAGACTAGGAGCTTCCAACGTCTAGCCCATTCATGTGAAGGCATGAATCTCGGGTCCTTTGTTGCCCGTTTCAATTCTTTCGAATCTGGTAATAAAGTTCCAAGTAACGTCACGGTTATGATTATTTTAAGTTGCCTTTGACCACCTGTTTGATTTGGCCTAATGACTTGTGGGGTAGGTTTGAGCTTGTTTCCTAATTAGCCCGTATTGAGCCCCAGTTAAATTCATATTTGGGCCTTTTATGAAGGTCTTTAAATCAATCTTGGGATTTTGGTCTATTACAAGTGCTATATAATTTTTCATCCCTTAACAATTCGTTAATGGGAAAATGGCACTATAACATTGCCATCTTTCTTTTAAAAAAAATTACATTAATTGACTTCTTAAAATTAATATTTTGACAAGAAGAGGTCTATCCAGTGGTATGTCAATCACATATAGAGCATGTTTAATGCTTTACATTGTATTATATTAAGAGTTCAAAATGTAATACAAAATTTTCCTTATTTTGGATTATGTATTGTATTAACTAATACATTTTAATTAGTCTAATATAAATATACAATCAATGTTGTATTAGCTTATACAATGGGTAGGGGTTGTATTAGCTAATTAAAAGTTAGAGAAATAATAATAAATTAAAAAAAAGTTGAATAATAATTAATGTGATATTAATAATAAATTTCAATAATAATAATAATAATAATAATAATTTTATATATAATACAAAACAATATAATCTAATTTATTTTAATACATTAAGTAAATATTATAATAAATAAAATAAATTGTATTCCAATAATATACATGTTACCGCATTTACATGAATAATAATTTATGAAATAAAAATATTAATTATATATTTTTAAAAATATAATACAAAAAATATATATTTTATAATATGTTTTATATTCTAAAAATATTTCAATTTATTAGTTACCAAAATATTTAGAAAAAAAAAATCACATCATAACATTGTGTAACTTAATACGGTTTAAGACGAAATTTCACTGAACACAAGATTGTATAGTAATAATATAGTCTAGTCCAATACAATCCAATTCAGTTTAATCCAATACAGTAAAATACAATACAGTGTACCAAACGTGCCCATATATCATTAAAGTAATGTCCCTTTTTGGAGGGGGACAGACTCGAACCCATAATCTTATAGTGTAGGTGTGAGAGGCAAATTTATATCGTAGATGAACTTATATAAATTATTTATTCATTAAATTAAAGAAATTTATCCATATTATTATATAATTATATCACACTACTTTCTACTATTAAAAGCAACACATCATCTCTTAGCATAACTGGTAGTGTACCTTTCTTCCACATAAGTGGTGAGTGGTTCAAATCCTATCATGCACATTTTACAAGTATGTGTGAGTGGAAGTAGATATCCAGACTGCACATGTAATGTTTGATCTCGGCAAGTGCCAACAATTCCCATTATAATAGTTTTTGTAACACTAAAAAAAAATAAAGAAGAAGAAGAAGAAGCAAACCTATAGTTAAAAAAAAATAAAAAATGACACATTTCTAAATTAATATTGATTACCAGCTGAGCTACGAAATCATATGAATATATGAATAGAATTTTATCGGAGAAACATCAAGCTTTTTATTTTTGTTAGGTAAACCGGAGGTTTTTAATAATGAATTTCGCAGAAATGTCTGTATCCGTTTATTAATATTAATGGAGAAAATCTTCAGTGCACCGGGTGCAAGAGAGCATCTCCAATGTAAATGTGGCTTGTGAAAAAAAGAGATGCCACGTAGGATAAATAGACGTTATGTTAACAATTGTGTCTCCAATGCAACCGTGCATATTCAACCTCAAGCTGACGTGGCAAAAAAAGTATTAGCCATTGTCAACATGACCGTCCACTTTCAGACGGTCCGTTGCACAACTATTTTTTAGGTTGACTCAGCAAATATTTAAAACTAACATTAATTTTTCATATATTTTTGGTAAGAAAATAAAATTAAAAAAAATAGGAAAAAAAAAATAGACTCGTCATTAAAAAAATTGTATTTTAGACGGAAACATTGGAGACCAAATTTTGAGTTGATTGTCTATCAAATCTATTTTTATGCAACATAGGAAGCAAATCTCTTGACATTGTTGCCATGTCAACAATTATTGGTATGCAAACCATTTTTGCATTGGAGATGCTTTGAACTGAGTGTTGCACCCGGCCACTTAGATGGTGACACCTCAGCATATGTCAGCTTTTTTGTTTGGTTTTTATATTTTTTTCATCATTATTTTATTCCTTTCTCTTTCATCCCATCAAATTTATTATTATTATTTTAGCTAACACATGTCGAGGTGTCAACATCTGAGTGGCCGGGTGCAACACTCAGCTCATGCACGCGGTGCACTGAAGATTTTCTCATTTTAATGAACCCTAAACTCTGAAGACTTGTAGCTTTCACCCACAGACCACATGGATGCTTCTCGTATTAATATTGTTCTTGTGGGCTCCTTATTTGTTTGATTGTTTTCTTGTTCATGTGCTTGTTATGGGATTGGCTATTGTACACAGTTTATCAAAGTGAAAAAAAATGAAAGTTTCTTTTAATGGTAACATATCTCAGAAGAGAAACCAGAACCTAAAAGGCTCTTCTCCTTATGCAGCAAGCAAATTTGTCAATGGCTAGGCAGCCTAAACTCCACTTATTCTCCATTATTGTATTTGTGGTCAATTTCAACCACTCAGCTCTAATTTCTTCTTGTACTGACTTGGGTGATGCTCATTTTATTATCAATGATATTAGGGCCC
This sequence comes from Acer campestre, assembly GCA_954870605.1. Taxonomy (NCBI): domain Eukaryota; kingdom Viridiplantae; phylum Streptophyta; class Magnoliopsida; order Sapindales; family Sapindaceae; genus Acer; species Acer campestre. The sequence continues at coordinate 10,453,604 of OX940811.1, read as the reverse complement.
TCTTTAGGGATGTTGGTGTGTGTACTTGTCAGGCTATCCCACGCAGTGGCAATAGCTTGGCTCACAAGCTGGCTTCCTTGGCCTCATCCTCCTTTAAGGAGAACCGGTGGCTGGATATTAGCCCCTCTTGTATCCTCTCTTTCCTGTAAATGTTTATGTTGCTCTTCAAAAAAAAAAAAATATTGAAGCTTTTACCCCTCCGTTACTGTTTTCTTTTCCCCAAAACTCATCATCTTCTGCTTTGGATTTCAAAATTTATTTGGGTATGTGGTCCTTTTAACCAGTACAATAAGCAGTGAACATTGCACCACTATCCATTTTGTCAACATAATGGACCTTGTAACAAAGTTTTTTGGAGCAGGTATAGAAAGAAACGTTAATGCAATTATCAGTGGACCCTTTGATTTTTCATTTCAATTTCAATTCTCTAGCAATCAAACATTAGATGCCAGTGAGATACGTTGAATATTTCATTCTCTCAATTATTATAGATTTTATATATTAAGAATTTGTAACCACGAATCACGAATCTCGAATTTATAATGATGTTATGGTCCTTAGACCAAGCAGGTGGAAGTTGACTGTCATTTCATCAAGGAGAATCTCGACCGAAAAATCATACGGTTCCCATTTGTCCAATAAGAAGATCAGTTAGCAGATCGATGTGCTTACAAACGCCGTAATAGAAAGGGTATTTAACAACTCAGTTGACAAGTTGGATATAATTGACAACTATGCTCCAACTTGAGGGGAAGTGTTGACATGAACTGTTGTCCTATTATAATTTGTTTCTGATTATAATTGATTAGATGTAATTGATTGATTGTAATTGATTAGGAGTAATCATGGGTATTTAAAATCTTTCCATATTATTGTATCACTATAAAATATCTATTTTGGAGAAGAATAAAAATAACTCGGAATTTCGAAAAACCTTGTTGGATGAAATGAAGCACAAAATCCATTAAGCACCAACAATTGTAGAAAAGAAATTTAACTCTATTATAATTCTACTGCAACATAAGAAATGTAACTTGAAGCTAGAATAAAAGCTAAAGTAGGCATTGAAAGAGCTAAATTGATCTCAGCCTGTAAAATATGCAAAGGAAACATAGACAGAGATGCATCAATTCTTTCAAATTTTACTAAGATTTCATATAAACTGGAAAGCCTAATTAAACTAGAAATGTAATTAAAGTCTGTGACCGGACGGACCTCTGCCATGACTATGTCGACGTTCCATTCTCTGCATCAGCTTCACCAGACATTTCCTCCAACGATTTCCCCTTCGACTCAGGCACCAAAAATGTGAACATCATTCCTAAGAAGTTAACAACACCGAGAATTATAAGTACTTTTCGTACTCCAATGGCATCTTTTGCTGCCAAAAATCCGAATGCTCCCACCATAGCTCCAGCTTTCCCAGCTGCAGCCGATATACCATGACAAGTTGATCGAAGCCTAGCAGGGAAAATCTCTGCTGGGACAACAAATGTGGTTGCATTTGGACCAAAGTTAGAAAAGAAGAAAGTGAATGCGTACAATACAACGAACCCAATTCGATTGTCTGGTAGAGTCCAGTGGTGATAAGGAATGGCTAATGCAAACATGAACAGTGTCATGAAGAAGAACCCCATCAATTGAATAGCAAACCTTCCCATCTTATCAATCAATGCAACAGTGAACCAATAACCGGGAACAGTGCTGCAAAGAGCGATGAGAGTTTGTGCTCTAGCAATTCTATAAACCTCGTCCATGGCACTCATTGTTTGTGCTTTAGGTATCCAACCAATGGCACTGAAAATGTCCTTTTGGAATAGATTCTGACTGTAGAATGCAATGTCCAGCAAAAACCACGTGGAAGCGGTTCCAAGCAAGTGAAGTCCATGGCGATGAAGAAACTGCGAAGAGAACAAACCAAAATCATTCTTTTTATCTTGAGTAATCTGCACAACTTTTTGCTCTTCTGCTTCCAAATCAACTTGAAGAACTTTCGCCATATCAGACGCAGCCTGTTTTGCATTCTTGGCAACCAAGGCAGTGTAACGAGCAGTCTCGGGCATTTTCACACGCCAATAGTAAGTAATTGCAGCTGGAATGGCCCCAAACATCAAAATTATACGCCAAGCGTAATCAGCTTCAGGCACAGTTGATCGAATGGCATCCATCGCATAAGTTGGAGCAGGGTATGTGGCCTTAAAAATTGCAGAGACTATAATTGCAACCATTCCACCAGTCAAAATCCCAAAACCTTGCATTGCAAAAACAGCGGCAATAAAAGCACCACGAGTCTTCTTGTTGGCATACTCAGACATAATCGTAGCAGACAGTGGATAATCACCTCCAATGCCGAAGCCTAACCAGAAGCGAAAGAAGCAAAGTGTGGCCATAACAGCTTTAGGGTCTTTACCAAAGGAAAGACCAGAAGCAATTGAGCAAATGACCATGAGCATTAGAGTCATGCCATATACGCGTTTTCGACCCATTTTGTCACCCAACCAGCCAAAGAAAAGCTGGCCTGCAAGGGTACCACAGAATGCAACACCATTAACAGCTGCAGCTACATTTGTAGGGAGGGTGCCAGGAGTTTTTGAATTTTCCTCATGGTAGTATATGCGGCCGAGCAATTTCGTAACCAGGGATATGCAAAAGAGATCGTATGCATCTGTGAAAAATCCCATTCCAGCAATCACAATTGCTGTGAAATGGTACCATTGTGTCTTAGCAACATCAAGTGCATTGAGAACTTGCAACTGTTGTGCCATCGCTAAAGCTTTTGCACTGTAATTGATATTCCCTGAAAAAATTTAACACAGGACAGGTTAATTAATGTTTTATATAACCAACAACAAATCATCATAATTAAATGCTTAAGAGTTCAATTCCACACGACTCAGGGAGAGTTAATGCATTGACGCATTGACTCACCGGCTCACCCCATGTGAAGTTGAGATGGACCAACAAACCAATAAAAAAATCACAAATCATTTAAGACGATGACAAAAGAGAGGCAGATACCAGTTTTCTAGGAAACTAAAAGTATAGCAAGTCTTGGTCAATAAAGTGAAACAAAAATAATAATAATAATAATAATAATAATAATAATATATTATATTAATTCAGTTTTTTTGGGTGGGAGAGAACTCGATCCCATAACCTCGAAAACAATAATAATATTCACAATAACCATTTGAATTTAAACAATAAAAACTCCAACAGCAACTATTCTGTGATTATAGCAATAAACAAAACTCTTAATAGGAATATCAACAAAAACAATCACATCAGATGATTCAGATTCTTTTGCAATTCACATCAAGAGCTTTATTAACGGTTAACCATAACAACATCCAATCAATAGCTATTTTTGCACTTCTCATAACAAAAGGCTAAACAAAAAAAATATATATATGAATTTTCAGAATTTTTTTTTTTTTTAACAATATGGAAGAATTCTTTTGATCATGAACCTCCAAACAAACAGAGACAGACAGGAGTGGTGGTTTCTTCAAAAAAGTTCCCTCAAATTTGTACAAAGGAAAAAAAAAAAAAAAAAAAAAAAAAAAAAAAAAAAAAAAAAAACCTAGTCTAAAACTAGCTTAACCAGTTAATGTACACTAGTCTAAATATATAATTTTCTTTTCAATTAAATCCCCAAAACATGCAAAAACCTAGTTTAAAGAACAAGAAATAATGAGTAACAAATCTCAAAAAAAAACGACCCAGTTCTCCCAGTAACCAAAACTAACGAAAAAAATCACCATCTGCAGAGATCAGAACAAAAGAAAACAATCACACTACACACCCAAATCCAATATATTTTTTTTATCTCTTACACAAAAACAACATACATACATGTAACAAGAAAAACAGAGAAACTATAGTGTACCACTGTACCTTAGAGATGATGATGATGATAATCACAGTGAAAAACAGAGACCACCCAAGCGCATTAAACTAAAAACTTTATCGTGAAATATAAAGCAAAAACTCTTTTGAGTGTTGAAGAGAGAGAGAGAGAGAGAGAGTTGTGATAGGACTATAGCAGTCGGAGAGAGATGGAGGGAAAACAAAGGCAGGTTGGTTCCGTATTTAAGTGCAACAGACGCTCTCTTCTTTATTTCCTTTTATACCCTCCTAATTTTACAGGATCTGTTGTTTTAACAGCGAATATCCTCTCAGTTTTACATCTGTCATCGATTGACTATTTGACTACGCTGCCCTGTTTTCCTTTTTTAGCCTCGAATATATTCTGAGTTTTTTACATCCGTGATCGATTGACTATTTGACTACTGCTAGTCTGCTACTTCTCATTGTGGTACGTTAGAACACGTTTTTGCTAACTATAATTTGATTGATATTCCTTTTCCTTAACCAATTATGCCTTCAAAATCCCTGACTTATAGCCTAACCCTCACCAATTCTTTCCCGATTAGAAATTATTTATATTAATACAAGTTTGAATAGAAATATAATTATGTAAATTATTATAAAAGATAAAATTATTAATAAAAGAGATAAAAATTTAAGTTTGCGGTTTAACTTTATCGTTAATTGTTGATAAATAAAAAAATTTAAGAAATTTTTGTTTTTTTGTTTTTTTTAAAGTTTTGAATTGCACAGATCCATCCATTTATAAAAAATTAAAAAATTAAAAATGTTTTTTAAATTTAAATGGATCTCCATTGTCCATTTTATAATCAACATTGGAGATCCATTGAAAGAAAAATAAAAATAAAAAATACATGTGTGGCTCATAAATTTACTTCCATAATATCGGAGAGAAAACTTACCACCGGTAAAATGTGTGTTATGGGATTCAAACTCTCACCAGTCACCACCAATGTGAAAAGTGACATGCACGCACTACTACCTATGTTGAAAGTAAATAAATATAATTTGAAAATATTTTCTTATAGAGCTAAGCTTTAGTAATCTGAAATAACCTGTATAATTAACATGTTAATTACTTAACACCATTGAATTAGTACGTCATGTTGACACCGAAGTTTTCATATGTATGATGTATCACGTTGGGCCAACATTAGCCGAATAATTAATATAATTGTAGTAAAGCAAACAACTAAACATCTTATCTATTTGGTGTGCCAAACTTCTTGTTATACATGATATTTGATGTGCCAATTAGAACCTTCATCAAAATTCTAAATTTGATTTTCATGTCATGAGAAGTCAACATTTCAAATTTTGTTGCCAATAGGGGTGTAGCCCAACTGGTAAATGGATGAATTTGGGGTTTGGACAAATGACTCCCGGGTCAGTGTCTCAAATCTTACTAATGACGAAAACTTAAAAAAAAATATAGTCTCAAATTAATAGATATTGTCATTAAAACAAGAAAAAAAAAAAAAAAAATTCATTCTCCATATGGTTTAAGAGATGAAAAATTATATAGCACTTTTTGGAGACTGATTTGCGCAATTAACACCGCTTTAACAACTCTAGTTTAAATAGCACTAAAGATGGGATTGAGACAAAAATACACTCACTCTTCTAAAATTTTCTCTTACCAGTCCAATTTTCTTTTCTTTTTTTCTCAAAATCTCCATTAGATGGAGCTCGAGCTCCACCGCCGACATCATCATCAATGAGTTGATCGACAAAATCACCAGGAAAACGTCCGTCAGGTGCCACCCATTGTAACCGAAGTATCCGTTTTCAGTTTCGAGCTGTGTGGAGAGAGAAACGAAGCCAAACCTGAATCGTCACTGAAACTTCATCGACAAATTTGCGACGATTCGTCATGAATCTGACGAAACCGATGGTGCCATTGAACTCAGCATCGTCTGATCTTCTAGATCCGACTATTTTTAGAGTCAACCGGCACTGTCGTTGGATCGTCAATTTCACCATTGATGGAGGTTTGCTATATCGCGATGAAGAAGTAAGACAAAAATAAAAAATAAAAAATCTTATTTCTCCCCAGTAAGTCTTGAATTTACAAAACTACCTCATAAGTCTCGAATTGAATAAGTCTTGAATTTACAAAATAAGTCTCGAGTATTTCCAATAAGTCTCTAATTTGCCCCAATAAGTCTCGAATTTGAAAATTTATTTTTACTAAGTTATCTTTAGACATCGTTTGGTGAGAACGAATGAAATGAAAAAAAAAAAAAAAATCAGAGTGAGGTGAGTTTTTCAAAGATAGGTGAGTTCGTGTGAATTGTGAAGGAGAGGAAAAAAGAGAAAATTAAAAATAAAAGTGACAGAATGAGTGGGGGTATTTTGGTCTCATTACCTACTTTGGTGCTAATAAAACATGAGTTATTAAAACAATGATAGTTGCACAAGTAAAGGTTGAAAAATTGCTATGTAGACCTATTTCCTCTAGAGTTTAGTCCCAGCTGGGTCCAAATTTAATATAGGGGTAATTACCCTAGTGGTCATCAATTCTTGCCACTACCATCAAAATGACCACCAAATGGGGAATTGGTCTTAAACTGGCCATTTTTGACAAACATTGTTACATTAGTGGCCATTTCATCAATTTCCATCTATTTCCATCAAATTCCATCCAATAAGTGACATTTTTGTAAATATGAAGATGACATTAATTTATTTTATATATTTTTTGGAAATCAATTTTTTCTTTTGTTTTTTGAAACAAATAATTATATTTAGTGTATATATACATATAGCATATCTCAAACATATATATATATATATATATATTCAACTTATCTCAAATATGTTTTTTAGAATTTTTAGATTTTGTAGACTTAATCTTCTCAAAAAATAATATATATATCTATATATTTCTTTTCAACTTATCTAAAATATGTTTTTTAGAATTTTTAGATTTGGTAGCATTAATCTTCTCAAAAAAGAATATATATATATATATATACATATATATTTCTTTTCAACTTATCTCAAATATATTTTTTAGAATTTTTAGATTTTATAGCCTAAATCTTCTCAAAAAAGAAATAGATATATATATATGTTTGAGATATGCTATACGTATATACACACTAAATATAATTATTTGTTTCAAAAAACAAAAGAAAAAATTGATTTTCAAAAACCATTTAAACTAAATTAATGTTATCCCCTTATTTACCAAAATGCCACTTATTGGATGGAATTGAATGGAAATGGATGGAATGGCCACTAGTGTAACAATGTTTGTCAAAAATGGCCAATTTAAGACCAAATCCCCATTTGGTGGTCATTTTGATGGTAGTGGCAAGAATTGATGGCCACTAGGGTAATTACCCCTTTAATATAATGATGTCTTCTTTGGTTAGAATGGAAAAAAAATTGAAGAAAAAAAAAAATCTTTTTGTAATGTTACGGATGTTACAAAGTTAAACATGTTATAGTATTGCCACTCAACTAAAGTTTGTTACAATATTAAGTTAACTTTTAAATAACACTGTTTGTGAATGATGATGATATGTACGTATTTTTGTGTGAAAATTCTGTTGTGACCATTAGAACCTCATTATGTGCCACTATAAAACAGAAATCAAGAATAATTTTAAACACAAAAGTTTATGAATTGGATAATGACAACGGAATAGGTTTTAATAATATACATGAAATTCTATAGATGTACGGGATAAAAATTCTAAATTTGATTGTCATGTCATGAGAAGTCAACATTTCAGATTTCTAGACTCTCTCCATGGGGGGCAAAGACGTTCTTATTAAGGCTGTTATCCAGTCCCTTCCGTCTTATGCCATGGGGATTTTTAAACTTCCTAAAGGCCTGATCTTGGAAATTCAGAGGTTGTGTGCTCACTATTGGTGGGGGGACTCTGTTGACAAACGCAAGATTCACTGGTGCACCTGGAACAGACTCTGTCTTGATAAGGAGGAAAGGGGTCTCGGCTTTCGTAATCTGGAAATCTTCAATAGAGCTCTCCTTGCTAAGTAAGGTTGGAGGATAATTAAACAGCCTGGCTCTCTTGTAGCTAGAACTCTGAAAGGTTGTTATTTCCAGGATTCCACCTTCATGTCTGCTGCGTATAATGGTGCTAGCTCGTTCGTATGGCACAGTCTGTGTTGGGGCAGAAACATTCTCTCGGCTGGCTCTAGATGGCGCATAGGTAATGGTTCCTCCACCTCTATCTATAAGGATAACTGGATTCCTCGGCCCCCGATGTTTAGGGTCTGCTCGGTGCCTAGTCTGGATAGAGAAGCCATGGTGGACAGCCTCATCACTCCCACTGGAAGGTGGGATGCTTCTAGTATCAGGCTTCATTTCAATAAAGAAGATGCTGATGGTATTCTTAATATTCCGCTTGGTTCTAAAGACTGCAGAGATCGGTTAATTTGGCACTATGATGACTACGAAAATTATTCTGTTAGGAGTGGTTACAAGTTGGGGCAGAATTTGGTTAGGGAGCAGAGGGCTTCGAGTTCTAATACTGATGCCACGACCAGCTGGTGGAATAAGTTTTGGAAGCTGTCTCTTCCGTTAAAGATCAAACTCTTTGTCTGGAAAGCTTGGCACAATTGGATTCCTTCACGTGTTAACCTTGAGAAAAGAGGCATCAAGCTTGACAAGAGGTGCCCGCAGTGCAATCATGATGATGAGTCTTCTCTCCATGCCCTCTGGAGCTGCAGAAAGCTTCTCCCTGTCCGTAGGAGGTGGGAGGAACACCACCATGCTATCTCTGACACCTTCCCCACTTTCATGGATTTTATTTTTGCTCAATTTGGGAAGCTGTCCAAACCAGACTTTGAATTGCTTTGTGTTATTTGCTGGAGGACCTGGTATGTTCGAAATTCCTTGCTCTTTAACTCTAGAAGTCTTGATAACCTGTCCACTGTGGACCGGTGCATGGATTTTCTGAACAATTTTAACAGAGGAAATACTGAGATTCGGTCTCCTGCTTCCCCTTCTGCTGCGCTGGTGGTCCATGGGACTGCTCCTTCTATAGGTTTGTGCAATCTCAGCTGTAAGGCCTTCTCGGACTTACGCAATAGGAGGACTGGGACTGGGGTTGTTTTTAAAAACCATAGTGGGGCTCTGCTGCTGTCGTGCAGCTTGTTTTTGAAGATGGGGTTGGATCCCTTATCTGCCAATTCTTTGGCCTTGCTTAGGGGTTTATTGATTGGGAAGAGTTATGGTTTGCTCCCTTGCGGCATCGAGTCTGATATGGCCAGATTAGTCGTTATGATCAATAGCAGGAACCATTCGAATTTCAGTGGTGGCAATGTTGTCAGTGACATTATCAGTACTATGGATAATTTTGGTATTTCCTCGATCTCCCTGGGCAGGAAAGGTTCTAATTCGGAGGCCTCCATCCTTGCGAGGAAAGCTATTCTGCGGGGCTCTGATCTGGTCTGGAGGGAGGGGCAGCAGTGTCTTGTCCCCAGAGTTTCCCCTGTTGGATTTCCTTAATTTTCTTTCTTTGCTCTGTTGTTCTTGCTGCCTCTGTGTTTTGGCCTTTTCCAGTTTTTCTGGTTGTTTCTCTCTTTCTTCTGCTCTGGTGAGCCTTCAAAAAAAAAAAAAAAAAACATTTCAGATTTCTTTCTCCATAGCAGCTGTGTCAAAATTTAATATAATGATGTCTTCTCTGGACAACTTGAACAATACACGATAGATAATCCATATCAACCAGAAGACTGATTAATCATTTAATTGAACTTTCATCCATTAAATAATAAAAGGTAGTATTATCATGTGACTTTATTTTTATTTATTTATTTATTTTTTTTGAAAGGCACCTGAAAACCTAGAAAACCAGATCCAGGGCAATGTTACAACCATAACTGGGACTCCACAAATAAAACTAATAGAGCACAAGCCCAGAACAGAGTCCCACAACGGGAGAAAAACGCCCACAGAAGTGGGATAACTACAACAGAAAACTAAACTAAACAAACTAAACTAAACAAACTAGAACCACAAACAAACGAGCTGAAACCGAACCGGAGGAGAGACTATGCCGCTGGAGAAGACCCACCAGGACGCCGCCGACCAAGCAGAGACGTCGGAGATGCCCGATCGAAACCCCAAACCACCATACCATCAAACCACCACCCGTCGCCGCAAAGCATAAAAACTACTAAGCCAAACACCAATATCAGTGAAGGAGGACGCCGAAGTTACCGGTGGTGTCCCGACGGAGAGGACGGGGTCGGACGAGCATCAAGACCACCGATCGACTGCTCACGCCGAATCACACCAGATCTGGCCAGAACCAAGAGGAACGGCCGATCTAACAGCTGCCGTCCGGAGACGCAAGAGAGAAAAACCATCCGATGAACAGGGCCGTCATAGCAGCCACCGGAGCCCCCCTACTGACCGGGAAAGCCAACAAACTAAACCCTAACACACAAAAACAACCATAAAACTCAGCCACAGAACTCCTAAAACCCCAAACCAAAAATCCACTACTGCCACCAGCCAAAACCCAAAACAAAACACCACCCCCACCATCAAGATAATAAATATAGCGTGTATCTTTCTTTTTTATAGTGTTTTATTCTATACCCTTATTAACACGACACAATCATGTATGGGTAGTATTTTCAAGGGCAGATTTAGGGAGGGGAGTGGGTGGCAACAGGGGCATGGTCCCCCTAAAGAAATTTCAAGTTTTTGATTTTCCAGTTAAGAAAATAAGTACTAAATATAAAATAGGAAAGTTTATTACAGTTTTTGGAGGCCTAGCAAAAAGAAGAGATCTTGATGACTTGATCTCCTTGAGAGACAAAGAAGGAAATTGCAATTGAAAATGATGGTAATATCTGCAGAGGTAGAGACATTTACAGAGGTAGAGGCGTGAGGTTAGAGACGAAAGTAAAAGACATCTTAATTGATAGAGATGAGAGATAACTTTGGGCAGTGTGTTGCTGACATGTGTAGTGTTAACCGTAAATTCGCTCTGGATGAGGAATTTCAATTAACACCCTCAGATTGCTACCCGGTAGGCTACAGCGGGGTAGGTACCTCTAGGTACCATGGTTTGTACAAGTAAAAAAATTCTGGAGTGAGGTGCAGTAGGTAGGAGAAAAAATCATCCCGACTGTCGGGGCTTCAGGCACATGGAGAAGATGGCGCTTGGGGGTTCCCATGTCGGAGTAAGGGTTGTGATCCCTCTTTATGGACCCCGATACCCCGCGTTCGGTACTCGATACCCCGCATCCCGTATCCCGCATCCCATACTTTTTTCTAGATCTCCTTTGTGACTCCCCGACCCGGATAGCAAGCAAGCAAGCAAGATATGGGATAGGAATTCTTCAGTGATAAACTTACATACATGTGTAATAAAAATAGATACGAGGGAGAGAATGACAAGTCTTTTTGATAGAAGGTGGACTGGCCTAGGGGGAAAAAGCATCACGCATGATCATATGCTGAAAAACCCCTAGGTAGTATCCGGTGGAGAGAGATCATTTCTATATTTACCAATAAGGCGTGCTCCGGGGAGCTTACACAAGTAGGAGAATAATACAACATAAGTGCTCCAGAGAGCTTACAATAATATGTGGGCATCGGCCCTTTTCTCTAACCAGTAGAAAAGAAGAAGAAAAGAAGCCAAAAAGAAGATCAAAAGCAGGCAGAAGATCTCCCCCTCACTGTCGAAAATCATGTCATATATATAGGTTTTATTTCTTGTTGCTCACTCCCCTAAATTAAATCCAATAACCTAGCAATTTACGGGGCGTTCCACGTTGATAGGCGAGAAGATCGTGGGATTGATTCTCCGTAATCAAGTGATTTCTTTTTGAACTTAAGGAGTTGACTCCTCTTTAATATAGGACTCTTGAATGGCGGGAACAAGGCAATTTCCTTGTTTACATAAACTCTTGGTGTGGTCTAGCTCTTCCTTGGTATTTACGACCTCCTTTATCGATGTCTTGTATGCTAGGTGGTCGGGAGGAGTTTGGAGGACTAGTCACAGGGTACGGGGTACCACGGGGTCCAGCGGGGTCCGCGGGGTCAACCGGGGTCCGGCGGGGTCCGCGGGGTACTGCGGGATCTGCAGGGTCCAGCGGGATCAGCGGGGTCCGCGGGGTACTGCGGGATCTGTGGGGTCCAGCGGGGTCCCGCGTGGTCCTTCGGGTGCAGCATCCTTCTACTGGGCTATCTAGACCACGATAAATAGATATGTGTGTTGATCTTGGTTCCTTTCAGAGGTAGCTAGATGCTTCTCGCGGCATCCCTCTACTTGGTAAGGATGGGAAATTCTTCTTTGGTCCTCTGCCAGAAAAGGCGGTTAACAGAAGTCCCCCCTGACTTGAACACCGATACCTAGTAGGGGTTGGAGTCAGGATATGTAATACATGAAGAATTTTGCTCATCTTTCTTTGTTGGTAGCCATTACTTTAAACGAAAACCATTCTCTGCACACTTCGCTTTAGGCGAACCATGGTACTAGTCATTCCTGCAAAAATAGATGAGCTGTGGCGGATCACTGTAGGGAATATGGTGAATCTGGGTACCTGGCATTCCTGTTCTAGGAATCCTGGTACCTTGGCGAAAACGTCCTAATAGGCAGCTAAGACCACCTTTGCACCAGGTCTTCATATAGCGAATCTGTGGCACCAGGTGTCCCGTATAAGGTATCCTGATCCTTTTGATGATCTGTCCTGGTAGGCAGCTTATGCCACTTTAGCACCAGGCTTCTTGGAGGAAGGTGTTTCCCGACCAAGGCAGCAAGAGCGCCGTAAGGCTATTTCTTGGTCTCAAGGCGATTCAGTAATGGAGATCCTCCTGGAGGGGTTGGCCCGGTCCAGGGCATCAGGAGTGCTGTAAGGCTATTTCCTGGTCTCGAAATGGCGAAAGTCTGTCCTGGTAGGCAACTAAGGCCACTTTAGCACCAGGCTTCTCGGAGGAGGGTATTCCCCGACCAAGGCAGCAGGAGCGCCCTTAGGCTATTTCCTGGTCTTGAGGCGCTTTAACAATGGAGATCCTCTTGGCGGGGTTGGCCCCGTCCAAGGCATCAGGAGCGCCCTGAGGCTATCCCCTGGTCTCGAGGCGAAGTAAGGAACCAAGTACCCTGAGGCATCCCGACTCTTACTGTAATCTGTCCTGGTAGGCAACTAAGGCCACTTTAGCACCAGGCTTCTCGGAGGAGGGTATTCCCCGACCAAGGCTGTCCTGGTAGGCAACTAAGGCCACTTTAGCACCAGGCTTCTCGGAGGAGGGTATTCCCCGACCGAGGCAGCAGGAGCGCCCTTAGGCTATTTCCTGGTCTTGAGGCGCTTCAGTAATGGAGATCCTCCTGGAGGGGTTGGCCCGGTCCAGGGCATCAGGAGTGCTGTAAGGCTATTTCCTGGTCTCGAAATGGCGAAAGTCTGTCCTGGTAGGCAACTAAGGCCACTTTAGCACCAGGCTTCTCGGAGGAGGGTATTCCCCGACCAAGGCAGCAGGAGCGCCCTTAGGCTATTTCCTGGTCTTGAGGCGCTTTAACAATGGAGGTCCTCTTGGCGGGGTTGGCCCCGTCCAAGGCATCAGGAGCACCCTGAGGCTATCCCCTGGTCTCGAGGCGAAGTAAGGAACCAGGTACCCTGAGGCATCCCGACTCTTACTGTAATCTGTCCTGGTAGGCAACTAAGGCCACTTTAGCACCAGGCTTCTCGGAGGAGGGTATTCCCCGACCAAGGCTGTCCTGGTAGGCAACTAAGGCCACTTTAGCACCAGGCTTCTCGGAGGAGGGTATTCCCCGACCGAGGCAGCATGAGCGCCCTTAGGCTATTTCCTGGTCTTGAGGCGCTTTAACAATGGAGATCCTCTTTGCGGGGTTGGCCCCGTCCAAGGCATCAGGAGTACTATGTAGTTCTCCTGGTCTTGACTCGGTAATGGAGATCCTCCTAGAGGGGTTTACCCAGTCTAGGGCATCAGGAGTGCTATAAAACCCTCCTGGTCTGTTATGGCGATCCTCCTGGAGGGGTTGACCCGGTCCAGGGCATCAAGAGCGCTATGTAGCTCTCTCGGTACTTAGGAAATTCGGTAATGGAGATCCTCCTGGAGGGTTTAACCTGGTCCAGGGCATGTCTTGGATCCTAGAAGTCCCCAGCAACTGAAATGAGGCTATAGATTCCACTCGGACAGACTGGAACCTAGGAGGCTCACTTGGACGTTGAGGGGCCCGGTACAAAAGTGAGGAGCCTCCTGCATGATACTAGTCCAGAGGCTTGCTAGGACATCAAGAAGTACCCAGCGGCTGAAATGAGACTCTGGACTCCACTCGGACGAATCGGAACCCAAGAGGCTCACTTGGGCGTTGAAGGGCCCGGTACAAAAGTGAGGAGCCTCCTACATGATGCTAGCCCAGAGGCTTGCTAGGACATCAAGAAGTACCCAGCGGCTGAAATGAGACTCTGGACTCCACTCGGACGAACTGGAACCTAGGAGGCTCACTTGGGCGTTGAGGGGCCCGGTACAAAAGTGAGGAGCCTCCTACATGATGCTGGTCCAGAGGCTTGCTAGGGCATCAAGAAGTACCCAACGGCTGAAATGAGGCTCTGGACTCCACTCGGACGTACTGGAACCTAGGAGGCTCACTTGGGCGTTGAGGGGCCCGGTACAAAAGTGAGGAGCCTCCTACATGATGCTAGTCCAGAGGCTTGCTAGGGCATCAAGAAGTACCCAACGGCTGAAATGAGGCTCTGGACTCCACTCGGATGAACTGGAACTTAGGAGGCTCACTTGGGCGTTGAGGGGCCCGGTACAAAAAGGAGGAGCCTCCTGCATGATGCTGGTCCAGAGGCTTGCTAGGGCATCAAGAAGTACCCAGCGGCTGAAATGAGACTCTGGACTCCACTCGGACGAATCGGAACCCAGGAGGCTCACTTGGGCGTTGAAGGGCCCGGTACAAAAGTGAGGAGCCTCCTACATGATGCTAGTCCAGAGGCTTGCTAGGACATCAAGAAGTACCCAGCGGCTGAAATGAGACTCTGGACTCCACTCGGACGTATTGGAACCTAGGAGGCTCACTTGGGCATTGAGGGGCCCGGTACAAAAGTGAGGAGCCTCCTACATGATGCTGGTCCAGAGGCTTGCTAGGGCATCAAGAAGTACCCAACGGCTGAAATGAGGCTCTGGACTCCACTCGGACGTACTGGAACCTAGGAGGCTCACTTGGGCGTTGAGGGGCCCGGTACAAAAGTGAGAAGCCTCCTACATGATGCTGGTCCAGAGGCTTGCTAGGGCATCAAGAAGTACCCAACGGCTGAAATGAGGCTCTGGACTCCACTCGGATGAACTGGAACCTAGGAGGCTCACTTGGGCGTTGAGGGGCCCGGTACAAAAGTGAGGAGCCTCCTGCATGAGGCTGGTCTAGAGGCTTGCTAGGGCTTCAAGAAGTACCCAGCGGCTGAAAAGAGGCTCTGGACTCCATTCGGACGAAACTGGAACCTAGGAGGCTCACTTGGGCGTTGAGGGGCCCGGTACAAAAGTGAGGAGCCTCCTACATGATGCTGG
This sequence comes from Acer campestre, assembly GCA_954870605.1. NCBI lineage: Eukaryota > Viridiplantae > Streptophyta > Magnoliopsida > Sapindales > Sapindaceae > Acer > Acer campestre. The sequence goes on along the minus strand of OX940811.1, from coordinate 10,438,195 downwards.
TCCAGAGGCTTGCTAGGGCATCAAGAAGTACCCAACGGCTGAAATGAGGCTCTGGACTCCACTCGGATGAACTGGAACCTAGGAGGCTCACTTGGGCGTTGAGGGGCCCGGTACAAAAGTGATGAGCCTCCTACATGATGCTGGTCTTCTACCGGTCGTGCTACTCCTTCATTCCCAAATAGGTAGCCCGCCATGCTTTGTTTCCCAAATACCGCGTAGAAATTCTGGGCTGACCTTTGGGCAATAAAATGGTCATAACTCCTTCAAGAAAACTCGAAATCACAAACCGTAAAATTCTGTGGAAAGCTAACTTCCGTATCTTTCCAACCATATAGGGCGCGAAAGCCTGTTCCTTTGGAGATGATACAGTTTAATTTTTGAAGTTGACCCATCAGCAGATGCTGCCCGCATAGAAATTCCTGCTGACCTTTGAGTAGTAAAATGGTCATAACTCCTTCAAGAAAACTCGAAATCACAAACCGTAAAATTCTATGGAAAGCTAACTTCCGTATCTTTCCAACCATATAGGGCGCAAAAGCCCGTTCCTTCGGAGATGATACAGTTTAATTTTTGAAGTTGACCCATCAGCAGATGCTGTTTTCTCAGGCTTGATCGAAAATCTTCCAAATTGCTCTACTGCATAGGAGCTCTAGATGTACCGGAGCAGGTCTGTTTCAGAAGGGCAGCATAGTAGGCCGGCTCCACTAGGAGTCCCACACGTTATATTCGCTCCACATCAAACAAAAGTTGTCAGATGACAAAGTGAGCACCACTCGTGGTGCACATGCAGTACATACAAATATGGAGAAAGGGTAAACCGCATGAATAATATGCCACGAATAACTAAGCTTGCTCGGCAATAGATTAATTAGATCTCATAGAGCTACATCGAGATGCACTCCGCATGTTCAACGTATTCAAGTAGCAACATATATAAGGCGAAATATCAACCGATTATAATAGGCGATGATTTAGTTCACATGATTCATGCAAATTTTTATAAAATCATATTGGTAATAAAGGAACTAGCAGGGTGAAACAAGGTATCATGGCATCATGGTATAAACATGTAGTGAATATAGCAGCGGAATGCACTAAATCACATGTAAAGTGATAATATGTAAGAGATAGAGAAACATACGCTCATGTAGAGACAAGGAAGCCACATTGGTCTAGTGAACTTCCCACAGACGGCGCCAAAATGTTAACCGTAAATTCGCTCTGGATGAGGAATTTCAATTAACACCCTCAGACTGCTACCCGGTAGGCTACAGCGGGGTAGGTACCTCTAGGTACCATGGTTTGTACAAGTAAAAAATTCTAGAGTGAGGTGCAGTAGGTAGGAGAAAAAATCATCCCGACTGTCGGGGCTTCAGGCACATGGAGAAGATGGCGCTTGGGGGTTCCCATGTCGGAGTAAGGGTTGTGATCCCTCTTTATGGACCCCGATACCCCGCGTTCGGTACTCGATACCCCGCATCCCGTATCCCGCATCCCATACTTTTTTCTAGATCTCCTTTGTGACTCCCCGACCCGGATAGCAAGCAAGCAAGCAAGATATGGGATAGGAATTCTTCAGTGATAAACTTACATACATGTGTAATAAAAATAGATACGAGGGAGAGAATGACAAGTCTTTTTGATAGAAGGTGGACTGGCCTAGGGGGAAAAAGCATCACGCATGATCATATGCTGAAAAACCCCTAGGTAGTATCCGGTGGAGAGAGATCATTTCTATATTTACCAATAAGGCGTGCTCCGGGGAGCTTACACAAGTAGGAGAATAATACAACATAAGTGCTCCAGAGAGCTTACAATAATATGTGGGCATCAGCCCTTTTCTCTAACCAGTAGAAAAGAAGAAGAAAAGAAGCCAAAAAGAAGATCAAAAGCAGGCAGAAGATCTCCCCCTCACTGTCGAAAATCATGTCATATATATAGGTTTTATTTCTTGTTGCTCACTCCCCTAAATTAAATCCAATAACCTAGCAATTTACGGGGCGTTCCACGTTGATAGGCGAGAAGATCGTGGGATTAATTCTCCGTAATCAAGTGATTTCTTTTTGAACTTAAGGAGTTGACTCCTCTTTAATATAGGACTCTTGAATGGCGGGAACAAGGCAATTTCCTTGTTTACATAAACTCTTGGTGTGGTCTAGCTCTTCCTTGGTATTTACGACCTCCTTTATCGATGTCTTGTATGCTAGGTGGTCGGGAGGAGTTTGGAGGACTAGTCACAGGGTACGGGGTACCACGGGTCCAGCGGGGTCCAGCGGGGTCCGCGGGGTCCGCGGGGTACTGCGGGATCTGCGGGGTCCAGCGGGATCAGCGGGGTCCGCGGGGTACTGCGGGGTCCAGCGGGGTCCCGCGTGGTCCTTCGGGTGCAGCATCCTTCTACTGAGCTATCTAGACCACGATAAATAGATATGTGTGTTGATCTTGGTTCCTTTCAGAGGTAGCTAGATGCTTCTCGCGGCATCCCTCTACTTGGTAAGGATGGGAAATTCTTCTTTGGTCCTCTGCCAGAAAAGGCGGTTAACATGTAGTAATTTTTATTTTTTAAAATTTAACTAAAACTTGATTGGCTTGGTTATTTATTTATTTTATTGGAGCATCTTCATTCTTCCATTCCCTGAAATACCCTCAAATTTTAGTATATACCTTATCAAAAAAAGCTTAGATTTACATGGATATGTATAATAATAATAAATTAGACATCGGTTTTGCAAAAGGTAAAAAAAAAAACGATTTTTTTACGGACTCTGAGATTATGTAATTGAAATGGAAATGGAAGTAAAAATTAGATAAATTTAATTATAAATGATTTTTGATATATAAAAGAAGGCGTTACATTTGTCTTGCATAACCGACTTAAATATTAATTTTATATTGGCCCCCCAAAACAAAAATTCTGGCTTCACCCCTGAGCCATAAGAGTAGGGATGGGAATGAGGGCCCAATGGGGCGGGGGAGGGTCCCCCCACCCCCACCCCCACCCCCACCCCCACCCCCATTCCTAAAACCTACCCCCACCCCTGCCCCTAAACCCTATTTGGGGGAGCTGGGGATGGGGGTGTTTGGGGGGAGGTTCCCCTGCCCCCACCCCGGTTCCCCATTTTCCCCATTTCTCCCATTTCTAATCATAAATTTTTTTAATTTGAAATACGGAATTTAGAATTTAGAATTTAGAATTTGAAATTCGATCGGGCTAAACTTTTATTTTACCCAGTTTCAATATTCAATCCAATAATTAACAAAATATACAATCTCAAATATATAATTGATTTAATTTAATCAAAAATTAATACAAATAACTATAATAATATAGTGTTAATGGATTACGCACAAAAGTCTAAACAAATTTAAAATTTTTAATCAATCCAAAATATGAATAATATACTAATAGAGTTAAAGGTTTTTTTTTTTTTTTTTTTTCTAAGAAAATAAAATAATATATATGGGGGGAAATGGGGGATTTGGGGCCCCACCCCTACTACCATTTAGAAAATAAGGGAATGGGGAAATGGGAGTGGGGGGAGGTTCCCCCACCCCCACCCCCATTTAGTTTATGGGGGAAAATTTTGCCCCCACCCCCACCCCAAAACCCCATCTGTGGGCAAATTTTGCCCCCAAATGGGGGCGGGGCCCCGTGGGGGAAATTCCCATCCCTACATAAAAACATCTCCAATGTCCAGCACTAAAATCTACTCCAATTTAAAGTTAAAAGAGAATCTTTTTGAAATATGTTAACACCAATTTTTTTTTTCTACTCCAATGTTCCATACTAAACTTTACACTAAAAAAGCATCTTCCCAATAAATATCCTAATAAATAAAAGAATAATATCTCAATAAATATTTATACAGTACCAATTAATTTCTATTAGTTAACTTATACAATATTCAATAATTTTATTGACATAGATTATTATTCTTCACTAATGACTCGAATGACATCAAAAAAAATAAAATAAAAAATTAATCACATAATTTTTTCCCCTAATATTATTCAATTTATTTCTCCCACTAATTTTCACTTAATTATTTCAACTAATTTTTTTTCACATTAATTTATGTCATGTATTTAATTGCACTAAATTAAGTTTTATTTTTAAATATTTCAATAATTCGGGGTTTGGGGACGGGAAGAGACTAGAATGTACAACCTCATAGTATAAATCGGTACAATTTTTGTTGTTACTTTCTATATATAATTTTTTTTAACACAATCAGAACCTACAAAACTGGAAAAATGGCTGTGTTTAGTGGGTTTTGATTGTGTTTAGTGAGTTTTGTGGGTTTTGATTCTGTTGATTAAATGTAATTGTTGGTGGGTTTTGATTGTGTTGATGAAATGAAATTATTTGTGGGTTGGTGAGTATGAAATTGAATGTTTTGGTGATAAAGTTGGTTTTTAAAATCTACAAATTTGGTGTTTGGGGACATGGAAAATGTTAAAAAAAAAAAAATGATAGAAAGAAAAAGAAAATAAAAGCAACAAAAAAAAAAATTGTACTGATTTTTTCAATTTTTTAAGTAAATATTTTTAAATATTTTTAAATAATAAAAGAAAAGATAAATAATTTTTAAAGGGTAGTTTAGTCATTTCAGGATACAAATGTGGTTAAAAGGTTAAACTTAACAAAGTCAAATGACGGTAGGGTATATTTATGTAATTATTTTTAAAAAATGAATAATTATACAATTACACCTAAATTTAGGGTTGTTTGTGAAATTTACCCACAAAAATAATTTCTCTCTTTTACCCAATGACACTATTGACTTTTCATACCCCAAGCACATTCCAATTGGGATGTTTGTATTTGAATAGAGCATTTGTTTAAAAATTTACTTTATTAGATAAATAGAGGGTATATTTGTGCAATTAACCCCCCTAATAAACGGGAGACATGTTTGACCATGAAACAAGAATGGGGGCCATGGGGCTCACATCAATTAATTTTAAGGGAAAATTGCACAAACTTACCCTAACGTTTCCCATAATGCCATAATATCCAACTAATGCATTTAATTGCACAAACAACCCCTCATGTTAGTCAAATGTGGTTAAAAATAACCATTGACCATTATTTATTTTTTAAAGCCCTAAATTGCCCCCGCACTTTATTACAAAAAAAATCTTAATTGCCCTTTATTTAAAACATTATCTACTTTAAATTATTAGAATTTATAAAATAAATACTAAACATAATCCTTTTTAAATCAAAAAAATTCAAAAATAATATATTAAAAACAAAACAATTTAGAAAAACTTTATTTTGAGAAAATAAAATTTAATAATATTTTAAAAACAAAACAAAAAAAAAATGTTATTTTGAGAAAATATAATTTAAAATTATGAAATCCCAATATGAATAGTGGTAATGTGCTATATATTTTTGAAATTTAAAACATATATTTTTTTTTATTTAAAAAGGATTATATTTAGTATTTATTTATTTTATTTTTGAATCAAAATATAATGCGTAATTTATATTGAGTCAAATTATTTTGTCTTATAGAAATGAACATTGAACAAATTTTCGGTGCTACTGTATTTTATTATGACAAATGATTATATTTTTATTTCAAAATTTTGATGATTTTATTTATATTTGTGTTTAGAATACTAAACATAATTCTTTTTAAATAAAAAAAATTTAAAAAAAAAAAATGTCTTAAATTTCAAAAATATATAGCACATTACCACTATTCATATTGGACTTGCATAATTTTAAATTATATTTTCTCAAAATAACAATTTTTTTTTGTTTTTTTTTTAAATATTATTAAATTATATTTTCTCAAAATAAAGTTTTCCTAAATTGTTTTGTTTTTAATATATTATTTTTTAATTTTTTTTTGATTTAAAAATGATTATGTTTAGCATTTATTTTTAATATTCTAATAATTTAAAGTAGATAATGTTTTAAATAAAGGGCAATTAAGATTTTTTTTTGTAATAAAGTGCAAGGGCAATTTGGGGCTTTTAAAAAAAAATAATGGTCAATGGTTATTTTTAACCATATTTGACTAACAGGAGGGTTTGTTTGTGTAATTAAATGCGTTAGTTGAATATTATGGCATAATGGGAAACGTTAGAGTAAGTTTGTACAATTTTCCCAAATTTTAACTGGGTTCGGAAAAGTCAATGCCTTGACTAGTCAACTAATCTTCCCTCTTTGTTTAACTCTATTTTTTTTTTAATAATTTTTTTTTGAAAGGCGAGCAATATTGTTCGACTCTATTTATCCTTACCCTTCTGTTTTATTTTTAGTTTTTTGAATTATCATTACCTATCATTACCTATCATTACCTCATGGGAAAATTGCACAAACTTACTCTAACGTTTCTCATTATGGCATAATATTCAACTAATGCATTTAATTGCATAAACAACCTCTCCTGTTAGTCAAATATGGTTAAAAATAACCATTGACCATTATTTTTTTTGAAAGCCCCAAATTGCCCCTGCACTTTATTACAAAAAAAATCTTAATTGTCCTTTATTTAAAACATTATCTACTTTAAATTATCAGAATATAAAAAATAAATACTAAACATAATCATTTTTAAATCAAAAAAATTCAAAAATAATATATTAAAAACAAAACAATTTAGAAAATCTTTATTTTGAGAAAATACAATTTAATAATATTTTAAAAACTAAACAAAAAAAATGTTATTTTGAGAAAATATAATTTAAAATTATGCAAATCCAATATGAATAGTGGTAATGTGCTATATATTTTTGAATTTTTTTTTTGGTTTTTATTATATTATTTTTGAATTTTTATTTTATTTAAAAAGGATTATGTTTAGTATTCTAAACACAAATATAAATAAAATCATCAAAATTTTGAAATAAAAATATAATCATTTGTCATAATAAAATACAGTAGAACCGAAAATTTGTTCAATGTTCATCTCTATAAGACAAAATAATTTGACTCAATATAAATTACGCATTATATTTTGATTCAAAAAAAAAAAAAAAATTAAATATAATCCTTTTTAAATAAAAAAATATGTTTTAAATTTCAAATGTGGAATTCTACTTGTGGAATTCTAATGTGGAATTCTACTTGTTTGTTTTGACTTTTAAGGTTAGGCCAATATCCACTTAAGTTACCAAAGTCTTACACAAATCTTCAAAAGTACAGATTCACTCATATATTAGTACTTTTGGCTTTTGTAGTTCCAAAATAAATGGAGAAATCTTCTACCATTTTACATAAAACAGATGCTTTTTTTCATTTGAATTGATTCCAACTTATTGTTTTGCGTGGTTAACAACTTAACATGCAAAGTTCAAATTCCAAATGAAGATAGTTAATTTAAGAATTTGAGTTAAAAGTTTTTCATTTTTTTTGAATATACAACAACTGCTGGGACTTGACGAGATAGGACTCTACTAGCGCGGCCCGGATTACAGCTCCCACGAGCGGGGAGAGAGACCCACAATTGGTGGGACACCAAACCACCCTTGGGATTAATGGCCAAGGGGAACACATAAATCAAATATATACACGCACACAATGGACGTTGAACCGTGGTGGTGGAGGCTCCCAGGGGAGAGTCCGACCACATTGGCAAGAGGCCCATGTGTTAAAAGTTTTATTGGTAGAAATTCTGTTCAAACAATAGCAGTCACATCATTTGTGTTTCAGTTGTCCATCATTTGTGCTCTTGCTATAGCATATGCATAAATTCAAATAATTCACTCATTGCTCAATGTGGGAATTCACCTAAATCCAATTTGTGAGGCCACAATTCAGTTCAAAGTAGCTCATGATTTGAACAATCTAATCGTACTATTCTTAAACACTTACTATTTTGTACCACCATATTAACCTAACACTTGTAAATCCAATATCTTTTACATTTGATGACATTAATTTTATAAGTTCGCTAGAAATCAAATTATTTTTTTCCGTATCTTTTCGTATGCAGTATACGTGTACTACGTAACCAATTTACAGTCTTGGCTACATTCTTGATAACAATATGGATTCAAGAACACGCATTCGATAACAATTGAAGCTGGCATGGTGACAGCAACGAATTGAATATATTTCTGCTAATAACAACTGTAGGGTTACTATAAGATAAGACTAGTGAAAAATGTGTGGATTCTGCTTAGAAATAGTCAAAAAGGTTAAAGATGTTAAATTTTTATAAGCTACTCTTGCTTAATAGAAAAGGTAGACCCGATATCAACATCTACGTAAACGTGATGTGGAGCTCAGTGGTCCAGAGACGATGAAGAAAATGAAGAGAAGATTCGTCACAGTTAGCCTATATTGGTTTCGTTTCAATCTAGTGCACTTACGTAAACCACGAGATTTAAGTACCTGTCCTTAGAAGTTAGAAAATTGTAACTTGTAAGACTTGAAGTGGAATCCAAATCAAATGAAGCGCTTGTGTAGAAAGCAACTTTTTTGTATACGTAGATTTGGAAAGTTTTAAATTATTAGTAGACTACAAATCCAATGTTGCGCTTGTGGGGAAAAAGCAACTTCTTGTTATATGACATTACAACAATATCAAGAGACTTACTCCCTATGTGGCATTAATATAGACTTTATAGACAATCAACTCAAAATTTGGTCTATTTATCCTATGTGCACTTTTTTTTTTTTTCATAAATCACTCTTACATTGGAGATATTCTTACATAACATTGTTAAGAAAAAGCAGAAAACATATATTTTTGCTCTAAATTTTAAACTGCCAAAATGTGTAATACCTTAGTACATGCTTGGGAGGTTCTTATTATTTATTTATTTTTATTTAGAAACATTTTAAAATTAATACGTCATATATATATATATAGAGTATTAAAAAAAATACTTTAGTTATTTCAGAAAAAAAAAAAAAAAAACTTTGGTTGGTTTCATCTTTTATTATGCAAAAAAAAAAAAAAAAAAAAAAAAAAAAAAAAAAAAAAAAAAAAAAGAATAAAAAAAAAGGGTGTAAATATCAATCCTCTAGCACCAATGTTGAAAAAAAAAATCTGATTTGATTTATGTATGTGTAAGAGGTAAGAGGGATGGTGTGTGATGATATAAAGATGCTCTACGATATTGAGTATTTTAAACTTTTAATTAACATTGCAAAAACAAAAACTTTAATAACCATATCTGTAATAAAAATCTCCTCTTAGTTGAAGAGTTGTATATCTCCCCTTCTACCTGTGTGGTAGAGGTTCAATTGTCCCTATGCATAATTATCGGTGTATATGCTATGGGTCTTCTCTCAGGTATTTGTTTAGGTAGATAATCGGACCATTCATGCCTCATATATTATTTGTTTGATCTTGATATGTTCCGATAAACCCACTAACATGTTTGATGTATTTTTTTTTAAGATAATAATAATAAAGTTTTGACCATCTCCTACGGGCAATACAACTTTCCCTTTATCTTACACGGTGTTTGAGAAATCGGTCACCTAGGTCAATTAATCAACTCAATATGGTTAGTTGGCAACAAACTTAGGCGTAATGGCCAAGATTGGCCTTATTAGTTGGTGACCGATTAATCGGCCAACTCGTTGATTTGTCGGCGATTAATTGGTCAAATCACCAATTAATTAGCTAAAATTGAAATAAAAATAAAAATAAAAATATAAAAATTGGTGATTGGATTTTTATGCAAGAAAATAATAATAAAAAAGGTCTAAATTCATCGATCGATTAATTACCGATTAATCATTGACTAATCGATCTAGACGCTAGGCGCTGGGTCTCCGCACCTAACGTTTACTAGAACACAGATCTTACATTACATTTCATTAATAAATAAGGCATTAATTTTCTTGGTGAGAGAATATCTTCAACTCTAAAGTCAATCAACTTGTAGCCAGGGTACCATATATGAATGGACTATCTTTCAAGTGGCTCTCATGAGTCTATTACATTTTACCAGCCATTCACATACTCTCTCAATCAACTTGTAGCCTGGGGTACCATATATGCATGGACCATCTTTCAAGTGGCTCTCTCATGAGCCTAGGACATTTTACCAGACATTCACATACTCTTTCTTATCTTTACTTTGTATGACCTGATGAGAAAGCAATTAAAGCCCACCTAATTAATATTCTGAATTGGACTTTGCAATCTTGTATTCTTGTGTTCATTCCACACACCTTTTACTGAAAAGATATAGTGAGATTACGGCCGTTTTGTCTTCCATAATTTTTCCATTTTTTTTAGGCCGTGTTTTCGGATCCTAATATCTTTTAGTAGGAATTTTTGTTTTCACAAAGTTTGTTTTGAATAACCTATTGCTTTCAATTCACTTCATCAATCTAGCTAGTTCAAGAATCAAATTTTAGATTCAATAAGGATTGGAAAAAATAAATAAATTCGTGCATGTTTCCATTAGACCATGTTTGATATATGAGATGGGATGAGATACAACTAAAAATAGTCATATTCCCATGTTTGTTGCTTGCATGAGATGAGATTAAAATAATCTCATACAAGCAACTATCCCACATTGACATTGGTGGGACTAATTAGGTTAGTCCCACAGCTTTATACTTTTTTTTTTTTTTTTTTTTTTTTCAATTTATTTTATTTTTTATATGATTAAAATATGATTATCTTTTAAATATCAATAAAATATTTTATTTTTAAAATAATAATTTTCAATATTAACAAATAAAAAAATATATGTTTAAAATTGGTTTTAAATATTTAAATTATTTTTAAATAAACATTTTAAACATTTTAATTTCAAAATTTAATTTAAATAATTATTTTAACCAGTCCAATTCTATACAACTATTTTATCCAGGTGAGGTGGGGCTATTTAGTCCCATATTTAAAAAAAAAAATCTTCTTCTTTTATTTATTATTTAATTATAAAATCATATATATATATATATATTTTTAATATAGCTTATTATAATATTTTAAATATTATCAAAAAAATGTTATTTACTTTAATATTAATTTTTAATATTTTTATTTATGTTTAAAAAAAGTTAAAAATTAATTAATTTAAAAATAATTTAATTTAATTTTATATTAATCAATTTCACATTGTATTAAATATGAGCTTTGCTACGAACCACTAGGGTTGTAGCACCGCCGCGGTCCAATAGTGAAAAAAAATGAAAAAAAAACATGTGGGACTTGTGTAATAAATACATGAGGCCCAAGTTTTTTTTTTTTTTTTTTTCTCTTTTCCACTACGAGGCCGCGGCGGTACCGCGACCCCAGTTGTATATATTCTTTCTCATTAAATATATGATAAAATTATTTTTTTAATACCACGTTAAACAAGAGACATGACTATTTTAATCCAATCTCATACAACACTAAACACATCAAATACTAATTTAGTCTAATTAAATCCAATCAAATCAAATTCAATACAATCTCATAAAAATAATCATATTCTATCCCGTACACCGAATGAGCCCTTAAAAGTAATGTATTCTATCAAGTTGCTTCAAGATCATGTAATGAAAAACAGAAAGGGAAGGGAGATGCTAAAGACTGGCGGGAAAGAATTGACTATTAGTCAAAAGTGGAATTGAACTAATAGATAGAAAGATCCTCATCTCCGCTAGAAATACCATAAATGCCCGTCTTTTTCTTCTGGTACAGGAGAAGGCATCGACCCTTCTGGAGAATCCCTCGGAACACCATCAGAGCAAAGCTCCAGTGTTCAGTTGATCAAGGGATGTTCAGCCTGTAGTATCAGTTGTGATCAAGTAAGCCTTAGATTTTAAGTCATAATAGGGAGAACAAGTAATAAGTCCACTTCAAAAAGTCAAAAAGTCATAATAGAGAGAACAAGTATCTCCACTTCAAGTGGCCCACATCTTATCTTATTCCACACCGTGTTATTTATGTCCACATTTTCTTTGAAACATTTTTTTGGTGTTATTTCCAAGATCTACATGACTTGCCACTGCCGATATGCAATTTCAAACAAAATTGGTGGTCCTGTATGGACACAGCTCACAATCACCTCATTTTTTTTTCGTTTGCTTTTCTAAGAATAAATTTGAGATTTGAGAAAATGGGATACAATTTGAACCAGTTGTTTCTTCCTGTATGATATGTGAAAAGCTTATCACCTACCGACGTCAATATTTATCTTAATGTGGGTTTGGGAAATTAAATGTGTAAGATAAGAAATAGAATTACCTAGACAATTCATTTGTGCAATTTTAGCTTATTTAAATTTTCTGTAGGAAATATTATTCTTAACTTGTAGTTTTAAGTTTTACACAGTAGTTAATTTAGATAAGTTTTGCTATTAATTTTGGGGAAATTGCACCCACACCATACGATTAGATGGAAACGTTTGCATATTCTACATGAACCCTCTGTATTTAATTATCATGTTAAAGTTGACTAGTTTGACTTATAAAATGTCTAGAATACCCTTATTTTATATAATCATATAAACAGTATCAGGGCGAAGGTCACCACTCTGGTTAGAAAAATCAATGTTAATTCGATCTCTCCCCATCATGTTGAAGTTGACTAGTTTGACTTATAAAATGTCCATAATACCCTTATTTTATATAATCATATAAACAGTATCAGGGCGAAGGTCACCACTCCAGTTAGAAAAATCAATGTTAATTCGATCAATGTTAATTCGATCTCTCCCCATCATGTTGAAGTTGACTAGTTTGACTTATAAAATGTCCATAATACCCTTATTTTATATAATCATATAAACAGTATCAGGGCGAAGGTCACCACTCCAGTTAGAAAAATCAATGTTAATTCGATCTCTCCCCATCATGTTGAAGTTGACAAGTTTGACTTATAAAATGTCCATAATACCCTTATTTTATATAATCATATAAACAGTGGTAGGGCGAAGGTCACCACTCCAGTTAGAAAAATCAATGTTAATTCGATCTCTCCCCATCATATTGAAGTTGACTAGTTTGACTTATAAAATGTCCATAATACCCTTGTTTTATATAATCATATAAACAGTACTAGGGCGAAGGTCACCACTCCAGTTAGAAAAATCAATGTTAATTCGAACTCTCTCACATGACATGCTTATCCAATCATAATTCAAGAAGACAGAATTGATAGCTTCAACACCTCTCTTTTAGCTTATTTGTCCTTCTCTCAGATCTCTCATTTCATTTTTATCGATGTTTCTAGATCATCTATAATAATCAAATTCTTCCACATCTTTGAAATCTGCATTACCCATATTCTTTTGAGAAGAGAATGGTTCATATACCAATATATATGTTCTATTTTATTGCAAGGCTATCCATCATTATATGAACCACTTCTCATTAAAAAAAAATAAAATGAAAATATCTTAAATGGTCCATATACCACTTCTCATTATAAAAATTCTACACTTTCTTCGCTTTAAACTTTAAATGGTAATTTGTTGTGCAGTTGGCATCAAAGTCAACTATCTCTACAAGGGAAGTAAACCACAAGTTCACAACTACCATTTCACTGGTAAAAATAGGAAAAATGTAAGGGAAACAAGAATATTAGAGAGTCTTTTAGTAAGTACTTTAAAGTTTAAACACAAACAAATATATAATTGCACTTGGGATTAGAGCAAAGCATTCAATAAATAACAGAATTGAGCCACATCAAATGCTCCTTGATCATATATATATATATATAAAAGGAAATTAATACAAATATAGAATATAAATTACAATAAAAAGCAAATTAACCACACACCGTACGTGTATATAGTTGCACTTGGACAAGGCATCCAAGGGCAAATATCAAACAGTTTGACTGTAATTAAGTAGTAGTAGTTGTTCAAATCAAACAGGAACAGTTCTAGCAGTAGTAGCTGCCTGGCCCGTCTCATCATTTTCTTCATTCTCTCCGGACAACTCCTCAAGTGATTTGCCCTTGGATTCCGGGACACACAAAGTGCATAGCATACCAACAAAATTGATACAACCAAGCGCAATTAGCGAGTTCTTGATTCCAATACCAGGTGGGTAACCAGCTTCAGTCTTTGATGGATCCGTGCTTTGAGCAGCATACAAGAATCCAAATGCACCCACCATAGCACCTGCCTTACCGGCTGCCGCCGATATTCCATGGCAAGTTGATCTCAATCTAGCTGGGAAAATCTCTGCTGGCACAACAAATGTGGTTGCATTTGGTCCAAAATTGGCAAAGAAAAAGGTTAGTGAGTACATTACAACGAAACCAAATCTGTTCTCTCTTTTGGTCCAATGATCGTATGGTATAGCAATAGCAAACATGAATATTGTCATCATCAAGAAACCCATCATTTGGATAGCAAACCTCCCAACAATATCAATGAAAAACACTGTGAACCAGTACCCTGGGACAGTACTGCAAAGTGCTATAAGTGTTTGAGCCCTTGCAATCTTGTAAACTTCGTGAATAGCGTTCATGGTGTCTGCTGGAGGAATCCACCCAATTCCACTGAAGATATCTTTTTGGAAAAGATTTTGGCTGTAAAATGCAATGTCCAACAAGAACCAAGTAGAAGCAGTTCCAAACAAATGAATGCCGTGTCGCTTAACGAATTCACTAGAGAACAAGCCAAAAGAATTGTTTCCCGCTTCGTCTATCTTCGTTACTTTGTCCTCCTCTGCCTCAATCTCAACTTGCAACACCTTAGACATGTCTGCGGCAGCTTGCTTTGCGTTCTTGGCGACAAGAGCGGTGTATCGAGCAGTTTCGGGCATTTTCATACGCCAATAGTAAGTAAGTAGAGCTGGTATGGCACCGAACATCAAAATAATTCTCCAAACGTAGTCAGCTTGAGGCGCAGTTGATTTTAATTCATTAACGGAGTATGGAGGAGCCTTGAATCTGTGATCAAATGCTGCCGATACAATAAGGGCCACAACACCACCAACCAAAATCCCAAAACCTTGCATTGCAAACACGGCGGCAATGAATGCACCACGAGTCTTTTTGTTTGCATACTCAGACATTATAGTAGCTGAAAGTGGATAATCACCACCGATGCCGAAACCAAGCCAAAACCTGAAGAAGCAAAGGGTCGCCATCACAGCCGTTGGTTCGCTACTAAAGGAAAGTCCTGATGCAAGGGAGGCCCCAACCATGAGAATTAAAGTAATACCATAAACCTTTTTACGGCCCATTTTGTCACCAAGCCAACCGAAGAAGAGCTGGCCCGCTAGAGTGCCGCAAAATGCGACACCGTTGACTGCGGCTGCAACGCCGGGAGGTAATGTGCCTGGTTTTGGATGACCTTCAACGTGGTAGTATATGCGACCGAGCAATTTGGTGACTAAAGAGATGCAAAAGAGATCGTATGCATCAGTGAAGAATCCCATTCCAGCAATAACAATTGCAGTGAAATGGTACATTTGCGTCTTTGCCACATCAAGTGCATTAAGCACAGTTAACTGATCTCCAGCCATAGCTAAGCTTGTTAATTAATTAGATATCACAACTTATTGTATCAGTCTTCTTCCCACCAAATTGAAATTTGAAATTTTCCTGCATAGTAACAAGATATAAAAATTTGTATGATTATACTAATCTTAAATCAAATTCACAACAGCAAAGGATATCCATTGCTGCTCATCGGAAGAGACAAAAGGAGAAGAAAAAAAAAGACATAATTTCCTTCTCTTGTGATCATGTGAATTCCTAGAAGAAGAAAAAAAAAAAAAAAAAAGTCTAATCCACAGTTTCAACTTTAAATAAAAATAGGGAGAATCGCAAATACCCCCCGACTTTTAACCAAATGGCAAATCAAACCCTCTGGTTTGAACAATCAGCAAACAACCCCCTATAAATTTGAACAATCAGCAAATAACCCCTTACAAATCAGCAAATAACCCCCTACATGCAGCAAAAAATGCAAGGGTTCTTAACGGTAGGGGGTTGTTTGCTGATTGTTCAAACCAGAGGGTTTGATTTGCCATTTGGTTAAAAGTCGGGGGTATTTGCGATTCTCCCATAAAAATAAACATGACATAAAGGTGACGTGTACCAATGTTTTTTTTTTTTTTGAAGCTGCTATAATATTATTAATAAAAAGTAGGAGCCTTTGACAGGTAAAACAAAACTAAACAGAGAAACATACAGAGAAACATCAGGGGCTGCGCATATCACCCACAATATCTGATAAAAGCCAGACCAAACCCCCATACAGAAAATCAAACAAACAAAAACAAAGCTATACCCAACCTTATACAACTAGACCCCCACTAATGTTTAATTTTCTAAAGAATCAAGTAATTATATTTATTTCGGTACAGCTACAGAATAGATGGGTCAACTACCTTACTTCCTTTCAAATATATTATATATATATATATAATTTCCAACGAAAACTTTTACGATGTACACAAGCACCAAATCTAAAAATTTTCCAAATGTGTATTTTAGTTTTTTTAGGATGCATACAACAAATCTCATTGAAAAACATTCAATTGTATGCAATTTCATCAAATGTACTCATTGTATTAAAATAAAGGGTGCTGATAGAAAAAATTCCTATATATATAGAGTTTTTTTTATTGTCAGTTCGTCCTAATAATAAATATATCAAGACGAAAAATGTGGATCATAGATTATGGAAAAGTTTTGACAATTGCATACACTTAGAGTCAAAGTATGTAAATCTAATGATCCATATTCTTCGTCCTGATATATTTATTGTCATGACGAGTTGACAATAGAAAAAAAAAAAATATATATATATATATTAATAAGTACTAACAGATAAGTCAATGTATTTATATATTCTTGGATACAATATGTTTACATAACGTAGTATTAACTAATATGATACTTGTTTCAAAAAAAAAAAAAAAAAAAAAAAAAAAAAAAAAAAAAAACTAATATGATACATGTAATTATGACACCAAGATTGCTACACGTTATTCAAGATGATGAGTACAACTTGGATCAAGAAATAAATCGTGGGGATATACTGTTTTATACTTTGTCAAAGCATAGCATACCATACCATCTATATATGGTAAGAAAAAATATATCATATATGATTAAATTTTAAAAATGATCAAATTATGAACAATATGAGACTGGTCCGGTGATATACCCCTTACACTTACTTCACAAAGTTATGGGTTCAAGTACCTCCTAAAAAAACCCAGAATTTATATAATACTTCCATAAAAAAAAAAAAAAAAAAGATCAAATTATGTATAAGTTAGTGGTAGGTGGCCGGACTGTACCGGCCTCACCCAAAAATTGTCTTGTGAGTTTCATAAAGAAGAATTAGCTGTTGAAAGAATCAAAGTTACTGTCAAGTATTAAACGCAAAATGACAAAATTAGATCATAGATGGAACCGATCAAGGGGGTTTGGGAATAAGTAAAATATAAATTTGGTTGATATATTATTGAATAATTCACCTTGAACATGAAGTGGCATATTATCTACATCTTTTGACGAAATGCATGCATATATTTGTATACAAATATATTATATATCAGACAAGAAGATAAAATCAAGAGAGGACTGCAACTAGTTTAAAAGATAAATATATTTATATTAACTATTTCTATATGTATACAAATATAAACAAATTTATAAAGAAAGAAAAACGTCATTGATGTTTACTAGTTAACTAAACTAGTCTACTATAGAACAAAGACCAGTTCTTGAATGGAGTAAGTAGGGTTGCACTATGAGAAAGATCAGAGAAAATTTTCTAAAGACTTTTTCTTCTGTATAACCTGATGGATACATAAGGTTATGTGGTGTAAGTGTTTTGTATGTAAGAATAGAGAAAACTTAACTTGTTTTTTTCATCGATATATTCCGATGTATCATCATGTTAAGTAGTATGAGTGTTTCATATGTTTGAATCCTCATATCACATAACATGACGTTAATCGGCGGGGAGTATACTTCTAGTGCACGGAAGGTTTTGATCTCCTTGTGGGGAGTGAAAAAAAAGAAAAGGTACGGTACTTCTCAACTTTCAAAAGAAGAAATATGACCCACTTAAAAGATACAACATAAGAACACCTTGGTAATCATAAAGGTAACTAAACATAAAAAGGAACTTTTGAGGCTCACATCAAAAGTATTGGATTAAAGTTTCAAACAAAAAGGACAACTAAACAGAGTAAGAGAGAGAGAGAGAGAGAGAGAGAGAAATTAAGTGACTGACCTGCTTGTTAGATTGGCAGCGAAGGAAGAGGAGGATGAGAATTTGGTTGTGTTGGGCGGCTATTTAAGCGGTGAGCGAATCCTCCAAACCTCAGAATCACTCCAGCATCTATTAGCATATACCTTTTTTAAATAATTGTTTTATTTTTAAGAGGTCAACGCTTTTTTTTTTTTTTTTTGATAAGTGAGGTCAACGCTTTTATGTACATAGACTTCTCAATAACATTCAAGTTCGATCTTATCAGCATTAACTCTTATAATGTATTTCTTAATATTATATAGTCAAATGGCGATCCAACACAAGTGATCATAGAGCATTAGAGCCTCGACAACTTCAATCATTAAATCCCAAATTTCCAACAAAGATTATAAGCCAATAAAAATAATTAGTAGCCAACCAATGCAAATTCTAAATTAAGAAAAAAACTCTTTAAGGGTTGGGATCAATTATCAAATCAATAAATAGTAAATAGTCCATTGTCTTGCCACATGGAGAAGAGTAAAAAATTGATCGAGGGTTTGAGCAATTGAGCATGGATAGCGAGGAATCCAACTGGAAGATAAGTGATGCAAGCAAACCTAAAAAGGTGTCCCATAATTTGTAGTGTCTACTAAATGGGCGACAAATTAACTAACTCCAATTAGGGCCGGTTTGAGATAGAAAATCTCACCTTCTACACTGTTACCATTGACCAACAATGATGAGGTTAATGCATTGAAGATAATTTTTTTTTTTTTTTGACATATATATATATATATATATATAAAAAGATATATAAACACAGTAGCAGTGATTCAAAGGTGAAATATTATTAGCTTGAATGAGCACTATATTCTTCGGTGGTGGTTAAATATTAAAAATAATTATATATATATAAATAATTATATATATAATACTTCTTTATGTTGTCGATAGAGCAACCACTTGTTGCTTCTTTGATGACCAATAAAATACTCTAGAAACAAGATGGAACATAAATCCGGAGGTGCTACACAGGCCATGTGGTTGCGTCACATGCTTTCTGAGTTGAAGCATCAGTAGGATGCTCCCACGATGATCTACTGTGACAACAAGTCCACCATTTCTCTAACAAAGAATCCAGTCTACCATGGTAGGAGTAAGCATATTGACATCAAGTTTCACTTTATACGAGACTTGGTGAAAGACAAAGAGATCATTGGTGAAAGACAAAGAGTTCGTGATCGAGTTCTGTTGTTCAGAGGAACAGGTTATAGACATCTTCACAAAGCCGCTCAAAGTTGACTCTTTTCAGAAGCTTAAGAAGTCTTTGGGCATGATGAGTTATGACAGACTTGGTTTAAGGGGAGCTATGTAGGATTAAACCAAGTTATTATCTTTTAATTATCTTTATATATTAGGTTGGATTTACCCTTTAGATAATTCCTATTTATTATTTGTTATGATTATAAGATAGTTAGGATTATCATAGTTTTATTTGATTGTTATTATCAATTAGAGGTTTGATGTTATCATGTTACCTTATCTCAACTATTATAAAAAGTTGGCCTCAGTTCATTGTTAATCATCAATTCAATAAATAGTTCTTCAGTAAATTCTTTTGTGTGTGTGAGATTTTACATTTGGTCGTCCAACCATAGCTACACATTCACAGTAGGTCCATAGCCCCACATTAATAAATACCCACAACCAATATGAATGTGTGGTTGTGGTTGGACGTCTTTAACTTATAATTTCAGAACATCCTTACTAGAGAACCATCATATATATATATATATATATAAAGTATTACAATAAATTCTAACACATTTACTCCCATAATATGAGATGTCGAAACAATGGTTCAGGTGGCTTGGGCTTGTTGAGCTTGTTTCTGCTTTCTGCGTCTTTTCTCTTGTATGGGGTAGTTGTTGTTAGGTCGTTGGTTTTTGTTTTTGCTTCTCTTGTTGTTGGTTGTGGTTCTTTCTCTGGGTGGGTGCTTGCGTGCTCCTGCTCTGTTGTTGCCTTGTGTGTTGTTTTGTTTTCTTTGCTTTTCAATAAAGTTTACCTTTTCAAAAAAAAAAAAAGATATTGAAAAAAAAATTTAGGAGGGTTGAAGTGAAAAAGGTTTAAAATTTGATAATAAATTTAAATAATTTTGTTGTTGTTTTTGAGGCATATATATACTTATAAAATACGCATGATGCGACCCAAACTCCATCACTATTGTGGAAGGGAAGATGTACTTCCACATGTGCTAAGATGTAATGTATATATATATATATATATTGAAGTCTATATTACAAACTAGAAATGGTACGGATATCTACTCCGATAAATCGAGAGAAAACTTCTCACACGTGTTTTTAAAATACGCATAGTAGGAGTTGAACCCTCACCACAAATATGGAAGAGTGCATCCTCAACCGCTTTGTACTAACACTAGATCCAATAGGTTGAAGCCGGTGAAGGAAGAGACCATACGTGCTAAAAGGTGGTGTGCTATTGTAAATATGTTTTACTATGCTAAATTGTCAAATTTTATGGAAGTTTTTACCTTTTTTTTTTTTTTTTTTTTTGTTGACAATTTCTATTAATTCGAACCAAGAATTTTTTTTAAAAGCTTTCGCTATTGATAGGATTCGAACCGCTAATCTGGGAGTTATTTGCCCAAGCTCTAAGTTCATCCATTTACTAGCTAAGCTACGTCCCTGTTGGCTAGAAGTTTTTTACTTGCTATGCAAAAAATTGGAAATCCACGGCCTATTTTCAATATTTTTAACTTTTATTTATAAATTATAAAATACTTAAAGTATATTTGGGAGAGCTTCTCAAGTAGATCTTTTTACAGTAGATCTTTTAGTATCCGTTTGGGAGAGCCTGTCTACTGGCTAAAAGAGGTTTTTTAATTAAAAAAGCTATTTTCAATTTTTTTTGTATCGTTTGGTTGTCACCCAGTAGAGCTTTTAGATGATTAAAAAAGTTGTTTTACATCTACTTGGAAAAGCCCAAATTTAAAGCTTTTCCAAGTAGATCTTTTGGAGTTTTTTTAATAACACTAAAATCTCCGATATAACCCTATAATTTACTATTTTCAAGAGTATTTTGGTAATTCTATCATTAAAAAAGCTCTCTTTTAATTGACAACCAAACGACCAACGACTTTTATTTAAAAGTTCTACCTCTAAAAGATCTATTGCAAAAAGATCTACTTGAGAAGTTCTCTCAAACGTACTCTTAGAAGTAGAACTTTTAGAGGTAGAGCTTTTAAGAGCATCCCTAACAAGGCTCTCTATTTTTTCCTTAGATTTAGGGAGTCAGTTGTACTTTTTATGAATAGAGAGCTATATAAAGAGTGAAGACTCAACAAGCCTCTCTAAAAATGGCTCATTATTATTATTTATTTATTTTTAAATAAAAAAATTATTATAAGTATACAATAAAAATAACTGAAAAATAAAATAGAGTACAAAATTTAATAATACCTTGATAAATTGGCAAAGAAGAATTGGATAGATGAAAAATAGAAAGTTGAAAGTGTAATAAAAATTGATGTAGTTCAATAGTATTTATTATTATAATAATAATAATAATAATATAATTGAATAATAAAAAAAAAAAAGTCGTTCTGCCTCTGCACAAAGAGTCGTTGCATCTGCCAAAAAAATCAATACAAAATCATGATCATACAAGAGTTGCTACAATTTGGGTTAAAAAAGAATTTAGCAGTGGCTAGCCATTGCAAAAACAATAAAATGTAGGAAAATAAATGAATCATTTAGGTTTAAATAAAAAGAATTTGGGTTAAATAAAAAATAGGGAGGATGAATTTGGACCATTGGAAATGAATGACGTGGACTCATCTTGATCACCCATTTCATTTGAGGAGAGAGAAGAAAATAATAGGGAGGAAATCTTGGCTTCCTAAATTTGAGGAGCCTTTGGCCGGAATAAAAAATATGAAGCGGGATAGAGAGCCTATTGGAGCACATTCTAGTTAATCCTCCCTAAATATAATCAAGGAGACTCCAAAATCCGGCCTATTGAGGATGCTATAAATAAAAGTCATAGGTCATTTAGTTGTCAATTAAAATAGAGTTTTTTTAATGATAGAATTACCAAAATACTCTAGTAAATATTAAATTATAGGGTTATATTGGAGATTTTAGTGTTATTAAAAAAACTCCAAAACATCTACTTGGAAAAACTTTAAATTTGGGCTTCAAATTTGGGCTTCTTCAAGTAGACGTAAAACATTTTTTTTAATCATCTAATAGCTTTACTATGTGACAACCAAACGATACAAAAAAAATAAAAATAAAATAAAAATAAATAAAAATAGCTTTTTTAATTCTTTTAGCTAGTAGATAAGCTCTTCCAAATGCAGGGATGGAGGCAGTCAAGGGCGAGCAGGTCAACTGCCCCCTCCCCTCCCCTCCCCTCCCCTCCCTCAAATTTCAATTTCAACCAAAAATTTTGAAGTTTTTTTTTCTCTTTGTAAAATATTTCTCTGGAACTATTGGAATGGAAGTCTGAAAGTATAGTTGCAACTTTGAAACTACAAGAAAAATTATTTTAATTTAACAATTAATAAAGTCAAACAATATGGCCCACATATAATTGTTTTTTTCCAATAACAGACCGATAATGTCCATACAATAAAATGAAAACAACACTATCTCAACTCTCCTCCTCTGTAAATTGAATTTAAGCAGGAAAAAATAAACTGTGCTTTTATTTTAAAATCAATTATCAAACCTGTTATATATATATATATATTCTCTTGAGTCTTGACAAATAAATTTGTAAATGGTAATCTTCTAATCCTAATTCCTTTTTTTTTTTTTTCATTATTTATTTCTCTTTTATTTTCTACTGTGTAATTGAATAAAATATAAGTTTAATTCAGCTGATAGATGGATGAGTTTGGAATTTAGGCAAATAACTCCCAAGTCAACAGCTTGAATCCTACCAATGGTAAAAAACTTCAAAAAAATACATGGTCTAGATATGTGGATAGATAGATACCGTCAAAAAAAAAAAGAAAAAAAAGAAAAAAAGAAAAAAAAAAACTCATGTTTAGCATATGTTTAATCTATTAGCATTTGACAATTTATATAATAGAAATGTTTGTTATTATAAAGTTGCGAGCCATAAAAGCTTGAGAATGTGATATGTAAAATTTAAAGTGGAGAGTAGAAAAATGTAATATTTACTCTTATTAAGTCACTAATCTTGTATTATCACTTAATTGCTTGAAACTGTTCTGAGTGTTAATGGATTATTTTTTATGTGGTGCATAAAAGTTGGATTTATTATGTATTTCAATATGAATTTCAATACTAATTAGATATTATATGGTATAAACTTTTAAATTAATTACGGGTTCGTTGTTTTAAAAAAATTGTAATAATTTTACTCATTAAATCTATTTGGAAACGGTGATAGAGAACTATTAAAAAGTTTTAGTCAAGTTTTTTGTTTAGTCTGGGGTATACCCTTTATAAACTTGTGATGTTTTATTTTCGATTAAATGCACTTTAAATAGTTCAAAAAAAATTATCATTTTTATTATTATTTAACGATACCCCTAAATGAAATTCCTGGTTCCGTCCCTGTCCAAACGGACACTTAATTTATTTAAACTATTAAAGCGACATATTAAACTATTAAAGACATGGAATTGTAATTTAGCATCCATCACCATTGAATCACTTTCTCAAAATCCAATGCAGATAAAAAATAATTGAATTAAAGATGGATAACCACACTCCAATCGAGAAGAAATGAATGAATGAAAATTAATATTTTGTTACAATAATAAAAAATTAAATCAATATTTCCAGGTGATATAAGTCGAAATTGTTAAAATAGTCGAGTTGTTTTTTTGTGATATATTTTATATATAATTAATTATACACACACACGGAAAACCCAGCTGTACGCGTTTCATATTTTGTGGAAAAAAATTAGTCAACAAGGGGCCATAGAACCATTAAATAAATAGACGTGAATGACGCTACTTGGTACTTGGTAGGATAAGACATAAGAGGAATTTTAGAGGAGCCCAGTTGTGCGTGTGAAGTGGGAACAAGAATTATTTATTTCGATAATAAACATAACACATTTGACTAAATTTTTAGCCGGCTATAGCAGACACACATATAATTTTCACTGAAATTGACGTATAATTAATTAATTATATCTTTATGCATGTTGCTTTTTAGTTAATCATTCCTTTATGTTTTATCAAATTCCACGAACTTGCATACAAAGTTCCAAATTATTAATATGGTAAATTGCACTAAAGTATTCTTACCTTTACTAAAATGCAATTATATCACACTTGTACCGTAATAATAGATTAAAACCCTTGACCAAATTTACGATTAACTGTGATAACGGTTGAATAAAGAAGTGGAGCATATCGTTTCTTAAATTTGATTGGTTTTAGCCATCTCCGACGGTCAACCTTTTGGTAAAATGTATTGATCGGTTATTTCAGTAAAAGTGTGATCTAGTTGCTATTTTAGTAAATGTTAGGATTCTTTAGTACAATTTGTAATTTGATCACTTGTGCTAATTGAAAGAATCGAAGCGTCATATTCTATTAATTATATATATATACAATTTTTCTATTGTCAGTTCGTCATCATATAAAATATATCAGAACGAAGAATATGGATCATTAGATTTACATGTTTTAACTTAAAGTGTATACACTTGTCAAAACTTCTCCATAATCCATGGTCCATATTTTTCGTTATGATATATTTTATATCAGAATGAACTGACAATAAAAAGACTGTATATTTATTGATCCCATTCACATCAGTATGCATTGATGTAAATTTATAAAAGGACATTGAATGTGGGCCACTTATTATGGAGAAGTTTTGACAAATGCATAAACACTAAGTCAAAGTATGGAAAATGAGTGACTCACATTCAATGTTCATATATTTACATAAGTGCGTCCTGACTTGAACATTTATATATATATATATGTGTGTGTGTCGATAATTGCGTACGGAACTCAAACGCCCACAATTGACCCATTATGATGACTATATGATTACATCATTATTGCCTAGCCTATTCACACTTAAATTTGTGGAAAATCGATGCATACAATTAATCAATTTTTATTTACATCTACAGAGTACAATATTCCATTTCAAAATTATATCTCTCAACCATCAATCTTCCCAACTGACGCTATGATTTTTTTAATAAAAAATAAAATAATGTTAATTACATATGTAGACATAACATTTTAATGTGATGTTGTGTTATTATACAGCTCCACTGAAAACTTTCCCACAAAGTGTATGCATAAGTTGATATTGGTGTGAATGATAACAATTTGCAATGCAAATTAATCTAAAATCAGATAGTTGACTTTATTATTAAAATGTAGAGAATATTCTTTAAAAAAGAACAAATGTAAAGAATACGATTATGTAAGGCAATTAAAAAAAAAAAAAAAAAGGAGTTATATATATATAAACATGTCAAAATATAGGTATTACGTCATCTTTTATCCGGATAAATTGAGTGTAATTAAACGCCGTAGTCTAGGTTGCCAATCCGTTGTTCACATGTCTTGGTAAGGAATTTGAATCATGCATTCATACCTAAAAGGGTGCATAAACTGTTCACACCTAAACAAATTCAATTAGCCAAATATAGCAAGCTAATTATACTTATTTATATATGCTTGTAGGAGACGAAGGCAATTCAGCAGACTAATAATGCTAAGTCAAAAGGACATACCTGTTACAGCCTACAGGATTATAATCATTTACGGCAAATATATGAATATAGTTCAGTTGACCTAAAGATTTAAAATTATTTTATACATTAAAAACGTTTATTTCAGGGGAATATACTTGGTTTAAACTTTCAACATTTAAATCAAAACACCCTCTCACCACTTCTGTAGCTCGTAATGGCTGCACGGAAACACCAAGGCTTCTTTAAAGTCAAAAAAACGGCTAAATTATTAATTTATATAATGAATGTTGCTTTCATTCTGACACAAAATTATGGATAACAGACAGATACGAGATTGGTCAACTACATTATTGAGTTTGTTGGTTCCTTCACACGTGTAATTATTGAGTTTGTCGGTTCGAGTTGGATCATCTATGTCCCTTAACTTCAAATCAATTGTAATACTTCAAAAAATTATATATGGATATATCATAATATCGATGGTATTCAACTGAATAGTACTAACTTTGCTAACGATCGAATTGATAGAATCTAAACTGAAAAGTGCGCGCATACACTTGTTTAAGGCACCAATGTACCAATTAATGGGTTCAAAAATTAAATGTCACTATTTGGGCCTGTTTTTGGGACAGTAACACCAAATTATTAATTTAAGTTTAAAAGATACCTATTTAGGTGACCAAAAAAAATACATTCATTTGTCGGTTTGTGTCCTTTTCAAACGTTAAGAGAAAACCTTAGAGAGAGAAAAGGCGACGGCGCAACAGTCCCAAAGTCGACCAAAATTTTGACGGTGAAGTCACCGGCGACGGCGATACAGTAACAATGTCGAAGAGAACTCACGCCCGAACTCGAAGGACAGTGGTAAGTTTCTGATTCTTACGTGTTTTTGTTGTTGAAAAATTTATGTGTGTTTGATGTTGGATGGAATTTTCATCATGTAGATTAGGTTTGATTTTATTTGTGGTTGATTATGTTTGTATGATGAGGTTAGGTAAGGGCTTCAGTTTCTGAAAAAAAGTTGTTTTAAAGACAATGAAGTTATGGGTTTTCCATGACTTTTTGAACTGTTTCCAAGTCTTTTATAACAGTCCTCGAGCCTTTTATAAAATGTTACGTTCGTGACTTTTTGAGTTGTTTTCGTAAGTTTTTGAACTGTTTCCGAGCCTTTTATAAATTTCCAAGTCTTTTATAACAGTCCTCGAGCCTTTTATAAAATGTTACGTCCGTGACTTTTTGAGTTGTTTTCGTAAGTTTTTGAACTGTTTCCGAGCCTTTTATAAAAATTTACGTCCGTGACTTTTTGAGTTGTTTCCATGAGTTTTTGAACTGTTTTTGAGCCTTTTATAACAGTCCTCGAGCTTTTTATAAAATGTTACCTGAGCCTTTTGAAGGAAAACTGAGATTAGAATCTAAGCCTTTTCGTGCATTTTCGAGCCATTTTTAAGTATATCCGAGCCTTTTATTGTCTTTTCGAGCCTTTTCGAGCCTGTTCATACACTCCCCATGACTTTTAATACACTTCCCGTGACTTTTCATACACTAGTTGAGCCTTTTTGTTCTAGCCTTTTCATACACCTCCCGTGACTTTTAATACGCTTTCCGTGAATTTTCATACACTGGTTGAGCCTTTTCATGAACTTATATGTTTTTTTTTCTTCTGTGAATATGCAAATGAGGAATGACCCACAAGATTTTTTAAAAACCCCAGAGGCAGATTGGTTCAAGGGAAAAATTACTTGGCATGACCATTTCGATGACCTTAAAGATATTGACAACGCACTTAACAGTGTACCTGAACATCTGAGGATCGAAGACCGATGTCGGTATATTAAGTCGTGTTTTGGTCATTTCCTTCAGATGCATCGTGAGAATAATTTTTCGGCTGGGATTGTCCATCGGCTGCTTTTGCACGAGTTGCATCACGATGGGCCGGAAGATGAGATGAGATTTTTGTTAGGTAAGCATTTGGTCCGGTTCTCGAAGGTTGAGTTCTGTCTAATTATCGGTTTGAAGTTCAGAGTCATTCCCGACATGACGAGGTATGATATGGTAGAGAATGGCATACACGAGCGGTGCTTTTATGGTCGAGAAATCAAGATTGAAGAGCTAAGAGCGGTGCTATGGATTGGTATTTTTGAAAAGCAGTACGATGTGGTGAAGCTTTGCTTAATGTTTATTCTAAACTGGATATTGATGGGGTTGGACGAGAGAGAAAAAGTTCCAACATGGCAGTTTCACCTAATCGAGGACATGGACGCTTTTGATACGTTCTTGTGGGGCGCACACGTGTATAGGCGGTCTATTTTTGGTTTCAAGCGAGCGTTATATGGTCCATAGCGGCGGTTGGCAGAAAAACGGCAAGAAGAAGGTGAGGACCTTGACGTACAGAACACCGAGCTGACGTACAACATATACGGTCTACTGCATGCACTGTTGGTGAGAATTTTGAATTTGAATATGTACTATAATTATAGTTTATTTTATATGATTGGTGTATTTACTTCTTATCATACTTTTATATTATGCAGATATTTGCCTTTGAGGTTATCCCCGAGCTTGGCAATACCAAATGTGGAACTCGCCAAGTAATTGAGCTACACCCCCCCCGGGCCCTATGTATTCTGAAATGGGAATTGAGTCAATGACCTTGGGTGAAAAAGCTAGATGGTGTTTTTACAAAAAAGGTAAGTATTGATGTGGTTAATGAAAATAGTTATTAGTATGTATACAATGACAATGATCTAACTCTGATTTTAGATGTTTGCGTGGCCTGAATTGGTGCCGACGGCTGAGGAGAGGGCTTAACGATACTATGAAAGCATAGACCTGGGAGGCAGTCTGTATAATACAGTTGTCACTGATACACCTGGTTACCTCCCGGATCCTGAACGACATAGGACTGCAGGACCTAGTGATACGAAGGGTCCATTTTCTAGACACAGTGATATGGAGGGTTCGTATTTCGGACCTACTGATATGGATGGTTCGGAACCTGAGGGTGGCAGTGGGCGTAGGCGTAGGCGGGTACGATTCACTTTGCCCAGACAGCCTAGACCTAGAGATGATTTAGACCCGGAGGGTGGTAGTGGGAGTCCCCGAAGGCATAGCCCAGTACGATTCACCTTCCTAGACAACCTTGACGTGGAGGTGATTCACGAGGAGGTGATCCACAGGTGCGTAAAAATATTAAAACCGTATTACTTAATTTCAATCGACCGAACGGTTTTAGTACTAACAGAGTGTGAAATCCTTTCAGGGCTAGGACCGTAAAATCACCGAAGTGATGGATGCAGTTCGATATTTACGGGAGGATGTGATGGATGTTGTCCAAAAGAGTGATGAGAAGCGAGATGCGCAGCATAAGGAGTTACTAGATATGATTCGGGTGCTACAGGGTCCGAGGTCACAGTCCCATATGGATGGTCCATCATCCGATGATCGACCATTCGATGACCATCACGGAGACTTTAGTCCCACATGCAGGACAGGTTTTGATCCAGATAGGACAGACTCAGGGAGCAGACGTGGGCAGCCACCTACTACGGAAGCACATACTACGGACACGGTATCCGATCAGTAGGGTCATGATGCGACAGAACTAGAGGAGGTACCCGTGGTATAGAGATAGCAGCATTGGAGCAGGTACCTCCTCTGATTTTACTTGACAGAGCTGCTAGTACAAAGATATCAGTATTGACATAAGTACCTCCTCTGGTTTTACTAGATAGAGCTAGTACTGAGATAACAGTATTGGACCAGATACCTGCTAGTACAGAGACATCATGGGGGTAGAGTTCGTCCTCCTCCTCATATCGCACCCCTCATCCGATTGATGTCAGCACAGATCGACCGCCCAAGCGATCGCGACGTATCTCCCCTATCAGTATGATCGAGACCCTCCGGCATGATCGACTAGGGCGTACCCAGCCCCATAGCGATCCACGGGGGTAGATTTCCTTCTTACTGTGTACCCCTCCCCGTAGTGCTTTGGATTGGAGTCCCCCACCTCTGAGGTGTCAAGATCGGATTCGACATCGAGGTTGGCAGTTGTGCACCCCATACACAAACCCCTGTCTACTGGAGAGGGCAAGGATTAGGCCACTGCCACCACATGAATGGATGCCTCATAGATTGATAGATCCGGACCACCTTGCGGTGTACAGGGAGTATAAGAGGAATCAGATGAGGGAATTATAAGTATAATCGTAGAAATTACAATATGTTTTATAGTTTTTTCAAAGACCTATGTCAAATAACTTGGTTATCTAACTTTTTTAACAATTATACAGACGCGATGTGGATTTACACGACCCAGTTGGTGTCTATATCACTTGGTTCCACCGGCTTCAAACCAACGTAATGGAGTTGGAGGATACAGTATGTTCTTTACTTGAACTGTTTGTATAAGTTTGTTTCACAAATGGTAGAATCCTAATAATACAAATTCTTGAAATTGTCAGCACATTGACACATACTTGAACATTCTCCGGAAGCATCAGTGATCATACAACACTGTCTACGGTTTGAGGACCAACATACTGGATTCACAATTCTATGTAAGTGTTTATATTGTACAGTTTTCCCTTCTGCATTGATGTGTTTCATACATCTTTTGCCTAACGTTTCAATAAATTTTCTATGTACAGTCATTGTTATGTTATACCTGGGATAAAATCGCCATTGGTGAGGAGAAGAAATCCCTAAAGGGTTGGTCTATGTTGAAGCACCAATGGGCCCATGATGAGTTTATGGTGGTACGTGGAGAGCTTCCAGTAGGAAACCGGCCATGGCACGATGTTGATATGGTGAGTGTATATTTTACTTGGTGTCGCCAATGTGTATAATAAGTAAATTTTGACACTGATAACACTTTGGAGAAACACCTACAAGTTTTGATTCCTTGCAACCTTGGACATATGCCTTGGGTTATAGCCAGCGCCGACCTCATAAAAGGGTAAATTTTTCTGTTTGACTCGTTCAGACAGGAGGTACCATATAGGCATAGGAATGCCCAGGTTGCATGCTTAAGGTGGTTGCTACCCTCGATGCTGGATGCGGTGCACTTTCACAGGAACAGGAACAGGAACAGACACAGGGGTGATATGACGTATGCAAAGAGAGATAGACCCTTTCGGATGTTGTTCGTGTCAGCTAACCATGTGCCCCAACAGCGAATGGGGTATGACCGTTTCAAGTTTATATTCTATCTCAATCGATTTTAATAACATTCCATTCTAATGGTTATTCATATGGTGAGTTACAGGGGAAAATTGTGGTGCCCATATTTTGAGAATGATTAAGTACCTAACGGTAAACATTGATACGTTCGACTGGTTGAAAGACGATATGGGCACCATCCGGGAGAAGATGGCCGTGGAGGTTTATTATAACTCCAAGCCCATTTAGTTGATGTACATAACATTTGAGTAATGAAATGATGAATTCTTTTTATTTTTCAAGTGTTTGTAGTTAAAAGTTCAACACATATTTAATACATTGAAATTCATAAACAATACAGGAAATTCATGAAACACTGTAACAAAGGATCCAGTATGACAGTAGACAAAAAACTAAATTCAAATCTATTTTCGAACATAAAATCAATCAGATTAGTTATACATAAAAAAACATAAGAACCAAGGGTCTTATAAAGCAAATGGGGTATCGAGCATGGTTCCTAAAGTTTGAACGATGTTGGAAGACATCAAGTTGGAGACATGTTCCGCTATCGCAAGCTTTTCTGGTGGCAATTCGTCTTCCTCTTGTACTGCCTTATTATGTTTGATCGTCTTTCTCTTGTACGGCTCCATTCATTCCACAGTAGAGTCCTTCTCA
This sequence comes from Acer campestre, assembly GCA_954870605.1. NCBI lineage: Eukaryota > Viridiplantae > Streptophyta > Magnoliopsida > Sapindales > Sapindaceae > Acer > Acer campestre. The sequence goes on along the minus strand of OX940811.1, from coordinate 10,406,527 downwards.
GGGTATGTTTATTTTTATTTGATTACTTCACATATTTTTTGATTTCCCGTTTCAAATTTTCTAAAGAGAAGTATTCAAAAGGGGTACTATTAAAATAAAATAGAGTGTTTTTTCAAATTTAATTTTACAAATAGAGTGTCATTAGAATATGAGTACCAAAAGATAAAAGGAATAATTTTGAAAAAAAAGGAAGCGTCTTTCGAAATGGAGTGTAAAAAGAAAAATATTGGATTGTAAGAAGAAACTCTCTATTTATAAATTATAAATATTTTAAAATTTTTTTGATAGGTATAATTATGAAATTGGTGTGTATACAGTTTTAAAGGTGTGTATACACAGTACTTTAGTCCCCAATGGATCTTGGGTTTTTTAGCGTTTTTTGGTTTTTAGAAATCCCAACAACTGTAAACCAGACAAGTGGTCTTGGCCCATTTTATTGTGTAACAAGTATGATAGAAAGTTATTTAAAATAAACAAATGCAATTAATTAACTCATCCAAACAACATTCTCAAGTCCATCATTCTAAACACAGCGACCTCAATACTCAATAGTCAATGGTTTTCTCATCAACACACATATGTATTAATCTAAGTGAGTCACTTACTAAATATAACTATATAAGTGAATATTGATTAAGTCAAAGTAGTTGAATCTAGCTACTAATAAATAATAATTGAGAAACTTAAATTATTATCTCAGTAGACAATGAGAAGAAAATGACAGTATAAAATTATTGTCACAGTTTAAATTATAAAGTGATGATTGTTAATTGATAAAAAAAAATGATGACTACGGTAATGAAAAGATCCAAATTCTTTGTTGTATATGATTCCTACTATATTTCAGGCTCTTCTCAACATGAAATATGTCTCTTAGTTATTTTCTCATTATTTCATTTTCAATAGTCAAATCGCAATTCCATCTCAAGTTACAATCAATCTAGCTTCACCAATTTCAAACATCACTAATATCCTCAATCACAAATTAAGTCACAAATTTAAATTAATATAGACATTTTATACTTGAATTTGAAGGTCATTTATAAAGGATCGTGATCAACTGATGATTTGATTTGATTAAATTGTCTAAATAATATGTTAAAAGAGTTGTCAATACCATGTGAATAATGAGATAATGTGATGAATGAGATGTTAGTTACTGTTTACAAGACATAAATAAATTTTTTGGACGGTCTAACATTTCTTGATATAGGGTGATTTTCATGTTTTAATCACATTTTGATCTAAAAAGAACTTATTATTCGGTTCTTAGAAAAAAAAAAAACACAAATTCTCATTTATCCCATGAAATGATGTCACATGTTGACAAGATGTTAAAAAAAAAAAAAAGTACACCATTCATTGGCCCAAAATACTATTTAGAAATATATTATATATATTTTGAATATAAGTTACTCAAATCATGATATTCTAGTCATTAACGCAAAATAATTATTACCTTAGGAGCGTAGCTTACCCTATATCTATGGACTAGCTTAGGGTTTGGACAAATGATTGAATCCTACAAATATCAATGTTAAGCAGAGAATGTGATAATGATCAAGCTTCTCACAGCAGCATCAGTGCCAAACCATCTGGGATGAACCTCACGCCAGATTATGCTGAGTCATCAGCATTAGCAACAGAAAGCGGGTAGGGAGCATAACAGAGTGTGCTTAGTCAGCATATTCTGTTATGATAGGTTCATAAGTTTGGCGCCAAAACAAGAAGAAGGAATTCTAGAAGATTGATATCTCGGATTAGTATATAAAGATCAATTCCCTGTAATCTGAAATTAAGCAATGAAAAATGAAAAACAAAAGATAATTGTCAAGTATCTACTCTCTCTCTATTCTTCTCTATTCTTCTATATTCAGAACAAAAAACTTTTCTGTTCTTCTCTGAATTTATCATGGTATCAGAGCGGAGTCGATCCACGACTCTAGATTCAACAGCTGTGCCAGATCCAGAAGGTTCTCAGGAGACACCAGCAGTCCTGAACAAACAACCTGCAGCTCGAGCAACACCAACACTTACGAAGAAACAGAAGGAAACTCGATCCAATCTCATCGCAAAAAATATGAATTTCAGCCTACCTATCAAGCTTGATCAAAACAACTTTACCTACTGGAAGGCACAGATCTTGCCAATTGTACGAGCATTTGACATAGAAGAGTTTCTTTTTGGACCAATCATTAGTCCACCAAAATACATAGAAGAGCGTAATGAGGCAACATGTGAGTCTTTTCAAGTTATCAGTGATGAGTTTCTTAATTGGAAAAAGATAGATCAATTGCTTGTAGGCTGGATTTTGTCTACTTTGAGTGAATCTGTTCTAGGTCAAGTAACACATTGTGTCACTGCATGTGAGATCTAGAATTGCATCATAGAACTATTTTCTCAAAGTTCAATGGCTAGAACCATTCATTTAAGAAATCAATTGCAAAATCTCAAGAAAGACACACTTAGCATCAATGATTATGTTGTGAAAATGAAAGGTATAACAGATTCATTGATAGCTGTAGGGCAGATTGTGAGTGATCAAGATCTAGTAGGACATATACTTGGAGGTGTAGGACAAGAGTATGATCCTGTTGTAGTCACAGTTACAGCAAAATGAGGAAATATTACACTTCAGGAGGCTCAATTTCTGCTGATGAGTTTTGAGGCTAGACTTCAGCAATTTGCCACAGCAGAATTGATAAATGCCTCGGCCAACATGCATGTGAGGTCTCAAAGAAATGCTGCAACTTATTTTCAAAGAGGATCTCAGTCTAGAGGAAGGTTCAGAGGAAGAGCTAGAGGCAGAGGAGGAAGGTTTAACAATTCCAAGCCAGTCTGTCAGGTTTGCAACAAGATAGGACATACAACCAATGTGTGCTATCACAGATTTGATCAATCCTATGATAGAAATGCCACAAGACAAGCAGCTGCTCCACCTCAGGGACATGTTGCATATCAGGTAGAAGCTCATGACTCCTATCAAGTTCACAACAATAGTTTAAATGCTATGGCAGCAAGTTCCTCATCAGTAGCAGATCCAAACTGGTATATCGATAGTGGAGCAACAAATCATATCACACATGACTTCAATAATCTCTCGATTGGCAGTGAATATAGAGGTAATGAAAGGTTGGCAGTTGGTAATGGCCAAACACTTTTAATTTCTCATATTGGCATCTCACAACTTGTCTCAAATATCATGCCTGAATGCATTGTTTCTCTGAAAAATGTCTTGTTTGTGCCTGATATTACAAAGAATCTGCTAAGCATAACACATCTCACTAAAGACAACAATGTTATTGTTGAATTTAACTCGAATTGTTGTTATGTAAAGGACAAAATCACGAGGAGAGTGTTGCTCCAAGGGGTCCTTAGAGGTGGCTTGTATCAGCTTCTGCTGTCAAATGCTGGATGAAGTTTTGTTTCAAGAAATAAATTTGCTCATAATGAGCCTAAGTCTGTTTCGTTAGTGTCCACTACCAGTGTTGTTAACAATAAGAATAATGTAACTTCTACTGATGTTAGAGCCTCTCAGTGTAATGTTTTTGCTCTTTCTTCAGGGTTGTTACCATCTCCCAAGGAATTGCTTGTAAAAACTTGGCACAACAAGCTTGGTCACCCTTGCACAAATGTACTAGCATCTGTTTTGCATACTATGAATGTGAATGTGTCTGCTCTTTCTTTCAAACATTTCTATGATGCATGCAAACTGAGTAAGTCTCACCGTCTACCTTATTCAAGGTCTACTCACATTTACAAATCTCCTTTGGAAATGGTTTGTGCGGATGTATGGGGTCCTTCTCCCCTTCCTTCCACACAGGGTCATAGGTACTACGTTAGCTTTGTGGATGCTTTTTCCAGATATTGTTGGATTTATCCTTTGACTCTCAAGTTTTAAGTCAAACAAACCTTTATCAATTTTCATAAGTTTGTTGAGAAACAGCTCTCCTTTAAACTCAAATGCCTTCAAAGTGACAATGGAGGAGAATTCATATCTCTCTCTTCCTATTTGATTGAGCACGGCATTGCTCACTAGAAATCATGTCCTCACACACCTCAACAGAATGGCATCATTGAGAGAAAACATAGACACATTGTTGAGGTTGGTTTGTCTATTCTTGCTCAAGCTAATATGCCCTTATCCTTTTGGTGGGAATCTTTTCATACAGCAGTATTTCTTATCAATAGAATTCCTTCTCTAGTATTAAATAACTCAACTCCTTTCTATAGGTTGTTTCACACTCAACCGAATTACCTTGAGCTAAAGTCATTTGGTTGCTCATGTTTTCCTCACATTAGAGCTTACCATACACACAAATTAAATTTTCGGTCCACAAAATGTGTGTTCATTGGCTATTGTGATTTCACTAAAGGGTATAAATGCTTGCATCCAAGTGGTAGAGTATATGTTTCTAGGGATGTGATATTCAATGAGGAGGAGTTTTCTTACAATGTATTGTTCAATGTTAAACCTATTCCTATCACAGTCAGTCTTCCTTCACCAGTTCAACCAAGGCACACCTCCGAACTGTCAAATAATGTTAGTAAGTCCACTAAGAGTCCCTTGCCCAATGTTGAAACATCACTACTACTTGGTAGTCTGCCTACCGAGTCAAAAGTCCAACATGTTCAAAATTCTCACCATATGGTTACTCGTGGAAAAAGTGGCATTGCAAAACCAAAAGTTTATCAGCCCACTATGTCTGCAGCCACTCTTGAAATAACACCTTCTACAGTTACAGAGGCTCTCCAATATCCTGTTTGGAAGGATGCTATGAAGGTTGAGTTTGATGCCTTAGAAAGATGCAAGACTTGGAGTTTGGTTCCCTACACAGCTGATATGAATGTGGTAGGGTGTAAATGGATTTTCAGAATCAAACACAAGGCAGATGGTTCTATAGACAGGTATAAGGCAAGGCTGGTGGCTAAGGGATTCACACAAACCCCTGGCTTGGATTTTTCAGAAACATTCAGCCCTGTTATTAAGAGTTCCACTATTAGATTTGTGTTGAGCATTGCTGTCACAAAGGGTTGGGACATTCAGTAGATTGATGTCAACAACGCCTTCCTTAATGGTGAGCTGCAAGATGAAGTTTTCATGTCTCAACCTGAAGGGTTCATTGATTCCAGGTAGCCTTCTCATGTGTGCAAATTGCACAAGTCCTTATATGGCCTAAAACAGGCTCCAAGAGCTTGGTATGCCAAGCTTCGTGACACTTTGCTTCAGTAGGGATTTAGGAACTCTCAATCAGATACATCCTTGTTCTTTTACAGGTCTGCCTCTTCTTTTCTATTGTTACTGGTTTATGTGGATGATATATTGGTGACTGGAAATGATAAGTCTCTCATCACTAAGGTTATTGCTGACTTGAATGTCAGTTTTGCTCTAAAATCACTGGGTTCTCTTCAGTTTTTTCTTGGTTTTGAAGCTCAAAGAAGCTCTGAAGGTCTCACTTTGTCTCAGTCGAAGTATGCCTGGGACCTCTTGGTGAAGACTAATATGACTGCTTGCAAGCCTTGTCCCACACCTCTCTCACCAGGCTGCAAGTTGTATACTCATGAAGGTGAGCCCTTCCCTGATGCTACTCTTTATAGAAGTACAATTGGAGCTTTGCAATATCTCACACTTACACGTCCTGATATTGCATTTGCTGTAAATAAATTGAGCCAATTTATGTCATCTCCTTCTCATGTTCATTGGTTGGCTGTCAAGAGAGTGTTGAGGTATATTCGAGGATCAATGGAGTATGGTCTGGTTTTTAAACCCTCTTCTCAACTGGATTTGGAGTGTTTTACAGATGCTGATTGGGCTGGTGATGTGAATGATCGGAAGTCCACAGGTGGATATTGCTTATACTTGGGTGGCAATCTTGTCAGCTGGTCATCTAAGAAGCAAGGTGTTGTGGCACGATCTAGCACAGATGCGGAATATAGGTCCCTTGCATCAGCTGCTACTGATATTATCTGGTTTCAGTCATTGTTTCAGGAGCTGCAAATTGCTTTACTTGGTGTTCCAATTCTCTGGTGTGATAATCAGAGTGCTAAAGCATTGACTCATAATCCAGTGTTCCACTCCAGAACACCAAACATATAGAAATTGACCTTCATTTTCTGAGGGACTTGGCTTCTACAGGCAGGCTTGATATCAGATATGTGTCTACTGAAGTTCAGACAGCTGATATCTTCACCAAATCTCTTCCAATTACGAGATTTCAGATACTGGCATCCAAGCTTGTCACTGATAGAAATCAGTTTCGCTTGAGGGGGAGTGATGCTGCTAACAGTATGAATCAATTCTCTAGAACCAAGTTCAAACTAGCAGATTTACCGAATCTTGGTTTGAGGGGGAGTGTTAAGCAGAGAATGTGATTATGATCAAGCTTCTCACAGCAGCATCAGTGCCAAACCATCTAGGATGAACCTCACGCCAGATTATGCTGAGTCATCAGCATTAGCAACAAAATGCAGTTAGGGAGCATAACAGAATGTGCTTAGTCAGCATATTCTGTTATGATAGGTTCATAAGTTTGGCGCCAAAACAAGAAGAAGGAATTCTAGAAGATTGATATCTCGGATTAGTATATAAAGATCAATTCCCTGTAATCTGAAATTAAGCAATGAAAAATGAAAAACAAAAGTTAATTGTCAAGTATCTACTCTCTCTCTCTATTCTTCTCTATTCTTCTATATTCAGAACAGAAAACTTTTTTGTTCTTCTCTGAATTTATCAATCAAAAGCTTAAAAAAAAAAAAAAAAAAAAAAATTCCTGGTCTATGCGGATAAATAATTATTGTAAAAGGTACTGTCGAAAGGAATTAAAAAAAGAAAGAAGAAGATAATATAATTATCTAAAATTGAGCCCATCATATAATATAAATGAAGTGAAGTCAAAATTTAAATTAAAAGAATGTCTAACATTCACATCATGTTAACTTCACATGAATTTCTTAATAGAGTATTTTGCACGTAAAAACCACTCATTGTCATTGGTTTTATTGTGACAAATTGACAATGGAAGTCATGCCGTAAACGAAACTCCCAAAAAAATAATCCCAAACGATAGGTGGCTGTTGTTGTCACTCTCTCAAGTCTCAAATCTCAATTAATCACACTATTGGAATTTTATTTTTCTTCCTAGTCTTTTTCTCACATTAAGAGCTTGACATTTGTCCAAACCCTCTGATCGGGTGGGTAAAGCCTGATTAACAAGGCTGGTGAGTCCGGACTCTAGAGGTTCAGACTTAAGGGTGTGTTTGGTAGGAATGAAAAAGGAGAGGAAAGAAAAGGGTGGAGGGAAAAGGGAGAAAAAAATGGGGAAATATGTGTTTAATATGGAAAGAAAAATGGAAGGAAAGAAAAAATGAGAGGAAAAATTTATGGGTGGGACCCACAAATTTTAATCCTCCCAAAAGTGGAAGGAAAATGGAGAGAAAGAGGGAGACTTTTTGGGTTGATTTAAAATTTAAAATTTCTCTATTTTTTTAATATATTAAATATAATGTACAGTAAACTAGTAAAATTGATACAAAAGATCTTTTCTTTCCTTTCTATTTACCAAACAGCTTAAGAGAAATTTTTTTTTCTTTCCTTCTCTCATGTTTTTTATCCCTCCAAATCTTTTTATCATTCCTATTTTCTTTCCTCCTTATCAAACACACCTAAGGGTAGAATGGTTAGAACCGTGATCAAGTAATGAAAAAAGTTGACAAATTTATTTTTAATAGAAATATTTAAATCCTTTTAAAATTGTATGTACATTTCAAATCCGTATATATATATATATATATTTTTTCAAAATTTTAATATTACCCTTAAATAAAATTATTAAAAATATTAAAAATAATTACATGTGGTAGGTATAAACAATATTTAATATTTTCAATAGGGGGAATTACAGTTTGGTCCTTATCTTTTAAGGAAACCTTACTTTTTTACCCTACTTAGGTGTATTAAGATTTTTAACCTCATATATTTGGAAATACATCAGATTGGTCCATTTGACCAAAAAATTGACAGTCAAATTAACAAGAATGTGAAAAGACGGTTTTACCCTTACAAATAAATTTGAAAAACTAAAAAATATATATATATATATATCTTTTTTAATGGATCTCCACCATCCATCTTTGAGATGGTGGAGGTAAAATAAAATTAATAAGAATTGAAAATTGAAAATTGAAATAGAAAAATTGAAAATTGAAATCCAAAAATACAAAAAATGAAAAACTGAAATAAAATAAAAAAGAAATTGAAAACTGAAAAAAAAAAAATTATCTCTAATGGTGATTAATTAATAATAATTTTTTTTAAAAAAATAAAAATAAAAATAATCGGTGGACATCTTATCTCCCCAGATTTTTTTTTTTTTGGACCAAATCTTTGATTTTGTGAAGTGGGGTTTTAATTCATAAGCTGCATCATCTCCTTCCTTTTTTTTTTTTTTTTGAAAGATTCAAATTCACTCTTTACTTGATAATTTCGGTTAGCTCAAATTTGAACAGCTTAGTTTGACTAGCACCTAATCTGACGTTTTTTTTTTTTTCTTTGTTTTCTTTTTTTGATAGCTCACACTAGAGCAAAGAGAAAACAGGGCAACACTGAGAGCACACCCAGAAAAAGGAAAGCAGCTGGGAAAGAAAAGAAAGTAGAGAAAAAACAACACCAAAACAGACGCTATCTTTGTAACTCATAAATTGTCCTCCATGATTCTAAGAGCCTCCTTCGCATCATCTCATTCCAGATGGCCTCTTGTTTTTTCCAATTTAGAAACTTACCAGTTACAACAACTTTTCGAAGTTATCGATTCCAAGATTCATTATTCTATTTTTAATTTTTATGATTGGAAAACGAAACAAAGAACAAACAAGTCACACCAATGCGATCTTCAACAATCCGATGGGAGCGCCTCCTCTGTTCGCGGTGGAGGAGGTGGAGATCCATGGAAGCTGAAATCTGTATTGGAGATCTCCACCAGTTATTTTTATTTATTTTTTTTAAAAAATTGTTATTAATTAATTAATCACCAACCGTTCGCAATGATGGACGATTGGAGAAATTTTTTTTCAATTATTATTATTATTAGTTTTTATTTGATCTCCACCATCCATCTTTGAGATGGATGGTGGAGATTCATTTAAAAAAAGATTTTATTTTCAAATTAATCTTATATATAAAAAATTGTATTTAAAAAATTAATATTATATAAAAAATGCCACATGTCACCAAAGATTAAAACATAACTAAAAGTATCGTTTTACCCTTGAATAACTTAATTTTGACTAACAGTTGACTAACAGAAGGACCAATTTAATGTATTTCCAAAAAGATGAGGACCAAAGACCCTAATACACCTAAGTGAGATAAAAAAGTGAGATTTCCTTAAAAGATAAGGATCAAACTGTAATTCCCCCTTTTCAATATATATATAATATTTTTTGATCAAAATATTAATTATTTATTAATGAAATTAAAATTTGATTATTTAAATTAAAATACTAAATAACTATAATAAAATAGTTTTAAAAATAAAAATTCATTTAATTTAATTAACAATAAGTTAAAATAAAAGTTATAATTATTAAAAATAAAAATAAAAAAGTTTAGGAGGCTTGCTGACTACTGAGCCTCCTCCCATGCTTTTATTTTAATTTTTTAGTTAAATATAAAAGAAATGACATTTTTGGTAATACCTATAATGTGTACGCATATTATAAGATTTTTTTTTTTAGCATTTATTAGCTTTTTATTTGCTTTCTTAACTTTCCTATCATTATTTTATCTTTTTTCTTTTTCATCCTATCACTATATATTATCTTTTTTCTTTTTTCTTTTTCATCCCATCACTATATATATATGGGGTCCCATTTTGGTCATTTGATAATGCCTATTTCTACACTTAGTGTACCCTATTTCCTATCCTTTTGCATCCGTTTACTAGGTAAAACCAAGTATTTAATAGTTTAATAAGTTTGTGCAGGCTTCCTAAGCAATCCAAGGGAAATCAATCTAAGTTGGGCAACATTGGAGCAAAATCGGACAACAATTGGAGCTGAAGAAAGGGGCCGGCGCATGACCACCAGCGTCGCCACCAGCTCCACAACCAGCGTAGAAGAGGCAGAGATATTGCGCTGGTCGTGCGCTGGACGACCAACGCAACTTCGGCAGTGAAGTGTTGCTAGTCGTGTGCATGACACAAGCGTCACTCCACTTGCGCCACTACACCAGCGCATAGACGTTCCAACTCAACTTTTTCTAGGTTTTCGTGCCCTAAATTTAAACATTATAAATACCTCCTTTCAGACTCTTTTGAGACACCTCCACCACGACCCTTAAGCTCCAAAACACTCCCATATCACTCCAAACCATCTAAGAACCAATCTTTAACCCAAATCCTTCATTAAATCACCAAAAACCTCCATCAAATCATCATCTAAACTCAAATCACACTTCACCACCTCATTTCCTTACCTAGATCCACTAATAAAAATCCCATCTTGGAGCCAAAGAAGTCAAGGAGAGAAGAAGCCTAGCACAACCTAGCAAGAGAAGAGGAGTTCTTCACATTAGTTTACTCTAATCCTTTCTCTCTTTACATTTACTTGTTTTCACTTATGGTTTGTATTCATTACACATCTTTTGTAGTCATTTCTTGTAATATGAACTAAATCCATCTTGGCTAAGGCCAAGATAAAGCCTTTTCCATGAATCATTAGTAAAGGCCATCACTTTATCTCTGTTGCTTTTGTTGTGTACATTTATTTCATGTTCTTAATTATTATTAAATGTCTAGCTAGCATTTAGTAATTATTTGGTTGTTGTGTGAAGCACCGAGAGGAGAAGAACACAACGTGTTCGATGAAATGAGTGATAGAGGTTGGTAAGATAGAGATATGCGATGCTAGCCTCTAGGATTCATTTGTGTGCCATGAAACTTAATGAATTTGTATGTAGTTCGGATAACCATTGAGAAATAGGTTGTTGGTGCATATAAATATTATCTCTATCACTTAAGAGAGGTTAGAGATTAATTGAGGGTATCACGAATCTACACACACACTTGCATACTTTATTCCAATGATGTGCCTAAAATTGATGAGAATTGGATAGGTAGATTCATGGTTTTAGCCTAACTTCCCATAAGTAATATCATCACTTGCTTGCGTTTGGCTTTGCTTAGTTTGTTAGTTTGCTAACTTAGTTAAATTATTACATCATAGTGTAGTTTAAGTTAATTGCTCTTGAATAGTATAATCCCATCATTAAATATTTGCTTTTCTAAATAGTGGTTAATCAATCAATTGTGGTAATCAATTCATCAATCCTTGTGGAACGAATCTTATTTATCATTGTGCTATTCCTACAGCTCCGCTACGGGTGCTCATTAAGGAGTGGTCATCAGTGCGCACTTATGTAACTATATCAGTAATAATGTATATGGACCACTGATTATGGAGAAGTTTTGATAAGTGTATACATTTTGAGTCAAAGTATGTAAATCAAATGGTCCACATCTAACACACTGATGAAATTATATCAGTGCGCACTAACTTGAACATTTATATATATATATATACATATCTGACATATGCTTATTACGTGTCAATATATTAGTGGCTAGATCAGGGGCGGAACCGGGTCGGCCTTTTTGTAATTTTTTTTTTATATCTATTCCTTTATATTATTATTATTTTAATTACAATATTCCTTCATATCATCGGTTATGAGAGTGATTCTCTTGATTTCTTCTCCCAATATTGCAATGTCAATCCATGTTAGATAAGTGGTCATCTCAAACATCAAAACCCGATCTCTTTTTCCCTCTCTCTCATGTCCCAATTCTATGATTCTCTCTCTCTTTTAGACATGAGTCACGACCCAATTCTTCTCCCTTCACAATTAATTAATAATTCTTTTCGTCCTAGGAAATTTATAATTACAAAATTTAATAAAAAAAAAACAGTAAAGTTACACATATGATTCAAAATTCCAATTTTTCATCGCAACCCATATAACAGTTGAAATGTTAAATTATGAGTGGAAACACATTAATAATGATTTATCTCATTTATGATTCTGTCTGGGGTTTTGCTACATATGATTGTATGTGGTGTTTTTTTGTCAGTCCGATTTTATCTAATATAAATATATAGTTTTGTTTTAACCCACCCTAACAAAAAATCCTAGGTACGCCTCTGGACCAGATACTTGAGATTTTCTCCAAAATATTGAAGGTATGGCTTATACTCGACCCTAAAACCTCCCTTGAGGTTTTGTTTAAACTAGTATCAGGATATTTAAAAGTTGTGTTATAATACATGAGCAACAAATGTGTGGATTTCCACCACTTGTTTTTGGCTTATTAAGGAAGCCAACACACGTGTGAGATTTACACAAAGTCACTACATGCATACTAAATAGGTGGCATTATTTAGATTGAAAACTACAATGAGTATCCCTTGTTTGTTTGCCTATATATATGCTCTCTCTTGTAAGAAAAACAGACTGATGCTCTAAAAATATCAATAACAAAATGCTGCTGAAGTTTTTCAATAAAATATTTGATATATAATTCTCTCTCTCTCGTCTCTTCTATGATCTCTCTCTACCTTTACTTTATTGTTTATTTGTTCATATATTTTCATGTTCTTCATCTATTCTTCTATTAATTAACAACACGTTATCAGCACGATGCTGTTATTCCCAGAACCTGAAGTTCTGAATTTATTACTACTAGAACCTGAAGTTCCTAGATTTATTTTATTATTACTAGAGCCTGAAGCTTCCAGATTTTTATTTATTAATACCAGAACCTGCAGTTCTAAATTTACTTTTTCGCATTTTATTTTTACGCAATTTACTTTCTCACATTTATTTACTTTTACACAATTTATTTTCTCGCATTAATTTATTTATACACTTTTATGTGATTGACCATGCCAGCCTACCAGAACCCGCATTTCTGGATTTACTTTCTCGCATTTATTTATTTTTATGCTTTTATGAGATTGGCTATGCCAACCAATCAGAACCTGCAGTTCTGGATTTATTTATTTATTTTTTCACATTTGTTATTACGTATTTTACTTTATGCAATTTTTATTTAAACAATTTGGTTACCCATTGTTGACGGTGATTTTTGGTGGTCACCGAGTCAATGATTTATTTGCGAGTTGTTATGATTTATGAACTAGGATGATCAAAAACAAAAGAGATAACTAGAAATAACAAGCAATTACGTGGTAAAACTCCAAGGGTTGGAGAAACATCCACGGTTTGTTGCCTAAACAACGAAGCCAAATTCACTATGATGAAGGATTACAGGCACGCTGTATTACAATCTCTCTCAAGCTATTTCTCTCGTCTCTCTCCTTTTTTATATAAAGAAGGGGTATTTATACATGTTCAATTAGGGTTTTGTATGTGGTGCCCTAATTGTGTGTTCTAACCCTAAACGGATTCGGATTCTCTTTCTTTCGTATATTTCCTGATTTGGTTGAATCCAAGTCTGATTCTGATTCTTCCTCCTTTATTTGCGGAAAATCTATCTGCTTCCTTATTTGAATTCTGCAGTCACTGTTGCTTATCATGGAGTTGCTTGTTGCTGATTGCTCCCAGAGTTTTGAATTTAGACGTTGATGACTATCTGTTTTCATTGATTCCCGACTACACCGAGTATTTGCCCGAGTAAGATTTATTGCCCGAGCAACTCGTCTTTGCTGGTGGTCGGGAAGCTCCCTCTTTTCCCGAGCATGTTTTCATGGGGGAATTCTTACTCCGTTAGTTGACTTTCCTTTGACCTTGCTTACGTGGCTTTTCATAGTGATGACGTGTCTACCACGACTATTTTTACCTATAACAGTACCCCCTTAAATATTTGTGCCGATCATGCTGAGTTAATTCCCTTCGGGTCAAATATTTAACTTCATACTATAACTAATCCTTACAACTAGTCCTTGTTTGTCTTCTTCTGTATTAATGTATCCTCGTTTGCTTCAAAGCTCTTAAATGACGTGTCTTAATTACGACCGCACGCATTCGATTTATCAATCATTTCAGAAATCTTTTGATGGTGACGTTTCTGCTCACTGGCGGCTCAAGGCGCTCTTCGGTTGCCACTTGTCCTTTCTTATTTGGCTGTGGTATGGCGGTGGTACAGCGTATTTATGGGACATGACCTCTCCGTTCGCTCGCGTGTGGACTACGTCATCGCCCACGCCCCTCTGCTTTCCCGCTTCTTTGTGTTTCTCCTAGGGTTTCGTGTTTTTTTTTTTTTTTGAAATCAATGTGCTGCCTATATAAACCGGCAGTGGTGGCGCTTTTTCTCTTTTATTCACTTTATTTTCTGCAATCTTTGTGCGTTCTCTGAAGAACTTACTCGCAACCCTTGCTTATTGAGTTCATTTACTGCAACCGTATCTTTATCTGCTTCAACCGCACCTTCTGGTTTTTGTTGAGTTCTTCTGCTTCAACCACTTCTCCAGCTCTTTCTGAGTTCTTCTGCTTCAACTCCCAGGCTCTCTCTCGAAGATTTTTTCTGCGGTTTTCGCTATATCGAGGTTAGTTCTCATGGATTCTGCAACTAGGTACCGCCTTTACACTGTTGGTATGATTGCTATTGAGCAACATGATGCACACACTGCGTCTGTAGTCCACAATTTATTGAAAACACCTCTCTTTGATCAGCCGCATTTCATTGACGCTGACGTTTCTGCAGTTTACCGTGAAAGCTCTATTCCTCCCGAGGCTCCACCTCCCCCTGAAGTTCATTCTGTTTCCTCGGACTTATCGCCTCCCGACTACCAGCCTGCAGATTGGTCGGATTCTTCTTCCTCTACAGCTGACACTCGGCCTTGGAGACGACCGGGAAAAAAGATGAGCACTCGTAAAGTTTATAAAGACTCTCACTCGCTGGAGAGCCGAGTTGGGACCCAGAGGGTTGTCGAGAACGACGTCGAAGAAGAGCATAGGGCTGCTCGCATTCCTTTCTCTCCTGAGCGCATATGCGCTTATGATGTCGAGCCGAATGTGGTCGGCCCTGAGGAGGTAAGCAGGTATATGCGGCGGTTTAATCTGGATGGCCACGTGATTTCGCTAGTTCCTGCTGAAGGTAGGGCTGCCTGGAACCCTCCACCTGGCCACGTGGTGATTTACGGGGCGATGCTTGCCTGCGGTGTCACTCTTCCTCTCCAGCCATTCATCACTTGGTTTTTGGCTGAGGCCCGAATTGCCCCGGCTCAGCTAACTCCAAACAGCTATCGGATTTTGATGTGCATGTGGCACATGTGGCACAGGATGAAGCGGTCACCTCCCACTCCTCGTGAAATCCGATACTTCTACTCCTTGAGGCCCGTGGGGAAGTCTGGGGTCTATTTTCTTCAATCGGCTCAGCCCGAGTTCTGGATCCCAAAAGACATTGTGGTCAAGGGCGAGATCGAGCCGACCCCAGATGAGAAGATGAAGGGATTTGTTTGGGGCTTCCCCACCTTAAACAAATTTTGGAAGAACAGCTGGTTCTTTGTGGGTGGATGCTTGGGCCAATTAATCAGTTTTGATCTGGATGGCTCCCGGATGACCTGCAGGGTTCCTCGGTACTTCTGTTCACCCCAATGGAACCATGTAAGTTCCGCCTTTACAGACGAGGAGCTGAAGACTTTGGCTCGGGCTGCCGTCCGACCCTTGGAGAAGAGGGGTAGACCCTATCTGTATAACGAGGGGAAGATGATTACAGCTCGCCTTTTTCCTCAGATTTCTGCACGCCGCAGACGCCGTAAGTAGCGTTATATCTTTTATTCTGTCTTTTACTCTTTCATTTGTCTTTGTATTAGTCTACTGACTCGGGCTCCCTTTTCTTTTTCTTTTTGAAGTATATGACGTGGACGTGGTCTGCGATGCTCTGGCATGCCGAATGAAAGGAATCGTGGAGGCCAGCAGGAAAGAGGCTCTCCACCAGCGAGATGCAGGAGTAGCCCCTCCCGATGATAAGTCCGAAGGGAGTGCTCCCGAGGACCTTCCCGAGGATAATGATGAAGGGGGGGGGGTGCCCGAGTATATGCCTGAAGAGATCTATGGTCAAGAAACAACCGCATGTTCAAAAGAGACCACGGCTGATCCGGAAGGCTTTGGAGTAAGTAGGACCGAAGCTGATCTGGACAGCCGAAAGGGTCCTTCAAAGGGCAAAGAGAAAGTGGGGCACCCCTCTGATTCCGATCAAGCAACTCTCACTGACGGAGTCAGCTCTCCCATTTCTGCTGTTCCTTTTGCTCCTGAGGGCAGCAATGCTGAGACGGGGCAGCTTGGAAAGAGAAAAGCCTCGTTTTCTTCTGGCCGAGCTACCCATAAGATTCCTAGAGTAGTTGCCTATGTCGACTCGTCTTCAGGCGACGAGGAGGAGGGTAATGTCGAGAAAGACGTGGGCATCTCTCCTCCGACGGTCCAGTCAAAGGGTGATGTAGGAGGTTCAACTGCTACTCCTCGGGCAGCCTCGTCCGCCGAGCTTCCTGAAACCGATGCTGGCGGTTCGGGTTCCTCACCCCATATTGATGATCCTGCCCCTGAATCCATGTTGAGGGCCATGGCTTCTGGCCGAGCCTACATTGGGGAGGATCATTGGAGCCACCTTAGGACCGGGACCGTGTCTGACCGACTCTGCAATTTTTTCAACAGCGCCTCTTACGTAAGTAATGCCTTAGTTACATGTGGTATTTCGTATTCCTTTCCCGCTTTTTGTTATATATTTTTTTTATTTACTGTTGACTTGCTGCAGATGGTGGCTGAGATGTCTGGGGCTTGTCAAGCTGGTGAAGCCCAGACAGAAAGAATAAAGCGGCTTGAAGCCCAGTTGAAAGAGAGTGAGGAGCGTTGTTCTCGGGCTGAGCTGGCAAGCCGAGAGGGGGCTAAGTCGAGTCAGGTTCTCTTGGTTCAACAGCGAGCATCTTCTGCTGCCGAGGAGGTCCAAATTTTGAAGGATCAGCTATCATCCGCTCAGGGCGCTTTGCTCCAGGCTGAGCAGTCCGCTGAAGACGCCAAGTCTGCTTACGAACGCCGAATCGAAGACTTGGAGCGTCAGGCCTTGACAGTTAGGTCCCTATCGAAGGAAGCTAGGCTGGAGCTGGAACTACAAAGTGTTGATCGGTTCAAGAGGTCTCCAGCCTATGATGCTTTGCTTCTGCGCGAGTTCCAGCGGGGAATGGTCTCGGCTGGGGAATTTTTCAAGCAGAAGAATAGGGCGACTGATCAGGCTAGGGCCAACTGGAGCCTATCAATCAAAAAGCATGTGGATACCTCTCTGGAGTCTCTTCGGGCCCAGATGAGGGAGTGGCGAGCGTATTGCAGAAGTAAGGGTAAAGCGCCACATCCCATGCACCTCGAGGTTCCTTCCGCTAACTCCTTCTCCACGTTTTATGCCTGTGAAAATGCGGGGATCGACAACGAGACGCCCGATTTGGGACCTGTTCCCGGGGTTGACTATGCCGACTGGATGGTCGATGAGGAGGAGGATGTCATTGTTTGGCCTACGGACGACAGCTTGCTGAGTGAGTATGTGATGGAGCCTGATCCTAATGTTGGCGGAAGCAGCTCCCGACCCCCGGCGCCACCCTCCTGAGCCTCTTGACTTCAAGCCCCTTTTTTTTGTAGCGGTGTAACCAGCTGTAAATACTTGTATAGCTATACCTGTATTCTTTTCTCATGTATAGACGAATTTTTTCATATATATAAGCGGATTTTTCCTCAGTTTTAATCTAAATTCATTTACTTGGAATTCTTCGAACTTGTGGGTCTTCAGGGGTTTAGTCCTTCGGGAATCCCGGCCTTTACCTTGACTGGGTGCCTTATTTCCTGGCACTTTAGTCGGGTAAACCGAGTGTCTTATTTAACCGGTGACTGGTTTTGGCCGAGTATCTCATGTAACTGGTCTTTTAATCAATTTAAACCGCGTATCTTATTTAACTGGCTTTTATTGTTGATTTTGTTTTACCTCAACGTTACGCCGAGGCTTACCACGACCATACATCAAGGTCCTTGCACAAGTCACCTAGGACGTCTCCCGGTTTTATCTGTGCAAGGTTTCGCCGAATCGTTGGGGTGCATTGCACCAGCCAACACGGCTGCACATCTCACTAGCCTTTCTAGCGGCGCTCCGAGCAGTTTTCCAGTTTATTCTGGTGCCTCGGTTTTGCCTTTTGCTAAGGGATACATTCTTATCGTTTTAGCTAGGCGGGCATGCTACTACAGCTTTTTCGCCCTTCGAGCACTACTCGTCCGCTCTTTCGCGGGTTTATGGCGCCCGAATTTTCTGGTGTTTATTCGACCACCTTTTGGTGGGCCGCTGCGGAAATTTTACTCATGAATAATCAATTCTGCTGAATTACTCCGTACTAGCAACTGGACTTTATTGAATGATCAACATGAATTTCATTAGGTAAGACATGATTATGAAACCAAAAAAATAAACTTGAAATAAATAAAGGTGGAAACTAGAAACTGAGCTAAAGCAGAATTGTAAAAATATGGTCGGATCCTTCAAGGATAGAAGATCTTTAAATATTGTGCGTTGCATGGTCGGGGTACTAAACTACCCTCTGGTCGGGCTATCATGTATGCCCCGTGTCCTACAACTCCTTTGATGATGTACGGCCCTTCCCATTTGTCGGCAAGAGATCCCGAAGATTTATCTTTGGTGTTTGGGGATACTTTTCTCAGCACTAAGTCTCTGAGTTGGAATCTTCGTTCCCGAACGTGGGAATTGTAGTACCTCGCAGCCCTTTGCTGGTACGCGGAATTTCTGACCTGTGCTGTATCTCTGATTTCCTCAAGTTCGTCTAAGTTCTGCTGCAACATATTCATATTGTGTTCGGGACTGTATAACTGTATCCTGGGGGATGTAAACGTTGTCTCTGCTGGGATGACAGCTTCTGTTCCAAATGCCAGCGCAAAAGGAGTCTCCCCAGTGGATGACCTCATCGTTGTTCGATATGCCCACAACACCTCGGGCAATTTGTCCGCCCAACCACCTTTCTTTGCCTCTAGTTTTGCTTTTAGTGTGTGCTTGATCACTTTATTCACAGCTTCTGTCTGTCCATTGGTCTGAGGATGAGCAGGTGATACGTAATAGTTCGTGATCTTGAATTCTTCACACATTTCTTTGAACTTCCTGTTGTCGAACTGGGTTCCGTTGTCAGTTATAATGATACTCGGGATCCCGAACCTATATATGATATTCTTCTTGACAAAGCTGGTGGTGTTTGCCTCCGTTATGTGTACCAGTACCTCCGCTTCTGCCCATTTGGTGAAGTAGTCCACCGCCACAATGGCGTGCTTTGCCCCTCCCTTTGTTCCTGTGGGCATTGGTCCTATTAGGTCGAGTCCCCACATGGCGAAGGGCCACGGCGAGGTTAGGCTTCTGAGTAACTCTAGGGGTTGCCGAATATCGTTTGCTATTTTTTGGCATGTCTCACAGCTCTTGGCAAATCGCTGCGCTTCTGCGAACAGGGTCGGCCAGTAGAAGCCTTGCCTAAGTACCTTGTGTGCTAGGCTTTTACCCCCAGTATGGTTCCCACACACTCCACTGTGGACACTTTCTAGGATTTTTTTGGTTTCTTCGCCGGCCACACATCTTTGCAGTACTTTCGAGAATCCTCTCCTGTATAATTCTCCTCTTAAAATTGTATACCGGGTTGACCTGTATCTGATGCGTTTTGCTTCCACTGCATCCTCCGGTAGTATGTTTTCCTCCAAGTACTTCCTGAGTTTGTATGTCCAGTCGTTTGGGCTTGGCCGGATCTCTGCTACCATGATTTCCTCTGATTCTGCTGTACTTGGCTTAGTCAGATGTGCCACTGGTATTGCTTTGGATCTGATGTTCGTGGTGGCTGAAGCTAACTTGGACAAAGCATCTGCTTTCTCGTTTTCTTCCCGAGGGATCTGAGAGATTTTGTACACTTTGAACTTTTTAAGTAGCCTTTTTGCAATGTCCAAATAAACTATCATGTGCTCTTCCCTTGCCTGGTATTCATCCAGCACTTGATTTACCACGACTTGTGAATCGCTGTAAATTTCCAGCTCATCTGCCCCTAAAGCTATGCAAACCCTTAGGCCGGCCAACAAGGCTTCATACTCTGCTTGATTGTTGGTTGCTTTGAAATCGAACCTCATGGCACAC
Source organism: Acer campestre (assembly GCA_954870605.1). NCBI lineage: Eukaryota > Viridiplantae > Streptophyta > Magnoliopsida > Sapindales > Sapindaceae > Acer > Acer campestre. The sequence continues at coordinate 10,386,365 of OX940811.1, read as the reverse complement.
TCCACGGTATCCCCTTCGGGGGTTGTGATGACTATTCATGCCCCGCTGCCGTGTGTGTTTGATGACCCGTCTACATGTAATTTCCACTGAAGCTTTTCAATCCGTTCACCCTCCATTGTCCTCCTTACCTCGGCATCGGGTTCGGTGAATTCTGCTATAAAGTCTGATACTGCCTGCCCTTTAACTGCCACTTTAGGTGTGTATCTGATGTCGTATTCGCTCAGTTCCACGGCCCATTTGGTCAGCCTTCCCGACACCTCCGGCTTTTGAAGGATTAGTTTTAATGGACAGTCTGTGTATACCTCTATTGTATGCGCTTGGAAATATAGCCTCAGTTTCCTGGCCGATGTGATCAGTGCTAGCGCTATTTTTTCTGCTGGAGAATACCTGGTTTCGGCCGGTAACAATGCCTTGCTTGTGTAGTACACTGGCTTTTGTACCCCCTCTTCTAACCGGATTAATACCGAACTTGTCGCCACCTCCGTGACCGACAAATACAAGTATAATGTTTCTCCTACCGTCGGTTTTGAGAGGATGGGTGCTTTCCCCAAATATTCTTTCAACTTCTGAAAAGCTTCTTCACATTCTGCACTCCATTCGAGCCCTTTTCCCTTTTTTATTGCCCTGAAGAATGGGGCGCACTTGTCTGTTGACTTGGCAATGAACCGACTGAGCGACGCGAGACATCCCGTCAGCCTTTGTACATCTTTCAACGTCTTTGGTGAAGCCATTCCTTCTAGTGCTCTGATCTTCTCGGGATTCACCTCAATTCCTCTTTGGTGAACCTGAAAGCCCAGAAACCTCCCCGAGGGCACTCCGAACACGCATTTACTGGGATTGAGCTTCATCTTATATTTCCTCAGAACATCGAAGGTTTCCTTCAGGTCCTCCGAATGTTTTTCTGCCGTAGCACTCTTGGACAGCATGTCATCCACATAGACTTCCATGTTTCTCCCAATCTGCCGAGCAAACATCCGGTTCACCAACCTTTGGTATGTTGCTCCAACATTTTTTAATCCAAAAGGCATCACTTTGTAGCAATACAATCCTTGATCCGTGGTGAAAGACGTTTTTTCTTCGTCTGCTTTATTCATCCGAATCTGATTGTATCCCGAGTAAGCATCCATGAAGCTTAACAGTTCGTATCCTGCCGTTGCATCTACCAACTGGTCAATTCTTGCTAGTAGAAAACTGTTTTTCGGGCAGGCCTTGTTCAAGTCAGTGAAATCTACACACATCTTCCATTGGTTGTTCTTTTTCTTGACCAATACTACGTTGGCTACCCATTCCGGGTACTTGACCTCCCTTATCGACCCTGCGGAAAGTAACTTCTCCACCTCTTTCTTAATTGCGACGCTTCTCTCTGGATTGAACAACCTTCTCTTTTGCACCACTGGTCGGGACTCTGGGTTGATGGAAAGACAATGTGATATCACCTTTGGGTCTACTCCCAACATATCCTCGTGACTCCAAGCAAAAACATCCTTGTAACTCCTTAGCAATGTGACCAGTTGGGTTTTGACATACCCACCTAAGCTTGCCCCTATCTTCACTGTCTTACTCGGGTCCGCCGGATTCAGGACTATTTCTTCGGTCAACTCATCCTTTCTGACTTCAGGTTCTTCTCTGGGGTCCAATTCAAACTCTTTTGGCGCTTCTGCCTGCTCTTCTGGTTCCTCTACCTTTTGTTGGGCTGTTACTTCGTACACTTGGTGTACTTCCCTATCTTTGTATACTGACAAGTTTGCTCTTCGGGCCATCTCTTGTGACCCCTTAACTACTCCTACTCCGTATTCTGTCGGGAACTTCATCATGAGAGCATAAGTTGCCGTCACTGCTTTGGTTTTATTCAAAAATGGCCGGCCTAATAAAGCGTTGTACGGCCAGTTCTCCGTATCCACCACCACAAAGTCGAGCAGCACAGTCTTTTGGCAAGGGGTCGTCCCAATCTTCACGGGCAATTTCACGGTTCCCAGCGACCTTACCTCGACTCCTCCAAATCCTCTAAGGGGTGTGGGAAACGGCTGTAGATCTTTCCTGTCCAGCCTTAGCTGGTCATATACCTCTGCACTTAGAATGTCCGCTGAACTCCCATTGTCAATCAAAATTCGGTGAACCTCTCGATGACCGATCTGCGCTCCAATTACTAAGGCATCATTTGGCTTAACATCTACTCCATGTGAGTCAGCTTCTGTGAATATGATCGGGTCCCATCCTTCTTTGATTCTTTTCGGGTCGGGTTCAACAGAATTAACATCTAGGTCTCTCGGCGCCTCCATGGCCTCCCGGATTTCCTGGGTCCTTTCCCTGTTACTTTTGCCGGTTGCCGGTCAGCCAAAGATGGTATTAATTACTCCTTCGTCTTCTGCTTTCTTCGGGCTGAACTTTCTTACCCGTCCATCCTACCGGCTATCCTTCTGTCCATTTGTCCTGTCTACCTGTTTGAGGACAATGTCCTTCAGGTGTCCTTCCCTGATGAGGGTTTCGATGTGATCTCTTAATTGGAAACACTTGGACGTCTCATGTCCATTTTCCTTATGGAAACGGCAGTATTTGGTGGTGTCCCCCCGAGCATATGTTGACTGCCTAGACGGTTCTTTTGACATGTTCTTCTCCTCTAGGATTGCCAAGATTTCACCTTGATCTTTCTTCAGTGGGGTGTAATTTGTATATCTGCCCTGGAACTTCTGTCGCGGTTGGTCGGTTTTCGGGTCGTATGCTCGCCGCCCATCCCGACCATCCCGTGCTTTGTTCTTCTGTTTGTCCGTTTTGGCGTCGGACGCCTTGGTTTGGTCTTTGGTTTTGGACCCTTCCGGACAGCCTCCATGCACAAAGTAACCTCCTGTGGCAATTTCTTCCTCTTCAGTTAGGGCGTACCCCCCTGCCATGTCCATCATATCGGCATAACTGGTTAGTCGGGCTCTTCTGAGGTCAAATGACAATTGGCCATTCTGAAGGTTGTTGATGAACGCAGCAATTATTGCCTCGTCATTTGCACTCCCAATTTCGGACACTTCCTGACCAAATCTCCCCAGATACTTCTTTAGCGACTCATCCTTTCCCTGTCTGAGTTGGGATAAGTGAGCTACCGATTTTTTCCTATGCACATTCCCGAGGAACTGCCTTGAGAAAGCTTTGCTCAGCTCGCCAAAGCTGCTTATGCTCGCTGCTGGTAATCTGCCAAACCACCGGGAGCCTAGATCTCCAAGGGTTTGAGGAAAATTCAAACATAGCAGTGCGTCATTGTTGACATATTGTGCCATGGCGCTCCTATATCTCCGGACGTGTTCTTTTGGATCGGTATCTTTCTTAAACAGTTCCACGTGTGGCATCCTGAATCTCTCAGGGAAAGGTGTTCTTAGGATCCCACTAGTGAAAGGGCTTCCGGATTCGTCATCCGACAGCTCATTACGCCCATATCGCCTGACTAAAGCATCCATTTGTCGACGATTGTTCTGAACCTCCCGGGTTAGGCTCTGTATGAGTATATCTCTATCTCCTTCTGGCTCCCCTATCGCATTGAAATTTTGACTTATGGTCAATTTTTGACCTCTTTCCTCCGGATTCGACTCTCTGCGATCTCGGTTTAGGCCATGCAGCCGTATTGTGCCCCTTTGGCGCTTGTGATGACGATTCTGCTCACTCTCTTCTGAGGATGAAGATCGGTCTCTTCGGTGACTGCGCCTCCTAGGGTGATTCCGATTCACAACTATTCGATCTTGATCGTAACCCTTGTCAGAATCATTCCCCTCTCTATGCTCCCTACTCCTCCTATCCACCCTTTCGGAAAATATCTCCGGCCTGCCTATAGGATCTTGCCTCGCTTTTAGGGGTGCATCAGGCGTTGGTATCACCACTGCGGAACGCAGTCTCACAGCCTGCTGGTTTGGGGCGGACAGACTGTGAGGCGACATCAAACCCCCCGTGGCGAAAAGGTCAATTCCTTGCTTTGCTGCGTCTGATATAAGTTGCTGCAGGGAAGCATGAAATCGTTGCGCGATTTCTTCATTAGTTGTGGGGAGACGTTGAATACCAGCTAAGGCGGCTGACTGGTCTGCCGTCGCTATGGTGGCATCCGCTGTATTGAGCGTGGTGTCATCCTCCAACTCGTTATTTGGCACACCTTGACTGTACCTGGAATCGCTACCATCTCTTTCACCAGCCATTGTTGTCACAAATTTCTGGGTCCCCCTCCTTCTAGCGCCAGTTGTTGACGGTGATTTTTGGTGGTCACCGAGTCAATGATTTATTTGCGAGTTGTTATGATTTATGAACTAGGATGATCAAAAACAAAAGAGATAACTAGAAATAACAAGCAATTACGTGGTAAAACTCCAAGGGTTGGAGAAACATCCACGGTTTGTTGCCTAAACAACGAAGCCAAATTCACTATGATGAAGGATTACAGGCACGCTGTATTACAATCTCTCTCAAGCTATTTCTCTCGTCTCTCTCCTTTTTTATATAAAGAAGGGGTATTTATACATGTTCAATTAGGGTTTTGTATGTGGTGCCCTAATTGTGTGTTCTAACCCTAAACAGATTCGGATTCTCTTTCTTTCATATATTTCCTGATTTGGTTGAATCCAAGTCTGATTCTGATTCTTCCTCCTTTATTTGCGGAAAATCTATCTGCTTCCTTATTTGAATTCTGCAGTCACTGTTGCTTATCATGGAGTTGCTTGTTGCTGATTGCTCCCAGAGTTTTGAATTTAGACGTTGATGACTATCTGTTTTCATTGATTCCTGACTACACCGAGTATTTGCCCGAGTAAGATTTATTGCCCGAGCAACTCGTCTTTGCTGGTGGTCGGGAAGCTCCCTCTTTTCCCGAGCATGTTTTCATGGGGGAATTCTTACTCCGTTAGTTGACTTTCCTTTGACCTTGCTTACGTGGCTTTTCATAGTGATGACGTGTCTACCACGACTATTTTTACCTATAACACCCATCAAGAACCTGAAGTTTATGATTTTATTTATCATTACCGGAACATGAAGCTTCTAGATTTATTTATTTACAAATATTTCTTTACATATTTGAAGATTTAAATTCCTCGGATTTTTATCAGACCAGAAGTTCTGACTTTGATTGTGATTTTCGGATAACCAGAAGTTGTAAGAATGTCAAAGCTTGCAAATTTGAAATTTGCTGCACTAGAAGTGTTTAGAGACAACTACGATCTAAAAGCCCAATATCTAACGGTCACAGAACCAGAAGTTCTATGACAAGAACTAAAAGACCGATTTGATAACCAACCTGATGTTGCATTACCAAATGCTAGGTATCAGTGGCAACATTTATGTTTTCAAGGTTTTGGATCAGTCTCTAAGTATAATACTGCTTTATTCAAAATCACTACACAGCTGAAATTGTGTGGTCAGAATATAATCCGAAATCATCAATAAAAGCAAATAGTAAATTTTCTCCCCTATTCACTTTATCTCAGACTGTTATTCTTTCATTCTTTTTCATCTTATTTCTATTATATTATCTGTTATTTTAATTTTATGCATCTATTTAATTTTATGTAATTTATGTATCTGAGTATGCCAACTAACCAGAACCTAAAGTTTATGGATTTGTATAAATTATGTGTTGAGCCTAACTAGGTCAATCGTTAAGTTTCTGGAATTTAAACAAAGCTCGGCTTGACCGACTAACTAGAATCTGAAGTTTCTAGATTTATCATTATAATATTTAAGTTGGCACGGTTTTACAAACCAATTAGAATCTGAAGTTCTAAATTTTAAATTTCTGTAAAAATATGGAGTTCTGGATTCATTAATATGTACATGAATGTCATATTTGAGACTTGAAATTCTAAAATTCGAATTCTATATAGAACTTGAAGTTCTAATTTTAAATACGAAGTATTAAATCTGAACTTGAAGTTCTTAAGTTTTGAACATGAAGTTCTAATCAGACTTAAAGCTCTGAATTCAATTTAAATTGTGATATTAAAACTTTTATATCAAAGTTTATTAGAACCAGAAATTCTGAATTGGATCAAGTTACGATTTTTTCATCTAGAAAGTCAATTTGTAATTTCTATTTAAAACCTGAAGTTTTCTGAATTTTATGAACCTACAGTTCATGGTCGAATCGAAAGTTCGAAAAATCAATATGATTCATGATTTTGTATTTATGAAGTGATATATTTTCATATCTATATTTTTATACTGTTGATCATTTTGTCTAATATGCACTTTATTTTTCATTGTGAATAGATATGTTTTTAAACAGTAAATTAGATGATGTTGAAAAGCAAGATACAGGAGATATATGTCTGGCCGATAGTGCAATGACGCATACAATTCTGCGAAATCAAAAATACTTTCTAAATTTAACCTTGCTTAAAGCAAATGTTAATACAATATCGGATTTAGCAGATCTGATAGAAGGCTCCAGTAGAGCCATGATATTGTTACCAAACGATACTAAAATATGTATCAGTGATGCGTTATATTCAAGTAGATCCAGAAGAAATCTATTTAGTTTCAAATATATACGGTGTAATGGATATCACATAGAAACTATAAGTGATGAGAATATTGAGTATCTGTGTATTACTTCTCATAATTCAGGTCAGAAGCTCATTATGGAAAAACTGCGTGCTTTATCATCTGAATTATATTATACTCTTATAAGAGGTGTATAAATTTATGCAGTTATGAACCAGAAGTTCTCAGACCCAAAAATATTTATGCTTTGGCATAATCGTCTTAGTCACCTAGGATCTACAATGATGTGTAGAATCATTGAAAATTCTCATGGACATCCATTAAAGAACCAGAAGATTCTCTTGTCCCATGAAAATTTATGTACTGCATATTCATAAGGGAAATTGGTAATAAAACCATCCCATTCTAAAGTTGGCTTTGAATCCCCATCATTCCTACAAAGGATTCAAGGGGACATATGTGGACCTATTCATCCACCAAGTGAACCGTTCCGCTATTTTATGGTCCTAGTTGACGCATCCAGTAGATGGTCACACGTTTGCTTATTATCAACACGCAATATTGCTTTTGCAAGATTACTCGCACAGATTATCAGGCTTCGGGTACATTTTCCCGATCATCTGATCAAATCAATCCGCCTTGATAATGCTGGTGAATTTATTCCCAAGACATTTGATGAATATTGCAGATCAGTTGGGATTGATATTGAACATCCAGCTCCACATGTTCATACTCAAAATGGATTAGTAGAATCACTTATCAAGCATCTCCAGGTAATTGTGAAAACTTTATTATTTCGATACAATTACCAATTTTTATATGGAGACATTCTATTCATCTCTGACCCATTGCTTATCATTATTACTTACCATTACAGCTTGTAATTGGTTATAGACATGCTCATTTTTTTTTAAAAATGATTGATCATCAGATAATTATTAATCAGTTACTTCATATATTAAAAGTAACAAAATTTTATAAGTTGCTATCTCATAAACCCGACCAGGTGATTGTTCCTGAAGAACGATCTAAGTAAAATGTAACAAATAAATCATCTGATGCATATCATAAGTTTGTAAACTTTTATTTCGAAATGTATTGTTCCCAGAAGAGGAAAATAATCAGGATCCTAATGTAAACAAGACTCGAGTTATGAATAAATCCACTTTCTCTAGATCAACTCTATAAGAGTTAGATATATGATATATCTAAAGAGACACAAAGTCCCTGAAGTGACTAAATCCATTGAAATGGAAGAAATCTCAACAGAGATTCAAGTATATTGAAATTGAGAAAATTTCTATAAATCATACATGAGAGATGTGGAATAGTAAAGAAACAATCATCAGTTATACATTTTCAAATACAGTAGCTACTGAAATAATGATTATGAAACTCTTAGTATTGATGATTGTAGATAAAGGCATGATTGGCCTAAATGAAAAGAAGCAATTCAAGAAGAATTGACTTCATAAACCAAACATAAAGTATTTAGACCAATAGTTCTCCAAACACCTGAAGATGTCAAAGTAGTTGGTTACCAAAAGGTCTTTATACGGAAACGTAATGAGAAAAATGAGATCGTAAGATATGAGGCACGACTGGTAGTACAAGATTTTTCACAGAAATTTGGTATTCAGTAGTGATGAATACAATTACGTTTCGAATTTTTGATAAATTTCACTGCCTTTAAAAGGCTTGAAATACGTCTTCTAAACTTAGTAATCATTTATTTATGTGATTCATTCAGTTTATAATCCCGGAAGGATTTAAAATGTCAGAAGCATGTAAACCGAGATCTCATAATCTGTATTTGATGAACCTACAAAAATCCTTATATGGATTAAAAACAATCTGAATGGACGTGGTGTAACTGTCTTAGTAAATATCTGATAAAGTAAGGGTATAAAAATTATATTATATACCCATGTGTTCTTCATAAAGAAATCAGAATCTGGATTTACTATTATAATAGTTTATGTTGATGATATGAATTTGATTGAAACTCCTGGAGATCTCCTGAAAACTGCTAAATATTTGAAAAGGGGATTTGAAATGAAAGTATTGGGAAAGATAAAATATTGTCTCGGTCTGGAGATTGAGCATAAATCAGACGGAATACTTATCCATCAATCAGCGTATATTGAAAAGATTCTGAAAAGATTTAATATGGATAATGCTCACCCATTAAGTATTCCTATGATTGTTAGAACCCTTGATCCTAAGAAAAATCCATTCCGATCACTGGAAGATGGTGAAAAGATACTTGGTCCTGAAGTACCATATCTTAATGCAATTGGTGCTTTATTATATCTGGTTCAATGTACTCGACTAGATATCGCATTTTCAGTAAGTTTACTTGCTAGATTCAGTTCAGCACCAACTCGAAGACATTAGAATGGGATCAAACATCTTTTTCGTTATCTTCGTGGAACAAAAGATTTAGGGTTATATTTTTCAAAATCTAACAATTTTTCAGGTTTATTTGGTTATGCTGATGCTGGGTATCTATCTGATCCCCATAAAGTTCGGTCACAAACGGGGTATGTTTTTACCTATAATGGCACAATAATCTCCTGGCGCTCCATAAAGCAAACTATTATTGCTATATCATCTAATCATTATGAGATCTTTGCACTTCATGAAACAAGCCGAGAATGCGTGTGGCTAAGGTTAGTAATTTCTCATATTCAAAATAAATGTGGATTTTCATTATCTACAGGAATGCCGACACCGATATTTGAAGATAATGCAGTTTGTATTGCTCAAGTTAGAGGGGGATATATCAAAGGAGCCAGAACCAAACATATTCTATACTCATGAACTTCAATAGAGCCGACAGATTGATGTTAAACAAATACGGTCTATAGATAATCTTGTAGATCTGTTTACCAAAACATTGTCTACATCAACTTTTGAGAAACTGGTTTATGGGATTGGCATGCGCCGACTCTGCAAAATACAGGATTGATATTGAAGTTTCATTTAGGGGGAGCGTTCAATTGGGGGGAGAAATTTTTTTTAAAGGATATATGTGTACTGTACTCTTTTTCCTTCTACCGGATTTTGTCCCACTGGGTTTTACCGGAAAGGTTTTAATGAGACAGTTCTGAACACATCCACACCCCTTGATCCTGAAGATCACTGTAAATATTTTGCTAAGGTTTTTATCCCACTGGGTTTTTCTTAGCAAATTAAAAATACGAATGGTGAAAATCCTAGGGGGAGTGTTATAATACATGAGCAACAAATGTGTGGATTTCCACCACTTGTTTTTGGCTTATTAAGGAAGCCAACACACGTGTGAGATTTACACAAAGTCACTACATGCATACTAAATAGGTGGCATTATTTAGATTGAAAACTACAATGAGTACCCCTTGTTTGTTTGCCTATATATATATATATGCTCTCTCTTGTAAGAAAAATGGACTGATGCTCTAAAAATATCAATAACAAAATGCTGCTGAAGTTTTTCAATAAAATATTTGATATATAATTCTCTCTCTCTCGTCTCTCCTATGGTCTCTCTCTACCTTTACTTTATTGTTTATTTGTTCATATATTTTCATGTTCTTCATTTATTCTTCTATTAATTAACAACAGTCATACATATCTTTTCAAATAGATTTTTTTAAGCATTATTGTAAATTGTAATACAAAAAAAAAAAAAAAAAAAAAAAAAAAAAAATCCTATTATTAAATACCATAAAAAAAAAAAAAGTGTTTTACTGAAAACCACATGTCCACATACCACATGTGAATAACAAGTTTTAATATATCATCAAGTAAGACCATCTGTAATTTCAACATGTAAACACCCCACAAAAGATTTTCTCTAACTAGAAACCTAACTATTATTTGGGAGTCAGTCCAATAAAAGGTTTTGATTCTACATTACAATCTAAGATAATGCAGCTTATTTTTTGTTCTTGATCGAATATTGAGTGGTCCATTGTAAAATCTTCATGTTTTATCAAATAGCTAGAGCCCAATTTTATTTTTATACTAATATATATTATAAATATAAGAAAAATGGAATTACTGTTGCATTTGTTATATGGATCATGAAATGAAATATAATCATTTGTGTATAATGAATTAGCGTATCATTAGAAATGCTTAATAGTCGCCAACATGGGCGTAGATCAACTCAGTTGGTAGATGGACAAGTTTGGGGTTTAGGTAAATGACTCCAAAGTAGGGATGGCCATTTTCCCCCCGGGCGCAAAATCCCTGCTCCCCCATCCCCATTCGGGGGAATTTTTTAGGGGAAAATGGGGAAATGGGTGGGGGGTGGGTGTGGATGGGGATGATTTTCATCCCCAAAATAAAATGGGGATGGGGATGGGAGATCCCCATCCCATCCTCATTTCCCCATTTCCCCCACAAATTCATGGAAATGGGGATGGGGATGGGTGTAGGTGTCCATTTCCCCATTTCCCTATTTCCCCCAAACATTATATAATATGTATATATTTCTTAATAATTTTATTCTTTCTATTTTACTAAGTATATATATTTTTTCTTAATATTTTTATTCTTTCTATTTTACTAAATATGTACTTAAACATGGGAAATGGGGAAATGGGGAAGACGGGGGAATGGGGAAAAAGGGGAAAACGGGGAAATGAGGATGGGGAGACCTCCCCCCAAAACTACCCCATCCCCATTTTCCCCAAATAAGGAAAGGGAACTATCGACATTGGAAATCTGAACCTTGAATTACACAAATGAGCTCGACAGACATTATCGATTTAATCCATAGGAGGACAGGAAAGTTCAGATGATAACGTTGGAACCCATGGATTTGTCTGAGAATAAACCAAGACTTCACAAACTCATTTCAGGCACAAAATGATCAGTCCATTGTATTTTCAGAAGGAAACAAGATTGAAGATTCCATTGTTGTCTTTGACTCTCTATAAAGGGAGCAAAAAAAGTAATAAACCAGTGAATTTAACTAAGAAAATACAATAATGACTCACAAATTGTCCATAGCATATGCGACAATACTATTAACTTATTTACAGGTAAACAATACACATGAAAGAAGTCATCTAGGATATGAAATTTTATAAGGCGGGAAAAAAGGCAATTCCCTAGAAATGTCAAAGACAAAACATGTGCCACTGTGTTTTCGTGCTGTGCTTATATTACAAGATCAGCTTTAGAGAAGAGGCTGAAGAAGAAAAAAAGAGGAAAAGATAGAACATAGCTAAGCTGTGTTGTAATAATAATGTACATGGGAGAGCAAAGCAAATTATTACATCACAGCTTCCAAATTTTTTGGTGAAGCGTCTGATGTCCTTCTTAGCCTTTTTTTTTTAAAAATTTTTTTTATAGACTCACTCTTCTCTTTATCTCAATTTCTTTTCTTTTATTCCTATTTTTCTACCTCTTCACCGCCACAACCTAGCATAGCCTTGCATAGCCTAGGTTTGCCACCTTCAATCCCAAATAACGTAACAGAGACACAAAAAGGAAAGGATAAAAAGGGAAATATAAGGCAGTTTAAAAAAAAAAAAAGGATAAATGATACAGAGGTAAATTGGACAATTGAAGGCAGTAAAACAAAAAAAGGACACAAAGGGAAATAAGGCAAATGGTCACACCATGAATTGCCCTTTTGGAAAAATAAGGCACTTATGTATATAGGATATAATATATATTTATATATCATTAATATAATATATAATAATGATATATTATTTTTGGAAAGGAGGGTATTTTTGAAATGGAGTTGGGGAATATAAAGGTATTTATGGAATACAAATTTTTGTTTGGAATGGAATGGGCATTCCATTGGTTTTTGGATAGAATGCCCATTCCACCATAATGGTGGAATCACTATTCCGTTGCATTTTAACAAACCAAACGAATGGAATGGCTTTCTTTTCATTCAATTCCATTCCATTCCATCCAACTTGTGAAACTAAAAGAAAGAAACAAACAAACAGAGGAAACAGAGAAAGCTTGGAGAGAAGCTCCAATGGAGAAAACAAGAGAGAGAGATATTTTTTACTATTATACAGATGAGGTATTCAGTTAGACCTTGGATCTGATGTGGCACATCCAGTGGCTCACATGAATTCAGGAAATAAAGTTAGTTAGAAGTTCTTGTGTGATTGGCTACTTGTTACTAACGTGCATCAACTCAATATGTACCACATGATCATTTCTGATATGATCTAACATCCCCCTCAAACTAAACTTGGATTTGTCCAAGACTAGTTTGTCTTTCAACAAATTGAATTTGCTGATTCCAAGGGGCTTTATGAGAACATCTGCAATCTGATCTTCAATTGGAATGTATCAAACATCCAACTCTTGCTTCTCAATCTTGTCACAAATAAAATTCAAATCCAGCTCAATGTGTTTCGTTTTAGAGTGAAACACTGGATTTTTAGCTAAGGCTCATGCACCTGTATTATCACACCAAAGAATAGGTGCGGAAGTCAACAACATACCTATTTCTGACAGTAAAGCCTTTAACCATACAGCCTATGAAGCAACCTGAGCAAGAGATCGATATTCAGCCTCACAACTTGATTGTGCAACTACCTTTTGCTTCCTTGAACTCCATGAAACCAGATTACCACCAAGAAACATACACCATCCACTTGTGGATTTTCTGTCATCTAGATTGCTTGCCCAGTCAGCATTTGAAAACCCTTCAAGCACTAGTTTCTGTGATGGTGAGCACAACTTGAAGAACAATCCTGTAGAAATCGAGCCTTTAATGTATCTCAAGATTCACTTGCAAGCTTGCCAATGCACAGTTATAAGAGAAGACAAATATTGGCTTAATCGATTGACAGCATAGGAGAGATCAGGCCTAGTTAGAGTAAGGTACTGCAGAGCACCCATAGTGCTTCTGTATAATGTTGAATCAGAAAATGGCTTACCATCAGCCTGAGTCAGTTTGGAACCAGTGCTCATCGGAGTTGGGCTAGCAGTGCAATCATTCATTTTTGTTCTAACCAATAGATTAGAAGCATATTTTCTTTGTGTGAGACATATCCCATGATTAGTTCTTGTAGCTTCAAAACCCAAGAAATAATTTAGCTCACCCAAATCCTTTAAGGCAAAGTAATTGTTTAGATCTTGAACCACTTTAGAGAGAATTTCGCAATTATTTCCTATCAACATAATGTCATCGACATACACTAGCAGTAGAATCAAAACACCATCCTTCTTGAATACAAACAATGAGGTATCAGCTTTGGAGTTCCTGAAACCCCATGATCCCAAGGCTACTTTCAGCTTTTCGTACCAGGCTCTTGGCTCCTGTTTCAAGCCATAGAGAGACTTGATAAGTCTACAAACATGGCTTGAGTGTTTATGATCTTCATATCCTTCAAGTTGCTCCATATAGACCAGCTCTTTCAACTCCCCATTGAGAAAGACATTGTTAATGTCCATCTACTTTATCTCCCAATTATGCAACACAGCAAGAGATAGCATAACACAAATCATATATGACTTAACAATTAGGCTAAAAGTTTCCAATTAATCAACCCCAGCAGTTTGATGGAAGCCCTTGTCAACAAGACGTGCCTTGTAACGTTGAATCGATCCATCTTGATTATACTTTACTTGAAAAACCCACTTGTTGCCAACAATGTTCATGTCAGGCTGTCTAGGTACCAACTCCCAAGTTTTATTCCTCATCAAGTGATCGTGCCAAAACTGTGTTACATTTTGGCCCTCAATATCATGTCCTTTAGCTTGTTTTCGAATGTATTAGGTGGTTTAATGTGTTTTGTTGAGCATGTGTAGGTTCATTCCATTTAAATGATGTTAAATCTTATTTTGGAAGAAAAGAAGTCAAAAGATAGAGAAAATGAGAAAATTGGAAGAACCATGGAAAGTTGATTTTCAGCCAGTGCAGAACAGCCAAATTTCGGGGCCTATATCTCTCAGCTACGATTGAATTGTGTGTTCTACTACCAATGGATTGAAAGCCCCGGAAGTCTAGTTTCCAGCGCACTTTTCGGATCACAATTCCGATGTTTCTATAAGGAGTTATGCCCATTTCCGTAACGGTGCGCGAGGCTGAGAAATTCCAGGTGGTCGCTACTGCACTAGCGAACTCACTAGCGACTTTTTCAGCAACCAAGGTCAGAGAAGTTCGCTACCTAGCTGGTCGCTAGTGCACTAGTGAACTTGCTAGCGACTTTTTCAACAACCAAGATCAGTGAAGTTCGCTAGTAAAGTGGTCGCTACTGCACTAGCCAACTTCACCAGCGACCTTTCGTGCCAACTCAGCAAGTGACGGGTTTCAAACCCAAATTTTGGCACCTAGTATAAATATTCCCTTTTCTTTCTGATTTCACACACATCCTTTCATCTTTACATCATTTTCTAACCTAGATCCAAGAATCATCTCTCCAAAATCCCTTCACCTTCCATCATCTTCTCTCACCCAAAAATCAACCAAGATTCCACCTTTTTGCATTTTTCCACCATTTTCTTCACATATTACCTTCACATAACCATTTCTCATCCATCTTTGGAGGTTTTGCAAGCAAGAAGAAGAGGAGTCTCAAGAGGGAGCTTTCAACACAATGGGTTTTCTCTATTCTCTTGTTTTCTTCTTTCTTTTTCCTTTGATGTGTAACTAATTTCTTAGCTAGGGGATTGATGTAACCACATTGGACTACTCTATGTAATTAATTAGTCTATTCTCTAATTCAATTCGATTTTAGTCTCAATTATTGAATCAATTGCTCTAATTTCTCTTCTCATGTTTTGTTGTGACCACAAGGGATGTGGGTTTTGAGAATTGGTTTATTTAAGGTGTTGAGAGTAGATGTGGGTGACCATCCCATCTAATTCTCTCACAAGCTTAGTAATTGGGAGAGTTGGTTTATGCATGACCATGCTAGACTAACTTGGTTAGAGTTTTAAGGATAAATGAAGGGATTGACCATTGCCTATTACATGACCATGTGTAGGTAATGGGAAAAACCTAGAGCTTAATGGATTTATCTTAAAACAACCCTAAAATTGGATTGAAGTGCTTAATGAGACTAAGAGAGGACATTGAGTGGTCTAAGAAGGTTACATTGATTCCCTAGTGTTTTCTCCCATATATCCATACGTTGTGTGTTCATTGTTGTGTTTAGCTTAGTTTTTAGTTGCAAGATTACATTTTTATTTCTCAAGTTTGCATCTTTAGTTTCAAGTTTGCATTTTTATTCATCAAGTTAGCATTTTTACTTTACAAGTTTACATTTTTAAGCATTTTCAAGAAACCAAATCACTTTTTCAACCTAAAGCATTATGCAATTTAATTTTCATGCACTTAGATTAGATTTTTCCTAGGCAATTAGTTTTAACTTGTTGAATCACCGATCCCAGTGAACGAACTTTGATTTAAATTGAAAGTAACATCTTTACTACATCAATTTTGGCGCCGCTGCCGGGGATCGGCGTAGATTCATTAGTTGAATCTAGTTGGTTTAGTTTAGGTAGTGTGTGTCATTTTACTTTATAGTTTTATTTTAGTTTTTGTATCTCTTTACTTCGTTGGTAGTATTGTTTCTAGTGTTTCAGGTTTTTCAGGTGCATGCACAGACGCCGTTCGCAAGGAGGTTTTCTGTTCCCTGCCAACGACAACATCAACCGTGTGGGTCAACTTGCTAGACACTTTGAAGGGTTAGACCTTGTGGTTGATTTGGGAGACATCCATACTATAGAAATGGAAGGAGTACGTGAATTAGATGGACAAGGTCCTCTAGGGGAACAAGATGCTAGAAATGAGCGGGTTGTACGAGAGAGTCCACCGGGTTCTCCTACACGTGGACTAGACGAAGATATAAGGGCAATGAGGGAGTCCGGTCAACCAATGCTTTTAACCCAACCATCCCCTATCGTGCTAGATGCGGTGGCAAGGAGCTACGAGTTGAGGGGTATGCACATGAATATGCTTCCATCCTATAGCGGCACAGATATTGAAGACCCTCTTCAGTTCATGAAGGACTATCAAGTCATTGTAGAGAGCTTTCCAATAGGCCGACTCACAGAGGAACAATTGAAGATGAGGTGCTTTCGATATTGTTTGAAAGATGCGGCCAAGACTTGGTTTGGGTCATTGAGAGCCGGAGTTTTCACTACATGGAATAAGGTGTGCCAAGGATTTTTCGGTAGATTCTTCCCTGCCCCTAAGACAAAGGAAATCCGGATCCAAATTGCAAGCTTTAGTGAGGAAGAAGGTGAGCCCTTTCATCAAGCTTGGAGAAGATACAAAGAGCTCTTAGAGCAATGTCCACCCCACATGATTTCGGAAGAATACAAGGTTCGCACCTTCTATGACGGATTGACACCCTTTACACAAGCACTTGTTGACAACGCTTGTGGAGGTGTTCTCACCAAGAAATCCGCAGCAGAGATCAACGAAATTTATGAGACATTGGCTCTCAACTCCTACCATAGAGGCACAACTGCTAAAAAAGGAGGTATGTATGGCATTGACCGGAGTACGGAGGTGGCTATTCAACTCTCTACTATGTCAAAGCAAATGGAAGCTCTAACCAAGAATGTGAGTAAGCTACAAGCCGGAGCAAGCCATGTATGTGATAGGGGTCACCATTGTAGAGATGGGAATCAAGTTGAAGCGGAGGAGGCACAAGCCTTGAACTACCAAAGAGGAAGAAACGATCCGTATTCAAACACTTATAACCAAGGATGGCGAAACCACCACAATTTCTCCTATTCCGACCCAAACACCGCTTTGAATAGCCATCAAGTCACTCAACCAAACACTCAAGGATTCAACCAAGGAGGGTATAACCGAGGCAACTACCAAGGCCAAAGTTCAAACAACCCACCTCAACAATGGAACAACTCCACGAGTCAAGACAATACTCCCTATCAACCAAGGAAGCCATCATTGGAGGACATGGTGAATAACCTTGCTCAAAGTTCGCAAGCACTTATTCAGAGTACTCAAGCCACCGATCAAAACTTGAACAACTTCATGCAAATGTCCGACCGGAAATTTACCAACTTGGAGGCATCAATGAAGAAGTTAGAAACACAAATGGGACAAATATCTGACACGGTGCACCGAAATGAGCCGGGAAGATTTCCTAGCCAATCCGAGCAAGCCAAGGCAGTGACAGTTTTGAGAAGTGGGCGAGTGTTGGACAATAAAGATGTTGGTGAGCCAAAAAGAAAGAAAGTCAAAGAGTCGAAAGATGTGAGTGGAGAGGATGTTAGAGTGGAGGAGGAAGAAATAGTGGTTGAACCGACATCGAAGAAGACCTCCATTCTACACAAGTCACCAAACCCCTACATACCACCAGTTCCATATCCGGGGAGAGTAGCAAGGGACAAGCTAAACAAGTCGTTTAAGGACATTTTTGACATCCTTTCAAGGGTGAATGTCAACCTTCCCTTGCTTGATATGATAGAGAAGATGCCCGCTTATGCTAAGTTTTTCAAAAGTCTCCACACCAATAGGCAGAAATTCGGGCCAAACCATCAAGAGTGCATAACGGGAAATGCTAGTGTAGTTCTACAGAAGGAGCTTCCACCAAAGCTCAAGGATCCGGGTAGCTTTTGTATCAACATCACGGTTGGGGGTACCAAGCTTGAGAAGGCAATGTTAGATTTAGGTGCTAGCATCAATTTGATGCCGTTCTCCATTTACAAGCAACTAGAGTGGAATGAGCTCAAGCCGACCACGATGTCACTCCTCCTTGCCGATGGTTCAGTGAGATATCCTAGAGGGATTGTGGAGGACGTGTTGGTACAAGTGGACAAGCTCATCATTCCGGCGGACTTTGTGGTTCTAGACATGGACGATGTGAGTGGGGAGAAGAATATGAGACCTATCCTTTTAGGTAGACCATTCATGAAGACGGCAAGGACGATCATTGATGTGCATGAAGGGAAGCTTTCCATGACCGTCTTGGATGAAACGATAGAATTTAAGGTCTTCAAGTCAGAGTTAAAGGACATTAGCTTAGTTGATTGCTTCGCCGTGGATACACTTCCGTCACAAGACTACTCTAAGAATGCAAATGAGTATCTAGATGAGATCTTT
The DNA here is from genome assembly GCA_954870605.1 of Acer campestre. Taxonomy (NCBI): domain Eukaryota; kingdom Viridiplantae; phylum Streptophyta; class Magnoliopsida; order Sapindales; family Sapindaceae; genus Acer; species Acer campestre. Next base: position 10,367,848 of record OX940811.1, on the reverse strand, counting down.
GCCCTTTTTGAGGATAAAAGTGAGGAAGATGTTCACAAAGAAGATACATGTGACAAACAATCATCCTCGGAAATCATTGAGCTTAAAAGTGAAAATGCCAACTTGAAGATGGAATTGGAAGCCCTTAGAAAAGAAAGGGATGAGGCAAACAAGAGGGCGGAAGATCTTGCAAGGCTAGTAGAAGAGCAAGATGAAGACTTTGCCCGAAAGACAAGGAAATTGCAATGGCAAGTGGAATTGAAAGACAAGACGATTGATGCCATCAAGGAGGAATTGAGTGGGAAGGAGAATGCCTTGAAGGTGTCAAAGGTAAAGGAATGTGATTGCTTGGTGGAGCTTGAAAGAGCCGAGCAAATAATTGAAATGTTGACCAAGGAAGCAAGCAAGAAGGAAGAAACTTTGAAGGTCAACACCATCAAGGGAAATTCAAACCCTCCGAATGCAAGAGTTAACAAGACCAAAGGTAGTCCTTATTTTCCTTACAATTGTTATTTTTGCCACACTAGGGGTCATAAAATAGCCCATTGTGCTAAATTTATTGAAGTTTGCAAAAAGAAACAAAGCATGCCTATGGGGAAGCCAAAGAGAATTCGGCAAGTTTGGGTCCGAAAGGACAAACTTGACCAAGTAAAAGAGGCTATTTTTGATGAAAAGAAAACTCTTGATATGAAAGAATGTCCCAAACTCCTTGATATGAATGGTGGTAGTACTAGTGGAGTAAATCCACCCTTGATTTTCTGAACTTGCTAATGTGTTTTGTGCTTGTGAAGGTTGCTATGTCTTCTAAAGGAAGCGTTTTTGGAGTAATGATTACACGTGCACACATTTTGGAACATGGCTTTGTGGAGCCAAATTTTAGTTTTTTGCATAATTTGAACATTTTGGGGTTGTAAATAATTTGAATATTTTGCAAGTTATTGGTTCTAAGATAGTTTTTGTAGCTCGTGTTGATAAAGCTAGGTTCTTGTTCTCTCGGATTGAAACACCGACAACTTGCAAGTCTTGGAAGGACAAGCAAGCCGAGAGAGCTCATAAAAAGAGCGAGAGCCATGCATAGTTGACAAAAGCTTCGAATCAAGTGGAGAACAAGGTTTTGGCGCTTAAAGAGCCGTAGTGCTCTCATCAACCGTCTTACTAGACGTTAAATTGTGCACTTGGTGGGAGGCAACCCACCTAGGTACATTTCTTTCTTTCTTAGTTTATATTTGTTTTTATTTTGTTTTTACATTTTTGTTTAGACTAAGTGTGCGGATTTTTGTGTTGTGCTTAGTGCCTAGGATGTTTATGTTTCTTGCCTCCCATGCTTCATTTATTCATTTTTCTTGCATCTCATGTCATATAAAAATTGAAGACAATGTTTAAATTAGGTTTGGGGGTGTGGATTCATTATTTGAGTCATTTTTCATTTTACTTTTCCAAGTTTTTCTTTAACCTTTGCGAAAGTCCCCTGTTTTGAAGATTTTGAGGCTAAATGTTTCCTTTAAACTGTACGTTTTGGTGAAGAAATAAATTATTTTTCCCACGTTGTGTTCTTCGATTTTTCGATACGGTTCCAACGATATAAATAACATAAAATTCTGGGCGGGGGTTAAAAAGATATGAACATTTCTTCGACCAAAGGTCATGGGCGATGCCCTGTTTTGACAAAACTGCACGTGAACCATCTTCGACGTCCATTTACACAATTTTCCAATTCGAATTTTGAAATGTTTTCTAAATGAAAAGTGTGTATTTGTATGTCTATTTTCATATGCCAAAATTTGAGAAATTTTTATTGAGTATTTGTGAAAATATGCACTGAAGAGTGGACATAGGTCAAAAGTCACTAGTTTTTTGGAATTTTATCCTCTATGTAGAGATGGTCTTTCGCATTGTGTTTTTTGTGTTTTGCGTCGTGTTAGGTGCATGCCGTTAGGCCGGACTCTCTTGTTTCCAACATTGGGGACAATGTTGAGTTTTGGTTTGGGGGTGTAGTCGCCTTTGTGAGTCGTCTTTTTGAGTCTTGAGTCTTTTTGGTGTCAAATTTTTCAAAAATTGTCGCATGGCCAAATTTTCGAGCTTTAACTAGCTTGGGTGTGATGCCTTGAGCGTGTGCTTGTGGCGAGTTTATTTATGCTTGATGAGCTTATTAGTAGCTTGTTGTCACTCTAGGGTCTCTCTTGCACTTTCATGGGCTAATCCCATCCTCTTTGTGCTTAAGTTGAAGGGACTCGGTGCTCAAGCGCCTTGTTCTAATAGTGGAGATTACCTAGTGAGTTCACAAACACAAGCCTTAAAAAATGCATCTTGAGTGTTATTATTGTTCTATTCATAAACACTTTTCTCGTCATGTACATCATGTGCCATAGGACATTGCATCATCTTTGTGGATTGCTTGATGGATACTTACATTCCCTTGATAGATGGATTTGTTGAGATGATCTTAGGCAATGTGTGTGCATTAACTACCATATTTAGCCTAAACACTTATCCAAGTCCCTAATGTGTGCTCCATAGCCAACTTTGAGGCCAAACACTCACCTTTCATTTGGAACCACAACATAACCATATAACCACAAGCCTAAACACATGCCTACCCTTGTTGCCAATTATGTTAGGATGTGTAGTTGTGGTCTTGAAAGGAATAGCTCTAATATGTCAAAAAGCGTGTACTTAGGCAAAAGAGTGTAATGTGCTAGCAAAGGCTCAAAAATGTAAAAGTGCCAAAAATGAGCACTTATGAGCTTAAAAATGTCAAATGCAAAAGATGAAAAAGGAAAAGAAAAGAATGAAACAAAGAAAGAAAAGAAAAGAAAAAGTCTTAAAGAATTAAATGCAAATGTACTCAAAGAAATTAGAGTGCAAATGTGAAAGCACAAGTGTAATGAAAATTAATGCCTAGACGCTAGTGTTTAAAGATAGCAAGAAAGTAGAGCTAAAGTAATGGTGTTATGCATTGAGTCTTAGCATGATTGGTGTCATTTGAGTTCCATTCCTATTCTTTCTTTCACCACATCTCACCCAATGGCCCCATTACAACCTAAGGAAACACCTATTTGATCTTCAAAGAAATCTAGATTGGGAATGTTTGTTGAAGCATGACTTTTCCATGTCCATGGCATTTGATTCTTTCCTAGGCTAGTTCACAAAAATATTAGCGGTCTTTCATTGTTAAATTGTATGCAATGCATTAGATTTCTATGCATAAACTATATCTTTGCATACCTTGCATGAGTGTGAACTTAGGACTCCGAGCGGAAAGAAAAGAGAGAATCCAAGTGAGGCCTAGAGTCGAAGCGAATTACGTTCGAGGTGTGAGAGTGAGTAGTTCCTAATATGAGAGCACTTTCAGGTGTGGGATCTGTGATTGTGTGAGTTCCCTTGAGTGTCTTTGAGTTGCTTTAGAACATTTTGCATGAGTCTACTCTTCTCTATCACACATCCTTGCATCTCATTACCTGTTGGAAATGCGACATTTTGAATTATTTGTTTTGTGTCTAGGAAAATTCTAGGTCGAGACACTTTTGTTGTTGAGTCATATTTGTTTTATCTTGTGTTTGCTCGAGGACGAGCAAAGGTTTGGTTTGGGGGTATTTGATCGTGCCAAAACTGTATTACATTTTGGCCCTCAATATCATGTCCTTTAGCTTGTTTTCGAATGTATTAGGTGGTTTAATGTGTTTTGTTGAGCATGTGTAGGTTCATTCCATTTAAATGATGTTAAATCTTATTTTGGAAGAAAAGAAGTCAAAAGATAGAGAAAATGAGAAAATTGGAAGAACCATGGAAAGTTGATTTTCAGCCAGTGCAGAACAGCCAAATTTCGGGGCCTATATCTCTCAGCTACGATTGAATTGTGTGTTCTACTACCAATGGATTGAAAGCCCCGGAAGTCTAGTTTCCAGCGCACTTTTCGGATCACAATTCCGATGTTTCTATAAGGAGTTATGCCCATTTCCGTAACGGTGCGCGAGGCTGAGAAATTCCAGGTGGTCGCTACTGCACTAGCGAACTCACTAGCGACTTTTTCAGCAACCAAGGTCAGAGAAGTTCGCTACCTAGCTGGTCGCTAGTGCACTAGTGAACTTGCTAGCGACTTTTTCAACAACCAAGATCAGTGAAGTTCGCTAGTAAAGTGGTCGCTACTGCACTAGCCAACTTCACCAGCGACCTTTCGTGCCAACTCAGCAAGTGACGGGTTTCAAACCCAAATTTTGGCACCTAGTATAAATATTCCCTTTTCTTTCTGATTTCACACACATCCTTTCATCTTTACATCATTTTCTAACCTAGATCCAAGAATCATCTCTCCAAAATCCCTTCACCTTCCATCATCTTCTCTCACCCAAAAATCAACCAAGATTCCACCTTTTTGCATTTTTCCACCATTTTCTTCACATATTACCTTCACATAACCATTTCTCATCCATCTTTGGAGGTTTTGCAAGCAAGAAGAAGAGGAGTCTCAAGAGGGAGCTTTCAACACAATGGGTTTTCTCTATTCTCTTGTTTTCTTCTTTCTTTTTCCTTTGATGTGTAACTAATTTCTTAGCTAGGGGATTGATGTAACCACATTGGACTACTCTATGTAATTAATTAGTCTATTCTCTAATTCAATTCGATTTTAGTCTCAATTATTGAATCAATTGCTCTAATTTCTCTTCTCATGTTTTGTTGTGACCACAAGGGATGTGGGTTTTGAGAATTGGTTTATTTAAGGTGTTGAGAGTAGATGTGGGTGACCATCCCATCTAATTCTCTCACAAGCTTAGTAATTGGGAGAGTTGGTTTATGCATGACCATGCTAGACTAACTTGGTTAGAGTTTTAAGGATAAATGAAGGGATTGACCATTGCCTATTACATGACCATGTGTAGGTAATGGGAAAAACCTAGAGCTTAATGGATTTATCTTAAAACAACCCTAAAATTGGATTGAAGTGCTTAATGAGACTAAGAGAGGACATTGAGTGGTCTAAGAAGGTTACATTGATTCCCTAGTGTTTTCTCCCATATATCCATACGTTGTGTGTTCATTGTTGTGTTTAGCTTAGTTTTTAGTTGCAAGATTACATTTTTATTTCTCAAGTTTGCATCTTTAGTTTCAAGTTTGCATTTTTATTCATCAAGTTAGCATTTTTACTTTACAAGTTTACATTTTTAAGCATTTTCAAGAAACCAAATCACTTTTTCAACCTAAAGCATTATGCAATTTAATTTTCATGCACTTAGATTAGATTTTTCCTAGGCTAATTAGTTTTAACTTGTTGAATCACCGATCCCAGTGAACGAACTTTGATTTAAATTGAAAGTAACATCTTTACTACATCATCAAGTTATTAAATTCATCATCTATGGCTAATTTCCAACATGGATTAGTCAAGGCATCAGCTACCTTGGTAGGTTCATTGGCGTGGTTAGCTGAGGCCAGTGTGATAAGAGCTCTAGGCTTTGTAAAGGTAGTTTTGGATCGAGTGATCATATTGTGTTTGGAGAGATGCTGGATAGGACTTGGAATATTTGGTGCAGCCAAATGTGGTAATTCAATAGAGAAAGAGATAGCAGGAAGAGATGATAAGGAATGATGTTGCAATGTGTTAGAGTTCTGATTCTTGCTATGACATGCAGATAATTTCTTAGCTCTAGAAAGAATATAAACAGAGAAGCTGGACTCATTGGACATTCTAGGAATGGATTGACACTGTAATGCTAAGAATAAAACTTTGTATGGGAATTCATACTCATTAAAAGTCACATGCCTATAAATATAAATTCTCCCACAAGGATGTAGACATTTGAACCCTTTGTGACTGTCACTATAGCCGATAAAAATACATTTTGATGTATGAAACTCAAACTTGTGCCTATTATAGGAACGTATGGAAGGGAAGCATGCACAACCAAAAACTTTGAGGAGTTTGTAGTCAGGAACAGTTTGAAAAGAGTTTGAAATGGAGACACATGATATAATAGTATGGGAGTGGGAAGTCTATTGATGATATAGACTGCTGTGTGAAAAGCCTCCCACCAGAAGGATAGGGGCAGCTCATAGCTGAGCCTGTGCAAGCAATGTAAGACCTACTTTGACTATTTACCTGTGTTTACGTTCGGAAGAACCATTTTGAGGATGAGTGTGAGGATAAGGATGCCTAAAATGAACACCTAATTGACCAAGATAATGAGCTAAAGGTTTATGCTGTCCTCCCCAATCACTTTGAACACATTTGATTTTCCTATCAAAGGCCAATTTCACACTTTTCTAAACTTTGACAAACACATCTTTTACTTGAGATTTAGACTATAATGGATAAATCCAAGTGAATTTTGAGTATGCATCAATGAAATGGACAAAGTATTTGTACCTTTGTTATGAGACATGAGGAGAGGGTCCCCACACATCAGTGAAAATCAACTCAAGAGGGGCCTTGTAAACTGTGTTTGAGATAGGAAAAGGAAGCTGGTGAAGCTTTCCAAGTTGGCAGGCATCACAGAAATCTAATGAATTTGGAGCAGTACAAGGTAAATTTAATTTCCGTAAGACTTGTTTCAAAATCAGAAATGAAGGATGACCAAGCTTTGCATGCCACTAAAACAACTCAGATTTATTATTTGAATGAAAAATGTTACAAGGTATTATTTTTCTTACATTGTAACAAGCAGCACTTAACTGTATATACTCAGGACTCTTAGGTGTGGACTTGTTAGCATAACATGTTGCTACACAAGCTTTAGCACAATGTTCATTGGATACACTACTATAGGATTTGTTACAAACACATACTGATGACAGACACATAGTGCAGACATAATCAGTTTTGGTAGCAAATAAAGCATGAACTTGTGCAACTGAAGACTTGTCACTGAGGGTGGAAAGGTCCAGTTGGTAGAGACCATTTTTCAAGTCCCCCTGTAGTATAACCTTCATTGATTTCTTCTCCTTAATCAAGCAAGAATCGGAATTAAATTCAACTATAACATCATTATCTCTAGTGAATTGAGATATGCTTAAAAGATTCTTGGTGATTTTCAGAACATGCAGAATATTGTTCAAAAACAAAGGATATGTAGGTAATGTATGTGAGGGAATCACAGATGAACCAATATGAGATATTTTAAGTTTTGAACCATTACTTACTGTTAGCTTCTCCATTCCTTGGTAATTTGACTTCTGTGAGAGATTCTGCACATCAGAGGTGATGTGATTTGTGGCTCAGCTGTCCACGTACCATGACGGATCCACAACCGTTCTGGGAGATGCAATGAATGCATTAGCATTGGAGAAGTTTGTGTTGTATCCTTGCATTTGCATCTGGTTAGGATGAAAACCAATATTGTGACTAGCGATGTTGTAATCAGTGTTGTACTGACTCTCATGTGCTTAAAAACCTTGACCATTGCCTTGTTGGCCTTTTGGAGATTTCATATTTTGCATGCTTAAGCCTTGGAAAGCCTGATCAAAATGTTTATAGCAAGATGATACAACATGCACAGGTTTCCCACATAACTGACATATAAACTTTGAGCCAGACCTGCCTCCATTTCTTCCCTTGCCTCTGCCTCTATAGCGACCTCCTCTGTTGCTAGTACCTTTGAAATTTCCATTAAAGGCATACTGAGTAGAGACATTACTCATGTTAAGAGAGACAGCAGTATTGTGCTTGGCCAATCTGCTTTCATAGCTCATTAATTGGTACTGAACTTCTTGAAGACTAATTTCACTTTGTCTACTAGTCATATTAACCACCACAACATCGCATTCCATATCCAGGCCCCCTAAGATCAGTGATATCAGCTCAGCCTCAAAGAGTGGTTGACCAGCTGCAGCTAAATTTTCACTAAGAGACTTCATTTTTAACACAAAATCACTCATAGACAGATTTCCTTTCTTAGTATTCTATATTTCATCCCTCAATTGTAATACTCTAGCCTTTGATTGTTGAGCAAAGAGACTCTTAAGAGTCTTCCATACTTCACGAGATGTAACACAATGAGTTACATGACCAAAAATACTCTCACTTAAGGTTGAGAAAAGCCAACACACAATCAACTGATAAGCTTTCTTCCAGTTAATGAAATCATCGGTTTCAATCTTTTCTATGTCATTGGATTTTCCTGAACTAACATACTTTGGTGGACAAGTACCAGTTCCTAGTATGAAACTTTCTAGATCGAAAGCTCTAATAGCAGGCAAAACATGTGATTTCCAAAAAAAATAATTGTTGCGATCAAGCTTTATTGGAAGCTTAAAATTCAAATTTGAAGAAAGTGAAGAAACCTGTGATTTTAGATTCCTTGACTTGGCTCGACTGCTTTTGCTAGTTGAACTGGAACCACTATCGGAATCTGAGCTTAAGGACACCATGACTCTTAGTCTTGTAGCTCTGATACCACGTGAAACTAAAAGAAAGAAACAAACAAACAGAGGAAACAGAGAAAGCTTGGAGAGAAGCTCCAATGGAGAAAACGAGAGAGAGAGATATTTTGTACTATTATTCTGATTCTCATTTTAAATGAATCTCACACTAAAAGTGTGTTTATTATATATAGATGAGGTATTCAATTAGACCTTGGATTTGATGTGGCACATCCAGTGGCTCACATGAATTCAGGAAATAAAGTTAGTTAGAAGTTCTTGTGTGATTGGCTGCTTGTTACTAACGTGCATCAGCTCAATCTGTACCACATGATCATTTCTAATATGATCTAACACAACCAAACATGGCATAAGTAGACACAATTTGGACCAAAGATAAAATGACACTTTCACAAAACCAATGTTTCAAGCAAATTTGTGGAGGTGAAAACCCACGGGAAAAGCTCAAAGTGGAAAAAAAATAAAGAAGATTAATGAACCTTTTACATTTTACCAAAGATTTCTTCTCATAATTGTAAAATACCTCGGAGAAAACTCCCTACGTATGCATCATCTCTAGGTGGGAAGAGAGGTACACTACCACTTACATATATGGTAAGTGCTATGTGGTAGATGTGCACTTGCAAAACAAAAGATCTTTTAGATTTGTAAAACTGATGGAGTCACGGTATTAAAAAAATAATATCTTTTCTTTTTTGAGACATTATATAAATTTGGGTTCTCTTTTTTTGAATAAAAGGATTCAAATCTACGATCTCATAACGTAGGTGTGTGAGGTATACCACCGGATCAACATTATCCCATAAAAATAATATATTTCTAACTTTTTTGTTTTGTACTAGCTAGGCACTGCCCCAATTTTCCACCTTTCTGACAGATTGGGGACCAAATTGAACTAGGGCAAATTTCATTGCACCCCCTGAGGTTTGGGCAATGTACACTTAGTTGGAAAAATTTTGGTATTATACATTAACACCCTCAAAACTTAAATTTGACTTTAAAAATACCTAAAATGCCCCTAGTTATTTAATTTTTTTAAAATTATTCATTTTTTAAAACTATTTATTTATTATTTTTAAAAATATTTTTTTAATTAATTTTGTAAAACTATTTTTTTTAAAAAAAAACTATTTATTTATTTAATGAATCATATCTTTTATTTAATTTTTTATTTTATTAAAGTTTATAAAATTTTTGGTTAAAAGGTAAAAAAATAAAGTATAAAATAATACAACTAAAGACATTTTAGGTATTTTCAATGTCAAATTTAAGTGTTGAGGGTGTTAATGTATAATACTAAAAGTTATGCCTGGCCCAAACCTTAAGTTGCAGTGCAATTTGCCCATTTAACTATAACATTTATGAGTCACCCAATAAATTACCAACCTTGCTTTGACTTATTTGACAATCTTGTCTTAAAATATAACTACGATGATTATGAATGATGCATGAATGCATTGGCAACAGGGGCTTTAAACATCTATATAAAGGGCTACCTTATTTCTGGTATTTTCACCATCAAAACCACAAAGATGTCTCTCAAATACTTTCTAGTGTTGCTTGGGGTATTGGCTCTTGCTACCCCATCTCTTGCTAATTATCCTTACAAGCCTCCAATTGAGAAACCACCCATTTACAAGCCTCCAGTAGAGAAACCACCGGTTTACAAACCACCCGTTTACAAGCCTCCAGTCGAGAAACCACCTGTTTACAAGCCTCCAGTAGAGAAACCACCCGTTTACAAGCCTCCAGTCGAGAAGCCACCCGTTTACAAGCCTCCAGTCGAGAAACCACCCTTTTACAAGCCACCTATCCATCATAACTGATTGATCACGATACCAACACAGACAGATGAATGGCTAGAAATTAAATAAGAGCTCCTGCGGCCATTCATCTGAGTAGTGTTATTGTTCAGTCATATATATCAATTAGGAATGCTTATTATTTCAGTCGTAATAAGCATCGGTGTGTTTGTTCCATTTGCTTGTACTATCGTAATTTTTCTCTAATGGAAAAAGGCAATGAGAGCTAGCTGCAGTACTGTTGTTATATATAAATGTGTGTGTGTCCTTTTGACTTGCTGGGTAGCTTCCATATATGCTCAAATTTCACTGTTGTTAATGTATTAATTTGCATAACGAATTTCATGGCAGAGATATACGATTGGTGAGATTTATGGGAATCAACAGTCATGATTATATAAGTTAAATAATAACGCATCCATGATCCATCATGCAAATCAAAGACCACAAACATGAACTATGGGAGTATTTTGGCCATTATTTGTGTCAAATTATATATCTATAAATGCATTTCAGATTACTCAAAAAAGCAAATCGAGTTTTTTAAGATTAGATCGGAATCACTTGTATTTAATTTCTAGTAATTAATTATATGCATGGTCAAGTAATGTGGAGCTCTTTGGTCCAGACTCCAGAGACGATGAAGAAAATAAAGAGAAGTTCGTCACAGCTAGCCTATCTAGGTTTCGTTTCAATCTGGTGCACTTACATAAACCACGAGATTTAAGTACGGGTCCTTAGAAGTTAGAAGATTGTAACTTGTAAGACTTGAAGTGGAATCCAAATCCAATGAAGCACTTATGGAAAAAGCAACTTTTTTGTATACGTAGAATTGGAAAGTCTTAAATTATTTGTGGACTTCAAATCCAATGTTGCGCTTGTGGGGAAAAAGCAACTTTTTGTTATACGTAGAATTGGAAAGTTTTAAATTATTTGAAGACTTCATATGCGTCTGTCACACACGGAAGACCCAGTATTTTGTGGAAAAAAATTAGTCAACAAGGGGCCATAGAACCATTAAATAAATAGACGTTGAATGACGCTATTTGGAAGTATAAGACATAAGAGGATTTTTAGAGGAGCCCAGTTGTGCGTGTGAAGTGGGAACAAGAATTATTTAATAAACATAACACATTTGACTAAATTTTCAGCCAACTATAACAGACACATATGTAAGGTACATATAATTTTCACTGAAACTGACTTATAATTAATTAATTGTATCTTTATGCAAGTTGCTTTATCCCTTTATTAAAAATTGTTTTATTAAATTCCACGAACTTGCATACAAAGTTCCAAATTATTAATATGGTAAATTGCACTAAAGTATTCTTACCTTTACTAAAATGCAATTATATCATACTTGTACCATAATGATAGATTAATACCCTTGATCAAATTAACGATTTAACTGTGATAACAATTGAATAAAGAAGTGGAGCATATAGTTTCAAAAATTTGATTGATCAAGTGTCATCTTTGACGGTCAACCGTTTGGTAAAATGTATTGATAGGTTATTTTAGTAAAAGTGTGATCTAGTTGCTATTTTAGTAAATGTTAGGGTTCTTTAGTACAATTTGTAATTTGATCACTTGTGCTAATTGAAAGAGTCGAAGCGTCATATTCTATTAATTATATATATATATATATATATATCAGTCTCGTTTACATCAGTGCATACTCATTTTTCCATACTTTAACTTAATGTGTATACACCTATTAAAACTTCTGTCTTTATATATTTACATCATTGCGCGTTGATTAGAATATAGAGAAGTGCTAAATTCACTCTCTCAACCTACTCTCTCAACACACTCTCTGTTCTTGTGTTGACACGTGGACAATATTTATTGTGTTTTATTTGAGTCATAAATAATATGAGGAGACAAATCATTTATTATGGTTCAACTTTCATGTCAAAAAGTAAAATATTAACACGTGTCCAACAAAGAAGAGAGAGTGGATTGAGAGAGTGGGTTGAGAGAGTGAATTTAGCACTCCTCTAGAATATATATATAAGTCATATCTAGTCGATAATTGCGTACGGAGCTCGAACGCCCACAATTGACCCATTATGATGACTATATGATCACATCATTATTGCCTATTCACACTTAAATTTGTGGAAAATCGATGCATACAATTAATCAATTACGTCTACAGAGTACAATATTGCATTTCAAAATTATATCTCTCGACCATCAATCTTCCCAACTGACGCTATGATTTTTTTAATATAAAAAAAAAATAATGTTAATTACATATGTAGAGTTGTAGACATAACATTTAAATGTGATACACCAGCTCAACTGAAAACTTTCCCACAAAGTGTATGCATAAAGTTATATTGGTGTGAAAACTCAACGATAACAATTTGCAATGCAAATTAATCTAAAATCAGACAGTTAACTGTTATAAAATAATTGAAATAAATAGATGAAGAACAAATGATAAATTGAATAACAATTGAAAATGAAAGAAATTGATGCCACAAGATGAAGAGAAAAATGAGATGCGAGAGAGTGAGATTGAGAGAAGAGAATTTACTTGTTTGAGAATGCTTTCAATTGATGATTTTTCAGTAAACTAATACAATTGAGACTAACCTCTATTTATAGGCAAAAGGTGGGTGAAGAGGCGGTGACTTGTGGAGGATTATTGTATTGACACATGTGGTAATTAAAACCACATGTATTATAATACTTCCCCTTGGGTTTATACCACATGTGTTAATCTTTTAGGGAAAAACTCAATGGGATAAAACCTAAATAAAATATATACAATGATCTCCTGAATTTAATGGGGTTGGACATTACAAACTATCTCATTAAAAACCTTGTCAGGAAAACCCAATGGGAAAAAACCTGATCGAAGGGAAAAAGAGTATAGTGCACATATGTCCATTCAAAACTTTGCTCCCCTTGATTGAACGCTCCCCCTCATAAAACTTCAGTATTTAATCTTGTAATTTAGAAAGTCGACGCATGCCTATTCCATATACCAGCTTCTCAAAAGTTGATGTAGGTAATGATTTGGTAAACAGATCTGCAAAATTATCTGTAGACCGTATTTGCTTAACATCAATTTGTCGGCTCTGCTGAAGCTCATGAGTATAGAAGAATTTAGGAGAAATATGTTTGGTTCTGTCTCCTTTGATATATCCTCCTCTAATTTGAGCAATGCAAGCCGCATTATCTTCAAATATCTGGGTTGGCATTTCTGTAGATGATAAAAATCCACAAGTATTCTGAATATGATGAATAACTGACCTTAACCAAACACATTCTCGACTGGCTTCGTGAAGTGCGATGATTTCAGAATGGTTAGATGATGTAGCAACCAAAGTCTGTTTTGTGGAACGCCAGGATATTGCTGTGCCATTATATGTAAAAACATATCCCGTTTGTGAACGAGCTTTGTGAGGATCAGACAAATACCCGGCATCAGCATAACCAAGTAAACCTGAAAAATTGTTAGACTTTGTATAAAATAATCCTATATCTTTCGTTCCACTAAGGTAACGGAAAAGATGTTTGATTCCATTCCAATGCCTTCGAGTTGGTGCTGAGCTAAATCTAGCCAGTACATTCACAGAGAATGCAATATCTGGTCTAGTACACTGAGCCAAATATAATAAAGCACCAATCGCATTAAGATATGGTACCTCAGGACCAAGTATCTTTTCACCATTTTCTTTTGGGCGGAATGGATCCTTTTTGGGATCAAGAGTCCTAACAACCATAGGAGTACTTAATGGATGAGCATTATCCATATGGAATCTTTTTAAAATCTTTTCGGTATAAGCTGATTGATGGACAAGTATTCCATTTGATTTATGTTCGATCTGAAGGCCGAGACAATATTTTGTCTTTCCCAGATCTTTCATTTCGAATTCCCTTTTCAAGTATTCAGCAGTTTTCTGAAGCTCTCCAGGAGTTCCAATTAAACTCATATCATCAACATAAACTGCTACGATAGCAAATCCAGATTCTGATTTCTTAATGAAAACACATGGACAGATAGGATTATTAATATATCCTTCTTTTATCAGATATTCACTGAGACGGTTGTACCACATCCGTCCAGATTGTTTTAATCCATACAAGGATCTTTGTAATTTTATCGAATACAAATTACGAGGTCTTGAGTTACATGATTCTGGCATTTTAAACCCTTCAGGGATTTTCATGTAAATATCTGAATCCAGTGAACCATATAGATAAGCAGTCACTACGTCCATTAGACGTATTTCAAGTTTTTCCAAGACAGTCATGCTTATTAGAAATCGAAACGTAATTGTATCCATCACTGGTGAATATGTCTCATCAAAATCGATGCCAGGTCTCTGTGAGAAACCCTGTGCTACGAGTCGTGCCTTATATCTTACGACCTCGTTTTTCTCATTACGTTTCCGTATAAAAACCCATTTGTACCCAACAGGTTTGACGTTTTCAGGTGTCTGGATTATTGACCCAAATACTTCACGTTTAGCCAATGAAGTCAACTCTGTTTGAATTGCTTCTTTCCATTTAGGCCAATCAGACCTTTGTCTACAATCATCAAGATTATGAGGTTCATAATCATCATTTATAATTTCAGTTGCCACTGTGTATGAAAATATATCATCAATGATTGTTTCTTCACGATTCCACAATTCTCTTGTATAATTTATAGAAATTTCCTCATTTCTACACTTTTGTATTTTTTCAGAGATTTCTTCCTCCATAGGGGATTTTGTCACTTTAGTAACTTGTGTCCCTTCAGGGACATTTAACTCTTCTGGAGTTAACTTAGAGAAAGTGGATTTATTTATTTTCCTTTTTCGAGGAACAATATCTTTTGAGCCAAATGGTCTACCACGCTTCTGGTGTGTAATGGATGATTCTTTTGCTATCATTTGTTTAGATTGTTTTTCTGGAACAATCACCCGTGCTGGTACATTAATAGCTGGGATGTGATTTTGTTACCCTAGTAGCATCTGTAAATGCATCTGGTAACTGATTTGCTATTTCTTGAAGATGTATTATCCTACGTACTTCATTCTCACATTGAGATGTATATGGGTCTAAATGAATTAGACTAGGAACTTTCCAGGAAAGTTCACGTTTCTCTTCAGAGGAAGCCTCTCTTTTTCCTAATGATGGGAAATTTGTCTCATCAAAATGACAATCCGCAAACCGTGCTGTAAAAAGATCACCAGTCAAGGGTTCCAAATATCTAATTATTGATGGTGAATCAAGACCAACATATATTCCCAAATGCCTTTGGGGTCCCATTTTAGTTCTTTTCGTTGGTACAATTGGGACATATATTGCACACCCAAATGTACGTAAATGAGATATGTCTGGTTGATGACCAAGTACAAGTTGTATTGGTGAATACTGATGATAAGCAGTGGGTCGAAGCCGGATTAATGCAGCAGCATGTAAAATAGCATGCCCCCATACAGAAATTGGTAATTGCGTTCGTAATAGTAAAGTCCTTGCAATTATCTGGACACGTTTAATGAGTGATTCTGCTAATCCATTTTGAGTATGAACATGTGGAACTGGATGTTCAACATCAATCCCAGCCACTTTACAATATTCATCAAATGCCTTGGTAGTAAATTCACCAGCATTATCAAGGCGTATGGATTTAATTGAATAATTGGGAAAATGAGCCCGAAGCCTGATAATCTGTGCAAGTAATCTTGCAAAAGCAACATTACGTGTTGATAATAAGCATACATGTGACCATCTGACAGATGCGTCAACTAGAACCATAAAATAACGAAATGGTCCACTTGGTGGATGAATAGGTCCACATATATCCCCTTGAATTCTTTGTAAAAATGATGGGGATTCAAAACCAATTTTAGAAAAAGATGGTTTTATTGTTAATTTCCCTTGGGAACATGCAATACATAAATTCTCATGGGATAAAAAGATCTTTTGGTTCTTTAATGGATGCCCATGGGAATTCTCAATGATTCTACGCATCATTGTAGATCCTGGGTGACCGAGACGGTCATGCCAAAGTTCAAACATTTTTGGATCTGAGAATTTCTGATTCACAACTGCATAAACTTCTACACTTTTGATAATAGTGTAATATAATCCAGAAGATAAAGCACGCAGCTTTTCTATAATGAGTTTCTGGAGTGAATTATGAGAAGTAATGCACAGATATTCAATGTTATCTTTATTCATAGTTTCAATATGATATCCATTCCTCCGTATATCTTTGAAACTAAGTAGATTCCTCCTGGATCTACTTGAATATAATGCATCATCGATACATATTTTAGTATTGTTTGGTAACAATATCGTGGCTCTTCCAGAGCCTTCTACTAGATCCGTTGGACCTGATACTGTATTAACATTTACTCTGAGTAAAGTTAAATTTGTAAAATATTTTTGGCTCCGCAGAATTGTATGAGTTGTTGCACTATCAACTAAACATATATCTTCTGCTTCTAGCTTTTCAATAACCTCCAATTTATCGTTTGGATTCATTTTGTATGCTTCATAAAGAAAAATAAAAAGCATATCAGACAAAGTGATTCAAAAAGTAGATATATTACTTCGAGAAATACTTTACATGAACAAAATAACATAACACTACTACTGTAAGTAGTATTTAATTGGTATGGACATTCCCATCACCAATTGAAGCAGCTGGCACGTCTTTCGGGTCTGAAAAGAAATCTGTAACATTGAGATGTGTAATATCCCTCGGATATGAATCTTCAATGAAATGAGTTTCAGGTTTCTTTCCCTTTCCACTGATTGATGCTTGATACAAATCCACTAAGTGCTTAGGTGTTTTACATTCATTCGACCAATGATTATAACAGCCACACCTAAAACAAACATTGTCATTTGTATTAGGCCTATTCTGAACATTTTTTCCTTTATACTGTTTGGCATCATAAACATTCCACTTTTGTTGTGCGTTTTGATTATAGCCACCTGATCCAGGATTCCCACGCCCTCTTTTAAAATTACGACCACGGCCCCGGCCAATATTATTACCATAACCACGGCCTCGATCAGGATTACGACCATTACCACGACCATGATCAAAATTACGATTATACCCACGGCCTTGACCACGACCACGACCACGACCACGACCATGATATCCAACAGTATTAGCATTCACTTCTGGGAATGCTGTAGAACCAGTCGGGTGTGATCCGTGATTTTTTATCAGTAGCTCATTATTATTTTTCTGCTACTAAAAGGCATGAGATCAATTCTGAATATTTTGAGAATCTGCGTTCTCGATATTGCTGTTGCAATATTATGTTCGAGGCATGGAAGGTTGTGAAAGTCTTTTCCAACATGTCCTTTTCAGATACCTCTTCACCACATAATTTCAACCTTGTGGTGATTCTAAACAGAGCAGAATTATATTCAGAAACTGATTTATGGTCCTGAAATCGTAAATGTTGCCATTCATATCTAGCATTTGGTAATGTTACATCATGCTGATGATCATAACGATCTTTTAGCTCTTGCCACAGATCTTCAGGTTCTGTGACAGTAAGATACTGAGCTTTTAAATTTTCATGTAAGTGATGACGAAGTATCACCATTGTTGTGGATTTATCCTGTTCATTAGCTTGGCTACCATCATCAATGGTATAATACAAGCCTTGGGATTTTAAGTATAATCCCGCATCAATAACCCAAGACATATAATTGTCTCCCGAAACTTGGAGTGCATCAAACTTCAGATTTGCAAGTTTAGCCATGCTTACAACTTCCTTTTTCTGTAAATTAAATTGCAAATTTAATTTAGTGTGAATGTAATTAAAGAGCATAATAAATAATAAATTAAACAATTTATCTGGAGACACAGCATAAGCCAGTCCTGAGACACAGCATAAACCAGTCCCGAGACACAGCATAAGCCAGTCTCATATATTGCATAAAAATAAATACTGAATATTTAAACAGTTTATTTGGAGACACAACATAAAGCCAGTCCTGAGACACAGCATAAAGCCAGTCCCGAGACACAGCATAAGCCAGTCTCATATATTGCGTAAAAATAAATACTGAATATTTAAACAGTTTATCTGGAGACATAGCATAAAGCCAGTCCCGAGACACAGCATAAGCCAGTCTCATATATTGCGTAAAAATAAATACTGAATATTTAAACAGTTTATTTGGAGACACAGCATAAAGCCAGTCCTAAGACACAGCATAAAGCCAGTCCCGAGACACAGCATAAGCCAATCTCATATATTGCGTAAAAATAAATACTGAATATTTAAACAGTTTATCTGGAGACACAGCATAAAGCCAGTCCTAAGACACAGCATAAAGCCAGTCCCGAGACACAGCATAAGCCAGTCTCATATATTGCGCAAAAATAAATAAGTATAAATAAATAAATCCAGAACTATATATATAGGTTCCGTTGACGGCATAGCCATTTTGTTATACGAAACTGTATATAGACCCAGAATGTTGAGATGTAAGTAAATCACCCATTAGGGGATCCTTTCTACTTACATACAATCGTGCTGATAACGTGTTATAAAATAATTGAAATAAATAGATGAAGAACAAATGATAAATTGAATAACAATTGAAAATGAAAGAAATTGATGCCACAAGATGAAGAGAAAAATGAGATGCGAGAGAGTGAGATTGAGAGAAGAGAATTTACTTGTTTGAGAATGCTTTCAATTGATGATTTTTCAGTAAACTAATACAATTGAGACTAACCTCTATTTATAGGCAAAAGGTGGGTGAAGAGGCGGTGACTTGTGGAGGATTATTGTATTGACACATGTGGTAATTAAAACCACATGTATTATAATATTAACTTTATTATTAAAATGTTGAGAATATACTTTAAAAAAACAAATGTAAAAAATACGATTATGTAAGGCAATTAAAAAAAAAAAAGCTATATAGGTAAACATGTCAACTTAAGTACTTAACAATCAAATAAAGGTAATCTATATGGTACCTGTTGACGGCGGATTTTGGTACTTGACCGGTCAACGATTTCTAGTTTGTAAGTGTAACTCAAACGTATAATAAAGCGGGAAAGAAAAGATATCAAACAGAGATTACGTGGTAAAACTCCGGTGATCGGAGAAACATCCACGGGAGATTGCCTGAGCAACCTAGCCAAATCCACTATAATAAACTTTATGATTACACACTCTATTCTCTCTCTCTCTTTGATTTTCGCCGCCCCCTGCTTATGCTTTTGCAGGGGTATTTATACAAGGTTCCCCTAGGGTTTTTGTGCGTGATATACAAGTTTTAGGAGTCCTCAATCTCCTTGGTGATTCTCTCCTTTATTGTGACGGATTCTGAATCTGTTTTGGACTCTGGACAGCTGTTGAGGAGATCTCTTTGATTCCTTATGGGATTCTATTTCCTGGTAGTTGATTCGCGGATTTGTAGGCGACTCGTGTCAATTGTATTGGTGCACAGGCGGCACAAAGATCTCATCAGGTCTTCCTTTTGTGCCGAGTGGGTGTAGTCGGGATATTCTCCTTGTGCCGAGTAAATGTGATCGGGACCTCCCTTCACTCGGAAGACCCAGTACTACTCGCTACTTGTTGCCATATTCCTCAATTCAGCCTCGGGCAATCCCTCACTTCTGATCGGTCTCGTTGCTAATGGCTTGCTCGTTTGATCCGCTGACGTGTCATCTGTTTGTGAATTTCACCTACAACAATACCCCCTTAAATATTTGAACCGAAACAATTCGCTTCACTCTTCGAAAACGATCTTGTTTACTCGGTGAAAATATTTAATTCTTGCTTGGTCTTTCTCCTGATCGGGCAGGTTTCTCGCCTTTTCATTTTCATGAATGTCTTTTGCCGATGTTCGAGGAATACTTATGATTAGAGTTCCTTATTGACCTGGCGTATTAATGACGTGTCTTAGTTATACCCCCACACATTCGATTTGTCTTATTTCAGAAAAATCTGTTGACAGCGACGTTTAAGGTTTCTGACGGCTTCAATCGGCTCAAATCTCTCCCAAAGTTGCCATCTGTCTATCTGGGGTTGGACGCGTCAGACTACATTTATGTGATGTGACCTTTGTCAGACGGACGCGTCCTTTCGCTCACTTTCCCGCCCAAGGCCTTTTCTAGGGTTTCTCGTCCTATTTATATCTTCTTCACCTTTGTCAACATACTCTTTTTCTGATATTTGCTCTGACTACCATTGCAATTTTCTCTTCGCTTTCTTCTAGGTTTCTGCTAATCATTTGGAGAAGGAGTTCTTCCCCACTATTTTCCTGCCTTCACTTGCGGTTCGTTTGTGGTTCTTTTCCATTTTCCAGGTTTTGCTGAGGTTAGTTTTTATTTTCTTTTCTTCTGGTTATCTTTTCCCATGGATCCCACACTTCGTCACCGTCTCTTTGTCGCTTCCATGGTTGCCATCGAGCGCCATGATGCCCGTTTGGTTGAAGCTCTGCAAAACCTGTTAAGTAATAGACCACCCCCAGACCAACCTTATTTCTTAGACGTCAATGTCTCTGAGTTGGTTCGTGAAGCCCCTCCAGGGGACGGCTCCGCTAGGGTTTTCCAATCTGATTCTTGCCCTTCTTCTTGCAGCGACGTACGTCCTCCGATGACGAGATCCAAGAATTGCAGTTCCCGTTCAATTCATAAAAGCTGAAGCGGAGCTCACACTGTTGGACCCCAGCAGATAAACAAAGATGATGTGGAGTTGGAGCACAGGGAAGCTCGAATTCCGTTTTCACCCGAGCGGGTTTGCGCTTTCGATATCGAGCCGAATGTGGTTGGTCAGAAAGAGATCCGTCAGTACATGGGTCGGTTTGACTTGGACAAAGATTCCATCCGGCTTGAGCCCGCTGATAACAGGGCTGCTTGGAATCCTCCGCCAGGGATGGTAGCAGTTTACGGGGCCATGCTTAGTTGTGGCGTGACTCTGCCCCTCCAGCCATTCATCACTTGGTTCCTGGCTGACGCCCAGATTGCTCCCGCCCAACTTGCTCCGAACAGCTATCGTATCCTGATGTGCTTATGGCACATGTGGTACCGAATGAAGCTTACTCCCCCGACCCCCCGTGAAATTAGGCACTTCTACATGCTCAGACAATCGGGCCGGTCGGGGACGTATTTCTTATTATCGAGCAAGCCCGACCACTGGATCCCAAAGGGCGTGGAAGTTATCGGGAAGGTTAATACAACCCGAGAAAATAAAGCCAAGGGTTTTATCTGGGGCTTTCCATCCTCCAACAAGTATTGGAAAAATAGCTGGTTCTTCGTCGGGGGCAATTGGGGCCAGTCTATCAAATTTGATGTTGACGGGGTTCAGGTAACACGGATGGTTCCTCGTTACTTCTGTTCCCCCGAGTCATGGAACAATGCCGCCCCGATCCTCTCAAATGCAGAGTTGAAGAATTTGGCTCGGGCCGCAGTTCGGGCGTCGAAGAAAAAAGGTGGACCTTATCTCCTAGATGAGGAGAAAATGATAAAGGCTGGCCTTTTTCCCCGCCTGTCTGCAGCTCGCAAGCGATGTAATTTCTACTGCCCCTTTGTCACATCTTTTCTTGCGTTTTTATGAGCGGTTTGCTCTGGTGCTTGACTCTGTTTTCTTTTGGTTTGTGCAGTGAACTATTCAGACGTTGTCTGCGAGGCTCAAGCCCGCAAGTGGAAGGCTGTCTTGGAGACAAGCCGGAAAGAAGCTACCCTCCAGGAGTTTGACTTGGATGCTCCTGATGGGTCGGGGGAGGACGCCCCGGTCGGAAAAGATACGGAGGAGGATGTTGGGGGCGTTCCTGAATACACTCCACAGGATGTTCCTCCTTTCCCTGAGGCTGGGACAAGTGAGCGTGCCGACCAGCTTAGTTCCGACCCCCATACCTTTTATGCTGGTGAGTGGGAGCATTCCCCGGCTGAGGACAATCTCAATGTTACAGGTGAGGCAGCCGTCGGTGTAGATGGGTTGAGTCAAGTTACTGACAAGGTGGCAGATGAAAGTGGCCGACCCGTCTGTTCAGCAGAAGAGGCGGTTGCTGGGGTGCCCGAGTCGAGTCCTAACCCTTCCAAGGGCAAGCAAAAAGTTGGGGAATGCTCCGAAGATGATGTTCCTCGGGATCCCTCGACAGCCACTCCGCCGACCCCCAGCGGGGGATTTCAAGGAGGAATCGGAGTTGAAGACTCCCCTGAAGACCTCCATGCCGACCTTGATGCTCGTGGAAGGCAATCGCGAAAAATGAGGGCCTCATTTTCCTCTGGTCAACCTGCTCCCAAAGTTCCCCGGGTGGTGAGGTACTTTGACTCCTCCTCGGGGGACGAGGGGACAGGTACTGGGGTAGTTCGGGCAGAGCTGAAAAGTCAAGCAGTGAAGTCACCCAAAGCTTTACCCAGTGACTCTGCTACCGATATGTATGCCTCCGACCAGCCCCTTTCACCCAGGACAGATATTGGTGGCTCGGGAGCGCCCACCCAATCGGGAGAGCCTTCCCCTCAAGCCATGCTAAGGGTTATGTCTTCTGGTGGGGCATTTTTTGAAAAAAGCAACTGGGGTCGTTTCCGTGTTGGCCCCCCCTTGGTGCGACTACAAAATTTCTTTGACAATGCCTCTTATGTAAGTTATTCTTCTCTTTTCCTTGTGATTTTCTCTCTTTTTTCTCTTTTTGTTAGCGTTCTTCTTACGTATTTCTGTTGCGTAGATGGTGGCTGAGATGTCGGAGGCGTGCCTGACTAGCCAGTCCCAATCGGACAGGATTGAGCGCCTGGAGGCCCAACTAAAGGAAAGCGAAGACAACCGCGCTCGGGTTGAGTTGGCTTGCCAGGAGAAAATTAAGTCTCATCAGGAATTCATGGATCGGTGCCTGGCAAGCCAGCTAGAAGCTGAGCAAAGGGCATCTTCAGCTATTAATGAAGTGAAACGCCTTCGGGACTTATTTTCCTCTACTCAGGAGGTAATGCTTCAGGCAGAACAGAAAGCTGAAGAGGCCAGATTGGGCTACGAGCGCAAGGCCGAAGACCTGAAGAACCAAGCACTGACTGTGAAATCTTTGTCCAAGGAAGCTCGGCTGGAGCTGGAAATCCAGGGTGTTGACCGTTTTAAAAGGTCCCCAGCTTACGATGCCTTGCTCCTGCGGGAGTTCCATCGAGGGATGGTGTCTGCTCGGGAGTTCTTTAAGG
This sequence comes from Acer campestre, assembly GCA_954870605.1. NCBI lineage: Eukaryota > Viridiplantae > Streptophyta > Magnoliopsida > Sapindales > Sapindaceae > Acer > Acer campestre. Next base: position 10,344,544 of record OX940811.1, on the reverse strand, counting down.
TCAAAAATCGGGCCACTGATCGGGCGAGGGCTAACTGGGACTGCTCGGTCGAGAACCATGTTGAAACGTCCTTGGATTCTCTTCATGCTCAGATAAAGTTGTGGCGCGCCTATTGTCGTAGCAAGGGTAAAGTTCCGCATCCCATGCATTTGGAGATGCCAACTGAGAGTGCCCTCTCTACTTTCCATGCCTGTCAAAAGGCTGGGATAGATGGCGAATAGCCGGACGTTGGGCCCGTGCCTGGTAGGGATTACAGCTCTTGGATGGATGACGCCGAGGACGTGATTGTCTGGCCTTCCGACTAGAGTCTCTTGAGCGAGTACGACATGATTCCTGAGCCAAGCCTTGCACGCCGCACTTCTCAACCCGGCAGCAGTTCTTGTCCTGACAGTGGCCCCTCGGCTCCAGCTCCCTCGTAAAGACTCATTTTGTGTTTTTAACGTAGCAGTTTTCTGTTTATGATGTACATAAAGATATGTAATCATTTTTTGATGTATATATGTGCCCCTTCTTGAATGATACCGTCAAGTGTTTACTGCGTTCCCTGTTTTGATGAGCTTGGTACCTGAAAGACAATGACATGACGAAAAACAAAAAGTAGCAAAGGGGTAATACACGGAAAGCTGTATAAGTTTAACGTGGTCGGCCCTCTTTTGTTCTTTTTCCTCGGCATCTTCCAAAAAAAGAAAAAACAAATATAGGTCACCGTATCTATGTATAGGCCTGGTTTTTGTGAATGCAAACCCTTTAGGGGATGCCGAATATCCTTTTTTAATCGGCTTTCTAGTTACGCCGAGTGTTTTATTAAGCTGGCTCTCTAGTTACGCCGAGTGTCTTATTAAACTGGCTCTTTGGTTATGCCTAGTGTCTTATTAAACTGGCTCTTTGTTTGTGTTGCGTGCTTTATTTAACTATGTATTACGTCGAAGCTCACCCCGACCATACACATAGTTCCCTGCGCAAGTTACCTAGGACGTCTCCTGGTTTTGTCTGCGACAGGGTTTTGCCGAATCGTTGGGGTAGTATATACCGGCCAACACAGCTGTGCTTCTCACCAGATCTATTCCGGCGGCGCCCCGAGCAGTTTGCCAGGTATCCCTTGCTGGGTATCCTGGTGCCTCGGGTTTGCCTTTTCATTGGGTGATACGTTTGTATCCTCCCGACTATGCGGGCATGCTATTTTAGCTTCTCCGCCCCTTGGGCACTGTTAATTTGCTCTTGGCGATTTTCGTGGTGCCCGAGTATCCATGGGGACTTGACTTCGCTTACTTTCTTTGTACTTCGAGTGTGCTCGTATTTCTTATTGATTTATCCTTTTGCGCGCTATTTCGTTGATTCTGTGCATTTTTATAAGGACAAAAAAGGAAGAAAACGGGCGGGTTGCCCTTTTCATTATTAATCAGAGGAAACTAAAAAGAAAAGAAAACTAAAGCAAAGACAGAGGTTCTATTAAAGTCATTTAAATGCCGTGAGGTCAAGGAGCTAGCGATCAGAGGAGCCCCTTTCATGGATAAAACATCTTCAGGTATTGGGCGTTGCATGGTCGGGGGACTAATCCACCGTCGGGTCGGGCAATGAGATAGGCTCCATGACCGGCAGTACCTTGGACAACATACGGTCCTTCCCATTTGTCCGCAAGTGTCCCTGCGGCCTTGTCTCTTGTATTCGGGGATACCCTTCGTAGAACCAAGTCCCCGACTTGGAACCTTCGTATTCGGACATGCGAATTGTAGTACCGTGCTGCTCTTTGTTGGTACGCTGCATTTCTTATCTGGGACCTGTCCCTGGCTTCCTCCAACTAGTCTAGATTCTGCGTTAGCATGTCGACATTGTGTTCCGGGTGATATAACCGTACTCTCGGGGAGATGAAGGATATTTCTGCTGGTATGACCGCTTCAGTCCCGAATGCTAACGAGAATGGAGTTTCCCCAATGGAAGTTCTAGCGGTCGTCCTGTATGCCCAAAGCACTTCATGCAGCTTGTTTGCCCAGTTCCCTTTCTTTGCATCCAGCTTTGCTTTTAAGGTATGCTTGATCACTTTGTTTACAGCTTTCGTTTGCCCATTGGTCTGAGGGTGAGCTGGGGTGGCATAGTAATTTGCGATTCCATATTCTTCACACATATCCCTGAATTTCCTGTTGTCGAACTGTGTACCATTGTCTGTAATGATGGTGTTCGGAACCCTAAACCTATAGAGGATATTTTTCTTAACAAAACTGGTGGTGTTTGCTTCAGTAATGTGTATAAGTGCTTCAGCTTCTGCCCACTTTGTGAAGTAGTCGACTGCCACGATAGCATGTTTCGCGCCTCCTTTTACGCCTGTGGGCATTGGTCCTATGAGGTCAAGACCCCACATGGCAAACGGCCACGGGGAGGTCAAACTTCTGAGCAGTTTTGGTGGCTGCCGTATGTCATTGGCTATTCGCTGGCAGGCTTCGCAACCTTCTGCAAACTTCTGAGCCTCTGCAAACAGGGTCGGCCAGTAGAATCCTTGCCTCAGTACTTTGTGTGCTAGGCTTTTCCCCCCAGTGTGGTTCCCGCATATGCCGTTATGGATGTCTCTTAGGATTTTTTCAGCTTCTTCTCCTGTCACGCATCTTTGTAGCGCTTTCGAGAAACCTTTCCTATATAGCTCACCGTTTATGATTATGTATCTGGTCGATCTGTACCTGATACGCTTTGCTTCTGAAGCGCCCTTTGGTAGGATGTTCTCCTCCAAATATTTCCTAAGCTGAGTCGTCCAGTTGTCTGATTGTGGTCGGATTTCTGCTATTTCCAGTTCTTCTGATTTTACTGTGCTGGGGCTGGCCAGATGAGCGATCGAAACTGTTTTTGACCCGACACAATTTGTTGCGGAAGCTAGCTTGGACAGGGCGTCTGCTCTCTCATTCTCTTCTCGGGGGATCTGGGTAATCTTATACCCTTTAAACTTTTTGAGCAATCTTTTTGCTATTTCTAAATATGCCATCATACATCCATCTCTTGCTTGGTACTCATCTAGTACTTGGTTGACCACCACCTGTGAGTCACTGAAAATCTCTATTTCATCTGCTCCCAGTGCCACGCATAGCCTTAGGCCCGCCAAAAGTGCTTCATATTCAGCCTGATTATTAATAGTTTTGAAATCGAATCTCATGGCGCATTCTACAGCATCACCTTCTGGTGTCAGTATCACTATTCCTGCCCCGCTGCCGTGGGTATTAGATGACCCGTCCACATGCAACTTCCAGTGATACTTCTTTCCTTGTTCTTTCATCATCATTCTACACACTTCCTCTCTTGGTTCTGTGAATTCTGCCACAAAGTCTGCTGCTGCTTGGCCTTTATGCGCCGACTTGCCCATATACTGGATGTCGAACTCACTCAGTTCTATGGCCCATTTGGTTAACCGTCCCGACAACTCGGGCCTTTGGAGGATTAGTTTAAGTGGGCAATCTGTGTATATTATGATCGTATGTGCTTGAAAGTACGGCCTTAGCTTCCTTGCAGCTGTGACTAATGCTAGAGCCATTTTCTCGGCTGGTGAATATCTAGTTTCGGCTGGGAGTAGTGCCTTGCTTGTATAATATACCGGCTTTTGTACCCCCTTCTCCAAACGAATTAATACTGAACTGGTAGCTACCTCGGTGATGGACAGGTACATGTATAAGGTTTCCCCGACTGAAGGTTTAGAAAGTATTGGTGCCCGTCCCAAGTATTCTTTTATATTCTGGAAAGCCGTTTCACATTCCTCGTTCCATTCAAGCCCTTTTCCCTTTTTTATTGCTTTGAAGAATGGCGCGCACTTGTCTGTAGATTTTGCTATGAACCGATTGAGTGACGCGAGGCATCCTGTCAATTTCTGCACATCCTTCAACGTCTTCGGGGAGACCATATCCTCAAGTGCCTTGATCTTCTCGGGGTTTACCTCAATTCCCCTCTGGTGGACTTGAAAACCTAAGAACCTCCCCGACGGTACACCGAACACACATTTGTTTGGGTTGAGCTTCATCTGGTATTTCATCAGGACATCAAATGTCTCTCTTAGGTCTGCCGTGTGTTCATCTGCCGTGACGCTCTTGGTCAGCATATCGTCTACATAAACTTCCATGTTTCTTCCGATCTGCAGAGAAAATATTCTGTTCACCAGTCTTTGATATGTTGCTCCTGCGTTCTTCAAACCAAAAGGCATGACTGTGTAGCAGTACAACCCTTGGTCTGTCGTGAAAGCTGTCCTTTCTTCGTCAGCCTTGTTCATTCGGATCTGGTTATATCCCGACTAAGCATCCATGAAGCTCAGTAGTTCATGTCCTGCGGTTGCGTCTACCAACTGATCTATTCTCGGGAGCGGAAAGCTGTCCTTTGGGCAAGCTTTGTTTAGATCCGTGAAATCTACGCACATTCTCCACTGATTGTTTTTCTTTTTTACTAGTACTACATTGGCTACCCACTGTGGGTACTGGACTTCTCTTATAGATCCCGCAGCAAGGAGTTTCTCTACTTCTTTCTTGATAGCTGCACTCCTATCCGGATTAAACAGCCTTCTTTTCTGTATAACTGGCCGGGATTCAGGGCTCACGGCCAAGTAATGGGATATTACCTTTGCATCTATTCCTGGCATGTCTTTGTGGCTCCAGGCGAATATGTCCTTGTACTCTCTTAGTAACCTGGTTATGCTAGTTTTGACTGCTTCTTGTAAGTTAGAGCATATCTTAACGACCTTGGTTGGTTCGTTATCATCCAAGATTACGTCTTCGGTTGGTTCATCCTTCTTATCTTCCGACCCTTCTCTTGAGTCCAATTTGAACTCTTCTGGTGCCTCATCCTGGTCATCAGATACTCTCATTTCCCGCCCACTCGGCAAGATCACGCATACCTGATGTCCCTCTTTACTTTCCCTGTCTCTGTAAACTGAGAGATTTGCTTTTCGTGCCATCTCTTGCGATCCCTTCACCGAGCCTACACCGAACTCAGTCGGGAACTTCATCATGAGGGCATAGGTAGCTGTTACCGCTTTGGCCTTGTTTAGGAACGGTCGTCCTAGTAGTGCATTGTAAGGCCAATTCTCTGTATCTACTACTACAAAATCAAGTAGCACCGTTTTCTGACAGGGGACACTTCCAACCCTAACAGGCAATTTCACAGTACCTAGCGACCTTACTTCTACCCCGCCAAAACCTCGCAGGGGAGTATGAAAGGGTTGCAAGTCTTTCCGGTCTAATCTTAGCTGGTCGTAAACTTCGGCACTCAATATGTCCGCCGAGCTCCCATTATCTATTAAAATTCGATGGACTTCTCTATGACCAATCCTGGCGCTGATTACCAAAGCGTCGTTTGGCCTTACGTCCATGCCATGCGAGTCAGCTTCCGTAAAAATTATCGGATCCCATCCTTCCTTGATCCTCTTTGGGTCGGGCTCGATAGAGTTGACGTCCAAATCCCTTCGTGCTTCCATTGCTTCACGAATCTCCAAGGTTCTTTCCCTGTTGCTCTTTCCAGTGGCCGGTCCTCCGAAAATGGTGTTTATCGCCCCCCCATCCTCAAGTTTTTTCGGGCTTAGTTTTCTCCGACCGTTCTTGTCTGGCTGCCCATCCGTTTTCTCTGCTTTTTTCTGTACAATGTCCTTTAAATGACCTTCTCGAATGAGGGTTTCGATGTGATCCCTGAGCTGAAAACATTTGGAAGTTTCATGTCCGTTCTCTTTGTGGAATCGGCAGTATTTGGTCGTGTCCTTCCTAGCATAGAATGACTGCCTCGGCGGTTCCTTGGACATGTTCTTTTCTTCCAGGATTGCAAGCACTTCTTCCTGAGGTTTCTTCAACGGCGTGTAGTTTGCATAATCACCTCGGAACCTTTGGTAGGGCTTGTCGACCTTCAAATCACTATGCTTACGCCCATCCCGACCATCCGAAGCTTTGCTTTTCTGCTTGTCTCCTTTTTGGTTGGAGGTTTTGGATTTGCTGTCCTTGGTTTTCGAAATCTCTGGCCGTCCTCCATGCACGAAATAACCGCCGGTTGCAATCTCCTCTTCTTCTGCTAAGGCATAACCCCCTGCCATGTCCATCATATCCACATAGCTGGTCAATCGCGCCCTTCTTAAATCGAATGAGAGCTGTCCATTCTGTAAATTGTTAATGAATGCCGCCACTATGGCTTCATCATTAGCGCTCCCAATTTCTGATACTGCCTGACCAAACCTTCCCAAATACTTCTTGAGTGACTCATCTTTCCCCTGTTTAAGTTGGGATAGGTAAGCCACCGACTTCTTCCTATGCACGTTCCCAAGGAACTGTCGGGAGAACGCTTTACTCAGCTCATTGAAACTGTTTATGCTTGCTGCTGGTAACCTCCCGAACCATCTGGAACCCAAATCCCCGAGAGTCTGGGGGAAATTCAAGCATAACAAAGCATTATTATTGGCATACTGAGCCATGGCACTTTTGTATCTTCTAACATGCTCCTTTGGGTCTGTGTCCTTTTTGAATTGCTCCACGTGTGACATTCTAAACCTCTCTGAAAAAGGCATACGAAGGACTTCATTGGCGAAGGGACTGCCTAATTCATCATCTGACATCTCATTCCGTCCATACCGCCTGACTAGTGCATCCATTTGTCGGTGGTTATTCTGGACTTCCCTGGTCAAGCTTTGTATGAGTATGTCCCTGTCGCCTTCTGGCTCTCCCATGGCGTCGAAGCTCTGGTTGACAACCAGCCTTTGTCCTTGATTCTTCAACTTTTGCTTCTGAGGTGTGTGGTTTAAACCGTGCAGCCGGATGGTACCTCTTTGACGCTTCCGATGGGCGTACTGATCGCTGTCCCCAGAAGATGGGGATCGATCCCTTCTGCGTTCCTCTCGCTCAAATCGGCCAAATCGGCCTATATCTAACTCAGCTTGCCCAGAGTGGTATTTCCTATGCGGGTACCTTTCTGCCCTGGGTTCTCTATCATCCTGGGCCTGTTCCTCTAATACCCCCGGCTGTTCCGCTGAAGTTCGACTATTCTTTAAAGGTGCATCTGGTGTTGGACGAACTATCACGGAACGTAATCTGCCCTGCTGTTGGTCTGGGTTATCCGTTCGACACGGCGAAGTTAACCCCTCCGTGGTGGAGAGAATGACTCCATGCTTGGCTGCATCTGATATAAGTTGTTGCAAAGATGCCCGGAAACGCTGTGCGATCTCATCATTGGTTGGTGGGAAGCGTTGGATGCCCGCAATAGGTGCAGGCTGGTTTTCCGCAATCAATGCAGCATCAAGGGAAGCATCCGTTTCCAGCCTATCATCCGGTAGATCTTGGTCGTGCCTGGAATTGCTGCCATCTCCTTCTCCGGCCATCGTTTCACAAGGGATTTCTAAGGTTTTTTTTTTTGTTATTGCGTACTGCTTAGCCCCCCCCCCCCCCCCCCCCCCCCCTCCTTCTAGCGTCAATTGTTGACGGCGGATTTTGGTACTTGACCGGTCAACGATTTCTAGTTTGTAAGTGTAACTCAAACGTATAATAAAGCGGGAAAGAAAAGATATCAAACAGAGATTACGTGGTAAAACTCCGGTGATCGGAGAAACATCCACGGGAGATTGCCTGAGCAACCTAGCCAAATCCACTATAATAAACTTTATGATTACACACTCTATTCTCTCTCTCTCTCTAATTTTCGCCGCCCCCTGCTTATGCTTTTGCAGGGGTATTTATACAAGGTTCCCCTAGGGTTTTTGTGCGTGATATACAAGTTTTAGGAGTCCTCAATCTCCTTGGTGATTCTCTCCTTTATTGTGACGGATTCTGAATCTGTTTTGGACTCTGGACAGCTGTTGAGGAGATCTCTTTGATTCCTTATGGGATTCTATTTCCTGGTAGTTGATTCGCGGATTTGTAGGCGACTCGTGTCAATTGTATTGGTGCACAGGCGGCACAAAGATCTCATCAGGTCTTCCTTTTGTGCCGAGTGGGTGTAGTCGGGATATTCTCCTTATGCCGAGTAAATGTGATCGGGACCTCCCTTCACTCAGAAGACCCAGTACTACTCGCTACTTGTTGCCATATTCCTCAATTCAGCCTCGGGCAATCCCTCACTTCTGATCGGTCTCGTTGCTAATGGCTTGCTCGTTTGATCCGCTGACGTGTCATCTGTTTGTGAATTTCACCTACAACAGTACCGATTGGTGTACGGGATTGGATTTGACTATTTCATGGGATTGGATTGGATTAGGATGGGACTGGGATTAGATGAGATTAGATTGGACTGGATTGGACTGGACTAAATTAATACTATACTGTGTTTGGAGAAACATGAGACTGGACTAAATTAATACTCCGCTTTGTTTTGTGAAACATGAGATTGGATTAAATATAATAATTTTTAAAGAAAAATTATTAACTCTCATCCTCCCTCCTCCATTAACTCTCATCCTCTCTCCTCTCTCCTCTCATCAGACTCACTTTCTCTCCTCCATTGACTCACTTTCTTCGCTCATCAAACTCCTCTCTTTCTCTACTTCGTTTCACTCCTCTCTCTCTCCATCTCTTTCTCTCCTATCTTCTATATTTTGTTTTCACTCCTCTCTTATTTTCTTTCATTTTCTTTCATCTTCTTGGTAACCAAACACGCCGCCATGGGACTAATTTTTGTGGTGGTTTGGTAGGATGCGTCATCTCCGGTAACACTCGTGGTTTGTTCCACGTTCTGCTTCGTTCTTTTTTTTTTCTTTTTTTTAATTTCTTTTTTCTTTTCTTTTTTGAACGGATGTGCAAACTGTTTTTTAATTGGAATTATTTTGGTGTCTAATTTGTGTTTTGGAATTCAATTTCTGTTGGGGGTTGAAAGAATATGAAGAATCTGGGTTTGTGAAGTTAGATATTGTTTTAATTGATAATATGTGCTTAGTGTTGGAGTGTAGAATTGATGAAGAAGGGTTATGTGAAGATCGGGTGGTCTGGTTCAATTTTTTTTTTTTTTAATTTTAATTTTGTATATTTTTTTGTTTAAAATTTTGGTGGTGGTGATGGTGGTGGCGGCGATGGTGCTGGGTAGTGGTGGCGGCGACGGCGGTCTTGAAGATCTGGGTTTAGTTGAATGATGATGAGAAACCAGTAATGAAATGGGTCGGCGTGGTTTGGTGAAAATAATCCCAGGAAAACTAAAGTTGGGGTGGGGGTGGGTTTATTTATTCCCACAATCATCGGATTAAATTTACTGTTGGGATTAATAATCTCATTTCCAAAACAAGGCCAAACATCGGACTGAGACTAAAATAGTTCAATCCCAGTCCAATCCGGTGTGCCAAATAGGGCCTATACGCCATCTTTTTTCCGAATAAATTAAGTGTAAGGCATCTAAATTGAACGCCGTAGTCTAGGTTGCCAACCCGTTGTTCAGATGTCTTGGTAAGGAATTTGAATAATGCATTCATACCAAAAAGGGTGCATAAACTGTTCACACCTAAACAAATTCAATTAGCTAAATATAGCAAGCTAATTATACTTATTTATATATGCTTTAGGAGACGAAGGCAATTCAGCAGACTAATAATGCTAAGTCAAAAGGACATACTTGCAGTTACAGCCTACAGGTTTCTGTCATGGATTATAATCATTTACGGCAAATGTATGAATATATATAGTTCAGTTGACCTAAAGATTTAAAATTATTTTATACATTAAAAACGTTTATTTCAGGGGAATATACTTGGTTTAAACTTTGAACATTTAAACCTGAGCGCCACTTCTCTAACCAAAACACCCTCTTACCAGTCACCACTTCTCTAGCTCGTAATGGCTGCATGGAAACACCAAGGCTTCTTTTTTTTTTTTTTTTTTTTTTTTGAAAACGGCTGTCTTATTGAATAAAGCCTCAACGGCATCCATACAATCTGCAGAAAACAAAACAGACCAAAGCCATACTAAGGGAAAGCCAACCCTCAAACTAAAAACACCAAATTATCCTCATCTTGCTAAGCCTATCAGGACAGCCAAAAACGACAAACCAGAAAACTTGACAACAAAAGTCTCCCTAATTATTAATTTATATAATAATGTTGCTTTCATTCTGCAATAAATTTATGGATAACAGATAGATACGAGATTGGTCCACTACATTATTGAGTTTGTTGGTTGGAGGTATATATATATATATATATATATGCCCTTCACACGTGTATTATTTAGTTTGGTTCGAGTTATATCGATCTGCATCCCTTAACTTTGAATTAATTATAATAATTCAAAACAATTATGTATATATCATAATATCGATGGTATTCAACTGAATAGTATTAACTTTGCTAACGATCGAATTGATAGAATCTAAACTGAAAAGTGCATACACTCGTTTAAGGCATCGAATATACCCATTAGTTGTCAATTTTAAAGTGAACATGTACACTAGTTAGATGATCATGATGTTGTAGTTGATAGATAAAGAATGATTCAAATGATCAGATGACAATTATTTTATAATTAAATTAAATTAATAAATATACGTGTTGAACATATAACAATGATTGGTATATTCCTGACTCCTGAGTTTATCCAACGTAATCGATGATGGAAATGGAGATCTCTGGGTGATATATATATTGTCAACTGCACTTGTGAGTGTACTTGCAAAATCTAGTGAGCATATTTAAGGATATAAATTGAAATTTTTTTAAATAATAATAGGGCAGTTTGATCTCAGACTCGGTAAAAATTTTGGTGCTAGCTAGCTAAATTTTGACTTTATTAAGATAGAACCTAAACTTTGAAGCACAAATTGATGGCTTTTAGCTTGATTATCTTGCTGATTGTCGTTTTCATGTAAATGTTAGGTTTTGACTTATATTCCTAAGCGAACTAAATGTGAACCAAACAAAGACTCAACTGATGTGGAGCTTCCTAGAGATGTGGGATATGTTTGGAAGTTGAATGGTGGTGTTTTAGGGAGATTGAAGATTGAAGATTGAAGATTGAAGATGGAAGAAGAACAGAAGAAACGAACCAACAGCTCAAACCGCTGTGGCTTTGGCAGCGGTAGGGCAGCGGTCATGGCTGTGAAGAAACACTGTGGTTTTCAGCAGCGGTCGTGGTGACAACGGCCAAATTTGTTTCAATGTATGGATCGCGGTTTTCTGAGCGATATAATTTAAGGTGACTTGTAACGGTTTAGGAAACGGGTATACAACCGTGACCCGAATTGTAGTCAATCATAAGCATACGTGAAACGGGAAATCTTCAGCGGAAAAGGAATTAATTTGTTTCTGGAAGTTCTTGTGCTTGAAGGAAAAAGATTTACTCCCTACAAGAAGACTTGTCATAAAAGGAAATAGTATTTATGTGGAACAAGTAAGTCTTGTACGTTTAGGAGTAGGATTTCCTTTTATCTTAAACTCCCTGTAACTGGTATAAATAGTCATAATATTTATGTTATTAGTTTTAAGGCTGTGGAGCAAAAGAATACCATGTAACATCAGAGAGAGTGTGAGTGAGATCCGGGGAGACCCAATGGGAATCTCCAAGGAGGGATCTAAGAGAATATCGGTGGATCTAGTTAGAGATCCGTTGGTGATATTTAGGGGAGACCTAGGGGATATTGTGGGGTTCTTGGTGAGGATCTTGTGAGTGGAGTTTGGGGTTAGGTGTGAGAGAGAATCCTGGAGTATATAGTTGTAACAATTTATCATATAGTGGAACTTTCTCTGTCGTCCTGACGGCCCATGGTTTTTTACCCGTTTTGGGTTTTCCACGTATATCTTGTGTTGTGATTATTTTATTCTCTCTCATCTATTTTTCTGCTTATTGACGTTATTATTTGCTATGAGTTATGGGCATATATTAGGCACAGCGATTCCGCGTTCATCGGTTTATTATAGAGGATTATCCCCAACAGTAAAGTAATCATAATAATAATAATAATAATAATAAGAAGAATAAGAATAAGAATAATAATGGACACATTGTGTGAAGAGTGATATTTGAAAACGCATTTATTTGAAATTGATAAAAGAAACATACAATTTTCTTCAACTTGTTAGTGGAAGCTTACTCCATTAGGAATACGAAATCTTGTATACATGGTTTTGCTTTTGTTTGTTTGGTTTATCCATGGCATAGAGGCTTCTGATTTTATATATATTGTATCTTTTATTTTATTTTATTTTATTTATTTTTGCAATATCTATTAATTTGGGATAAGGTATTTTTTTTGAAAGTTTTTGTCATTAGTAGGATTTGAGTTGCTGATTTGGAAGTCATTTGACTAAGGGGTCGTTTACTCGTTTGTTTTTTTGTCTGAAGACTAAATACTGAATTTTACTGAAAACTGAATAGTAACTGAAACCTGAATCTGAATGACATGTTTTTTTTTTCCTCACATATGAATGTACTGTCAACATGTTTTTTTTTTTTTTTTTTTTTTTTTTTTTTTTTTTTTTATAAATAAAATTGTCTGAAAAGAAGCAATTTTACATCTATGCCCATGTTAAATAATTATACATATATTATAGAATAAAAACAATCCAAAAACAACACATATGATCATGATCTTCTTCTTCAATTACAAACAAACTTTATTTTTACTAAGAAAAGAAAAGGTTTTTTTAAAAAAATAAAAAATATAAGGATTAGCAGGAAAACTCACACAAAACACTCTAAAAATAATAATATATAAATACATCACTCTAATATCATAATAAAGTATTGATATTAAACACCAATATGAGAAGTGATTAGGGTTCTTTTTTATTTTTAAAACTATTTAAAATAAGCAATATACATTATTACAATAAAGATTTCTATACAATATATAATTATGATGAAATTGGATATATATTATATATGGATGATAGTATCAGAAGAAAAGATTTTGGATTGCATTTAATGCAATTCAGTGATTTACAATTAAGTGAAAAGTCATGATTTTTTACTTTTTATTTTATGTTTTTTTTTTTTTTTTTTTGTATTTTAAAGTTGTTTGACCACTTAAAAAAACAAATAAAATAATTTAATAATTATGATTCATACCCATTAAGTTTTAAGTGAAAAAAACAAACGACCTCTAAGCCTCAAACTTATCCATCTACTAGCTGAGCTGCGCCCCTATTGGTTTATATATATTGTATCTAAAAGGTATAAAAAGCCTACTTGTTAATGGCTTAGTAATTGTACCGTTGACATTCATTTTCTTTATTTTAATATTAATGGTGAAGCTATATCAACTTGGATAGTTGTTACGAACTGACAATAGAAAAACTATATATAATTTTTCAATTGTTAGTTCGTCCTAATATAAAATATATCAAGACGAAGAATATAGACCATTAGATTTAAATACTTTGACTCAAAGTGTATGCACTTATTAAAACTTTTCTATAATCTATGGTCTATATTTTTCGTCATAATATATTTTTTATCAAAACGAACTGACAGTAGAAAGATTATATATATATATATACAAGTTTTCTATTGTCAGTTCGTCTTGATATAAAATATATCAGGACAAAGAATGTAGACTATTAGATTTACTTACTTTGACTCAAAATGTATGCACTTGTCAAAACTTCTCCATAATCTATGGTCCACATTATTCATCCTGATATATTTTATCACTACAAGAAAAGTGACTTATAATGACATATTTCTTTGTGGCAAATTTTGAATATATCACTATAGGTATTATTTGTGACAAATTTTATTATTTGTCATTGTGTTTTTTTCAATTGAAATTTTTTTACAAAAATTGTCACAACTAATTAAAATTTGATAATTTGTGACAGTTAATATAATTAGTTAGAAAATTACCTTACAAAAAAATTGAAGATTTTTTTAAAAAAAAAAACAAAGAAAGATTTTATTTTGTAAATACTTATTTTTTTTTTCACTTATTTCAAATTTCCTAAACCATATCATGAATCTTAAAAATTTTTGTTCCAAACAGCTAATCATATTTCCAAATTTCATTGAAACTCTCAAGTTTATGACAATTTACTCAAGGTATGGTATCTCTAATTTTGATTTTTTTTTTTTAAGGGTTTCTGATACATACATACATACATACATACAAAGGAATATAAGCAAACTTTTTTTTTATCCTCTCCTGCCTCCTTAATATTGCCCTTCACTTCAACAATGGAATTAAAAAAAACTTCACATAATTTCTTTTTCTATGGTTCCTAATTTTCTCTACCTAATCAAAATTAAAGTGATCCTTTAATTGATTTTTCTCTAGTATATTTCTCTCTAATTTGATCAATTTTGCTTCTCTATTTTTTTTCTTCGGACATAATTTCTCCATGATTTCGTTTCTATTGAATTCACCATTACATTCACGATGACCAGTACAACAACAAAGACATGGGCGCTCAAGTTGCTCCCATCATCAAGCTTGAGGTGATCGTCATCGCCACTAGGTAAGGAAGAGGTTGCTGTCACCATCGTCAAGCTGAGGATGCAACGTGCACTTAGCAATCACTTCAATCTGATGATCTTTTTCTATAAGCCAATTATCTCAGTTTGTTCTCTAATTATTTACTTTTTATGTGTTTTTGGTTGTGTTTTAATGTATATGAAAGAAAAAAAAAAAGGAGTTATTGTCAATTGATTTATTGATTAACCTGAGTATTATATGAACTTGAAATGGTTTTATTCACTAGGCTAAATGCACATAAACTGTTTGATGAAATATCATGCTATTTAAAGAGAAAAAAAAGAAGCAAATAATGCACATATATATATATATTGGGTACTTTTACATTTTATAACATAGAAATGCTTAGATTGTTAAGGTAATTGTTTATAATTATGAATGTACCTTACAGTTTGTTATGCAGTTGCAAGTTAATACATATATGATTTTGTTTCATCTTGTATTTCATTTTGGTAGAGACAACTAAATCAATTGGAATCTTAAAAATTAATCAAGATTTGTGTAAAAAAAAAAATGAAACTCACACATTTATCAAAGACTACATATAACAATTACTGTTTAAAATTCAATTTTAATGAGGATTTTATTTTCTATAGAGTGGAAGTGCATATCTTGGAGATACAATTTTACCGCAGACAAGTTCTCTCTTTGCTATCTTCTTGATTGTCTTAATATACCTTGCTAGAGCTTGTTGATTTGATTGAGGTTCTATGTATACGTGGAGATGCAAAGTTTGGATGAGCCAAAAAAAAAAAAAAAAAAAAAATTTCTTACAAGATGCAAAGCAAGTTGCATTGTGGAAAGCCATTTGAAAGTGTTCAAATGCCTAACATTCAAACATTATGGATTTAATTAAAGATGTTCTTTATTCTTTTTTATTTATGTTAAATTTAATATTATAATTGAATTATGAATATTATAATTATTTTAATTTCACAATACAAGTATATCAGATAGATATGATATGTCTTCTTATATGTTTGTTTTCAATAAATATATTAATTTGATCGTAATAGTTTAAATTATTAACAATTGTTTGGAATATTAACATTACTGACATAACTACTTAGATACTAAAACAATAGTAACCTTAAATTGTCACTAACTATGCATATAGTGACAAAATTTTCACATTATTAATTTTTCCTGAGTTTGTGAATAGTGACACAATTGTTAAACAATAAATTATCACTAAAAATGTGTATAGTGACAAAATCTTCAAATGGATTATTGTCACTAAATTTATGTATAGTGACACATTTTCCAGATAATTAATTGTCTCTGAGTTTGTGAATAATGACAAAAATTTTAAACAATAATTTGTCATGAAAAATGTGTATAGTGACAAAATCTTCAAACGGTTAATTGTCACTAACTTGTATATAGTGACATATTTTTTATTTCATCACTTATCAGGGTCTATTAACAATCTGTCATTAAAAGTCATGGTTTGTGACAATTACAAATAATTGTCACTAACCATAGTAACAATGACACTATAAGTGTCACAAATACTTTTAGTGTACTGATGGAGGTATAAGTGACGAATTTTTAGTGACATTTTTTTTGTTACAGTATTGATATTATGACAAATTTTTCACTTATTGTAACATATATTTTTTATCACTATATGTCATTTTTCTTATAGTGTATATCAAAACGAATTGACAGTAGAAAGACTATATATATAGAGAGAGAGAATAATTTTCCAATAAAGACTTTTACGATGCACACGTTAA
This sequence comes from Acer campestre, assembly GCA_954870605.1. Classification (NCBI taxonomy): domain Eukaryota; kingdom Viridiplantae; phylum Streptophyta; class Magnoliopsida; order Sapindales; family Sapindaceae; genus Acer; species Acer campestre. The sequence continues at coordinate 10,328,432 of OX940811.1, read as the reverse complement.
GCACCTTTAATGAAATTGCATGAAATATATTGAATATTGATTTGATTTTTTGTATGCATCATAAGAAAATTAAATACACATTTGGTAAAATTTTGGAAATTTTTTGGATTTGAAAACTAATTTTTCTTATATTTTCCTATTTTTAAATGTTATATTTTCAAAAAAATCAGAAAAAATTAGTTATTGCACCCAAATTTTTTTAAATTTTTTTCTATAAATGTATTTCAATGTTTTCACCATCTATACAAAAAATAAAATCAAGATTTAATATATTCTATGCAATTTCATTAAAAGGTAATTAAAGTGTGCATTATAAAAGTCCTTATTGAAAATTTTCTCTCTCTCTCTCTTTATATATATATATATTTAATTTGTTTACAATTTTCAAGCTTATCTATGGGTAAGACTTTTAAATCCTAAAATAAATTTTGTGACTAGATACATGTTTCAATAATTTGATGGTTAATTAATTTGTTAAACCAATCCTCCTAAGTATTCAAGCATATACTTGCACAAAATAATATTTTTGAGGAATGGAATTAAAACATTTCAATATAAACTCAAATAATGATATTTGATTCATTAGTGTAACACAATTATCTCACATTAGTATGTTTTTTTTTAAACAAATATTACAATAATTTAAAATTTGGGAAAAAAAAGCTAGGGACCGACTCGAACCCAAACCGTATAGTGTAAGTGTGAGAAACAAACCATTTTAATATGGTTGACATGCAAAATTCGTCAACACCATCCAAGTAAAATGAATGGTTAAATAGTCAACATAAAATGGAGATGAGGCAAGCTTTTTAGTGGATGTTTTGTATGATATGGGTGGTTGTCAGACCACTTGGTCTGTGAGATTCTCTCGAGCAAAGGTAAGACTTACAAGAGAGAATAAACAATGTTAGGAGTGTCCACTAATTGACGATGTTTATACTCCGACACCCTAGTTAGTATTAGATTTAGTGTTTGCTTAGTTGAGTTTTCTACTGTATCAAAATGTCTACAAATATCTATTTGATTTTTTTAGAGTTGTTTGGTTGAGCTTTTAAAATTGTCTATTTTAAATTGTGTAAGGCTAATAGAGTTTAAGCCTTTACTAAACAAAAGCGTATGGGAGGTACTTCTCCAAATAGACTATTTTTTTTTTTTAAATGTCTACCAACCAAACAACTAAAATTTTTTTTTTTCAAAAACTTTATTTCTAATAGATCTACTACAAGTAGATTTTTAACCAATAGAGGTTTTTCAAAATCCCAACTAGCAATTATTATTTAGTTTCCTATTTTAAAATTTTGTGAAAAAAGTTTCCTTTTAATTATTTGATATTAACATATATTATTAAAAATTCTTTCCATTTTTTTAAACCCTAGAATCTCTTTTAAAAATTAATTTTAAATATATTTTCAATTTCTTTTAAGGAAATAAAAACCGACTTCTAAGTTTGGAGAATGAATCAAAATTTTCCAAAGTAATTAGTTGTGAAAAAAAAAAGTTTTAAATTATTGTTATCATAAGAATAAAATCATTATAAATTGTTTTCTCTATAATATTTGTATTTTTTTTCCTTTCAAACAAGCTTTAGACTTTATTTTTTTTTGTTAACAATATTAGTTGTTCTTCAATTTCGTTAAACACTTTTCTACTTTTGAATCAATTGTAAATGTCATAAATCTTGTATCTCTACAACTTTCACAACATAAAATGGATCCCCAACCAGAAAAACCTCAAATTGAAGTGATTTTATTAATAGAAAACAGCTAAGAAGAAATGGAGAGTGTGGCTTGACATGAGGAGAGAGAAAAAGAACAAAAAGAAAAATGGAGTTTGATTTTGTGAAAGGAAAACATGGAAGAGAAGAAAAAAAAAAGCAAGGGAAGAGAAAGAATGGTGATAGAATAAAAAGAATTAAAGATAATAATAAAGTTGATTAAATAACATGATAATATATTTAGGTGATGTGTACTTAAAAAAATATAATTAAAGAAATGATATTGTTGGCATTTGAGGTTTATTTACAAGAGAACTGTTATTGACAATCTATTAATTATCTATTCACACTCCATTTTAATTTTTTTTAATTAATGACAAATTTAACCTAAATTAAAATTACTAAACAAGATAAAAAGTTCTAAAAACACTCCAAACCATTTTATTTTATTTTTTTAGAAAACAAGTTTTTTTCCATCTTTAGTGTTTTTTTTTTTTTCAACTTGTGTGTTTTTTTTTTCCTGTTTTACAAACCCTAAAATATATTCTTCTTCTTTTCAAAAATAACTTTTTTTCTCACACACCATCAAACTCTACACCAAAATAATCAGTTTTTTTTTTTTTTTTTTTTCTCAAGTACCACCCACATTCAATCATCACCATGATTAGAAAATATATATAAAGAAAATTTATTTATCCAGAAAATTTTAATTATTTTTTTTACTCACCTTAAAATCTAAAAGAGAGAAACAAATATTGTTTCCTATGTTCACAGATTGATCTCCTCACTTTTGTTCAATTTTATTCTCTGTTTTATTTTTATTTGATTACTTAACATATATTTTTCCTTTTCTGTTTCAAATTTTCTAAAGAGAAGTATTCAAAAGGGATAATATTAAAATAAACTCAGGTAATATTAAAATAAAATAAAGTGCCTTTAGAAATTTTTATTTATTTTTTAAATAGAGTGTCTTTAGAATAAGAATGCCAAAAGATAAAATGGATACTTTTGGAAAAAAAAAAAAAAAAGTGTCTTTAGAAATGGAGTGTAAAAATAAAAACATTTGATTACAAGGAGAAACTCTCTATTTACAAACTATAAATATTTTAAAATTTTTGATAGGTATAATTACGAAATGGGTGTGTATACAGTTTTAACGGTGTGTATACACAGTACTTAAGTCCCCAATGGATCTTGGGCTTTTTAGCCTGCTTTTTGGGCTTTTTACAATCCCAACAATTATTAACCAGACATGTGGTCTTGGCCCATTTTATTGTGTAACAAGTATTATATAAAGTTATTTAAAATAAATAAATGCAATTAATTAACTCAGCCAAACAACGTTCTCAAGTCATCTTTCTAAACACAGTATTTAATTAATAAACCTCAATAGTCAATAGTTTTCTCATCAACTCACAAATGTATTAATCTAAGTGAGTCACAAATGTATTAATCTAAGTGAGTCACAAATGTTTTCTCATTACGTATAAGTGAATATTGATTAACTCATAATAGTTGAATCTAGTTATTAATAGTTGAGAAACTTTCTTTTTTTTTGAAAAGCAATTCATTCAACCAAAACAAGGATTACAAAGGACCAAAGCAGTTGCTCAACACCAACCGTTCCACACTCAGAGGACAATCCTCCAACCAAATAAATTCACCCTCATGTTGAAGCGCAAGTTTGGCTAAAGCATGAGCCACAGTATTAGCCATTCTGGGGACAAAAGACAAACTAGAAACATTAACAGACCGGAGAAGACACAAAATGTCATTTATAATAACCCCCACATAAGCACAAGGGAACTCCTTAGCACAGATCATCTCAACAACACCAAGCGCATTTGATTCCAAAGTCGCAGGTAGCAGACCGGAACTAGCCGCCAACCAAATGCCTTTAAGAATAGTCATAGCTTCAACAATCTGAGGTTGGGGGCAGCCATCCAGACTCTGACAAAGAGAAGCCATAACTCTACCTTGACAATCCCGAATATCAACCCCAATCCCAGCCCGACAATCCTTACAATTAAGAGCCGCATCAGAATTTATTTTGAACACATTCTTTTCCGACGGCTTCCATTTTTGAGGCTCCCTAACCAGCGGACTCTTCAAATTTCTGGAAGCTGCAGCACCCTGAAAATCCTTCAAAAACTCTTGAGCCCATTCAAACACGTCCCGATCAGGCATCACCACCTCAGAGTGAACAGCCTTATTTCTTCTATACCAGATACGCCACCATATAACACACAAACATTCAAAAATCTGGCGATCAAAAACACTCCAACAGCTTAGGACAAAATCAAGAAAGGAACCTGCCTCTTTCACCTTTCCACTCCCACTACCACCAAAACAGCTATGACTTCTGATATCCCGTAACAAAGGGCAAAGCCACAGGGCATGCAAAGAAGTTTCTGGATTATGCAGACAAAGAGGACACCTGATGTTAATCTGAATTCCATGATGCGCCAAATTCACATGAGTAGGAATCCAGTTATTGCATGCTTTCCACATGAACAGCTTCACCTTTGGAGGCAGACAAAGACCCCACAACCACTTCCACCAACTTGCAAAAGAACTAATTCCAGAACCACCAGGGTCACCCGCCTGACAGAGTGCCATAGCAGACCAATATCCACTACGAACAGTGTAGTCTCCTGACTTGTGAAAATGCCACACGAAGCTATCATTTAAATTAGAGCCACAAGGAGGCAGGCTCAAAATAGCCTCAGCTTCTTCACGGAAGAAAGAATGGCGAATTACCTCAGTATTCCACTCACCAGAAGGCTTTTTAAGGTAATCCACCGTAGACAAGGATCCTAGGACCTGCAGAGACTGCACTCTAAAAGTGGACAATCTCGGAATCCAATGATCATCATAAATGCGGACAGTTCGACCATGCCCCACCCTCCACCTAGAACCCAACTCAATCAACTCCCGACCCCATTCAAGACTCTTCCAAAGAAAAGAGCCCAGCTACCCCTTTTCAGCATCCAGAAGAGATAAGCCGAAAATAGCAACCCCTCAAAACTCGAGCAACTAAAGATTCAGGGAACTTCAGAATACGCCAACACTGCTTTGCCAACATTGATTTATTAAAAATACCAAGGTCTCTAAAACCAAGGCCACCCGCAGTCTTATTTTTGCACAAATTGTCCCACGAACACCAGTGCAATTTTCGCTTATTTGCATCCCCACCCCACCAAAACCGAGCGCTCAATCGATGGAGCTCATCAATGAGAACAGTAGGCAGCCTAAACAAATTCATAGAGTAAACTGGTAAGGCTTGAATAACAGCCTTGATCAAGACCTCCCTACCACCTACCGAGAAAAAACGATTCCGCCAACAATTTAACTTATTCCAAACCTTCATCTTAACATCATCGAACATGGTCCTCTTGCTTCTATTTGATAAACAAGGAAGGCCTAAATACCGATTATGGGAATCCACTAAGGACATCCCTAGCAATAACGCCAACCTCCTTTTCTCCCCCTCCTGAATTTTATTGCTAAAGCAAACTGCCGACTTATTAAAATTAATGACCTGACCCGAAGCCTTCGAATAGGTGTCCAAAATGCTTTTAATATTCTCACACTCCTCCCCTGAAGCCCTAGTAAAAGTCAAGCTATCATCAGCGAAAAAAAGGTGTGTAATTTCAGACCCAACCAACTACAGCGGAAACCTGAGAAGAAACCGTCTCTTTCAGACTTCGAAATTAAACTAGATAACCCTTCAATGCAAATGAGAAAAAGATACGACGATAAAGGGTCTCCCGGTCTCAACCCTCTAGAGGGCTTAATCGACCCCCTAATATTACCATTGAGAATAAAAGAATACGAAACAGACGAGACACAATCCATGATCTTTGAAATCCACACCTCCGAGAACCCCATCTGTCTCATCATACCCTCAAAAAAAATCCACTATACTCTGTCATAGGCTTTAGACATGTCTAATTTCAGGGCCATAAAACATTTCCTCCCATTCGCCTTCTTCTTTAACGCATACATGCACTCAAAACCCACCATCGCATTATCAGTAATAATTCGGCCAGGGACAAACGCACTTTGGGTCTCACTAATCACGCAACCAATAACCACTCTGAGTCTATTTGCATAAACCTTGGAAATACACTTGTATACCACATTACACAAGCTAATAGGTCTAATTTCCGACATCCTCTCAACCTTCTTGACTTTCGGAATAAGGCAGATGAGCGTGTGGTTCAACAACTCCACCGATTTACCATTATTCAGGTAGTCCAAACACATCCTAGTAAAATCCCCACCCACCACATCCCAAAATTTCTGGAAAAAAATCAGTTGGGAATCCATCAACTCCAGGAGCATTTGACGGATTCATTTGAAATAAGGCTGTTTTGACCTCCTCAGCCAAGAAACTGCTATCCAAAAACTCCCTCTGCTGAAACGTTAATTTTGAGCTAACACTACCCAAAATACCGTCCAGTTGCTCACCTAAAGGATTGGAGCTTGTGAACAGACCCGAAAAATACTGCTGGATAATGCCTTCCATTTGGACATCCGACTCATTCCACTCACCTCTCTCATTGAATAAAACATGTAAATAATTTCTATACTTCCTAGCTGCAACTTTCGCATAGAAGAATTTAGTGTTCGAATCCCCTTCTCGCAACCAAGTAATTCTAGACCTTTGCCTCCAATAAACTTCTTCACACTGCAGCAAACCATCCAACTCCCTCTCAGTCCTTCTAACCGAATCCCACTCAACCCCACTCTCCACATTAACCAGCCTGGCTAACTCTTTTTTCTTCAACAAAATATCCTTTTTCATCTTCCAATTATTATTTTTATTCCATACTTGCAGATGTGTCGCACAGCTTTGTAACTGATCCATCATTCCCTTAACACTGTCTCCCCCAATAAAATTGCACCAAGAATCACAAACCATCTTAGAACATTCCTCATGAGCAGCCCAATATGTCTTATAGTGAAACCGACCCTTCCCATCACTAGTAGCCACTCTATTCGAAAACTCTAAGAGAAGGGGTATGTGATCCGATTTCCAGAAATCCAGATGTTTAACTGTAAAAAACGGAAACAAACTTCTCCACTCCCTATTTCCCACACAACAATCTAATCTCTCCTGAATCATCTGAGCCCTCTCACGACAATTATTCCAAGTGAATCTAAGCCCATAAAAACCTAAATCAGTCAAACCACAATCTACCAATGTGTTCCGAAAGTTTGCCATAAGAGCCTCCTGACGAATAGAACCCCCAACCTTCTCCAAGAGACATAAAATTTCGTTAAAATCGCCCCCAATTAGCCAAGGTAACGAAACCATATTAGACAGCCTTCTTAGCAAAGTCCAACCATGAATTCGTTGATTCGCTACTAGGTTACCATAGAAACCTGTTAACCTCCACCTTTTACCATTGTGAGCAGATACAACTGTATCGATATGAAAATGCGAATAGGACAGAAGAGAAATATCTAAATCACCACTCCAAAATAGACACAAACCTCCACTATTACCCACACGATCCACCACCAGTTTTGATCCAAATCCCAGTTTGACACGAAGACCTTCCATAAAACCATGGCCACAGCTTGTCTCCATCAAAAAAACAATATCCGGACGATGATCCCATAAAAGGGATCTCAAGACCCAGAAAGCTCGGTCTCCTTCCAAGCACCGAACGTTTCAAAATAAGGTTTTCATGGCTTCCGGCAAGCCAGGTCCATAACTTGACTCGCCGATATCTCCTCTGACAAAAACTCATCCCCACTACAAATATTCTGTCTTTTCTCCCTCATCTGACTGTCTGAGGTAATAGAATCCACATCCCGCTTTCCCAATATCTTTCCCTCCTCCACAGGACTTATTATCCGCAACCCCCCCTCACGAGCCCAACGTTTCCATTTTCCCTTTCTCACTCCTTTGCCACCCTTTAGCTCCAAAGGCCTGACATCACTGCCCTCCACATTCCCACTAATTACTTCATGGTTCGCCAAAATAGTGTCCTCCACTTGTTTCTTCCTCTGCACACCAAACTCAAAACTCACATTAGTCTCATGCAAATCCTCCTCCACTATGCTAGGACCATTGACAACCCCCTCCTGCTTTTGTAAATTTGACCCTCTCAATATTCCCTTCCCCTTATCACTCATCGCTCCCACCACTTGATCAGCTACTATCAACACCGCCTCCTCACTTCTCCGACTCTTCGAAACCATCCCCTCCGTCGTTGCCATATTGTTATCAATAGAATTGCACTCTATAACCAAGGCTGAACCCCCAGCCGATGGGGTAGAAACCGCATATGGTGACCTCTGATCCTCCGGAACCAAGTTGCGGTTACTGTCGGTCTGTCCCTTATTCCTCCAGGTGCCCTTGTACTGATTATATGACCCACCACTTCTCCTATCCTTTCCAATACCCCCATGTCCTGGAAAAGTCCCCTTGGGAGTCTCTCGTATCTCAATAAGAGTAAAGATTCTGACCCATCATCCGCCAAGTCCACACGTAAGAATCGTTTCAAAGGTTTCGAGATATCAGTGGCAACTCTCATCTGCATAAACTTACCAAAACATTCCCCGGTTGAACCAACATCAATATCCACCAAGTCCCTAATTAATTTTCCCACAAACTCCCCCATCTCTTTCGTCATACAAAGTAAAGGTGCATTGTGAACTTGAACCCAAAACTCTGCACGATTGAAGGACATGTTTCCCAAATTTCCCACCCCCTCCGGTTTCTTTAACACTAAAAGACAGTTATCAAAACTCCACGGCCCCCCGCAAGGATTCGGAGACGATCACTCTGGGTCTGAAAGTAAAACAAAAAAACATTATCCTGCACCACTTCAATATCAAGCCTTGTTTGCCATATTTTTGGAATCACTAACCTAAAAGTGTCTCTGTTAATATGTTTACTAGATAGGATTTTACCCACTAAACATAGATCAAGTTTCTTCCCAGCCGATTCTTTAAGGTTCCCCTTAACACTCCATAGTTTCTCCTCTTTACTAATCCGTGAAAACGACTCACACAAGCGAGAAATCTCGTCAGGATCCATAGCTGATCAGCAAAGAAAAGAAGCCGCTCCATAAAGATCAAGATCGTTCAAAATAGGAAACAAACAAAGCCCCAAAAAAAAGAACCCACCTACTTCTACGCTAGGGTTTTAGAGAAACCCTAGGAGAAGAAATTATACTAATAGCTGAGAAACTTAAATTATCATCTCAGAAGAAAATGACAGTATAAACATATAGTCAAAGTTAAAATTAAAAAGTGATGATTGTTAGTTGATAAAAATAAAATAAAATTGATGACTAAGGTAATGAAATGATCCAAATTCTTTATTGTATATGCTTCCTACTATATTTCAGATTCTTCTCAACATGAAATATGTCTATTACTTATTTTCTCATTGTTTCATTTTCTATAGTCAAATCGCAGTTCCATCTCAAGTAAAAATCAATTTAGCTTCACCAAGTTCAAACATCACTAATATCTGCAATCACAAATTAAGTCAAAAATTTAAATTAATATAGACATTTTATAATTGAATTTGAAGGCCATTTATAAAGGATCATGATCAACTGATGACTTGATTTGATTAAATTGTCCAAATGATATATTAAAAGGGTGTCAATACCATGTGAATAATGAGATGGTGTGATGAATGAGATGTTAGTTACTGTTTGCATGATATAAGTAATTTTTTTAGACAGTCTAACATTTCTTGATATAGGTTGATTTTCATGTCTTAATCACATTTTGATCTAAAAAGAACTTATTACTCGGTTCTTACATTGTGTTTGGTAAGAGGGAGAAATGGAGGGAGGGAGAGAGTTGGAGGGAGAGCTTCAATCCATTGTTTGGTTGGAGGGAAAAGAGGAAGGAAAGGAGAAGAGGAGGGAGATGTGATCCATCCGGGTCCACCAAAATGAATCCGCCCAATGATGGGCGGATGAGAAAGGAGGGAGAGAAGATTGAAGGGGAATGACCATAATGCCCTCCAATTTTTTAAGGTTAATATAGTAATTTTACAAATTAAATATCAATCCATTCATTCAACCCACTTTTCAATATTAAATAATATGAAGGATAGATGTTATCTTCTCCATCCCTTCTACTCTCTCTCCCTTTTAATTCATCCATCATTCATACTCTCTCTCCCTTCCATCAAACATAACCATAGAAAAAGAAAAAAAAAATCTCATTTATCCCATGAAATGATGTCACATGTTGACAAGATGTGAAAAAAAAAAAAAAAAGGTAGTCCAACATTCATTATCCCAAAATACTATTTTGAAATATATTATATATATTTTGAATATAAGGAACTCAAATCATGATAGCTTACCCTTAGTTGGTAAATGGACAAGTGTGGGGTTTAAACGAATGACGAATTCCTACAAACGTCAAAAGCTTCAAAAAAAAAAAAAAACACAAACAAGCAAAGCAATTATTACATCAGTTAAGTACTAAGGGTATGCAGGATCTAATCCAATCCAATATGATCCAATGGATCGGATCCAATCTATTGGATTGGATCGGATCGGATCTAGAGAGGTGATTGGATCGGATTGGATCCTAAATTCTAAAATCCATTGGATTAGATCGGATCTTGGATTTCCGTTTGGAAATCCGCCAATCCACCTAAAATATTAGGCCTTATTTTTATATTGGGCAATTTATTTTATCCACTATTTTCTAATGTAAAGGCCCAACCAAATTACAATTTTTAATGTTACTATTTTGGGTTTTCTTTCTCAATTTCTTTACAGCCAACAATTCACCATCTTCTTTTCTTCTATTTTTCTTCATCAACATCACGGCATATTAAGTTTACATTTGGAGCTGATGAATAATGTTTATAAACTTTTTGAATTATATAAAGTTTACAAGTTATGTCATGTATTTTTTTAATGTTAATTTTATTTGAGTTAATTAGTAATGTTTAAATAATTTATTTGATTTTATTTATTTCAGATTATAACTTTTATATATTACGAATTACTTTATATTAATTCGATCAATCGGATCATATCGGATCGGATTGAAGTATTTTATAATCGGATCGAATCAAATAGTAATTGGATTGGATCGGATCGGATCGGATCCCTCTATAAAATTGGATCGGATCGGATTTCAATTTCTTCGATCCAATCGGATCTTGGATCTTGGCAATTCCATTGGATCCGATCCGCCGCACACCCCTATTAAGTACCGTAGAAAGGAATTAAAAAAAGAAAGAAGAAGATAATATAATTAACTAAAATTGAGCCTAACAAAATTCTTAAATCCATATTATATAAATGAAGTGAATTCACATCATGTTAACTTCACATGAATTTCTTAATAAATTTAGTATTTTGCACGTAAAAACCACTCATTGTCATTGGTTTTATTGTGACAATGGTCGGTGGCAGTTGTAGTCACTCTCTCGAGTCTCAATTAATTTATGGGAATTTCAATTAATCACACTATTGGAATATTTTTTTTCTTCCTAGTATTTTTCTCACATTAAGAGCTTGACATTTGTTCAAACCCTCTGATTGGGTAGGCAAAACCTGATTAACGAGGCTAGTGAGTCCGGACTCTAGAGGGTCGGACTTAAGCGTAGAATCGTGATCAAGTAATGAAAAAAAAAGTTAACGAATTTACTTTCAGTAGCGATATTTAAAACCTTCTAAAATTGTATGTACATTTTAAATTTATATTTTTTTTTTCAAAATTTCAATATTATCCTTAAATAAAAACTATTAAAAGTATTAAAATAATTATAAATGCACCACATATACCAAATATAAACAATATTTAATATTTTCAATATGTATTACATCTTTTGATCGAAATATTAATTAAATTAAATTTTGATTATTTAAATTAAAATACTAAATAACTATAATAAAATAGTTTTAAAAATAAAAAATCATTTAATTTAATTAACAATTAGTTAAAATAAAAGTTGTAATTATTAAAAATAAAAATAAAAAGGTAAGGAGGCTTGCTGTCTTGCTGACTACTGAGCCTTCTCGCATGCTTTTATTTTAATTTTTAAAATATAAAAGAAATGACATTTTTTTTGGTATGCGGATATGCGGATATGAGCATTTATTAGCTCTTCACACTTTCCCATTATTATTTTATCTCTTTTTCTTTATTCCCATCGTTATAAATGTACTGGACACTTGTTTATTAGCTGTCAACATAATAGTGGCCAGGTGTACTTTAGATTTTCTCTAAAAATATCGAAGGTACGACTTATACTAATATCAGGATTTTTGACAGTTGTCATACATACACATCGAAATAGATTTTTTTTTTACGATAGTTAGAGCAGCTCCAACCCAAATAGTGGATTTAGTGCAAGTTTTACATTAAAATAGTGCAACAATCACTCTATTTTACTATTCCATCTCCAACCACTATTTCAAATTTATCTCTATAAGAAATATTCCTAGGAATATTCCATTTCTTTCTCTTTTTTAAATATTTCTCCACAATTAACATTTCACCTCATAATTAACATTTCACCTCATAATTAACATAATATTGCAATTCAATACGAAATTATGAAATTAATACATTAATAAAATTTAATTTAATTCTATAAAATATTGCATTTTTTATTAAAATAACTTAAACATTACATTTCATAAAATAAAAAAGAAAAAGCATAAAAATAAAATTACATATCGATCATCATCTAATCATCTAAATTAGTATATTTTTTTCATTTCAATGGATTTAGTCATTTCATAGACTCGTTTAAAAATTTTCTCAATTTCAATATACTTGTATCTCTGTTAAAATTTCTTCCATTTCAATGGATATAGGCATTTCATAGACATATATAGAAATTTTCTCATTTTCAATATACTTATATCTCCGTTCAGATTTCTACCATTAAGTGAATTTACTCTTTTCATAGACTTGTGTCTCATTAGATATATCAGATTCTAACATAGTTGATTTAGAGAAAGTGAATTTATTTATAATTCGAATTTTGCTTATATTAGGATCCTGATAACAATACCTTTCAAAAATGTTCATAGGCTTATGATATATATCAGATGATTTATTTGATGTCATTTACTCTGGTCATTCTTTAAGAACAATCACCCGGCCGGGGTTTATGAGATGGCAATTTATAAAATCGTGCTACCTTTAATATATCAGGTAACAGATTAATAATCATTTGATGATCAATTATCTTTCGTATTTGAGTGATACAAAGATTGAAATGAGACACATTTATATATAGAGAACCGAACTAGTATCTCTATTTTGTATAAGAGTAACTTTTCATTTACTCTTTCTGGAGAAACTTTCCATTTGGAAATTAATCAATATAATAATATACAAATTATGCGTAAAAATATAAACTCTCAAAAGTTTAAATGATCTAATAGAGATTAATCAAAATCAATATTAATCTCATAATAATATAGAATTCTTATCTTAGATCATGCCTGAGATGAAATAAGGAGATATACTACACAATCAAATATCTTTAAAATGTGAGCAAGTCAATGACCAATTACAAGTTGTAATGGTAAATAATAATGATAGGTAGTGATCATAGATGAATGTATCAACATGTAATAGAACGTCCCATATAGAAATTGGTAATTGAATCAAAATAATAAAGTTCTCGTAATTATTTGGAAACGTTTGATAAGTGATTCCGTTGATCCATTCTGATGATAAGTACATGCGAAAACTGGATGTTGAACATCGATCTCAACTGGAGACGTTTGATAATACATAAACATGTGATCAATTCGTAGATGCTTCAATTAGAACCATAAAATAATGAAAGGGTTCTTTTGGTGGATGAATATGTCCACATATATCCCCTTGAATGATAAGGATTCAAAACTAACTTTAGAATGTGATGGTTTATTTGGTGGATGAATATATCCATATACATCCCTTTTTCTGATCAGTAATATAATCAGGATGATAAAGAATTTATCTTTTTCTATAATCATCTTCTGGCCTGAATTACGCACAAATATTCAACATTCTTATTATTCATGGTCTCAATATGACAATAATAAAGTCATATGTTTTTTATCTAAACAGATTTCTTTATGTTCTGCTTGAATGATATAAAGTATCATTAATGCACAATTGAATGCCATCTGGTAATAAGATTATGGCTCTTCCAGAGCTTTCTATCAGATCTGTTGGACCTGATACATAATTTAGTATTTTTTGATAACAATATCATGGCTCCTCTAGAGCTTTCTATCAGATCTGTTAGACTTGATACATAATTTAGTATTGTTTGATAAAAATATCATGGCTCTTCCAGAGCTATCTATCAGATCTGTTGGACCTAATATATTAATAACATTTACTCTCAGCAAAGTCGAATTCATAAAATATTTCTGATTCCGTAGAATTATGTGAGTTGTTACACTCTCGGCAAGACATATATTTTTCTTTCTAGAAATTTTATACACATTATGTGTAATGCCATTTTATATCTCATCGAAATGATAATAATTCCCTCTCCTCTCATTTTTTTTATTAAATATTTTTTAAAAGAGAAATTATAGAACTGCCCCTGATTTTGTAAAATTATGAAAAAGCCCTTCAAAATTTTTATTAATTATAAATCAGCCCCCAAAACTCTTTGAAAATTGCAAACTATACCAATAAGTTTAAGTAATTATAAATTGATCCAAAACTTTGTCAAAATTACAAAATAGCCGAAAATAATTGCAAAACAGTCCATCAAGAATATCGAATTCTCCAAAAGTGGCCCAGAGCAAAAACGAGCTCTATGACCGATCTGAACCAGATCGTGGGTCATAACCGATGATTTCTAATCGTCGCCGTAAAACGCACTAGGCTGGTGTGAAAAACCGACGAAACCCACCGACGAGGTGGCATTGACCCAAGAAGGCGATGAGTCTGAGTTGAAACCCACTAACCTAGAAGCAAACCCAGATCCAGGTTTGGTGATACCAAAATAGATGATCTGGTGATCCAACACCCATCACATTCACATGATCATCAAGTTCATCTTTTGTCAAATAGACTACTGATCTCAAAATTCCGTTTTTTCAGCAACTCTAAATTTTTCTCTCCAAGAGCATCAAACAAGAATGAAATGGATAAAATATTACATCCAGTTTTATTACACGTTAGGATCTTAAATCCTTTTATGTGATACCCATATCATCATGTTGGATGTGTATGAAATGAATAAAATATTATTTCCAATTTCATTATAGGTTAGGATCTTAAATCTCTTTTATGATACTCACATCATCCTGTTGGATGTGAATGAAATGGATAAAATATTATTTCCAATGTCATTATACATTAGGATCTTAAATCTCTTTTATGATTCTCACATCATCTTGTTGGATGTGTAAATCCTTTTTCTCAAATGAATGATATGTAAACATATCACTTTATATATATGAGATAAAATAAAATTATGGATCATAATGATTTTTCGAACTTCCGGTTCGACCATGAACTGTAAGTTTATATATAATTATAATCTAGAAAACTTTAGATTCTGAGTGGATTTGAAACCCCAGGTTCCAAATAATTAAGTATGGCATTCATGAATATAACACTGGATCCAGAACTCCAGTTTTTCATCGGTTTTCAAAACCGTGCCAACTTGAATATCATAATTTCAGAAACTTTAAGTTCTGGTTCGTCGGTCTAGCCGATCTCATATATTAAGAAAAATATATAGTTCCAGAACGGTATATATGTTCCATAAATAAACAATTTCAGGATGCTGAGCTCATTTGTTATGTTCCGTAAATAAACAGTTCCAGAACGATTTATATGTCCTGTAAAAATAAATCCAAAACGGTATATATGTCCTGTAAAAACATTTCCAGAAGGCTGAGCTCAGCTACCATGTGCATAAAAAAATAAATCCAGAACTATATATATATATGTTCCGTTAACGACAAAGCCATCTTATATCCGAAATATATATAGATCCAGAATATTGAGATTTAAAAAGAATAAATTCAGGACTATATATATGTTCCGTTAACGACAAAACCATCTTATATACGAAATATATATAGATCCAGAATATTGAGATTTAAAAAGAATAAATTCAGGACTATATATATATATATGTTCCGTTGACGGCAAAGTCATCTTATATACGAAATATATATAGATCCAGAATATTAGGATGTAATTAAATCACCCATCAGAGATCCTTTTTATTTACATACAATCGTACTGATAACGTGTTGTAAAAGAGATGAAGAACATATGAAGAACATAAGTAATGAATTGAGAGACACACTTGTATTGATATATGTGGAGCTTAGCTGAACAACCTTTACAAATGAGAATCATAAGTCTTATATATAGACTTTTACAAAAGCAGAGATATTATGAGATATTATATGAGATATTGTGGGAGATATTAAGAGAGATATTTATGTGATATTTGTATGTATAATATATGTGGCTTGCCACATATATTATAACAGCTTTGACTTATTTGACAATCTTATCTTAAAATAATGATTATGAATGATGCATGAATGCATTGGCAACAGGGGCTTCAAACATCTATATAAAGGGCCACCTTATTTCTGGTATTTTCACCATCAAAACCACAAAGATGTCTCTCAAATACTTGCTAGTGTTGCTTGGGGTATTGGCTCTTGCCACCCCATCTCTCGCCAATTATCCTTACAAGCCTCCAGTTGAGAAACCACCCGTTTACAAGCCTCCAGTAGAGAAACCACCAGTTTACAAACCACCAAAGATTGAGAAACCACCCGTTTACAAGCCTCCAGTCGAGAAACCACCAGTTTACAAACCTCCAGTTGAGAAGCCACCCGTTTACAAGCATCCAGTTGAGAAACCACCCGTTTACAAGCCTCCAGTCGAGAAACCACCAGTTTACAAGCCTCCAGTCGAGAAGCCACCAGTTTACAAGCCTCCAGTTTACAAACCACCCGTTTACAAGCCTCCAGTTGAGAAGCCACCCGTTTACAAGCCTCCAGTTGAGAAACCACCAGTTTACAAACCACCAAAGATTGAGAAACCACCCGTTTACAAGCCTCCAGTCGAGAAACCACCAGTTTACAAGCCTCCAGTCGAGAAACCACCAGTTTACAAGCCTCCAGTAGAGAAACCACCCGTTTACAAGCCTCCAGTCGAGAAACCACCCGTTTACAAGCCTCCAGTTGAGAAGCCACCAGTTTACAAGCCACTATCCATCACAACTGATTGATCACGATACCAACACAGAGAGATGAATGACTGGAAATTAAATAAGAGCTCTTGCGGCCATTCATCTGAGTAGTGTTATTGTTCAGTCATATATATCAATTAGGAATGCTTATTATTTCAGTCGTAATAAGCATCGGTGTGTTTGTTCCGTTTGCTTGTACTATCGTAATTTTTCTCTAATGGAAAAAGGCAATGAGAGCTAGCTGCAGTACTGTTGTTATATATAAATGTGTTTGTGTCCTTTTGACTTGCTGGGTAGCTCCCATATATGCTCAAATTTCACTGTTGTTAATGTATTAATTTGCATAACGAATTTCATGGCAGAGATACACGATTGGTGAGATTTATGGGAATCAGCAGTCTATATCCATGAATGATTATATAAGTTAAATAATAACGACATCCATGATCCATCATGCAAATCAAAGACCACAAACATGAACTATGGGAGTATTTTGGCCATTATTTATGTAAAATTATATATCTATAAATGCATTTCAGATTACTTAAAAAAGCAAAGCGAGTTTTTTTAAGATTAGATCGGAATCACTTGTATTTAATTTCTAGTAATTAATTATATGCATGGTCAAGTAATGTGGAGCTCTTTGGTTCAGACTCCAGAGACGATGAAGAAAATGAAGAGAAGATTCATCACAGCTAGCCTATCTAGGTTTCGTTTCAATCTCCGGTGCACTTACATAAACCATGAGATTTAAGTACCGATCTTTAGAAGTTAGAAGATTGTAGCTTGTAAGACTTGAAGTGGAATCCAAATCCAATGAAGCGCTTGTGGAAAAAGCAACTTTTTTGTATACGTAGAATTGGAAAGTCTTAAATTATTAGTAGACTTCAATTCCAATGTTGCGCTTGGGGGGAAAAAGCAACTTTTTGTTATACGTAGAATTGGAAAGTTTTTGTAAAAGAAATGAAGAACATACGAAGAACATAAGAAATGAATTGAGAAACACTTGTACTGAACAACCTTTACAAATGAGAATCATAAGTCTTATTTATAGACTTGTACAAAAGATCAAGCAAAGATATTATGAGATATTATAGGAGATATTATATGAGATATTTATGTGATATTTGTGTGTATAACACATGTGGTAAAAGCAACATATATTATAATACTCCCCCTTGTATTTATACCACATGTATTAATTTTCTAGGGAAAAACCCAATAGGACAAAACCTAAGTAAAATATATACAATGATCTCCTGGATATTGTGATATTAGATGCTCTCAAAACTATCTCGTTAAAAACCTTGTCAGGAAAAACCAGTGGGACAAAACCCGATCGAAGGGAAAAAGAGTATAGTGCACATATGTCCGCTCAGAACTTTGCTCCTCTTGATTGTCTTGTTAAAAACCTCATCAGGAAAACCCAGTGGGACAAAACCTGATCGAAAGAAAAAGAGTACAATGCAAATATGTTAATAGTTAATGTTTTCTTCAAAACATTTTTCATATTTATACTTTGCTAGGAAAAACCCAATGAGATAAAAACCTGAGCAAATATATCCACTGATCTGTCGGATTAAAGTAATATTTATGATGATCTTTCAGATCAAGGTAAAATATATACGATGATTTGCAAGATTAAAGTAATATTTACAATGATATTTTTGATCAAGATAACATATATACGATGATATATTGAACCAATGTAATATTTATGATGATTTTGTGGATCAAATGGTTTTTGGGTGTGCTTAGAGAATTGCCTCATTAAAAACCTTATCAGGAAAACCCAATGGGATGAAAAATTTGATTGAAAGGGAAAGAGTACAATGCACATATTCCCCAATATGATTAATATACGTCATTTGATAATGGGATGCTCCCCCTGATAAAAGTTCTTTTAAAGCAATCTTCTAGATTACTAAACTGGGGTATACAAATATTTATTTCATGAAATGAAATAACATCATAAATGATTGGAGGGAGTATAAGCAAAGACTTGCTTTATGCAGTAATATCCATATGAAATCTTTTCAGAATCTTTTCAACATATTTTGATTGATGGGCAAACATTCCATTTGATCTATGATCGACCTTCAGGTCGAGACAATATTTTCTTTCCCATGTCTTTCATTTTTTAAACTCATTTACCAAAAATTTAAGAGTTTTCAAGAGCTCTCCAGGAGCTCCAATTAAATTTATATCATCAACATATGTTGTGAATATAGTAAATTCAGATTCTGATTTCTTTGCGAAGACACTTGGGCAAATAATATAATTATTATACCCTTATTTTATCAGATATTCACTGAGACGATTATACCACATCCGTCCAGATTGTTTTTAATCCATAAAAAGATTTTTGTATGTTCATCAAATACAAATTACGAGATCTCGATTTACATGCTTCTAGCATTTTAAATCCTTCCGGGATTATAAATATCTGCATTGAATGAATCATATAGATAAATGATTACTACGTCTAGAGGACGTATTTCAAGTCTTGTAAAGGCAGCCAAATTTATAAAAAATTTGAAACGTAATTGTATTTGTCACTATTGAATACCAAGTTTCTGTGAGAAACCTTGTACTACGAGTCATACCTCATATCTCACGATCTCATTTTTCTCATTACGTTTTCCCTATAAAGACCCATTAGTATCCAACTAGTTTGACATCTCCAGGTGTCTTGAGTACTATTGGTCTAAATACTTTATGTTTGACATATGAAGTCAATTCTTCTTGAATTGCTTCTTTTCACTTAGGCTAATCATGCCTTTTGTATTCAATCATTGATATTATGAACATCATAATTATCGTTTATAATTTCATTAGCGCTATTATGTATAAAAATACATCATCAATGATTGTTTCTTTATGATTCCACATTTCTCTTATATGATTTATAGAAATTTTCTCAATTTCAAAATATTTGAATCTCTATTGAGATTTCTTCCATTTCAATGGATTTAGTCACTATATGGATTTTATAGAAATTTTCTTAATTTCAATATAGTTATATCTCTGTTGAGATTTCTTTCCATTTCAATGGATTTAGTCATTTCATAGACTCGTATAGAAATTTTCTCAATTTCAATATACTTTTATCTCTGTTGAGATTTCTTCCATTTCAATGGATATAATCATTTCATAGATATGTATAGAAATTTTCTCAATTTCAATATACTTATATCTCTGTTCAGATTTCTACCATTATAGTAAATTTACTCTTTTCATAGACTTGTGTCTCATTAGATATATCAGACTCTATCATAATTGATTTAGAGAAAGTGAATTTATTTATAACTCGAGTTTTGCTTACATTAGTATCCTGATAACAATACCTTTCAAAAAGATCTACTTCTAAAATATCTACTTGATAAGCTCTCTCAAACGTACTCTAAACCTCTATTAGACAAAAGCTCATGGGGAGGTACTTCTCCAAATAGACATTTTTTTTTAAATGTCTACCAACCAAACAACTAGAATTTTTTTTCTTCAAAAACTTTATTTATAATAGATCTACAATAAGTAGATCTTTAACCGATAGAGGTTTTTCAAAATCTCAACCAAACAAGCTCTTAGAAAGAAAAGATCTAGCTAGCGAGATAAATAATAGACTCATCACTTATTTATATGGGAGTTAGTGTGTCTGAATGGTTAACACTCAAGTGCCTTTGGTCGATACTCGAGTAACTTTGAGTGTGATTCGTGAGAACGACACATGTTAATTAAGTTAGTGTTGATAAACTGTTGAATCGTCGACACATATGAACTACACTAGGTCTCAGACCTTATGAGTCTTAGTAAATCTTAAGACTCATGATCAGATTTGAACTTACCCTAGGGTTTAACTTACCTCAAAGGGTTTACATAATCGGAGAGGCTTTATTAATTTAAGAGGGTTGTTTTGGCCTAACCAAGCTTAGCCTAAAGGGATTCATTTAACTTAAACCCAATAGGTTGAGCTTAGCCATGAAATGTAGGCCATTTGTTTATGAATTATGAGTGGCGATATTTACACCCCTTAAAAATTGTTTGTACACCCTAAATTAGTATGTTTTTGAAAATCTAATAACACCCTTAAGTAAAATTACCAAGAAAACTAAATAGTTTGTCAGTACACCCACTAGCAATTATTATTTAGGGCTCATCCTGTAAGCGATTTTCAGTTTCTATTTTTCGAAAATAAAAATGAAAATGAAATAGAAACTGAAAACAGTGTTTTTTGTTTCATTTTTGAATTTCGAAAAACGCGTCTGGTAGCATATGCAAAAAATAGTATTCTAAAAATAAAAACATTAAAAACGACTGAAAATTTTCAAAAATTATAAATAACTCATCCAAAATAATTTCATTTAATACCAACAGCCAATATCTTATCTGATGATCAAACACAGTAAAACAAACAAAAATGAACAAAAACCTAACCAAACAATAGAAAAATGATTAATTAAAAATGCACATTCCATGAAATCAATTATCTGCTAAAGCATTTCACAGCGATCTCAAGCAATCGACCAGACTCCGCATTCAAGAAAGTTCCAACTACAGGTACAAATATGAAAAGGAATCACATCAGACTCAATTCTACAATGTGATTGCAGATTTTAGTTGCAAGAAAATTGAAAATTAGAGATATGAATGTTGAAAATCAGATTTTAGTTGCCAGAGTCGGTCCATCTCGATGCAGAAGGATTGGATCTGAGAGATGTCTTTCTTGACGGCGAAAGAAAGCTCGGGCGAATCGAATCCTCCATTTGATGTGGAGGTCTCCAATCTCTCAACTTTCTCGACTCTATCTCTAGCTTTGAGTAGCAGCTTTCTGGCGCTCTAGTGAATCTCTACCAGCGTCCCTTCTTCAACAGGCACCGCTGGCTAAAGAAAAAGAAGAAGAAGAAGTCGTCTAGCTGAAGAAGAAGAAGAAGAAGAAGAAGACCAGTTGATCGGCTGGCGGCAGCTGTAATTGGCGAAGGAAGGAAGAAGAAGAAAGAAAGGAGATGAAGATGATCGGCCGGTGGCGGCGAGTAGATCGGAGAAGACCTGCGATCGATGAAGGAGGAAGAAAGAAGATGAGGTCTGGTGGATGAGAAAAAAGAAAATATATATATTGTTAATGATATGGGACCCACTTCATATGGAAAACAAAAACAAATTCAAGAAAAACAAGTTTTTTTTTTTTTTTTTTTTCAAATTTTTGACTTTTAACATTGGTTTTGTTTTTCATTTTGTTTTTGTATTTTGAAAATAAAATGAAAAACGGTTACCGAACACGAATTCGAAATCATTTTTAGAAAACAAAAACGAAAACAGGCTGAAAACAATCCGCAAGACAGGCCCTTAGTTTCCTATTTTAAAATTTTGTGAAAAAAGTTTCCTTTTAATGATTTGATATT
This sequence comes from Acer campestre, assembly GCA_954870605.1. Classification (NCBI taxonomy): domain Eukaryota; kingdom Viridiplantae; phylum Streptophyta; class Magnoliopsida; order Sapindales; family Sapindaceae; genus Acer; species Acer campestre. The sequence goes on along the minus strand of OX940811.1, from coordinate 10,306,120 downwards.
AACATATATTATTAAAAATTCTTTTTCATTTTTTTAAACCCTAAAATCTCTTTTAAAAAATAATTTTAAATATATTTTCAATTTCTTTTAAGGAAATAAAAATTGACTTCTAAGTATGAAGAATGAATCAAAATTTTACAAAGTTAGTTGTGAAAAAATAAGTTTTAAATTATTTTTATCATAAGAATAAAATCATTATAAATTGTTTTCTCTATAATATTTGTATTTTTTTTTTCTTTTAAACAAGCTTTAGACTTTATTTTTTTTGTTACCAATATTAGTTGTTCTTCAATTTCGTTAAACACTTTTTTACTTTTGAATCAATTGGTAAATGTCATAAATCTTGTATCTCTACAACTTTCACAACATAAAATGGATCTCCAACCACAAAAACCTCAAATTGAAGTGATTTTGTTAATAGAAAACAACTAATAAGAAATGGAGAGAGTGGCTTGACATGAGGAGAGAGAACAAGAACAAAATGAAAAATGGAGTTTGATTTTGTGAAAGGAAAACATGGAAGAGAAAAAAAAAAAAAAAGCAAGGGAAGAGAAAGAATGGTGATAGAATAAAAAGAATTAAAGATAATAATAAAATTGATTAAATAACATGATAATATATTTAGGTGATGTGTACTTAAAAAAATATAATAAAATATAATTAAAGAAATGATATTTTTGGCATTAAATGAGGTTTATTTACAAGAGAAATGCTATTGACAATCCATTAATTATCAGTTTACACTCCATTTTAATTTTTTTTTTAATTAATGATAAATTAACTTAAATTAAAATTACTAAACAAGACAAAAAGCTCTAAAGACACTCCAAACCATTTTTTTTTTTTTAAGAAAACAAGTTTTTTTCCATTTTTAGTTTTTTTTTTTTTTCCACTTTTTTTTTTTTTTTTCCTGTTTTACAAACCTAAAATATCTTCTTCTTCTTCTCAAAAATAATTTTTTTCCACACACCATCAAACTCTCCATCAAAATAATTAGTTTTTTTTTTTTTTTCTCTCAAGTACCACCCACGTTCAATCATCACCATGATTAGAAAATATATATATAAAGAAAATTTATTTATCCAGAAAATTTAAATTTTTTTTTTTTTACTCAATAGAATTTTTTTTACTCAACTTAAAATCTAAAAGAGAGAAACAAATATTGTTTCCTATGTTCACATATTGATCTCCTCACTTTTGTTCAGTTTTATTCTCTGTTTTATTTTTATTTGATTACTTCACATATTTTTTTCATTTTCTATTTCAAATTTTCTAAAGAGAAGTATTCAAAATAGGTAATATTAAATTAAAATGGAGTATTTTTAGAAAAAAAAAAAAAAAATTAAATGAAGTATCTTTAGAATAGAAATGCCAAAAGATAAAATGAATAATTTTGGATTAGAAATTGAGTGTAAAAGGAAAAATATTAGATTGCAAGGAGAAACTCTCTATTTACAAACTATAAATATTTTAAAATTTTTGATTGGTATAATTATGAAAGGGGTGTGTACATAGTTTTAACGGTGTGTATACACAGTACTTTAGTCCAAAATGGATCATGGGCTTTTTAGCTTGGTTTTTGGGCTTTTTACGATCCCAAAAATTATAAACCAGACATGTGGTCTTGGCCCATTTTATTGTGTAACAAGTATTATAGAAAGTTATTTAAAATAAATAAATGCAATTAATTAACTCCGCCAAACAACATTCTCAAGTCATCTTTCTAAACACAGTATTTAATTAATAAACCTCAATAGTAAATAGTTTGCCCATCAACTCACATATGTATTAATCTAAGTGAGTCACTCATTACACATAAGTGAATATTGATTAAGTCATAATAGTTGAATCCAGCTATTAATAATTGAGAAACTTAAATTATTATACACATCGAGAGGAAAATGACAGTATAAACATATTGTCAAAGTTAAAATTAAAAAGTGATGATTGTTAGTTGATAAAAAATAAAAAAAATAAAATAAAAAAAAAAACAAAAAAAAAAAAACTGATGACTAAGGTAATAAAAGGATCCAAATTCTTTTTTGTATATGCTTTCTACTATATTTCAGATTCTTCTCAACATGAAATATGTCTATTACTTATTTTCTCATTATTTCATTTTCTATAGTCAAATCGCAGTTCCATCTCAAGTTACAATCAATCTAGCTTCACCAATTTCAAACATCACTAATATCTGCAATCACAAATTAAGTCAAAAATTTAAATTAATATAGACATTTTATAATTGAATTTGAAGGTCATTTATAAATTCAAATTAAGTCAACTGATGATTTGATTTGATTAAATTGTCCAAATGATATATTAAAAGAGTTGTCAACACCATGTGAATAATGAGATGGTGTGATGAATGAGATGTTAGTTACTGTTTGCATGATATAAGTAAATTTTTTGGACAGTCTAACATTTCTTGATATAGGTTGATTTTCATGTCTTAATCACATTTTGATCTAAAAAGAACTTATTATTCGGTTCTTACATTGTGTTTGGTAAGAGGGAGAAATAAATGGAGGAAGGGAGAGAGTTGGAGGGAGAGCTTCAATCCCTTTATTTGGTTGGAGGGATAAGAGGAAGGAAAGGAGAAGAGGAGGGAGATGTGATCCATCTGGGTCCACCAAAATGAATCCGCCCAATGATGGGCGGATGAGAAAGGAGGGAGAGAAGATTGGAGGGGAATGACCATAATGCCCTCCAATTTTTCATTTCCCTCCAATTTTTTTAAGGTTAATATAGTAATTTTACGAATTAAATATCAATCCATTCATTCAACCCTCTTTTCAATATTAAACAACATGAAGGATAGATGTTATCTTCTTCATCCCTCCTACTCTCTCTCCCTCTTAATCCATCCATCCTTCATACTCTCTCCCCCTTCCATCAAACATAACCATAGAAAAAGAAAAAAAAAAATCTCATTTATCCCATGAAATGATGTCACATGTTGATAAGATGTAAAAAAAAAAGAATTAAAAAAAAAAAAAGGTCCAACATTCGTTAGCCCAAAATACTATTTTGAATATAAGGTACTCAAATCATGATATTCTAGTCATTAATGCAAAGCAATTATTGCCCCTAACGGCATAGTTTACCCTTAGTTGGTAGATGGACAAGTGTGGGGTTTAAACGAATGACTAAATCTTACAAAAGTCAAAAGCTTCAAAAAAAAAAAAAAACCGCAAAGCAATTATTACATCAGTTAAGTACCGTAGAAAGGAATTAACAAAAGAATGAAGAAAATATAACTAACTAAAATTGAGCCTAACAAAATTCTTAAGTCCATATTATATAAATGAAGTGAATTCACATCATGTTAACTTCACATGAATTTCTTGATAAATTTAGTATTTTGCACGTAAAAACCACTCATTGTCATTGGTTTTATTGTGACAATGGTAGGTGGCAGTTGTTGTCACTCTCTCAAGTCTCAATTAATTTATGGGAATTTCAATTAATCACATTATTGGAATATATTCTTTCATGGAAATTACTCAAACTGACCACATATATTAGGGAAAATTTGTTTTTAACCACAAACGAACTTTTATTTATTAATAACCATGTTTTTGAGAAATTACTAGAAAACCCTCATATAAAAAGGGTCCCCAAACCCACTCTCTCTCTTTCCCCTTTTTTTCTTTCTCTCTCTTCTGGTATCTCTCTCCCCGATTTCTCTCTCTCTCTCCACTTGATCTCTCTCGCTGGGCTGTTTGGAGGGTCGCCGAGCGCCGGCAACCTCCTGGGCTTCGCGCGCAAGTTCGGCGCTGCAGCTTTGCCGACGACGAAGCTGGTCCTTGCATGGGCTGCTACTTCGCCGGTCGTGGGCTACTGCTTCGTCGGTCTTGGGCTGGTACCTCGCCACCCGATGCTGCTTCGCCGACGAGGAAATCGGTCCCCCTTCACCGGCAAGGTTATCTGCAGGAAAATTTAAACAAAGCAAAAAAAAAAAAAAAAAAACCCTAATGCTTGAGGAAGAAGATGAGGAAGAAGAAGAAAGGGAAAATCGCAATTTCGTCCACATTTCAAGTTTGGACGTTTCAATTTTAGGCATGATTTCAAGTTTTGATATTTCAATTTAGGCATGATTTCAAGTTTAGACATTTCAATTTACCGATGATTTCAAGTTTGTTTCGAGATTTAAAATAAAACTATTTCAGGGGTACTCTGGTAATTTATGGACATACACTGAAAGTTTTTTTAAAAAATGGTTATTAACAATTAAAGTTTCAAAAGTAGTTAGTAACAAAAGTTTAATATTTCCTATGGCTAGTTATAGTTTTTTCTCTATTTTTTCTTCCTAGTATTTTTCTCACATTAAGAGCTTGACATTTGTTCAAACCCTTTGATTGGGTAGGCAAAACCTGATTAACGAGGCTTGTGAGTCCGGACTCTAGAGGGTCGGACTTAAAGGTAGAATCGTGATCAAGTAATGAAAAAAAAGTTAACAAATTTACTTTTAGTAGCGATATTTAAATCCTTCTAAAATTGTATGTACATTTTAAATTTGTATTTTTTTTTTTCAAAATTTCAATATTACCCTTAAATAAAACTATTAAAAGTATTAAAATAATTATAAATGCACCACATATACCAAATATAAACAATATTTAATATTTTCAATATGTATAATATCTTTTGATCGAAATATTAATTAAATTAAATTTTGATTATTTAAATTAAAATACTAAATAACTATAATAAAATAGTTTTTTAAAAAAATCATTTAATTTAATTAACAATTAGTTAAAATAAAAGTTATAATTATTAAAAATAAAAATAAAAAGGTAAGGAGGCTTGCTGACTACTGAGCCTCCTCCCATGCTTTTATTTTAATTTTATAATTTACTAGTTTATGATATTTAACTAAAATATAAAAGAAATGACATTGTTTTGGTAATACCTAGAGCGTGTATGCATATTATAAGATTTAAAATTTTTTAATGGTGTGTAAATATAAGATTTGGATCCTCTCCTTGCCTCATATTTTCCATAACCTCATTTAATTTCATGACACATAATCATTGTAATGAATGGTGTGGTTATGTGACTAGTTTCCATAATTACTTTATCAATAACCAATCACATATTTTAAAAAGGTTAATTAAAAAATAAGATAAAGAGAGGATCCAAATCTATAAATAAAACGGTGTAATTTACACATCCCATTGTTACTCTTGCTTTTTAAAATAACTAAAAGACGTGTCTAAAAAATAAAAGCTGATATGCTGATACATGAGCATTTATTAGCTTTTCACACTTTCCAATTATTATTTTATCTCTTTTTCTTTATTCCCATCGTTATTTATTTACTTGACACTTGTTTATTACGTGTCAGTGTCAACGTATTAGTGGTCAGGTGTACTTTAGATTTTCTCCAAAAAATATCGAAGTAACTACTTATACTCTAACCCTTTATTAACCTCCTTTGAGGTTTTGTTTAAACTAATATCAGGATTTTTGAAAGTTGTCATACATATCTTTTGAAATAGATTTTTTTTTTTTAAAAATAAATTGATGCTTCTGGCAGAACACTCAATGATACAACTCTTGATGAAATTCATATGTACTCTTTGAGTGCATTAGAAAAACACTGTGTCACACAGAAGGTTTTCTTCAAGATGTTACGAGAAGGACGAAGATATGAATCCAGTTGTAAACAACCTCCTCTACAAATCAAGTGCAAATCCAAAGATACATGTACCTGCAAAACAAAGAAGAAAAACCATTTTCAGCATTCCAAATCCAAGCACAAGAACAACAAAAAGTTCAAAGACTTCAAGAAGAAGTCCAAACGTGCATAGAACAAGTCCCATAAATGTTTCATCTGTGGACAAAAGGGTCATTATGCAAAGAAATGCACCAACAAAAAGGTAAAGTCAGCAAAATTAATTCATCAGATTGAACAACTGGCAGATGACATTCCAACTGATGCTGATGTGGAATCCATCTATTCTGAACAAGAATGTGTTGATCAAAACACAAGTTTTGTGCTTCAAGACACAGATGTTACAACAGATTCAGAATAATCTGCCTCCTCAGATGCTGAATCAATCCATGAATCCTACCAGGCCTCACAGATCATTTCCCAGTCAGGACCTCAGGCTCCAATTCAGATCCTTCCTGACAAATATTCCAAGCCAATTGATGTCATTGCCTACTTCGACACATGATCTCATAACACCATGATGAATCTTAAGATCCTCCCTCCTGCTGCTTCGAAACCCTCTACCCATTATTTCAAAACAGCTGATGGAAAAATATTTACCACCAATTTGATTTCTACAAACAAGATTGGTATTAAAATTTTCCCATCTTATACCATTTGGGTCCAGGTTATTGGAACACCTTTGCCTAACAAAGATATCCTCATTGGATAGGATGTCTATTGTCAATGCAAATCCCTCCATCTTCTACACATGGGAATCAGATACAAAAAAGAGTTCAAGTCATTTTCAAACATTCTCAAAATCTTCCCTTTGTCTGAAATCCAACCCTCATTTGAACACATCCAACGAAAACTACTTCAGTTTTGCTCCAATAGTCATGCTGATTTCCACCACCTCAATCCTTTGTGGAAAAATCCAGACTTCTTCATCAAGCTACCCTTCAAGCTCAATGAAGATGTTAACCCTACAAAAGCCACCCATTATGGCATGTCACCATCAGACCTCAGATTAGCAAATGAAGAATGTGATATCTTGCTCCAGCAAGGTCTTCTTGAACACACCTCTTCACCATGGGCATGTCAAGCATTTTATGTTGAAAATCGTTCAGAACAGATTAGAGGCAAGAAAAGATTAGTCATTGACTATAAGCCTCTCAATCTTTTTCTCCAGAGTGATAAATTCTCTGTTCCCAGAACCAACATGCTGTTTTCACAACTCCCAGGTGCCAACATTTTCTCCAAATTCGATCTCAAAAGAGCTTTCTGGAAAATTGGTATCCATCCTAGTGATAGATACAAAATAGCATTTTGTCTTCCTAATGCCTAGTACCAATAGACCGTCCTACCATTCGGTCTCAAGACAGCCCCTTCCTTATTTCAAAAAGCCATCACCAGGATCTTTCACTCTATTCTCCATTCAGCCATATTCTACATTGATGATATTCTCTTGTTCTCTGCAGATGAGAATTTACATACCCAACTCCTTCATCATTTCCATGACTTACTGAATCAATACGGTATTATGTTTTCTGAAAAGAAAAGTATGATTGGCCTCAAAGAGATAGAGTTTCTTGGTATGCACATTTCAAATGGTCAATATCATCCTAGTCCTTACCTGGCTTCACAACTCCTTGATTTTCCTGACTCAAATCTTACATACAAACAGATTCAATAGTTCCTTGGAATTGTTAATTTCATCAGAGATTTCATTCCTCGAGTCAAACATTACACTTTAGTTCTTTCTGTTCATCTAAAGAAGAAACCTCCTCTCTAGAGTGCTTCACACACTGATGTAATAATCCAACTGAAGAAAATTGCATAGTCTCCACCGGCTCTCACTATTCCATCCTCCTGCCAAATAATCCTCTAGACTGATGCTAGTGACACCTATTGGGGTGCCATCCTCATCGAAGAAAAAGATGGTCAAAAAAGATATTGTGGTCACGCTAGCGGACAATTCAAACTTGCCCAACAGCATTATTACACTATCTACAAAGAGATTCTTGCAGTGAAAAATGGAATCCAAAAGTTTGATTTTCACCTCAGGACAAGAAACTTTATTGTGGAAATGGACAACTCATCTTTTCCAAATATCCTTGAGTTCCGTAATAAGATTCCTCCTAATCCTCAACTGTTGAGACTCAAAGACTGGTTCTCCAGATACGACTTCACTGTTAAACATGTAAAAGGCCAACACAATATAATTGCAGACATGCTTTCCAAGCCTCAACCAGTCCATCTCATTACCTCAACCAGACGAATTCCATTAGTCCTTATGGCTACCTCAGCCTCCTCCTCATCAGATCCCTCACCAAGTCTCACAGCTCTTACCAACCTAACTTTTCCACCAGAGCTATAACAAACTCTTCCCCTAAATCAACAACCTACCCTTGATCAAATCCAAGATTTTGTAAAGTCTCATCTCATTGTCTATTTGACAGAACTCCAGAAAGGATGTCATCATACTCTCATCAACCCAACAAAACCTTTCCATGACCCCTTCCTGATGCCTCCCTGTGATTATTTCACTCCTCGAGTTTTATGGTTTTTATGGTGTCAATATGTCCTCCATCATCATGCCATTGTTTTCCCTCTTCAGGACTTATATGGTCATCTCCATGATCCAGCTCAACAACACTCCCTCATATGGACATTCCTTCAATGGTTTGATTCATTGTCCTATTGGAGAACTGAGCTCACCAAACTCATGGGACAATATAACCTTTGGAAGCTTGACCATGATACAGCCTCCTCTGTATCCTGCATCTGGATATTTCACAGGCCATATCGTTACAATCCTCATAAAAAGCTTCTTTGGACACACAACATCAATTATGAATGGCACACCACCTTTGACTACTCACAACTGTATCCCACTAAGCTTCAGATACCTCTGTTGAACTTTCTTTGTGATACTAATGGTGTCTATACAGATGAATGTTTGATCCTCCCAGGGGTACCCAGAGATTCCTCCAAAAGCTGACCCCCAAGCTGAAATCCATTACCAGAAGATTTTTTACAGGATTCACAAGACCCTATAGCCCTGGACACTCAGGCTTTTTAGCCATGTTGGATCTGTGGTGCTACAGATTCAGATGATGAGAATCATAATAATTGTAATCTGTCAAGCCCGTGATCTTATTCCAAGCTCGTGAAGATAATGTTCAATTCATAGACTGACAACAAACAATCAAAAAAAACTTATCACATGGCTTTACTATTAATGTTTTGTTTGTTTATGGTTTGATTGAAAACTTTTCAAAGTTTGTTAGGTTTGTTTGTATTCCAAAGCTTTTAATTTGCTTTCACGTAAAAGCAAATGTGTACTTGATGTATTATTGCTTTTACTTTTGTCTTTTTGTAAGATATTTGAGTTATCTACTATCTGGACTGATGTAATACTTATCACATACATGTTCACGTGATTTTCATGTAAGCCTTTGTATCTTCCCTCCTCCTATATAATGAGGAGTCTTCTTGTAAAATTAAGATCAGAATAAGAGAAGTTTGAATATTAAGAAAGACCTTGTGTGTTATCTCAAATGGCTCTCTAAATTCTCTCATCTTCTCCTTCAATATTTCTTTAGATGATGAATATCAGTCTGTAATTATCTAAGTATGCTCTGTGCTTGCCTCTAGTTGAGGATCTTGCACATCAGAAAATGGATATTGATTCTATGGTTGAAGGTCCTTGTACCGTCTGTGAACAGTCACTTAGTGAGTACCCTGTTTAGGCCATGGGAGTGCCGCTTTGTGGAGAAAACTCAAAGACTGGAAGTTAGACGGTGCAGGGTACCTGCCACCTCGCTATGGTATAAATGAAATACTTCAACAAAAAAAAAAAAGGACATTATTCATTTAGTCCCTATATTTTTTTGAAATATCTATTTTTTACTCATTTATTCATTTTTCACTGGATTGATCTATATATTTTCAAAAATCACTAATTTAGTCTCTCTCTCATCTATAATTTCTTTTTATTATAAAAGAAAAACCCGCAGATCAGAATGCGTAGTGATTAGTGAAGCATGTATAGGCCAAGTATAATTTTTTTTTATTAAGAAAAAAGAACCTACAGAAGTAACAGAAGTATATATCAGAATGCATAGTGAAACATACATATGTTCATAGACCAAGTACGATTGTTTTTTTTAATAATAAAAATAACGACATATAATTTATTTTTTAAAAAAATCATTGTAGGGACCATGGCCTCTGCGAGAAAAACTTGGATGGAATGGTCTCATTAACGTGGTAATGGAACCATCCAATTAAAATGTGTTATTTACATTGAGAGTATATAAATATATTTTTTAAAGTATTATGTGGCACATTTCGATTGAAATGTCTCATTGCCACGTCAATGAGACCGTCCCATCCAAGTTTTTCTCAGCCTCTGCTGGCTTGTACGGTAGTCCGTCCCTAACCACATGTCACATGTGAATAACAAATTTTAAAATATCAAGTAAGAACATGTGTAATTTCAACATGTAAACACCCCACCAAAGATTTTCTCTAACTAGAAACCTAACTATTAATTGGGAGTCAGTCCAATAAAAGGTTCTGATTCTACATTACAATCTAAGATAATGCAGAATCCCACACCTATTCGATGAGGCATCTTTGTTATATATATATATATATATATATGGCTTTATTAGGTGTAACGCACCACTTGCAGCTTATTTTGTTCTTGATCGAATATTGAGTGGTCCATTGTAAACTCTTCATGTTTCATCAATTAGCTAGAGCCCAATTTTATTTTTAGACTGATTTATATTATTAATATAAGAAAAATGGAATTACTGTTGCATCTGTTATATAGATCATGAAATGAAATTTAATCATTTGTGTATAATGAATTAGCTTATCATTAGAAATGCTTAATAGTTGCCAACAGGGGCGTAGCTCGACTTAGTCGGTAGATGGACAAGCTTGGAATTTGGGTAAATGACTCCCAGATCAGTGGCTTGACTCCTACCAATGGCGAAAGCTTAAAAAAAAAATACTTGATCCTGGATTAATAGATATTGTCAACAACAAAAAAAAAAAAAAAAAAATGCTTAATAGTTCATGATTCCTCTCGGGAACTATCAATACTGGAAATCTGAACCTATAATTACACAAATGAGCTCGACAGACATCATCAATTTAATCCATGGGAGGACATGAAAGTTCATATGATAACGTTGGAACCCATGGATTTGTCTGTCTAGAAAGGCCCAACAGACCTAACTTAACCCAAAAGACATCTTGAAGGTTAAAGTTTGTCCAACACTTTATAAATGGCATAACGCTTATTCATCTTAACGATGTGGGACAAAACCGCACATTCAATACACACACCTAAGCCGAACATAACAGCAGAAGCCCAAGGACGAAACATGTTCTAATACCACTAGAAAGGCCCAATAGGTCTAACTTAACCCAAAAGACATCTTTTGGGTTAAGTTAGGTTCGTTGGGTCTTTTGGGTTAAGTTAGGCCTGTTGGGCCTTTCTAGTGTCTGAGAATAAAACAAGACTTCACAAACTCATTTCAGGCACAAAATGATCAGTCCATTGTATTTTCAAAAGGAAACAAGATTGAAGATTCCATTGTTGTCTTTGACTCTCTATAAAGGGAGCAAAAAAAGTAATAAACCAGTGAATTTAGCTAAGAAAATACAATAATGACTCACAAATTGTCCATAGCACATGCGACAATACAATTAACTTATTTACAGGTAAGCGATACACCTGAAAGAAGTCATCCCGGATATGAATTATAAGACGGGAAAAAGGTAATTCCCGAGCAATGACAAAGACAAAACACGCACCACCATGTTTTCATGCTGTGCTTATGATACAAGATCAGCTTCAGAGAAGAGGCTGATGAAGAAAAAAGAGGAAAAGATAGAACACAGCTAGGCTGTGTTGTAATAATAATGTACATGGGAGAGCAAAGCAAATTATTACATTACAGCATCCAAATTTTTTTGGTGAAGCGTCTACTATCCTTCTCAGCTCAACAAAGTTCGTTAATTCTTCCCTCTTTGGGCCATTTCGGGCAAGTTCCGCAATGCTCATTGTTCTAAAAAGGCTGCATTACTTGGATATCTCTGTTGGATGAAGTTTCCTTATCCCTTTGCACCACGAAATGACTGAAAAACATAATGGGAGATGCTTTAAAGAAATTGCTGCAAGTTTTCAAGTCAAATTTTAGCTAAACTAAAACAGAAAGAAGAAAACAAGAGCACAAGTCAAAATAAGATACTCGATCTTGAGTCTCCAATATCCACTCTGAAAGTTGAACAAGCTTAAACTTTTCAGTTTTTACTCGTGACAAGAAAGAAAACAGGACATAATATTACCCAATAGTAATCTCTCCTGGACAATGATTTACGCCTTAAATTTCATGATCGATATAATAATGTTGTACATATTATCCATAAATTTCACAGTGAATATAGTTTGATGGTTTGATTTGAGCCAAGACAGTCAGTTTCACACCCACAATGCCCTATATTCTTGTAACAAGAAGAATAAACATGAATGTGCATGTACATAAACAACAAACCTGACTACTATTGAGATTCAAGATAATAGAATAATAATCTCTTACATTATAGGAGAAGTTCTATTTATCTATTTTATGGGGGCTGGTTGGGATGGTTTAGGCAGTTCTGAATATTCTAATAAACTAATTTTACCCAACAGGTATGGTTTTCGGCTTTAATCAGATTTGTAGAGTTTTCTCAATAAACCTAATCTCAAACAAATTCAGTTGTCAAGAAATTAAAAGACCTTAGAAACATAAATAGAATATTATAATTGAAAGATGAAGTCCATATATCTGGATTGACTAGGTATGGTAGTACCTTCACTTTACTTAAATTTGAAGTTCCCAAAGCTGAACTTCGGCTTCTTATCCGTAGGCTTTAATATTTGAAAAGAACACATAAGCGACTCATCCACGCTCATCATGGCGCCAGCATTGTCAAACTCTCCGCAGTAGTTAGGTGCAGAAAATATGGTTAGAAGCTGTCTGTTAGCAAAGAATTCATATCCGTCTTCCACAACCTGAAAATTATTAAGGAAAACAGAAAGTATATGATTAGAGAAAGATAATCTAAGCTGCTTCAGTGCACCAAATGCTTCAGTTTTAAGGAGAGACAAACCTGGTGGGCTCTAACAATTAAATCCAGATCATGCTTCCGAATAAACTCTGTCACCTTATCAGCACCAAAGGTATAGGAAACTCCTCTATCATTCAGCCACCAACCATTAATGTCTTTACTAGGATCAGACCAGAGGAGATCACATAGCAAACCACTTTCAGGAACATCAGTAGGTCGTTGTATATTCCTAATCTGATTTAAATTGTGAAGGTCAGGAGAGAGTCCACCATGCATGCAAAGTATCTTTTCATCAATAAGAGCTGCCACAGGCAGGCAGTTGAAACAATCTGTGAATATTTTCCAAAGTTTGATATTGAATCTCCGTTTACACTCGTCATAAAATCCATATATACGATTTATTGAAGCACATTCATGGTTGCCCCTTAGAAGGAAAAAGTTTTCAGGATATTTTATTTTATATGCAAGGAGAAGGCATATTGTTTCAAGGCTTTGCTTTCCGCGATCAACATAGTCCCCCAAGAATAAGTAATTGGATCGAGGAGGTAGCCCACCGTATTCAAAAAGCTTCAGAAGATCCGTGTACTGACCATGAATATCACCTGGGTTCCATACAGTCCCATTGATTAATGAGTTATAGAATTCTATGACAAGATAATTATCATTTGAAACACAACAACTAATGCAACATAGACATTAATATAATCCACAAATTTACATGACCTTTTCACACTAGGAAGCATATTATAATCCACAGGGTCCTTGAAACATAACACTAGTGAGGGTCATAAGTACATCTCCTAACATTTCAGTTTGTTTATGGTCGCTGTTTGAGTTGGTCATGTTGAGAAATGATGATGCCATGGTAAAAATATTAATTCAAGTTTCATCCACAGACTTGTAAACTCTGGAAGGACTTCAACTCAACTATAATTTATGATTCTCTCGGTAACACAATAATGCACTCATGTTCCAGAAGGAAAAGAACTAACTGTTTTACTCATTAACAGATTTTCTGTCTGCTACAAATGCACTATTGCATTCGGATTGGAGCAAGGATTTGACCTTGAGTTAAGTATTAGAATTATAATGTAACTAAGCTGATAGCAACTCTAAACACTAAAGTAGATGTTCCCAATTAAAATTCAAGAACGCTCAAGAGGTTGCTTGAATTGAGCAAGTTTGTCAATTTCTATCAACAAAAATGAAATAGTGCTTATACAGGACCTATAATAATCAACAAGTGGAAAATTAATCATCAAACACTAAAGTTCAATACTTTCCATTTCACGTGGTCCAATCTAACCCACATAACCACAATTTCTATAGTCAAACTCAAGAAAAAGCTAACAGTAGCGTTCAAATAAGCCAACTGATTGATAAACCTACAGAAATTCAACAATTTCTGGAAATCTCAATAATAATCAATAGCTTGGCATATACAACAATTAAACTTGAAAACTATGCAATTCAACTTTCAACATACACATACAAGGCCACCACTCAAAATTCCCAACTCAAAGTCTCAAATTTATCACAACCCCACTTCAAAACAAGTAAAAAGATTATCCAAACCAATCACAAAATTTTCAATAATAGCAGAAAACATCAAACTCAATCAGAATCCTCAACAGAGACTATCATGAAACACACGAGACAACAATCAAGTCCACAACAATTTGAATTGAAATTAAGCATGATCAGGCAAACTAAGTACAAGGGAAAGAAAATTGAGAAAGTGGGGTGTTGTAGAAAGAAAGATACCACAGATCTTGATAGGAGCTTCAAGCTCTAAGAAATTGGGTTGTCTCAAGAAAATATCCTTGGAGACAACACAAAGCTGCCTGATCTCAGACTCATCCAGCTGAACTAGTTTGCCTGGTTTATCTCTAACATCAAGAAGCCTCTTAATTATAGAATCAACATCTGCAGGCTCCATGTCTTGACACTTGATCAGCTATTCAGCTCTCGTCCTTGGTTTCGAAATTTAAAACGAAGAATATGGAAAAAGAGAACAAAGTAGAGAAGAATAAAGTGGGGAGCATCATAAGCTGGAGCTTTAAATTGAAATGGAGAGACTTTTCTTTCTTTGTGAAGGAGCAAAGAACGGTGTCCGTTGAAAGTTGATACAGAAAAGGAAGGCCAAAGAATATATTCGATTTAAGAGATTGTAAACAGGTTGTGTGACTTGAGAATTGAGATACGTAGACAGAAATGGACCCCCAACAAGAAATTAGAGACAGATAATGGAGAAGGACGATGCTGCTTTGTATATATTTGTTTTTGAGTAGATGGTGAGACTCGAGCTTTGAAACCGCGGGGCGGCAACAAGAGGCAGCTCAGCCTCATCTGATGCCACACCCCTTTTTATTTCTTTAATATTCTTCTACTTATGGCTTGCGTTGAAGATGCCCTCACGTTTTTTCTCTTTTTGTTTAAATTATACCAAATGTTTTTAGAGGTTGCCCTGGTATTTTGTCGGCCTCTCCTACGAATCCCGAATTATAATATTTTAATTGTGTGTATACATGTTGATATCAATATAATGATTCGAGACAAAAAACAATCAATGGCATCAACTCAAATCTGAATTATTGTCCTGTTGAATAAGCGTTATTTCCACCAAATCACATTGGACGGTTATTAGATTTTCTTTTTACTATGTTTGTTACGATTGATTGCATTAGGTTCCGACGGATTTCTTTAACCGACTGGTGTTGGGTTATTATTATTATTGTTTTTTAAAATGTACACTTGTATTTTGTATCTTATTTATAATATGTTTTGGATTTTAAATGTGAGATATGACATGCAATTAAATTATATGTATTACTAATACATAATTGTAATGATGTCAAGAGAATTCAAATTTGAACTAATTAATTTGAAGAATAGGGTCAATTCAAGTCTACCCATAATATGAGAACCCAATCACCCATCACCTACTGCTGCACACAACTTGAACCTGCCCTTCCCTCCACATTTGAATTCAAGCATTTCTATTGGGTTAGTTGTTACATAAAGAGATAAAGTTGTTTTCTTATATATAATATTATTTACCCACATTTTAGTTTAATCATAAGTTGCTTTTTTTTTTCTTTTTTTTTTCTTTTTCTTAATATTGTTAAGACATTATTAAATTGTTTGTCTTATAACTTTCAGGTCTCAAATAATATATTATAATTCTGATTTAGAACTCGAGATCTCTGGTTGACTGGTTTTATTATACACTGTTGAACATATTGCAACAGAACATTTGTAAATTGATTTCCTATAGGTTAATAACCTCTCAATATTAATAAAAAATCTTGATCCTGACTTGAACAGGTCTTAAAAATTAACAAACCGTTCTATCGTAATAATTAATAATATCTTTTTGAAATATATTGTAAAATTTTAGTTCTGACTATCGTATAAATTAATAATTTTATAAAAGTATAAAATATATTATATAATATTTAAGAAAAATTACTTCAAGATGTTAGTTTACACAAGGCTACCATGTTTGATATTTTTTGACTTCATTTTTCATTGAATTGTCATCAAGAATTTGTTGTGATCACCTTCTTGTTGTAGCTAAAAGGTTTCAACTAAATTTAACAAAATTGTTGTAGCTAAGGGTGTTCGAGATGGTGCCTTGACTGGCTTTGAGCTTGTAATTATCTAGTAGCCATTGGGCAAGATGTTTTTGAGTAAATGTAGGATTGTCCTTCATCTTTTTGCAAGTAACATGCGGATTATAAATCTTAGGAGGAAAAATAACCAAGAAGATAGAAAAGAGATAATTTTTAGGTGTATCTTGAGACCTCTCTTGTTATATACAACCAAAGAATAAGCCTCACTATTTAAGTATTTATAGGGTGAGTATCTATGGTCTCTAAGTAATCACATTCCCAAAAGGAATTTGAAATTTAATTAACAAAATTTTCCTAAACAAGGAATTCTGAAAAAAAAAAAAAAAAAAAAAAAAAAAAAAAAAAAAAAAAAAGTTCCCTAAAGAAGAAAACCGACTAAACAAATAATCCTAAAATGAAATCTTCTCTAAACAAGAAAACCAACTTGCACACGTTTTCAAAGACAAAATAATACTTTACAAGATAATACCCTTCAAATTAATAACCCCTCTAAATTAATACTCAATGGTGGGTCTCAAGTATATTAATTTAGAGAGGTTCTACACATGCATAAGTTGAAAATTCAATTTGTGTAAATTCATATATAATCAATTTTTCCTTTTTGTAATAAAATTCATATATGACGAGGTGAGGTTGGTCTGGTGGTAAACCTCTCACATCTTCATCACGAGGTTGCAGATTCAAGTCCTTACCCCACCCAAAAAAATCCCAAAATAATGTAATACTTCAAAAAAAAAAAAAAAAAATTCATATATAATCCTTAAAATTCCAATTAAAAGTATTGTTGATCAAATTAGTTAGCAGAGATAAGCCCCAAATGCGACAAATATGGAAATATGGGCCTTTAGAAAGGAACATGGACTTGTTGGGAAACCGTACGGCCTAAAAAAAATAGCTACAATTTTTAGGTGTTGGCCGAATGGGCCTTTTTTTGGTCCTTCTGATTGTTTAAATGAGTAAATGGGCCCTTCAATTTATTTATTTATTTATTTATTTATTTTATATGAATTTACTACCGTTCTTATTTCACGTAAATTTTATGATTATTTATTCTCATTTAATTATATTTCTTTTGATGTTGAGACTTTTAATTTCATTTTTTTGTGAACAATGATCTTGATATTGATGAGTATTCATAATATTTTCTGGCTTTTTGAATAACAAAAAATTACTTTAAAAAATATAATAATAATAATAATAATAACAACAAAATTAATGATACATAATCTTTGTTAAAGTAAGAATGCACCTATTCCATAAATTGAAAATTTGGTCTCGAGAAAGTTGAATATGCATGATCTGCTCATTGGCTGTGCAATTGAATAATTTCACCAATTTGATCCAAGGCTTTGTCCAACTGAACCACCAATTTTTACCTGTAAAGTTCCCACAATCCACATACAGATCCAAAAAGAACCATTTAAGTTCTTTGAAATTCCATTACTTGTCAAAATCTTCACTATCTGTATCAGGAATTCAAGACTCAAATCATCTACTCTTGATTTGAAGTGATACCATTATAGAAACTTAGGGCGCGTTTGGTATTGGTTTTAAAATTGTGTTTTTGAAAACCTTTTTTTAAAATGAAAATCATGTTTTAATAATGATGTTTTTAAAAATGTAATGTATTTGGTAGTTTTTTTTTAAAAAAAAAACTAGTTGTTTTAAACGAAAACGATGTATAAGTGTTTGGTTGTTGCTTTTAAAATGGGTAAAACAGTTGTTTGGAGAGAAAAGTTAATTTATTTTGAAATAATGTTTTTGAAAATGGTGAAAAACAATAAAAAGTTGTTTTTAACTTTTTTGTTATACATTTCAAAAATGTTGCTTTTTGTTTTCAAAAACAGTTTTATAAAACGTGCAAACAAACAACATTAAAATTATTTTTTATTTTTAATAACAGAAAACCATTTTTAAAAACAGTTCCAAACAGCATCTTACATGTCTTGACGTCCTCCTCCAGTCCTCCCCATCTTTTTGGAACATGGTCAGAGGCAAAGTCAACTTCAATAAATTTATATGACAAAAAAATTAGAAAGAAAAAAAAAATAACAAAAAAATTTGAGATAAAAATTAAATAATATTTAATTACTTAAAAAAAATAAAAATAAAAATAAAAAATGGGGCCGGGAGGACATGGCCTCTCATGACAAAATGCCAAGGCTTCTTGACTTCTTGTTATTTCAATAGAAAAATGATTTTCATGTGATATTGGGTCGTTTTTTTTTTCCATCACAATTGATTTGAGAATCTGCGTACTAGTTGAGCCTTGAAATTATCTGTTGATATATTGATATATTGTACTCAGAAGTCAGAAATCGGACTACTTAGTACTTAGTACTTACTAATTTAACTAATTGGACATGGTTGAAACTTCTCATGCAAGATAGTAATTACACTGGGCCGGCTATGATTATAGAATAATCTATTTCAACATTTAATGAATATTTTTAAATATCATTATTATCTTTATAAAATCAAATTAAAATCATTTATATACTTTATTTCATCTTAAAATTAATAATTCTACTTAAATATTGATTTCATTTATAAAATCTCTTAAAAATATTTTTATTGTTCTTATGGATTTTTAAAATTAAATATTCTACTTAAATATTGATTTAATATAAGTAATTAATGAAAAAAATAAAGTAGGGTTATAAAATCATGTATATTTTAGTCATTGTAACTAATCTCAGCACTTTTGCAGTAAAATTACCAAACATTTGTATACTAACAGTAAATATTATAAAAGTTACAGCAATACCAAACATGGTTTAATTAATCTATATAGTACAATAGAATTCTATTACATATCTACCGGCCTAGGAAAAATTTTCCGCCCCGGCTAAATTATATATATAAATAGTATTAAAAAAAAAAATTTCCTTTGTACGCACTAACATTATAAAGTCAGCTCCTTATCTATCAATAGTTGGATTTATCTACTTTTGTTTAGACAATGTATTATAATGCTTAATTAATGACTTATAAATTCTCACACTAAATTTATTAAATTCAGTGTGCACCGTGGAGAAATCTCTTATGATTTTATAATTTATGGTCCACATTTTTCGTCATGATATATTTTATATGAAAACGAACTGACAGTAGAAAGACTATCTATATATATATACAATTTTTCTATTGTCAGTTCGTCTTTTATATCATGACGAAGAATGTGGATCATTAGATTTACATACTTTAACTCAAAATATATGCACTTGTCAAAACTTCTCCATAATCTATGGTCCACATTCTTCGTCCTGATGTATTTTATCACTACAAGAAAAGTGACCTATATTGACACATTTCTTTGTGGCAAATTTTGAATATATCACTATAGGTATTATTTGTGACAAATTTTATTATTTGTCATTGTATTTTTTTCAATTGAAAGTTTCTTACAAAAATTGTCACAACTAGTTAAAATTTGATAATTTGTGACAGTTAATATAATTAGTCAGAAAATTACCTTATAAAAAATTGAAAGATTTTTTTTTAAAACAAAGAAAGATTTTTTTTCAAAAAAAAAAAAAAAAAAAAAAAAAAAAGGAAAGATTTTATTTTGTAAATACTTATTTTCCTTTCACTTATTTCAGATTTCCTAAACCATATCATGAATCTTTAAATTTTTTGTTCCAAATAGCTACATATTTCCAAATTTCATTGAAACTTTCAAGTCTATGACAATTTACTCAAGTTATGGTATCTCTAATTTTGATTTTTTTTTTTTTTTAGGGTTTCTGATACATACATACATATGAATATAAGCAAACTTTTTTTTTATCCTCTCCTGCCTCCTTAATATTGCCCTGCACTTCAACAACGGAATTAAAAAAAAACTTCACATAATTTCTCTTTCTACGGTTCCTAATTTTCTTTGCCTAATCAAAATTAAAGTGATCCTTTGATTGATTTTTCTCTGGTATATTTCTCTCTAATCTCTATTTTGTTTCTCTATTTTTTTCCTCGGACATAATTTCTCCATGATTTTGTTTCTATTGAATTCACCGTCACATTCACGATGACCAGTACAACAACAAAGACACAGGCGCTCAAGTTGCTCTCATCATCAAGCTTGAGGTGATCGCCATCACCACCAGGTAAGGAAGAGGTTGCTATCACTGTCGTCAAGCTGAGGATGCAAAGTGCACTTAGCGATCACTTCAATTTGATGATCTTTTTCTATAAGCCAATTATCTCAGTTTGTTCTCTAATTGTTTGCTTTTTATGTGTTTTTGGTTGTGTTTTAATGTATATGAAAAAAAAAATTGTTATTGTCAATTGATTTATTGATTAACCTGAGTATTATATGAACTTGAAATTGTTTTATTCACTAAGCTGAATGCACAGAAACTGTTTGATGAAATGTCATGCTATTTAAAGAGAAAAAAAGAAGAAGAAGCAGATAATGCACCTATTTTTTTTTTCGGGTACTATTACATTTTATAACATAGAAATGCTTAGATTGTTAAGGTAATTGTTTATAATTATGAAAGTACCTTACAGTTTTTTATGCGGTGGCAAGCTAATACATATATGATTTTGTTTCATCTTGTATTCCATTTTGGTAGAGCCAGCTAAATCAATTGGAATCTTAAAAATTAATCAAGATTTGTGTAATAAAAAAATAAAAATAAAAAGATGAAACTCACACATTTATCGAAGACTACATATAACAATTACTGTTTGAAATTCAATTTTAATGAGGATTTTATTTTCTATAGAGTGGAAGTGCATGTCTTAGAGATACGATTTTACCGCAGACAAGTTCTCTCTCTACTATCTTCTTGATTGTCTCAATATACCATGCTAGAACTTGTTGATTCGGTTGAAGTTCTATGTATACATGGAGATGCAAAGTTTGGATGAGCCAAAAAAAACTTCTTGCAAGATGCAAAGCAAGTTACATTGTGGAAAGCCATTCGAAAGTGTTCCAATGCCTAACATTCAAACACTATGGATTTAATTAAAGATGCTCAATATTCTTTTTTATTTATGTTAAATTTAATATTATAATTGAATTATGAATATTATAATTATTTTAATTTCATAATACAAGTATATCATATAGATATGATATGTCTTCTTATATGTTTCTTTTCAATAAATATATTAATTTGATCGTAATAGTTTAAATTATTGATAATTATTTTGAATATTAACATTACTGACATAACTACTTAGATACTAAAACAATAGTAACCTTAAATTGTCACTAACTATACGTATAGTGACAAAATTTTCACATTATTAATTGTTCATGAGTTTGTGAATAGTGACACAATTGTTAACCAATAAATTATCACTAAAAATGTGTATAGTGATAAAATCTTCAAATAGATTATTGTCACTAAATTTGTGTAGTGACACATTTTTCAGATAATTGATTGTCACTGAGTTTGTGAATAGTGACAAAAATTTTAAACAATAAATTGTCATGAAAAATGTGTACAATGACAAAATCTTCAAACGGTTAATTGTCACTAACTTGTAAATAGTGACATATTTTTTGTTTCGTCACTTATTAGGGTCTATTAACAATCTGTCACTAAAAGTTATGGTTTGTGATAATTACAAATAATTGTCACTAACCATAGTGACAATGACACTGTAAGTGTCACAAATACTTTTAGTGTAGTGATGGAGGTATAAGCGACAAATTTTTAGTGACACTTTTTTTGTTACATTATTGATATTGTGACAAATTTTTCACTTATTGTGACATATTTTTTTATCACTATATGTCATTTTTCTTGTAGTGTATGTTAAAACGAATTGACAGTGGAAAAACTATATATATAGAGAGAGAGAGAGAGTAATTTTCCAATGATGACTTTTACGATGCACACGTTAAGCACATTTGATGAAATTGCATGGAATATATTGAATCTTGATTTGATTTTTTATATGCATCCTAAGAAAATTAAATACACATTTGGTAAAAATTTGGAAATTTTTTGGATTTGAGAACTATTTTTTCTTATATTTCCCTATTTTTAAATGTTTTATCTTCAAAAAAATCGGAAAAAATTAGTTATTGCACCCAATTTTTTTTTAATTTTTTTTTTCTATAAATATATTTCAATGTTTTCATCATCTATACAAAAAATAAAATCAAGATTCAATGTATTCCATGCAATTTCATCAAAAGGTGATTAGAGTGTGCATTATAAAAGTCCTCATTGGAAAATTACTCTCTCTCTCTCTCTCTCTATATATATATTTAATTTGTTTACAATTTCAAGCTTATCTATGGGTAAGACTTTTAAATCCTAAAATAAATTTTGTGACTGGATACAAGTTTCAATAATTTGATGGTTATTAATTAAATTGTTAAACCAATCCTCCTAATTATTCAAGCATATACTCGCACAAAATAATATTTTTGAAGAATGGAATTAAAACATTTCAATATAAACTCAAATAATGATATTTGATTCATTAGGGTAACACAATTATCTCACATTAGTATGTTTTTTTTTATAAAAATATTAAAATAATTCAAATTTTGGGAAAAAATCTAGGGACTGACTCCAACCCAAACCTTATAGTATAAGTGAGAGAAACAAACCATTTTAATATGGTTGAAAGGCAAAATTCGTCAACACCATCCGAGTAAAATGAATGGTTAAATAGTCAACAGTGGATGTTTTGTATGATATGGGTGGTTGTCAGACCACTTGGTATGTAAGATTCTCTCGAGCAAAGATAAGACTTACAAGAGAGAATAAACAATGTTATGAGTGTCCAGGTACTAATTGACGATATTTATACTCCGACACCCTAGTTAGTATTAGATTTAGTGTCTGTTTGGTTGAGTTTTCTACTGCCTCAAAATGTCTACAAACATCTATTTGATTTTTTTAGAGTTTTTTGATTGGGCTTTTAAGATTGTCTATTTTAAATCGAATTGATGCTACTATATTAGACAAAAGCTCATGGGGAGGTACTTCTCCAAATAGACATTTTTTTTATTTTTTTAAATGTCTACCAACCAAACAACTAGAATTTTTTTTCTTCAAAAACTTTATTTCTAATAGATCTACTGTAAGTAGATCTTTAACCGATAGAGGTTTTTCAAAATCTCAACCAAACAAGCTCTTAGAAAGAAAAGGTCTAGCTAGCGAGATAAATAATAGACTCATCACTTATTTACATGGGAGTTAGTGTGTCTGAATGGTTAACACTCAAGTGCCTTTGGTCGATACTCGAGTAACTTTGAGTGTGGTTCATTAGAACGACACATGTTAATTAAGTCAGTGTTGATACACTGTTTAATCGTCGACACATATGAACTACACTGGGTCTCAGACCTTATGAGTCTTAGTAAATCTTAAGACTCGTGATCAGATTTGAACTTACCCTAGGGTTTAACTTACCTCAAAGGGTTTACATAATCGGAGAGGCTTTATTAATTTAAGAGGGTTGTTTTAGCCTAAAGGGATTCATTTAACTTAAACCAATAGGTTGAGCTTAGCCATGAAATGTAGGCCATTTGTTTATGAATTATGAGTGGCGATATTTACACCCCTTAAAAATTGTTTGTACACCCTAAATTAGTATGTTTTTGAAAATCTAATAATACCCTTAAGTAAAATTACCAAGAAAACTAAATATTTTGTCAGTACACCCACTAGCAATTATTATTTAGGGCTCGTCCTGTAAGCGATTTTCAGTTTCTGTTTTTCGAAAATAAAAATGAAAATGAAAACAGTGTTTTTGTTTCATTTTTGAATTTCGAAAACGCGTCTGGTAGCATATGCAAAAAACAGTATTCTGAAAATAAAAACATTAAAAACGACCGAAAAATTTCAAAAATTATCAATAATTCATCCAAAATAATTTCATTTAATACCAATAACCAATATCTTATCTCACGATCAAACACAGTAAAACAAACAAAAATGAACAAAAACCTAACCAAACAATAGAAAAATGATTAATTAAAAATGCACATTCCATGAAATCAATTATCTACTAAAGCATTCCACAGCGATCTCAAGCAATCGACCAAACTCCGCATTCAAGAAAGTACCAACTACAGGTACAAATATGAAAAGGAATCACATCAGACCCAATTCTACAATGTGATTGCAGATTTTAGTTGCAAGAAAATTGAAAATTAGAGATATGAATGTTGAAAATCAGATTTTAGTTGCCAGAGTCGGTCCATCTCGATGCAGAAGGATTGGATCTAAGAGATGTCTTTCTTGACAGTGAAAGAAAGCTTGGGCGAATCGAATCCTCCATTTGATGTGGAGGTCTCCAATCTCTCAACTTTCTCGACTCCATCTCTAGCTTTGAGTAGCAGATTTCTGGTGCTCTAGTGAATCTCTACCAGCGTCCCTTCTTCAACAGACATCGCTGGCTGAAGAAGAAGAAGAAGAAGTCGTCCAGCTAAAGAAGAAGAAGAAGAAGAAGACCAGTTGATCGGTTGGCGACGGCTGCGATCAGCGAAGGAAGGAAGAAGAAGAAAGAAAGGAGATGAAGATGATCGACCGGTGGTGGCGAGTAGATCGGAAAAGACCTGCGATCGATGAAGGAGGAAGAAAGAAGATGGAGTTGAGGAAGAAAGAAGATGAGGTCTGGTGGATGAGAAAAAAGAAAAAAAAATATTGTTAATGATATGGGACCCACTTCATATGGAAAACAAAAACAAATTCAAGAAAAACAAGTTTTTTTTTTTTTTTTTTTTCAAAATTTTGACTTTTAACATTGGTTTTGTTTTTCATTTTGTTTTTGTATTTTGAAAATAAAATGAAAAACGGTTACTGAACGCGAATTCGAAATCATTTTTAGAAAACAAAAACGAAAACAGAATGAAAACAGTCTGCAAGACAGGCCCTTAGTTTCCTATTTTAAAATTTTGTGAAAAAAGTTTCCTTTTAATGATTTAATATTAACATATATTATTAAATATTTTCTTCTTCTTCTCAAAAATAATTTTTTTCTCACACACCATCAAACTCTCCATCAAAATAATTAGTTTTTTTTTTTTTTTTTTTCTCTCAAGTACCACCCACGTTCAATCATCACCATGATTAGAAAATATATATATAAAGAAAATTTATTTATCCAGAAAATTTAATTTTTTTTTTTTTACTCAATAGAATTTTTTTTACTCAACTTAAAATCTAAAAGAGAGAAACAAATATTGTTTCCTATGTTCACAGATTGATCTCCTCACTTTTGTTCAGTTTTATTCTCTATTTTATTTTTATTTGATTACTTCACATATTTTTTTCATTTTCTGTTTCAAATTTTCTAAAGAGAAGTATTCAAAATGGGTAATATTAAAATAAAATGGGGCAATATTAAAATAAAATGGAGTGCTTTTAGAAAAAAAAATAAAATTAAATGAAGTATCTTTAGAATAGAAATGCCAAAAGATAAAATGAATAATTTTGGATTAGAAATTGAGTGTAAAAGGAAAATATTAGATTGCAAGGAGAAACTCTCTATTTACAAACTATAAATATTTTAAAATTTTTGATAGGTATAATTATGAAAGGGGTGTGTACATAGTTTTAACGGTGTATACACAGTACTTTAGTCCCCAATGGATCATGGGCTTTTTAGCCTGGTTTTTGGGCTTTTTACAATCCCAAAAATTATAAACCAGACATGTGGTCTTGGCCCATTTTATTGTGTAACAAGTATTATAGAAAGTTATTTAAAATAAATAAATGCAATTAATTAACTCCGCCAAACAACATTCTCAAGTCATCTTTCTAAACACAGTATTTAATTAATAAACCTCAATAGTAAATAGTTTGCCCATCAACTCACATATGTATTAATCTAAGTGAGTCACTCATTACACATAAGTGAATATTGATTAAGTCATAATCGTTGAATCTAGCTATTAATAATTGAGAAACTTAAATTATTATCTCAATACACATCGAGAGGAAAATGACAGTATAAACATATTGTCAAAGTTAAAATTAAAAAGTGATGATTGTTAGTTGATAAAAAATAAAAATAAAATAAATAAATAAATTGATGACTAAGGTAATAAAAGGATCCAAATTCTTTGTTGTATATGCTTTCTACTATATTTCAGATTCTTCTCAACATGAAATATGTCTATTACTTATTTTCTCATTATTTCATTTTCTATAGTCAAATCGCAGTTCCACCTCAAGTTACAATCAATCTAGCTTCACCAATTTCAAACATCACTAATATCTGCAATCACAAATTAAGTCAAAAATTTAAATTAATATAGACATTTTATAATTGAATTTGAAGGTCATTTATAAATTCAAATTAAGTCAACTGATGATTTGATTTGATTAAATTGTCCAAATGATATATTAAAAGAGTTGTCAATACCATGTGAATAATGAGATGGTGTGATGAATGAGATGTTAGTTACTGTTTGCATGATATAAGTAAATTTTTTGGACAGTCTAACATTTCTTGATATAGGTTGATTTTCATGTCTTAATCACATTTTGATCTAAAAAGAACTTATTATTCGGTTCTTACATTGTGTTTGGTAAGAGGGAGAAATAAATGGAGGGAGGGAGAGAGTTGGAGGGAGAGCTTCAATCCCTTTATTTGGTTGGAGGGATAAGAGGAAGGAAAGGAGAAGAGGAGGAAGATATGATCCATCTGGGTCCACCAAAATGAATCCGCCCAATGATGGGCGGATGAGAAAGGAGGGAGAGAAGATTGGAGGGGAATGACCATAATGCCCTTCAATTTTTCATTTCCCTCCAATTTTTTTAAGGTTAATATAGTAATTTTACGAATTAAATATCAATCCATTCATTCAACCATCTTTTCAATATTAAACAACATGAAGGATAGATGTTATCTTTTCCATCCCTCCTACTCTCTCTCCCTCTTAATCCATCCATCATTCATACTCTCTCCCCCTTCCATCAAACATAACCATAGAATAAGAAAAAAAAATCTCATTTATCCCATGAAATGATGTCACATGTTGACAAGATGTAAAAAAAAAAAAAAAAGAGGTCCAACATTCGTTAGCCCAAAATACTATTTTGAAATATATTATATATTTTTTGAATATAAGGTACTCAAATCATGATATTCTAGTCATTAATGCAAAGCAATTATTGCCCCTAAGGGCATAGTTTACCCTTAGTTGATAGATGGACAAGTGTGAGGTTTAAACGAATGACTAAATCTTACAAAAGTCAAAAGCTTAAAAAAAAAAAAAAAAAAAAAAAAAAAAAAAAAAAAAAAGGCAAAGCAATTATTACATCAGTTAAGTACCGAAGAAAAGAATTAACAAAAGAAAGAAGAAGATAATATAACTAACTAAAATTGAGCCTAACAAAATTCTTAAGTCCATATTATATAAATGAAGTGAATTCACATCATGTTAACTTCACATGAATTTCTTAATAAATTTAGTATTTTGCACGTAAAAACCACTCATTGTCATTGGTTTTATTGTGACAATGGTAGGTGGCAGTTGTTGTCACTCTCTTAAGTCTCAATTAATTTATGGGAATTTCAATTAGGCTAATTGGCACAGATGCCCCATAAACTATTCAAAAATTTGCACCTTGCCCCCTAAACTTTTTTTTTCGGCATTAAACCCTCTAAACTCTCGTAAATTTGCAAAAACTGACGGATTGGTAACGGAAGCCGCATTCCGTCTATTTTCAGGTCACGCGCGCCTCACGTGACAATAACTAATTACACCAACCTCCCCTGAGGTTTGCCCTAATATTTTTTAAAAAAAGAAAAGTAAATATTTTTTAAGAGAATACAATAAATTTTTTTAATTATTTTCAATAAGTAGAATTTAAAAAAAAAAAAAAAAAAAAGATTGATCTCCACCGTCCATCACCATGATTGACAATGGAGATCAAATTATTTTTTTTTGTAAAAAAAAAAACGAATAATTTAAAAAAAAAATCATATAATATAGATTAGATTAAATAAAAAAAATGAAATTAAAAAAATAAATTAAAAAATAAAGATCATATCATATATTCTTCAATAATTCATATAATTCAATAATTCCAAAAAAAAAAAAAATCAATAAAAAAAATCCACAAATCTCATGCAATTATTCATAGCTTCTTCTTTCTTCTTCAATCAATTCCAAAAGGAAATCACAAAAATAAAATCCACAAATCTCATCTTCTTCAATCAACTCCAAAAACAAAATAAATGGTAATTATAATCTTACAAAACCTAATATCAAACTCATTTCTTATGTTAAAACGATAGAATTTAAAATCTTGATCCAGACATACAATAAAGGTCTTTCCCTAGGGTTTTTTCTCTTAAAACCCTAGTTTGTGGAAGTAGTTGGTTTTGCGGTAGGTTTTTCTGGTTTCAATCTTTTTTCGGCTGGTTTTTCATTCCCTTTGTGCTATGGATCCCGAGGAAATAGCTAGGCTTACCGCTGCCATGTCAATCAAAAGCAAGGAAGAAAAACTTTGGAGTGTGTGTGATTCTTTAAAGGCGTCTGCTGGAAGGAAACTTGACCTATGTTTGGTGGGTAGAATTTTGTCAAACAAACAGGTTAATAGAGAGGCTTTTCGAGTAGTGATTCCAAGGATTTGGCAAACATCTTTGGATATTGAGGTAGTGCATGATAACACTTTTCTTTTTTATTTTCGTAACCAAGGTGATAGGTTCCGTGTTCTAGCTGGGGGACCTTGGAGTTTTGATAACTGTCTTTTGGTGTTGGAGAAAGTGGGTGGGGTGGGCGAAATTGCTAATCTGGCTTTCAACAGGGTGGCATTTTGGTACAGATACCCAACGCTCCATTGATGTGCATGACAAAGGAGATGGGAGAATTTTTAGGTCAGCTTATTGGTGAGATGATAGACATTGATGTAGGGGTGACTGGAGAATGTTTTGGCAAGTATATGCGGCTTAGGGTTGTCATTGATGTTTCGAAACCTTTGAAGAGATTCTTAAGAGTGGAATTGGGGGAGAAGGGCCAAGAATCTATTTTGCTTTTACGCTATGAGAGGTTACCTGAGTATGTGTGGGCAATGTGGAATGGCATAACCTTTTTCCTTTTTTCTCAGTGTCACACTTGAATTTCTGGAAGTCTGATCACAGACCGATTCTTCTTTGTATGTCCTCCAGTGGGGTGGAAAATCATGGGGGTCGTCGGTTCCACTATGAGAGATGCTGGGCGGAGAAGAGTGAGTGCTTGGAGATTATTCAAAATTCGTGGACTGGGGGGGATGGCCGAAATACTATGTCTTTGGTTGTTGATCGGTTGGCTGCTTGTGCTGCTTAGCTCCGTAAATGGAACTGGGATCAGGGGAGACGTTTACAGAATGATATCAGAACAAAGAAAATGGAGCTGGCGGGATTTGGTTGTTCTGGCAGCGATCAGGTTGATTGGAATTCGCATAGGATAGTTGAGAGGGATCTTGATGACTTGTTGAAGGTTGACAAGAGTTTCTGGAAGCAGCGTGCTAAGGTTGCGAGGCTAAAGGAAGGTGATCGCAATTCAAAATTTTTCCATGCGAAAGCTTCCTCGCATCGGAGACGGAATGTGTTACTTGGTTTGTATGATGATCGTGATGTGTGGAAAGATCAAGATGGGGATATGGAGGGTATTATTGGTGGCTATTTTGTTAAGCTCTTTACGAGTTCCTTCCCAAATGATAGTCAAGTGGCTAGAGTGGTGGATTCGGTGGGTTCAAAGCTGCCAACGAACATGAGGGATTTTCTGGATGGGGTTTTCACGGCTGAGGAGATCAGAGTTGCTATGTTTCAAATGGGTCCTTTTAAATCTCCTGGTATTGACGGTTTTCCTGCGGATTTTTACCAAAAGTTTTGGGGTGTCGTTGGTGATGATGTGATTAGGTTGTGTCTTGATTGCCTTAACAATGGGACTTCTGTTAAGAGGATTAATCATACAGTTCTTTGCCTTATCCCCAAGGTGAAAAATGTGGTTCGGATGGCTGAATTTAGGCAGATTAGTCTTTGTAATATTATTTACAAATGTATTTCTAAGACTCTTGTAAATCGGTTTCGGAAGGTGCTTTATTGTGTTATTTCGGAAACTCAGAGTGCGTTTATTCCGAGAAGATTTATAACGGATAACGCAATGGTGGGGTTTGAGTGTATGCATGCGCTTAGGTGTAAAGTAAATGGTAAAAAGAAGGGTTTTATGTCACTTAAGCTGGACATGTCTAAGGCATATGATAGAGTGGAGTGGTGTTTTTTAAAGGGGATGATGGAGAGAATGGGTTTTTCTGAGAGATGGATTTCGAAGATCATGGATTGCGTTTCTTCAGTATCTTACTCTTTTATCGTGAATGGTAAGATTAGGGGGAATATCATGCCTTCACGGGGGTTACGACAAGGTGATCCACTATCTCCTTATCTTTTTCTTATTTGTGCGGAAGGGTTTTCTAGTCTGATTTCGGAATCGGAAAGGTGTGGTTTGTATTCGCGTCTTCGGTGTAGCAAGTGGGGTCCGACTGTTACTCACTTATTTTTTACGGACGATAGTCTCCTTTTTACTAGAGCCAATTCGGATGAGTGTGTCAATATTCGACGGATTCTTGACTTATATTCGCAAGCGTCTGGCCAAGTTATTAACTTCAGTAAGTCTGCTGTATCTTTTAGCAAACAGATTTCGCCTTCTGAGAAAAGTGCTCTGGCTGGTATTTTAGAGATGTCAATTGTTGATACTCATGATAAATATTTGGGACTCCCTTGTGTGACGAATAGATGTAGGCGGTTAATTTTTGCTGACATTAAGGATCGAATTTGGAAAAAACTTCAAAGTTAGAGTAATCGTTTTTTCTCTGGTGGGGGCCGTGAGGTTTTGTTGAAGGCCGTTATCCAATCTATTCCGGTCTATTCCATGAATCTTTTTAAACTTCTGATTGCTTTAGTGAATGATAACCATCAGTTATGTGCCAAAATTTGGTGGGGTGGGGTATGGGTGGCAAAAAACGTAAGTTGCACTAGTGCTCTTGGGAGAATCTCTGTAAATCACGTGATGAAGGGGGCCTTGGTTTTCGTGATTTGGGGGTGTTCAATCAAGTGATGCTTGCTAAACAATGTTGGAGGATTATTAATAATCCTGATTCCCTGATAGCTAAGATTTTTAAGGCTTGCTATTTTCCTGATGTTTCATTTTTGGATGCTAGTTCTTGTAAGTCTGGTTCCTTTTTGCGGAATAGTTTGATGTGGGGTAAGCAGATTGTTGAGATGGGTTCGAGATGGCAGATTGGTAATGGTCGGGATGTTCGTATTTACAAGGACTGTTGGATCCCACGTTTGACAACTTTTAAAATTATGTCTCCTCCTTTGTTGGGAGAGGAGGCAACGGTTAATCTGCTGAAATTTGATGGTGGTGAGTGGAATGAGGGGATGGTGAGGCACTGGTTTTCCGAGAAGGAGGCTGAGATGATTTTATGTCTTCCTTCTAGTAGGAGTGATCTGAAGGATAGACTTTTTTGGCATTTTGATAAGTTGGGTGTCTACTCGGTTCGGAGTGGTTATTGGGCTGCTAAGACTTTGTTGCATAATCCTAGTTGTTCTGGTTTATCTGCATCAGTTTCTTGGTGGAAATTTTTTTGGAAGCTGCGGTTGCCCCCTAAAATTTCGATCTTCATGTGGAAAGCTGTTCATAATTGGATCCCTACGAGGGTTAACTTATCCTCTCATGGTATGGTTTTGGACACATGTTGTCCTTTTTGTTTTCAAATGGCTGAGTCCTCCTTGCACGCTTTATGGGGCTGTCGTTCCTTGAAGAGGGTTCGATCGGGCTCGGTTTTATCTGATGATGGCAGAGTTCCTACCCACATTTCCTTTCTAGATTTCGTAATCTCTATTAGAGACAAGGTGGCTATGCATGAGTTTGAATTACTCTGCGTTGTTTGGTGGCGGGTGTGGTTTCGACGAAATCAGCTGCTGCACTCGAAATCAGTGGTTGATGTCAGCAAGGTGATTGTGTGGGCAACCAATTTTCTGGATGATTTTCGGTTGGCAAATGAGAGGGGGATGCAGGTTTCGAATACTCGAGTGATGTATCCTAGGTGGAGTGCGCCTGTTGCTAGGAGCTTCAAAATAAATACTGATGCTGCCTTAAATTTCCAGGAGAATTGCTCGGGCATTGGGGTGATCATTCGAGACAGTAATGGTTGTGTGATGGCTTCGTTGTGTAAGAGGTTTGATGTTTGTTATTCATCTCAAATAGCTGAGGCTTTGGCGATTCTGAGAGGTTTGCAGCTTGAGGTGGAAACTGGTTTGGTGCCGGCTTCTCTTGAATCGGATGCTCTCTCGTTGGTTAATCTTATTGTGGCGAACGAAGTGCCGAATAATGATGTTGGAGTGGTTATTCATGACATTTTATGTTTGCTTGGTAATTCTTGCTTTACTTCTGTTGCTTTTGTTCCTAGAGTAGCGAATATAGTGGCTCATTCCCTTGCTAAGCTTGCTCTTGCCCATGAGGGGGAGTTTGTGTGGCTTGAGGACTGCCCTTTGGTAGTGGAGAGTCTGGTCCTGAGTGATTGCTCGGGTTTTCTGTAATTGGTTTTTATTTGAATGAATTCCTTTTCAAAAAAAAAAAAATAATCTTACAAAACCTCTGTCAAGAAAGTCATTCAACAATTTCAAACACAAATCTACAAATCTTACAAAACCAACAAAATTAACAATTTCAAACACATAACCCAAACCGATCCCAACAATCATAACAAAACAACACAAACCCACTCACGTTTTGGTTCTACTTTACTCTCTCAGTCTCTCAGTCTCTCTTGTAACTCTAACCTTCATTTCTCTCTATTCTCTCCTCCTCTCAGGACCCGAAACATTGGTGTCTCAGCTTGCCATGCTCTCTTCGTCGCCACTACTCTTCTGGTCGGATCATCAGGGTTCAGACGAGCCCGAATCGATCACCCATCGAGCTTATCACTTTCCAAATCGACTAAGAACGTTTTGGTGGTTCACAAGCTTGGTCTCAACTCATTTTCATTTCGTGGAGTGGTTGATTCTCTGGGTTCTATAGGGGTTCGCGTGATAGCCATTGATTTTCCCGGAAGTGGGTTTTCTGATAGACAACGATGGAGGTTGTTGAGAGATTAGATGGGTCTTTGCAGGGGCTCAAGAATGTTTATGGGTTGATTCAAGAAAAGGGTTTCTTTTGGGCGTTTGATCAGATTGTGGAATCTAGGCAGATCCCTTAACAACATTAACAATTTTGATTTGTGTCTTGGCTTGATGATGGATTCGGTGAGATGGGTCTGGTTGTGTGATAGTGATGATGGTAATGAAGGTTTGGTTACAGTTTGGTGGTGTGTTGATGGTTATTTTCTGGGTTTGACAGAGGTTGAAGAGATGAATTTATGTTGATTGATGTTGATTTATTCGATGAAATAATTCATTTTTAGGTTGAAGATCGAGATGAATTTATGTTGAATAGATTTGGGAATGATTTTCTAGGTTTGGGAATATATAAATTTAAGTAAAGATATTATTATTATTATTATTATTATTATTATTATTATTAAATTTAAATAAAAAATAAAAAGGAGATATCTCCACCGTCCATCTCAACGATGGATGGTGGAGATCCATCTTTTTTTTTAATTGATTTTTATTATATTCTCTTAAAAAATATTTACTTTTCTTTTTAAAAAAAAGTATTAGGGCAAACCTCAGGGGAGGTTGGTGTAATTAGTTCTTGTCACGTGAGGCGCACGTGACCTGAAAACAAACGGAATGCGGCTTCAGTTACCAATCCGTCAGTTTTTGCAAATTTACGAGAGTTTAGGGGGTTTAATGCCAAAAAAAATAGTTTATGGGGCAAGGTGCAAATTTTTAAAGAGTTCAGGGGGTATCTGTGCCAATTAGCCTTTCAATTAATCACACTATTGGAATATATTCTTACGTGGAAATTACTCAAACTAACCACATATATTAGGGAAAATTTGTTTTTAACCACAAACGAACTTTTATTTATTAATAACCATGTTTTTGAGAAATTACTAGAAAACCCTCACATAAAAAGGGTCCCCAAACCCACTCTCTCTCTTTCCCATTTTTTCTTTCTCTCTATTCTGGTATCTCTCTCCCATATTTCTCTCTCTCTCTCTCCACTTGATCTCTCTCGCCGGGCTGTTTGGAGGGTCGCCGAGCGTCGGCAACCTCCTGGGCTTCGCGCGCAAGTTCGGCGCTGCAGCTTTGCCGGCGACGAAGCTGGTCCTTGCGTGGGCTGCTGCTTCGCCGGTCGTGGGCTACTGCTTCGTCGGTCTTGGGCTGGTACCTCGCCACCCGCTGCTGCTTTGCCGGCGAGGAAATCGGTCCCCCTTCGCCGACAAGGTTATCTACAGGAAAATTGAAACAAAGCAAAAAATAAAAAACCCTAATGTTTGAGGAAGAAGATGAGGAAGAAGAAGAAAGGGAAAATTGCAATTTAGTCCACATTTCAAGTTTGGACGTTTCAATTTTAGGCATGATTTTAAGTTTTGATATTTCAATTTAGGCATGATTTCAAGTTTAGACATTTCAATTTACCCATGATTTCAAGTTTGTTTCGAGATTTAAAATAAAACTATTTCAGGGGTACTCTGGTAATTTATGGACATACACTGAAAGTTTTTAAAAAAAAGTGGTTATTAACAATTAAAGTTTCAAAAGTGGTTAGTAACAAAAGTTTAATATTTCCTATGGCTAGTTATGGTTTTTTCTCTATTTTTTCTTCCTAGTATTTTTCTCACATTAAGAGCTTGACATTTGTTCAAACCCTCTGATTGGGTAGGCAAAACCTGATTAACGAGGCTTGTGAGTCCGGACTCTAGAGGGTCGGACTTAAACGTAGAATAGTGATCAAGTAATGAAAAAAAAGTTAACAAATTTACTTTTAGTAGAGATAATTTAAATCCTTCTAAAATTGTATGTACATTTTAAATTTGTATTTTTTTTTTTCAAAATTTCAATATTACCCTTAAATAAAACTATTAAAAGTATTAAAATAATTATAAATGCGCCACATATACCAAATATAAACAATATTTAATATTTTCAATATGTATAATATCTTTTGATCGAAATATTAATTAAATTAAATTTTGATTATTTAAATTAAAATACTAAATAACTATAATAAAATAGTTTTAAAAATAAAAAATCATTTAATTTAATTAACAATTAGTTAAAATAAAAGTTATAATTATTAAAAATAAAAATAAAAAGGTAAGGAGACTTGCTGACTACTGAGCCTCCTCCCATGCTTTTATTTTAATTTTATAATTTACTAGTTTATGATATTTAACTAAAATTTAAAAGAAATGACATTTTTTTTGGTAATACCTAGAGCGTGTATGCATATTATAAGATTTAAAATTTTTTAATGGTGTGTAAATATAAGATTTGAATCCTCTCCTTACCTCATATTTTCCCTAACCTTATTTAATTTCATGACACATAATCATTATAATGAATGGTGTGATTATGTGACTAGTTTCCATAATTACTTTATCAATAACCAATCACATATTTTAAAAAGGTTAATTAAAAAATAAGATAAAGAGAGTATCCAAATCTATAAATAAAATTGTGTAATTTACACATCCTGTTGTTACTCTTGCTTTTTAAAATAACTAAAAGACGTGTCAAAAAAATAAAAGCTGATATGCTGATACATGAGCATTTATTAGCTTTTCACACTTTCCAATTATTATTTTATCTCTTTTTCTTTATTCCCATCGTTATATATTTACTTGACACTTGTTTATTACGTGTCAGTGTCAACGTATTAGCGGTCAGGTGTACTTTAGATTTTCTCCAAAAAATATCGAAGTAACTACTTATACCCTAACCCTTTATTAACCTCCTTTGAGGTTTTGTTTAAACTAATATCAGGATTTTTGAAAGTTGTCATACATATCTTTTGAAATATATATATATATATATATTTTAATAAATTGATGCTTCTGGCAAAACACTCAATGATACAACTCTTGATAAAATTCATATGTACTCTTTGAGTGCATTAGAAAAACTCTGTGTCACACAGAAGGTTTTCTTCAAGATGTTACGAGAAGGACGAAGATATGAATCCAGTTGTAAACAACCTCCTCTACAAATCAAGTGCAAATCCAAAGATACATGTACCTGCAAAACAAAGAAGAAAAACCATTTTCAGCATTCCAAATCCAAGCACAAGAACAACAAAAAGTTCAAAGACTTCAAGAAGAAGTCCAAACGTGCATGGAACAAGTCCCATAAATGTTTCATCTATGGATAAAAGGGTCATTATGCAAAGAAATGCACCAACAAAAAGGTAAAGTTAGCAAAATTAGTTCATCAGATTGAACAACTGGCAGATGACATTCCAACTGATGCTGATGTGGAATCCATCTATTCTGAACAAGAATATGTTGATCAAAACACAAGTTTTGTGCTTCAAGACACAGATGTTACAACAGATTCAGAATAATCTGCCTCCTCAGATGCTGACCCAATCCATGAATCCTACCAGGCCTCACAGATCATTTCCCAGTCAGGACCTCAGGCTCCAATTCACATCCTTCCTGACAAATATTCCAAGCCAATTGATGTTATTGCCTACTTCGACACATGATCTCATATCACCACGATGAATGTTAAGATCCTCCCTCCTGCTGCATGGAAACCCTCTACCCGTTATTTCAAAGCAGCTGATGGAAAAATATTTACTGCCAATTTGATTTCTACAAACAAGATTGGTATTAAGATTTTCCCATTTTATACCATTTGGGTCCAGGTTATTGGAACACCTTTGCCTAACAAACATATCCTCATTGGATGGGATGTCTATTGCCAATGCAAATCCCTCCGTCTTCTACCCACGGGAATCAGATACAAAAAAGAGTTCAAGTCATTTTCAAACATTCCCAAAATCTTCCCTTTGTCTGAAATCCAACCCTCATTTGAACACATCCAACTAAAACTACTTCAGTTTTGCTCCAATAGTCATGCTGATTTCCACCACCTCAATCCTTTGTGGAAAAATCAAGACTTCTTCATCAAGATACCCTTCAAGCTCAATGAAGATGTTAACCCTACAAAAGCCACCCATTATGGCATGTCACCATCAGACCTCAGATTAACAAATGAAGAATGTGATATCTTACTCCAACAAGGTCTTCTTGAACACACATCTTCACCATGGGCATGTCAAGAATTTTATGTTGAAAAACGTTCAGAACAGATTAGAGGCAAGAAAAGATTAATCATTGACTATAAGCCTCTCAATCTTTTTCTCCAAAGTGATAAATTCCATGTTTCCATAACCAACATGCTATTTTCACAACTCCCAGGTGCCAACATTTTCTCCAAATTCGATCTCAAAAGAGCTTTCTGGCAAATTGGTATCCATTCTAGTGATAGATACAAAATAGCATTCTGTCTTCCTAATGCCCAATAGCAATAGACCGTCCTACCATTCGGTCTCAAGATAGACCCTTCCTTATTTCAAAAAGCCTTCACCAGGATCTTTCACTCTATTCTCCATTCTGCCCTACTCTACATTGATGATATTCTCTTGTTCTCTGCAGATGAGAATTCACATACCTAACTCCTTCATCATTTCCATGACTTACTGAATCAGTATGGTATTATGTTATCTGAAAAGAAAAGTATGATTGGCCTCAAAGAGATAGAGTTTCTTAGTATGCACATTTCAAATGGTCAATACCGTCCCGGTCCTCGCCTGGCTTCACAACACCTTGATTTTCCTGACTCAAATCTTACATACAAACAAATTCAACAGTTCCTTGGAATTGTTAATTTCATCAGAGATTTCATTGCTCGAGTCAACCATTACACTTCAGTTCTTTCTGTTCATCTAAAGAAGAAATCTCCTCTCTAAAGTGCTTCACACACAAATGCAATAATCCAACTAAAGAAAATTGCACAGTCTCCACCGGCTCTCACTATTCCATCCTCCGACCAAATAATCCTCTAGACTGAAGCCAGTAACACCTATTGGGGAGCCATCCTCATCGAAGAAAAAGATGGTCAAAAAAGATATTATGGTCACGCTAGCTGACAATTCAAATCTGCCCATCAGCATTATCACACTATCTACAAAGAGATTCTTGCAGTGAAAAATGGAATCCAAAAGTTTGATTTTCACCTCAGGACAAGAAACTCTATTGTGGAAATGGACAACTCCTCTTTTCCAAATATCCTCGAGTTCCATAATAAGATTCCTCATAATCCTCAACTGTTGAGACTCAAAGACTGGTTCTCCAGATACGACTTCACTATTAAACATGTAAAAGGCCAACACAATATAATTGCAGACATGCTTTCCAGGCCTCAACCAGTCCATCTCATTACCTCAACTAGACGAATTCCATTAGTCCTTATGGCTACCTCAGCCTCCTCCTCATTAGATCCCTCACCAAGTCTCACAGCTCTTACCAACCTAACTTTTCCACCAGAGCTACAACAAACTCTTCCCCCAAATCAACAACCTACCCTTGATCAAATCCAAGATTTTGCAAAGTCTCATCTCATTGTCTATTTGACAGAACTCCAGAAAGGTTGTCATCATACTCTCATCAACCTAACAAAACCTTTCCATGACCCCTTCCTGATGCCTCCCTTTGATTATTTCACTCCTCGAGTTTTATGGTTTTTATGGTGTCTATCTGTCCTCCATCATCATGCCATTGTTTTCCCTCTTCAGAACTTATATGGTCATCTCCATGATCCAGCTCAACAACACTCCCTCCTATGGATATTCCTTCAATGGTTTGATTTACTGTCCTATTAGAGAATTGAGCTCACCAAACTCATGGGACAATATAACCTTCGGAAGCTTGACCATGATACAGCCTCCTCTGTATCCTGCATTTGAATATTTCATAGGCCATATCGTTACAATCCTCATAAAAAGCTTCTTTAGACACACAACATCAATTATGAATGGCACACCACCTTTGACTACTCACAACTGTATCCCACTAAGCTTCAGATACCTCTGTTGAACTTTCTTTGTGATACTAATGGTGTCTATACAGATGAATGTTTGATCCTCCCAGGGGTATCCAAAGATTCCTCCAAAAGTTGGCCCCCAAGCTGAAATCCATTACCAGAAGATTTTTTACAGGATTCACAAGACCCTATGGCCATGGACACTCAGGCTTTTTGGCCTTGTTGGATCTGTGGTGCTACAGATTCAAATGATGAGAATCATAATAATTGTAATATGTCAAGCCCGTGATCTTATTCTAAACTCGTGAAGATAATGTTCAGTTCATGGACTGACAACAAACAATCAGAAAAAACTTATCACATGGCTTTACTATTAATGTTTTGTTTGTTTATGGTTTGATTGAAAACTTTTCAAAGTTTGTTAGTTTTGTTTGTATTCCAAAGCTTTTAATTTGCTTTCACGTAAAAGCAAATGTGTACTTGATGTATTATTGCTTTTACTTTTGTCTTTTTGTAGGATATTTGAGTTATCTACTATCTGGACTAATGTAATACTTATCACGTACATGTTCACGTGATTTTCATGTAAGCTTTGTATCTTCCCTCCTCCTATATATTGAGGAGTCTTCCCTTGTAAAATTAAGATTAGAATAAGAGATGTTTGAATATTAAGAAAAACCTTGTGTGTTATCTCAATTGGCTCTCTAAATTCTCTCATCTTCTCCTTCAATATTTCTTTAGATGATGAATATCAGTCTGTAATTATCTAAGTATGCTCTGTGCTTGCCTCTAGTTGAGGATCCTGCACATCAGAAAATGGATATTGATTCTATGGCTGAAGGTCCTTGTACCGTCTGTGGACAGTCACTTAATGAGTACCCTGTTTAGGCCATGGGAGTGCCGCTTTGTAAGGAAAACTCAAAGATTGAAAGTTAGACGGTGCAGGGTACCTGCCACCCCGCTATGGTATAAATGAAATACTTAAAAAAAAAAAAAAAAAAATAGGACATTATTCATTTAGTCCTCATATTTTTTTGAAATATCTATTTTTTACTCATTTATTCATTTTTCACTAGATTGATCCATATATTTTCAAAAATCACTAATTTAGTCTCTCTCTCATCTATAATTTCTTTTTATTATAAAAGAAAAACCCGCAGATCAGAATGCGTACTAATTAGTGAAGCATGTATAGGCCAAGTATAATTTTTTTTTTATTGAGAAAAAAGAACCTACAGAAGTAACAGAAGTATATATCAGAATGCATAGTGAAACATACATATGTTCATAGACCAAGTACGATTGTTTTTTTTAATAATAAAAATAACAACATATAATTTATTTTTTAAAAAAATCATTGTAGGGGCCATGGCCTTTGCGAGAAAAACTTGAATGGAATGGTCTCATTAACGTGGTAATGGGATCATCCAATTAAAATGTGTTATTTACATTGAGAGTATATAAATATATTTTTTAAAGTATTATGTGGCACATTTCAATTGGAATGTCTTATTGCCACGTCAATGAGACCGTCCCATCCAAATTTTTCTCAGCCTCTGTTGGCTTGTACGGTAGTCCGTACCTAACCACATGTCACATGTGAATAACAAATTTTAAAATATCAAGTAAGAACATGTGTAATTTCAACATGTGAACACCCCACCAAAGATTTTCTCTAACTAGAAACCTAACTATTAATTGGGAGTCAGTCCAATAAAAGGTTCTGATTCTACATTACAATCTAAGATAATGCAGAATCCCACACCTATTCGATGAGGCATCTTTGTTATATATATATGGCTTTATTAGGTGTAACGCACCACTTGCAGCTTATTTTGTTCTTGATCGAATATTGAGTGGTCCATTGTAAACTCTTCATGTTTTATCAATTAGCTAGAGCCCAATTTTATTTTTAGACTGATTTATATTATTAATATAAGAAAAATGGAATTACTGTTGCATCTGTTATATAGATCATGAAATGAAATTTAATCATTTGTGTATAATGAATTAGCTTATCATTAGAAATGCTTAATAGTTGCCAACAGGGGCGTAGCTCGACTTAGTCGGTAGATGGACAAGCTTGGAGTTTGGGTAAATGACTCCCAGGTCAGTGGCTTGAATCCTACCGATGGCGAAAGCTTAAAAAAAATATATTTTTTATCCTAGATTAATAGATATTGTCAACAAAAAAAAAAAAAAAAATGCTTAATAGTTCATGATTCCTCTCGGGAACTATCAATACTGAAAATAGATGATAACGTTGGAACATTTGTCTGTCTAGAAAGGCCCAACAGACCTAACTTAACCCAAAAGACGTCTTGAAGGTTAAAGTTTGTCCAACACTTTATAAATGGCATAACGCTTATTCATCTTAACGATATGGGACAGAACCACACATCCAACACGCCTACCTAAGCCAAACATAACAGCAAAGGCCCAAGGACGAAACATGCTCTAATACCATTAGAAAGGCCCAATAGGTCTAACTTAACCCAAAAGACATCTTTTGGGTTAAGTTAGGTCTGTTGGGTCTTTTGGGTTAAGTTAGGCCTGTTGGGCCTTTCTAGTGTCTGAGAATAAACCAAGACTTCACAAACTCATTTCAGGCACAAAATGATCAGTCCATTGTATTTTCAGAAGGAAACAAGATTGAAGATTCCATTGTTGTCTTTGACTCTCTATAAAGGGAGCAAAAAAAGTAATAAACCAGTGAATTTAGCTAAGAAAATCTAATAATGACTCGCAAATTGTCCATAGCACATGCGACAATACAAT
The DNA here is from genome assembly GCA_954870605.1 of Acer campestre. Classification (NCBI taxonomy): domain Eukaryota; kingdom Viridiplantae; phylum Streptophyta; class Magnoliopsida; order Sapindales; family Sapindaceae; genus Acer; species Acer campestre. The sequence continues at coordinate 10,264,000 of OX940811.1, read as the reverse complement.
TAACTTATTTATAGGTAAGCGATACACCAGAAAGAAGTCATCCCGGATATGAATTATAAGACGGGAAAAGGGCAATCCCCGAGCAATGTCAAAGACAAAAACACGCACCACCGTGTTTTCATGCTGTGCTTATGATACAAGATCAGCTTCAGAGAAGGGGCTGAAGAAGAAAAAAGGGGAAAAGATAGAACACAGCTAGGCTGTGTCGTAATAATAATGTACATGGAAGAGCAAAGCAAATTATTACATTACAGCATCCAAATTTTTTTGGTGAAGCGTCTGCTATCCTTCTCAGCTCAACAAAGTTTGTTAATTCTTCCCTCGTCGGGACATTTCAGGCAAGTTCCGCAATGCTCAGTGTTCTAAAAAGACTGCATTACTTAGATATCTCTGTTGGATGAAGTTTCCTTATCCCTTTGCACCACGAAATGACTGAAAAACATAATGGGAGATGCTTTAAAGAAATCGCTGCAAGTTTTCAAGTCAAATTTTAGCTAAACTAAAACAGAAAGAAGAAAACAAGAGCAAGTCAAAATAAGATACTCGATCTTGAGTCTCCAATATCCACTCTTAAAGTTGAACAAGTTTAAACTTTTCAGTTTTTACTCGTGACAAGAAAGAAAACAGGACATAATATTACCCAATAGTAATCTCTCCTGGACAATGAGTTACGCCTTAAATTTCATGATCAATATAATAATGTTGTACATATTATCCATAAATTTCACAGTGCATTATAGTTTGATGGTTTGATTTGAGCCAAGACAATCAGTTTCACACCCACAATGCCCTATATTCTAGTAGCAAGAAGAATAAACATGAATGTGCATGTACATAAACAACAAACCTGACTACTATTGAGATTCAAGATAATAGAATAATAATCTCTTACATTATAGGAGAAGTTCTATTTATCTATTTTATGGGGGCTGGTTGGGATGGTTTAAGCAGTTCTGAATATTCTAATAAACTAATTTTACCCAACAGGTATGGTTTTCAGCTTTAATCAGATTTGTAGAGTTTTCTCAATAAACCTAATCTCAAACAAATTCAGTTGTCAAGAAATAAAAAGACCTTAGCAACATAAATAGAATATTATAATTGAAAGATGAAGTCCATATATCTGGATTGACTAGGTATGGAAGTACCTTCACTTTACTTGAAGGGCCACCAAATTTAAATGTAGCCAAGTTCCCAAAGCTGAACTTCGGCTTCTTATCCGTAGGCTTTAATATTTGAAAAGAACACATAAGCGACTCATCCACGCTCATCATGGCGCCAGCATTGTCAAACTCTCCGCCGTAGTTAGGTGCAGAAAATATGGTTAGAAGCTGTCTGTTAGCAAAGAATTCATATCCGTCTTCCACAACCTGAAAATTATTAAGGAAAACAGAAAGTATATGATTAGAGAAAGATAATATAAGCTGCTTCAGTGCACCAAATGCTTCAGTTTTAAGGAGAGACAAACCTGGTGGGCTCTAACAATTAAATCCAGATCATGCTTCCGAATAAACTCTGTCACCTTATCAGCACCAAAGGTATAGGAAACTCCTCTATCATTCAACCACCAACCATTAATGTCTTTACTAGGATCAGACCAGAGGAGATCACATAGCAAACCACTTTCAGGAACATCAGTAGGTCGTTGTATATTCCTAATCTGATTTAAATTGTGAAGGTCAGGAGAGAGTCCACCATGCATGCAAAGTATCTTTTCATCAATAAGAGCTGCCACAGGCAGGCAGTTGAAACAATCTGTGAATATTTTCCAAAGTCTGATATTGAATCTCCGTTTACACTCGTCATAAAATCCATATATACGATTTATTGTAGCACATTCATGGTTGCCCCTTAGAAGGAAAAAGTTTTCAGGATATTTTATTTTATATGCAAGGAGAAGGCATATTGTTTCAAGGCTTTGCTTTCCGCGATCAACATAGTCCCCCAAGAATAAGTAATTGGATCGAGGAGGTAGCCCACCGTATTCAAAAAGCTTCAGAAGATCCGTATACTGACCATGAATATCACCTGAGTTCCATACAGTCCCATTGATTAATGAGTTATAGAATTCTATGACAAGATAATTATCATTTGAAACACAACAACTAATGCAACATAGACATTAATATAATCCACAAATTTACATGACCTTTTCACACTAGGAAGCATATTATAATCCACAGGGTCCTTGAAACATCACACTAGTGAGGGTCATAAGTACATCTCCTAACATTTCAGTTTGTTTATGGTCGCTGTTTGAGTTGGTCATGTTGAGAAATGATGATGCTATGGTAAAAATATTAATTCAAGTTTCATCCACAGACTTGTAAACTCTGGAAGGACTTCAACTCAACTATAATTTATGATTCTCTCGGTAACACAATAATGCACTCGTGTTCCAGAAGGAAAAGAACTAACTGTTTTACTCATTAACAGATTTTCTGTCTGCTACAAATGCACTATTGCATTCGGATTGGAGCAAGGATTTGACCTTGAGTTAAGTATTAGAATTATAATGTAACTAAGCTGATAGCAACTCTATACACTACAGTAGATGTTCCCAATTAAAATTCAAGAACGCTCAAGAGGTTGCTTGAATTGAGCAAGTTTGTCAATTTCTATCAACAAAAATGAAATAGTGCTTATACAGGATCTATAATAATCAACAAGTGGAAAATTAATCATCAAACACTCAAGTTCAATACTTTCCATTTCACGTGGTCCAATCTAACCCACATAACCACAATTTCTATAGTCAAACTCAAGAAAAAGCTAACAGTAGCGTTCAAATAAGCCAACTGATTGATAAAACTACAGAAATTCAACAATTTCTGGAAATCTCAATAATAATCAATAGCTTGGCATATACAACAATTAAACTTGAAAACTATGCAATTCAACTTTCAACATACACATACAAGGCCACCACTCAAAATTCCCAACTCAAAGTCTCAAATTTATCACAACCCCACTTCAAAACAAGTAAAAAGATTATCCAAACCAATCACAAAATTTTCAATAATAGCAGAAAACATCAAACTCAATCAGAATCCTCAACAGAGACTATCATGAAACACACGAGACAACAATCAAGTCCACAACAATTTGAATTGAAATTAAGCATGATCAGGCAAACTAAGTACAAGGGAAAGAAAATTGAGAAAGTGGGGTGTTGTAGAAAGAAAGATACCACAGATCTTGATAGGAGCTTCAAGCTCTAAGAAATTGGGTTGTCTCAAGAAAATATCCTTGGAGACAACACAAAGCTGCCTGATCTCAGACTCATCCAGCTGAACTAGTTTGCCTGGTTTATCTCTAACATCAAGAAGCCTCTTAATTATAGAATCAACATCTGCAGGCTCCATGTCTTGACACTTGATCAGCTATTCAGCTCTCGTCCTTGGTTTCGAAATTTAAAACGAAGAATATGGAAAAAGAGAACAAAGTAGAGAAGAATAAAGTGGGGAGCATCATAAGCTGGAGCTTTAAATTGAAATGGAGAGACTTTTCTTTCTTTGTGAAGGAGCAAAGAACGGTGTCCGTTGAAAGTTGATACAGAAAAGGAAGGCCAAAGAATATATTCGATTTAAGAGATTGAAAGAATAAACAGGTTGTGTGACTTGAGAATTGAGATACGTAGACAGAAATGGACACCCAACAAGAAATTAGAGACAGAAAATGGAGAAGGACGATGCTGCTTTGTATATATTTGTTTTTGAGTAGATGGTGAGACTCGAGCTTTGAAACCGCGGGGCGGCAACAAGAGGCAGCTCAGCCTCATCTGATGCCACACCCTTTTTTATTTCTTTAATATTCTTCTACTTATGGCTTGCGTTGAAGTCAGAAGATGCCCTCACGTTTTTTCGCTTTTTGTTTAAATTATACCAAATGTTTTTAGAGGTTGCCCTGGTACTTTGTCGGCCTTTCCTCCGAATCCCGAATTATAATATTTTAATTGTGTGTATACATGTTGATATCAATATAATGATTCGAGACAAAAAACAATCAATGGCATCAACTCGAATCTGAATTATTGTCCCGTTGAATAAGCGTTATTTCCACCAAATCACATTGGACGGTTATTAGATTTTCTTTTTACTATGTTTGTTACGATTGATTGCATTAGGTTCCGACGGATTTCTTTAACCGATTGCTGTCGGGTTATTATTATTATTGTTTTTTAAAATGTACACTTGTATTTTGTATCTTATTTATAATATGTTTTGGATTTTAAATGTGAGATATGACATGCAATCCCATCTAGAGTTTATTAAATTATATGACAAAATAATACTTTACAAGATAATACCCTTCAAATTAATAACCCCTCTAAATTAATACTCAATGGTGGGTCTTAAGAATATTAATTTAGAGAGGTTCTACACATGCATAAGTTGAAAATTCAATTTGTGTAAATTCATATATAATCAATTTTTCCTTTTTGTAATAAAATTCATATATGATGAGGTGAGGTTGGTCGGGTGGTAAACCTCTCACATCTTCATCACGAGGTTGCGGATTCAAGTCCTTACCCCTCCCAAAAAAATCCCAAAATAATGTAATACTTCAAAAAAAAAAAAAAAAAAAAAAAAAATTCATATATAATCCTTAAAATTCCAATTAAAAGTATTGTTGATAGTTAGCAGAGATAAGCCCCAAATGCGACAAATATGGAGATATGGGCCTTTAGAAAGGAACATGGACTTGTTGGGAAACCGTACGGCCTCAAAAAAATAGCTACAATTTTTAGGTGTTGGCCGAATGGGCCTTTTTTGGTCCTTCTGATTGTTTAAATGAGTAAATGGGCCCTTCAATTTATTTATTTATTTTATTTGAATTTGTTACCGTTCTTATTTCACGTAAATTTTATGATTATTTATTCTCATTTAATTATATTTCTTTTGATGTTGAGACTTTTAATTTCATTTTTTTGTGAACAATGATCTTGATATTGATGAGTATTCATAATATTTTCTGGCTTTTTGAATAACAAAAAATTGCTTTAAAAAATATAATAATAATAATAATAATAATAACAACAAAATTAATGATATATAATCTTTGTTAAAGTAAGAATGCACATATTTAAATTGAAAATTTGGTCTCGAGAAAGTTGAATATGCATGATCTGCTCATTGGCTGTGCAATTGAATAATTTCACCAATTTGATCCAAGGCTTTGTCCAACTGAACCACCAATTTTTACCTGTAAAGCTCCCACAATCCACATACAGATCCAAAAAGAACCATTTAAGTTCTTTGAAATTCCATTACTTGTCAAAATCTTCACTATCTGTATCAGGAATTCAGGACTCAAATCATCTACTTTTGATTGGAAGTGATACCATTATAGAAACTTAGGGCGCGTTTGGTATTGGTTTTAAAATTGTGTTTTTCAAAACCTTTTTTTAAAATGAAATCATGTTTTAAAAATGATGTTTTTAAAAATGTAATGTATTTGGTAGTTTTTTTTTTATTATTTTAAAGTAGTTGTTTGAAACGAAAACGATGTAAAAGTGTTTGGTTGTTGTTTTTAAAATGGGTAAAGCAGTTGTTTGGAGAGAAAAGTTAATTTGTTTTGAAATAATGTTTTTGAAAATGGTGAAAAACAATAAAAAGTTGTTTTTAACTTTTTTGTTATACATTTCAAAAATGTTGCTTTTTGTTTTCAAAAACAGTTTTATAAAACGTGTAAACAAACAACATTAAAATTATTTTTTATTTTTAATAACAGAAAACAATTTTTAAAAACGGTTCCAAACAGCATCTTACATGTCTTGACGTCCTCCTCCAGTCCTCCCCATCTTTTTGGAACATGGTCAAAGGCAAAGTCAACTTCAATAAATTTATATGACAAAAAAATTAGAAAGAAAAAAAATAACAAAAAAATTTGAGATAAAAATTAAATAATATTTAATTACTTAAATAAATAAATAAAATAAAATAAAAAATAAAAAATAAAAATTGGGCCGGGAGGACATGGCCTCTCATGACAAAATGCCAAGGCTTCTTGACTTCTTGTTATTTCAATAGAAAAATGATTTTCATATGATATTGGGTCGTTTTTTTTTTTCCATCACAATTGATTTGAGAATCTGCGTACTAGTTGAGCCTTGAAATTATCCGTTGATATATTGATATATTGTACTCAGAAGTCAGAAATCGGACTACTTAGTACTTAGTACTTACTAATTTAACTAATTGGACATGGTTGAAATTTCTCATGCAAGATAGTAATTACACTGGGCCGGCTATGATTATAGAATAATCTATTTCAACATTTAATGAATATTTTTAAATATCATTATTATCTTTATAAAATCAAATTAAAATCATTTATATACTTTATTTCATCTTAAAATTAATAATTCTACTTAAATATTGATTTCATTTATAAAATCTCGTAAAAATATTTTTATTGTTCTTATGGATTTTTAAAATTAAATATTCTACTTAAATATTGATTTAATATAAATAATTAATGAAAAAATAAAGTAGGGTTATAAAATCATGTATATTTTAGTCATTGTAATTAATCTCAGCATTTTTGCAGTAAAATTACCAAACATTTGTATACTAACAGTAAATATTATAAAAGTTACAGCAATACCAAACATGGTTTAATTAATCTATATAGTACTATAGAATTCTGTTACATATCTACCAGCCTAGGAAAAATTTTCCGCCCTGGCTAAATTATATATATAAATAGTATTTAATTTTTTTTTTCCTTTGTACGCTCTAACATTATAAAGTCAGCTCCTTATCTATCAATAGTTGGATTTATCTACTTTTGTTTAGACAATGTATTATAATGCTTAATTAATGACTTATAAATTCTCACACTAAATTTATTAAATTCAGTGTGCACCGTGGAGAAATCTCTTATGATTTTATAATTTATGGTCCGCATTTTTCGTCATGATATATTTTATATCAAAACGAACTGACAGTAGAAAGACTATCTATATATATACAATTTTTCTATTGTCAGTTCGTCTTTTATATCAGGACGAAGAATGTGGATCATTAGATTTACATACTTTAACTCAAAATATATGCACTTGTCAAAACTTCTCCATAATCTATGGTCCACATTCTTCGTCCTGATGTATTTTATCACTACAAGAAAAGTGACATATATTGACACATTTCTTTGTGGCAAATTTTGAATATATCACTATAGGTATTATTTGTGACAAATTTTATTATTTGTCATTGTAATTTTTTCAATTGAAAATTTTTTACAAAAATTGTCAAAACTAGTTAAAATTTGATAATTTGTGACAGTTAATATAATTAGTCAGAAAATTATCTTATAAAAAATTGAAAGATTTTTTTTTTAAAACAAAGAAAGACTTTTTTTCAAAAAAAAAAAAAAAAGGAAAGATTTTATTTTGTAAATACTTATTTTCTTTTCACTTTTTTTAGATTTCCTAAACCATATCATGAATCTTTAAATTTTTTGTTCCAAACAGCTACATATTTCCAAATTTCATTGAAACTTTCAAGTCTATGACAATTTACTCAAGTTATGGTATCTTTAATTTTGATTTTTTTTTTTTAGGGTTTCTGATACATACATACATATGAATATAAGCAAACTTTTTTTTAACCTCTCCTGCCTCCTTAATATTGCCCTGCACTTCAACAACGGAATTATAAAAAAAAAAACTTCACATAATTTCTCTTTCTACGGTTCCTAATTTTCTCTGCCTAATCAAAATTAAAGTGATCCTTTGATTGATTTTTCTCTGGTACATTTCTCTCTAATCTCTATTTTGTTTCTCTATTTTTTTCCTCAGCCATAATTTCTCCATGATTTTGTTTCTATTGAATTCACCGTCACATTCACGATGATCAGTACAACAACAAAGACACAGGCGCTCAAGTTGCTCTCATCATCAAGCTTGAGGTGATCGCCATCACCACCAGGTAAGGAAGAGGTTGTTGTCACCGTCGTCAAGCTGAGGATGCAACGTGCACTTAGCGATCACTTCAATTTGATGATCTTTTTCTATAAGCCAATTATCTCGGTTTGTTCTCTAATTGTTTGCTTTTTATGTGTTTTTGGTTGTGTTTTAATGTATATGAAAAAAAAAAATTGTTATTGTCAATTGATTTATTGATTAACCTGAGTATTATATGAACTTGAAATTGTTTTATTCACTAAGTTGAATGCACAGAAACTGTTTGATGAAATGTCATGCTATTTAAAGAGAAAAAAAGAAGAAGAAGCAGATAATGCACCTATTTTTTTTTTCGGGTACTATTACATTTTATAACATAGAGATGCTTAGATTGTTAAGGTAATTGTTTATAATTATGAATGTATCTTACAGTTTTTTATGCGGTTGCAAGCTAATATATATATATGATTTTGTTTCATCTTGTATTCCATTTTGGTAGAGCTAGCTAAATCAATTGGAATCTTAAAAATTAATCAAGATTTGTGTAAAAAAAAAAAGATGATGAAACTCACACATTTATCGAAGACTACATATAACAATTGCTGTTTGAAATTCAATTTTAATGAGGATTTTATTTTCTATAGAGTGGAAGTGCATGTCTTGGAGATACGATTTTACCACAGACAAGTTCTCTCTCTACTATCTTCTTGATTGTCTCAATATACCATGCTAGAACTTGTTGATTCGGTTGAAGTTCTATGTATACATGGAGATGCAAAGTTTGGATGAGCCAAAAAAATCTTCTTGCAAGATGCAAAGCAAGTTACATTGTGTAAAGCCATTCGAAAGTGTTCCAATGCCTAACATTCAAACACTATGGATTTAATTAAAGATGCTCATTATTCTTTTTTATTTATGTTAAATTTAATATTATAATTGAATTATGAATATTATAATTATTTTAATTTCATAATACAAGTATATCATATAGATATGATATGTCTTCTTATATGTTTGTTTTCAATAAATATATTAATTTGATCGTAATAGTTTAAATTATTGATAATTGTTTGGAATATTAACATTACTGACATAACTACTTAGATACTAAAACAATAGTAACCTTTAATTGTCACTAACTATACGTATAGTGACAAAATTTTCACATTATTAATTGTTCATGAGTTTGTGAATAGTGACACAATTGTTAAACAATAAATTATCACTAAAAATGTGTATAGTGACAAAATCTTCAAATAGATTATTGTCACTAAATTTGTGTAGTGACACATTTTTCAGATAATTGATTGTCACTGAGTTTGTGAATAGTGACAAAAATTTTAAACAATAAATTGTCATGAAAAATGTGTACAGTGACAAAATCTTCAAACGGTTAATTGTCACTAACTTGTAAATAGTGACATATTTTTTGTTCCGTCACTTATTAGGGTCTATTAACAATCTGTCACTAAAAGTTATGGTTTGTGATAATTACAAATAATTGTCACTAACCATAGTGACAATGACACTGTAAGTGTCACAAATACTTTTAGTGTAGTTATGGAGGTATAAGCGACAAATTTTTAGTGACACTTTTTTTGTTACATTATTGATATTGTGACAAATTTTTCACTTATTGTGACATATTTTTTTATCACTATATGTCATTTTTCTTGTAGTTTATATTAAAAAGAATTGACAGTGGAAAAACTATATATAGAGAGAGGGAGAGTAATTTTCCAATGATGACTTTTACGATGCACACGTTAAGCACCTTTGATGAAATTGCATGGAATATATTGAATGTTGATTTGATTTTTTATATGCATCCTAAGAAAATTAAATACACATTTGGTAAAAATTTGGAAATTTTTTGGATTTGAGAACTATTTTTTCTTATATTTCCTTATTTTTAAATGTTTTATCTTCAAAAAAATCGGAAAAAATTAGTTATTGCACCCATTTTTTTTTTAATTTTTTTTATATAAATATATTTCAATGTTTTCAATTTTTCATCATCTATACAAAAAATAAAATCAAGATTCAATGTATTCCATACAATTTCATCAAAAGGTGATTAGAGTGTGCATTATAAAAGTCCTCATTGGAAAATTACTCTCTCTCTCTCTCTGTGTATATATATATATATTTAATTTGTTTACAATTTCAAGCTTATCTATGGGTAAGACTTTTAAATCCTAAAATAAATTTTGTGACTGGATACATGTTTCAATAATTTGATGGTTATTAATTAATTTGTTAAACCAATCCTCCTAATTATTCAAGCATATACTCGCACAAAATAATATTTTTGAAGAATGGAATTAAAACATTTCAATATAAACTCAGATAATGATATTTGATTCATTAGTGTAACACAATTATCTCACATTAGTATGTTTTTTTTATACAAATATTAAAATAATTCAAATTTTGGGAAAAAATCTAGGGACTGATTCGAACCCAAACCTTATAGTATAAGTGAGAGAAACAAACCATTTTAATATGGTTGAAAGGCAAAATTCGTCAACCCATCCAAGTAAAATGAATGGTTAAATAGTCAACAGTGGATGTTTTGTATGATATGGGTGGTTGTCAGACCACTTGGTCCGTGAGATTCTCTCGAGCAAAGATAAGACTTACAAGAGAGAATAAACAATGTTATGAGTGTCCATGTACTAATTGACGATGTTTATACTCCGACACCCTAGTTAGTATTAGATTTAGTGTCTGTTTGGTTGAGTTTTCTACTGTCTCAAAATGTCTACAAACATCTATTTGATTTTTTTAGAGTTGTTTGATTGAGCTTTTAAGATTGTCTATTTTAAATCGAGTAGATGCTACTACATTAGACAAAAGCTCATGGGGAGGTACTTCTCCAAATAGACATTTTTTTTTTTTTTTTTTTTTTTTAATGTCTACCAACCAAACAACTAGAATTTTTTTTCTTCAAAAACTTTATTTCTAATAGATCTACTGTAAGTAGATCTTTAACCGATAGATGTTTTTCAAAATCTCAACCAAACAATCTCTTAGAAAGAAAAGGTCTAGCTAGCGAGATAAATAATAGACTCATCACTTATTTACATGGGAGTTAGTGTGTTTGAATGGTTAACACTCAAGTGCCTTTGGTCGATACTCGAGTAACTTTGAGTGTGGTTCATTAGAACGACACATGTTAATTAAGTCAGTGTTGATACACTGTTTAATCGTCAACACATATGAACTACACTTGGTCTTAGACCTTATGAGTCTTAGTAAATCTTAAGACTCGTGATCAGATTTGAACTTACCCTAGGGTTTAACTTACCTCAAAGGGTTTACATAATCGGAGAGGCTTTATTAATTTAAGAGGGTTGTTTTAGCCTAAAGGGATTCATTTAACTTAAACCCAATAGGTTGTTGAGCTTAGCCATGAAATGTAGGCCATTTGTTTATGAATTATGAGTGGCGATATTTACACCCCTTAAAAATTGTTTGTACACCCTAAATTAGTATGTTTTTTTGAAAATCTAATAATACCCTTAAGTAAAATTACCAAGAAAACTAAATAGTTTGTCAGTACACCCACTAGCAATTATTATTTAGGGCTCGTCCTGTAAGCGATTTTCAGTTTCTGTTTTTCGAAAATAAAAATGAAAATGAAAACAGTGTTTTTTTTTTCATTTTTGAATTTCGAAAACGCGTCTGGTAGCATATGCGAAAAACAGTATTCTAAAAATAAAAACATTAAAAACGACTGAAAAATTTCAAAAATTATCAATAATTCATCCAAAATAATTTCATTTAATACCAACAACCAATATCTTATCTCACGATCAAACACAGTAAAACAAACAAAAATGAACAAAAACCTAACCAAACAATAGAAAAATGATTAATGAAAAATGCACATTCCATGAAATCAATTATCTGCTAAAGCATTTCACAGCGATCTCAAGCAATTGACCAAACTCTGCATTCAAGAAAGTACCAACTACAGGTACAAATATGAAAAGGAATCACATCATAATCAATTCTACAATGTGATTGCAGATTTTAGTTGTAAGAAAATTGAAAATTAGAGATATGAATGTTGAAAATCAGATTTTAGTTGCTAGAGTCAGTCCATCTCGATGCAGAAGGATTGGATCTAAGAGATGTCTTTCTTGACGGCGAAAGAAAGCTCGGGTGAATCGAATCCTCCATTTGATGTGGAGGTCTCCAATCTCTCAACTTTCTCGACTCCATCTCTAGCTTTGAGTAGCAGCTTTCTGGCGCTCTAATGAATCTTTACCAGCGTCCCTTCTTCAACAGGCATCGCTGGCTGAAGAAGAAGAAGAAGAAGTCATCCAGCTAAAGAAGAAGAAGAAGAAGAAGACCAGTTGATCGGCTGGCGACGGCTGCGATCGGCGAAGGAAGGAAGAAGAAGAAAGAAAGGAGATGAAGATGATCGGCCGGTGGTGGCGAGTAGATCTGAGAAGACCTGCGATCGATGAAGGAGGAAGAAAGAAGATGAGGTCTGGAGAAAAAAGATAAAAAATATTGTTAATGATATGGGACCCACTTCATATGGAAAACAAAAACAAATTCAAGAAAAACAAGTTTTTTTTTTTTTTTTTCAAAATTTTGACTTTTAACATTGGTTTTGTTTTTCATTTTGTTTTTGTATTTTGAAAATAAAATGAAAAACGGTTACTGAACGCGAATTCGAAATCATTTTTAGAAAACAAAAACGAAAACAGACTGAAAACAGTCTGCAAGACAGGCCCTTAGTTTCCTATTTTAAAATTTTGTGAAAAAAGTTTCCTTTTAATGATTTGATATTAACATATATTATTAAAAATTCTTTCCATTTTTTTAAACCCCAAAATCTCTTTTAAAAAATAATTTTAAATATATTTTCGATTTCTTTCAAGGAAATAAAAATTGACTTCTAAGTATGAAGAATGAATCAAAATTTTACAAAGTTAATTGTGAAAAAATAAGTTTTAAATTATTTTTATCATAAGAATAAAATCATTATAAATTGTTTTCTCTATAATATTTGTATTTTTTTTTTCTTTTAAACAAGCTTTAGACTTTATTTTTTTTTTGTTACTTGTTCTTCAATTTCGTTAAACACTTTTTTACTTTTGAATCAATTGGTAAAGGTCATAAATCTTGTATCTCTACAACTTTCACAACATAAAATGGATCTCCAACCACAAAAACCTCAAATTGAAGTGATTTTGTTAATAGAAAACAACTAATAAGAAATGGAGAGAGTGGCTTGACATGAGGAGAGAGAACAAGAACAAAAAGAAAAATGGAGTTTGATTTTGTTAAAGGAAAACATGGAAGAGAAAGAATGGTGATAGAATAAAAAGAATTAAAGATAATAATAAAGTTAATTAAATAACATGATAATATATTTAGGTGATGTGTACTTAAAAAAATATAATAAAATATAATTAAAGAAATGATATTTTTGGCATTAAATGAGGTTTATTTACAAGAGAAATGCTATTAACAATCTATTAATTATCAATTTATACTCAATTTTAATTTTTTTTTTAATTAATGATAAATTTACTTAAATTAAAATTACTAAACAAGACAAAAAGTTCTAAAGACACTCCAAACCATTTTTTTTTTTTTAAGAAAACAAGTTTTTTTTCCATTTTTAGTTTTTTTTTTTCCACTTTTGTGTTTTTTTTTTCCTGTTTTACAAACCTAAAATATTTTCTTCTTCTTCTCAAAAATAATTTTTTTCTCACACACCATCAAACTCTCCATCAAAATAATTAGTTTTTTTTTTTTTTTTTTTCTCTCAAGTACCACCCACGTTCAATCATCACCATGATTAGAAAATATATATAAAGAAAATTTATTTATCCAGAAAATTTAAATTATTTTCTTTTACTCAATAGAATTTTTTTTACTCAACTTAAAATCTAAAAGAGAGAAACAAATATTGTTTCCTATGTTCACAGATTGATCTCCTCACTTTTGTTCAGTTTTATTCTCTGTTTTATTTTTATTTGATTACTTCACATATTTTTTTCATTTTTTGTTTCAAATTTTCTAAAGAGAAGTATTCAAAATGGGTAATATTAAAATAAAATGGGGCAATATTAAAATAAAATGGAGTGTTTTTAGAATTTTTTTTTTTAAATGAAATATCTTTATAATAGAAATGCCAAAAGATAAAATGGATACTTTTGGATTAGAAATTGAGTGTAAAAGGAAAAATATTAGATTGCAAGGAGAAACTCTCTATTTACAAACTATAAATATTTTAAAATTTTTGATAAGTATAATTATGAAAGGGGTGTGTACATAGTTTTAACGGTGTGTACATAGCTTTTTACAATCCCAAAAATTATAAACCAGACATGTGGTCTTGGCCCATTTTATTGTGTAACAAGTATTATAGAAAGTTATTTAAAATAAATAAATGCAATTAATTAACTCCGCCAAACAACATTCTCAAGTCATCTTTCTAAACACAGTATTTAATTAATAAACCTCAATAGTAAATAGTTTGCCCATCAACTCACATATGTATTAATCTAAGTGAGTCACTCATTACACATAAGTGAATATTGATTAAGTCATAATCGTTGAATCTAGCTATTAATAATTGAGAAACTTAAATTATTATCTCAATACACATCGAGAGGAAAATGACAGTATAAACATATTGTCAAAGTTAAAATTAAAAAGTGATGATTGTTAGTTGATAAAAAATAAAAATAAAATAAATAAATAAATTGATGACTAAGGTAATAAAAGGATCCAAATTCTTTGTTGTATATGCTTTCTACTATATTTCAGATTCTTCTCAACATGAAATATGTCTATTACTTATTTTCTCATTATTTCATTTTCTATAGTCAAATCGCAGTTCCACCTCAAGTTACAATCAATCTAGCTTCACCAATTTCAAACATCACTAATATCTGCAATCACAAATTAAGTCAAAAATTTAAATTAATATAGACATTTTATAATTGAATTTGAAGGTCATTTATAAATTCAAATTAAGTCAACTGATGATTTGATTTGATTAAATTGTCCAAATGATATATTAAAAGAGTTGTCAATACCATGTGAATAATGAGATGGTGTGATGAATGAGATGTTAGTTACTGTTTGCATGATATAAGTAAATTTTTTGGACAGTCTAACATTTCTTGATATAGGTTGATTTTCATGTCTTAATCACATTTTGATCTAAAAAGAACTTATTATTCGGTTCTTACATTGTGTTTGGTAAGAGGGAGAAATAAATGGAGGGAGGGAGAGAGTTGGAGGGAGAGCTTCAATCCCTTTATTTGGTTGGAGGGATAAGAGGAAGGAAAGGAGAAGAGGAGGAAGATATGATCCATCTGGGTCCACCAAAATGAATCCGCCCAATGATGGGCGGATGAGAAAGGAGGGAGAGAAGATTGGAGGGGAATGACCATAATGCCCTTCAATTTTTCATTTCCCTCCAATTTTTTTAAGGTTAATATAGTAATTTTACGAATTAAATATCAATCCATTCATTCAACCATCTTTTCAATATTAAACAACATGAAGGATAGATGTTATCTTCTTCATCCCTCCTACTCTCTCTCCCTCTTAATCCATCCATCCTTCATACTCTCTCCCCCTTCCATCAAACATAACCATAGAAAAAGAAAAAAAAAATCTCATTTATCCCATGAAATGATGTCACATGTTGACAAGATGTAAAAAAAAAAGAATTAAAAAAAAAAAAAAAAAAAAAAAGGTCCAACATTCGTTAGCCCAAAATACTATTTTGAATATAAGGTACTCAAATCATGATATTCTAGTCATTAATGCAAAGCAATTATTGCCCCTAACGGCATAGTTTACCCTTAGTTGGTAGATGGACAAGTGTGGGGTTTAAACGAATGACTAAATCTTACAAAAGTCAAAAGCTTCAAAAAAAAAAAAAAAAAAACCGCAAAGCAATTATTACATCAGTTAAGTACCGTAAAAAGGAATTAACAAAAGAATGAAGAAAATATAACTAACTAAAATTGAGCCTAACAAAATTCTTAAGTCCATATTATATAAATGAAGTGAATTCACATCATGTTAACTTCACATGAATTTCTTAATAAATTTAGTATTTTGCACGTAAAAACCACTCATTGTCATTGGTTTTATTGTGACAATGGTAGGTGGCAGTTGTTGTCACTCTCTCAAGTCTCAATTAATTTATGGGAATTTCAATTAATCACACTATTGGAGTATATTCTTTCGTGGAAATTACTCAAATTGACCACATATATTAGGGAAAATTTGTTTTTAACCACAAACGAACTTTTATTTATTAATAACTAGAGATGTACATTTACCTCCGAGGCCCCAATTTTCCCCGTCCCCATCCCCATTTGGGGATTTTTTTTTTTGTTGGGAAAAATGGGGAAAGGGAAGGGGGGGGGGGGGGGGGGGGGGGGCGGTGTCATCCCCAAATTGAAATGGGGATGGGGATGGGGATAGGGGGGACCCCTCCCCATCCCCATTTCCCCATTTTCCCCACAATTATGTTGAAATGGGGATGGGGATGGGGATGGGGATGGGGATGGGGGGGGGGAGGTCCCCCATCCCCATTTCCCTATTTCCCCCAATTATATATAATAATATAAATATAATTATAATATATATATTTTATATTTTTTTTATTCTTTGAAAACCTAACTCCCTAATCCTAAGTATATATACAATTTTACTCATTTTAACTTCAAGACCTAAAACCTAAAACCTAAATCCTAAAGCTGCTCTCATTTACTCAACAATTAGTTGTTATTGTAATGAACTTGTGAATTTAAAACGCTTTATTTTGTATTTGTAATGCACTAATAAATTTTATTTTATATTTGCAATGGAATGTTTGATTTTTTAGTTTAATTTGTAATTTTTATTCAAATGGGGAAATGGGGGAACGGGGGAAACGGGGAAAAACGGGAAAAAAATGGGGAATGGGGATGGATATAGGTCCCCCCAAAATTCTCCATCCCCATTTTCCCCAAAAAGGGAAATGAGGAGGGATGGGGGAAGGGTCTAGGTAGTGGGGATGGGGATGGGGGGGCCTATATCCATCCTCATTCCCCAAACGTGCATCTCTATTAATAACCATGTTTTTGAGAAATTACTAGAAAACCCTCATATAAAAAGGGTCCCCAAACCCACTCTCTCTCTTTCCCCTTTTTTCTTTCTCTCTCTTTCGGTATCTCTCTCCCCGATCTCTCTCTCTCTCTCTCCACTTGATCTCTCTCGCCGGGCTGTTTGGAGGGTCACCAAGCGCCGGCAACCTCCTGGGCTTCGCGCGCAAGTTCGGCGCTGTAGCTTTGCCGGTGACGAAGCTGGTCCTTGCGTGGGCTGCTGCTTCGCCGGTCGTGGGCTACTGCTTCGTCGGTCTTGGGCTGGTACCTCGCCACCCGCTACTACTTCGCCGGTGAGGAAATCGGTCCCCCTTTGCCGGCAAGGTTATCTGCAGGAAAATTGAAACAAAGCAAAAAATAAAATAAAATAACCCTAATGTTTGAGGAAGAAGAAGAAAGGGAAAATTGCAATTTAGTCAATATTTCAAGTTTGGACGTTTCAATTTTAGGCATGATTTCAAGTTTTGATATTTCAATTTAGGCATGATTTCAAGTTTAGACATTTCAATTTACCCATGATTTCAAGTTTGTTTCGAGATTTAAAATAAAACTATTTCAGGGGTACTCTGGTAATTTATGGACATACACTGAAAGTTTTTTAAAAAAGTGGTTATTAACAATTAAAGTTTCAAAACTGGTTAGTAACAAAAGTTTAATATTTCCTATGGCTAGTTATGGTTTTTTCTCTATTTTTTCTTCCTAGTATTTTTCTCACATTAAGAGCTTGACATTTGTTCAAACCCTCTGATTGGGTAGGCAAAACCTGATTAATGAGGCTTGTGAGTCCGGACTCTAGAGGGTCGGACTTAAACGTAGAATCGTGATCAAGTAATGAAAAAAAAGTTAACAAATTTACTTTTAGTAGCGATATTTAAATCCTTCTAAAATTGTATGTACATTTTAAATTTGTATTTTTTTTTTTCAAAATTTCAATATTACCCTTAAATAAAACTATTAAAAGTATTAAAATAATTATAAATGCACCACATATACCAAATATAAACAATATTTAATATTTTCAATATGTATAATATCTTTTGATCGAAATATTAATTAAATTAAATTTTGATTATTTAAATTAAAATACTAAATAACTATAATAAAATAGTTTTAAAAATAAAAAATCATTTAATTTAATTAACAATTAGTTAAAATAAAAGTTATAATTATTAAAAATAAAAATAAAAAGGTAAGGAGGCTTGCTGACTACTGAGCCTCCTCCTTTCTTTTATTTTAATTTTATAATTTACTAGTTTATGATATTTAACTAAAATATAAAAGAAATGACATTGTTTTGGTAATACCTAGAGCGTGTATGCATATTATAAGATTTAAAATTTTTTAATGGTGTGTAAATATAAGATTTGGATCCTCTCCTTACCTCATATTTTCCCTAGCCTCATTTAATTTCATGACACATAATCATTGTAATGAATGGTGTGGTTATGTGACTAGTTTCCATAATTACTTTATCAATAACCAATCACATATTTTAAAAAGGTTAATTAAAAAATAAGATAAAGAGAGGATCCAAATCTATAAATAAAATGGTGTAATTTACACATCCCGTTGTTACTCTTGCTTTTTAAAATAACTAAAAGACGTGTCAAAAAAATAAAAGATGATATGCTGATACATGAGCATTTATTAGCTTTTCACACTTTCCAATTATTATTTTATCTCTTTTTCTTTATTCCCATTGTTATATATTTACTTGACACTTGTTTATTACGTGTCAGTGTCAACGTATTAGTGGTTAGGTGTACTTTAGATTTTCTCCAAAAAATATCGAAGTAACTACTTATACCCTAACCCTTTATTAACCTCCTTTAAGGTTTTGTTTAAACTAATATCAGGATTTTTGAAAGTTGTCATACATATCTTTTGAAATAGATTTTTTTTTTTTTTGAATAAATTGATGCTTCTGGCAGAAAACTCAATGATACAACTCTTGATGAAATTCATATGTACTCTTTGAGTACATTAGAAAAACTCTGTGTCACACAGAAGGTTTTCTTCAAGATGTTACGAGAAGGACGAAGATATGAATCCAGTTGTAAACAACCTCCTCTACAAATCATGTGCAAATCTAAAGATACATGTACCTGCAAAACAAAGAAGAAAAATCATTTTCAGCATTCCAAATCCAAGCACAAGAACAACAAAAAGTTCAAAGACTTCAAGAAGAAGTCCAAATGTGCATGGAACAACTCCCATAAATGTTTCATCTGTGGACAAAAGGGTCATTATGCAAAGAAATGCACCAACAAAACGGTAAAGTCAGCAAAATTAGTTCATCAGATTGAACAACTGGCAGATGACATTCCAACTGATGCTGATGTGGAATCCATCTATTCTGAACAAGAATGTGTTGATCAAAACACAAGTTTTGTGCTTCAAGACACAGATGTTACAACAGATTCAGAATAATCTGCCTCCTCAGATGCTGACTCAATCCATGAATCCTACCAGCCCTCATAGATCATTTCCCAGTCAGGACCTCAGGCTCCAATTCACATCCTTCCTGACAAATATTTCAAGCCAATTGATGCCATTGCCTACTTCAACACAGGATCTCATAACACCATGATGAATCTTAAGATCCTCCCTCCTGCTGCATGGAAACCCTCTACCCGTTATTTGAAAACAGTTGATGGAAAAATATTTACTACCAATTTGATTTCTACAAACAAGATTGGTATTAAGATTTTCCCATTTTATACCATTTGGGTCCAGGTTATTGGAACACCTTTGCCTGACAAAGATATCCTCATTGGATAGGATGTCTATTGCCAATGCAAATCCCTCCGTCTTCTACCCACGGGAATCAGATACAAAAAAGAGTTCAAGTCATTTCTAAACATTCTCAAAATCTTCCCTTTGTCTGAAATCCAACCCTCATTTGAACACATCCAACGAAAACTACTTCAGTTTTGTTCCAATAGTCATGCTGATTTCCACCACCTCAATTCTTTGTGGAAAAATCCAGACTTCTTCATCAAGCTACCCTTCAAGCTCAATGAAGATGTTAACTCTACAAAAGCCACCCATTATGGCATGTCACCATCAGACCTCAGATTAGCAAATGAAGAATGTGATATTTTGCTCCAGTAAGGTCTTCTTGAACACACCTCTTCACCATGGTCATGTCAAGCATTTTATGTTGAAAAACGTTTAGAACATATTAGAGGCAAGAAAAGATTAGTCATTGACTATAAGCCTCTCAATCCTTTTCTCCAGAGTGATAAATTCCCTATTCCCAAAACCAACATGATGTTTTCACAACTCCCAAGTGCTAACATTTTCTCCAAATTCGATCTCAAAAGAGCTTTCTGGCAAATTGGTATCCATCCTAGTGATAGATACAAAATGGCATTCTGTCTTCCTAATGCCTAGTACCAATAGACCGTCCAACCATTCGGTCTCAAGACAGCCCCTTCCTTATTTCAAAAAGCCATCACCAGGATCTTTCACTCTATTCTCCATTCAGCTCTATTCTACATTGATGATATTCTCTTGTTCTCTGCAGATGAGAATTCACATACCCAACTCCTTCATCATTTCCATGACTTACTGAATCATTACGATATTATGTTATCTGAAAAGAAAAGTATGATTGGCCTCAAAGAGATAGAGTTTCTTGGTATGCACATTTCAAATGGTCAATACCGTCCTGGTCCTCACCTGGCTTCACAACTCCTTGATTTTTCTGACTCAAATCTTACATACAAACAGATTCAACAATTCCTTGGAATTGTTAATTTCATTAGAGATTTCATTCCTCGAGTCAACCATTACACTTCAGTTCTTTCTGTTCATCTAAAGAAGAAACCTCCTTTCTAGAGTGCTTCACACACTGATGCAATAATCCAACTGAAGAAAATTGCACAGTCTCCACCGGCTCTCACTATTCTATCCTCCGACCAAATAATCCTCTAGACTGATGCCAGTGACACCTATTGGGGTGCCATCCTCATCGAAGAAAAAGATGGTCAAAAAAGATATTGTGGTCACGCTAGCGGACAATTCAAACCTGCCCAACAGCATTATCACACTATCTACAAAGAGATTCTTACAGTGAAAAATGGAATCCAAAAGTTTGATTTCCACCTCAGGATAAGAAACTTTATTGAGGAAATGGACAACTCATCTTTTCCAAATATCCTCGAGTTCCGTAATAAGATTCCTCCTAATCCTCAACTGTTGAGACTTAAAGACTGGTTCTCCAGATACGACTTCACTGTTAAACATGTAAAAGGCCAACACAATATAATTGCAAACATGTTTTCCAAGCCTCAACCAGTCCATCTCATTACCTCAACCAGACGAATTCCATTAGTCCTTATGGCTACCTCAGCCTCCGCCTCATCAAATCCCTCACAAAGTCTCACAGCTCTTACCAACCTAACTTTTCCACCAGAGCTACAACAAACTCTTCCCCCAAATCAACAACCTACCCTTGATCAAATCCAAGATTTTGCAAAGTCTCATCTCATTGTCTATTTGACAAAACTCCAGAAAGGATGTCATCATACTCTCATCAACCCAACAAAACCTTTCCATGACCCCTTCCTGATGCCTCCCTTTGATTATTTCACTCCTCGAGTTTTATGGTTTTTATGGTGTCTATCTGTCCTCCATCATCATGCCATTGTTTTCCCTCTTCAGGACTTATATGGTCATCTCCATGATCCAGCTCAACAACACTCCCTCCTATGGACATTCCTTCAATGGTTTGATTCATTGTCCTATTGGAGAACTGAGCTCACCAAACTCATGGGACAATATAACCTTTGGAAGCTTGACCATGATACAGCCTCCTTTGTATCCTGCATCTGGATATTTCACAGGCCATATCTTTACAATCCTCATAAAAAACTTCTTTGGACACATAACATTAATTATGAATGGCACACCACCTTTGACTACTCACAACTGTATCCCACTAAGCTTCAGATACCTCTGTTGAACTTTCTTTGTGATACTAATGGTGTCTATACATATGAATGTTTGATCCTCCCAGGGGTACCCAGAGATTCCTCCAAAAGCTGACCCCCAAGCTGAAATCCATTACCAGAAGATTTTTTATAGGATTCACAAGACCCTATGACCCTGGACACTCAGGCTTTTTGGCCCTGTTGGATCTGTGGTGCTACAGATTCAGATGATGAGAATCATAATAATTGTAATCTGTCAAGCCCGTGATCTTATTCCAAGCTCGTGAAGATAATGTTCAGTTCATAGACTGACAACAGACAATCAAAAAAAAACTTATCACATGGCTTTACTATTAATGTTTTGTTTGTTTATGGTTTGATTGAAAACTTTTCAAAGTTTGTTAGGTTTGTTTGTATTCCAAAGCTTTTAATTTGCTTTCACGTAAAAGCAAATGTGTACTTGATGTATTATTGCTTTTACTTTTGTCTTTTTGTAAGATATTTGAGTTATCTACTATCTGGACTGATGTAATACTTATCACGTACATGTTCACGTGATTTTCATGTAAGCCTTTGTATCTTCCCTCCTCCTATATAATGAGGAGTCTTCCCTTGTAAAATTAAGATCAGAATAAGAGAAGTTTGAATATTAAGAAAAACCTTGTGTGTTATCTCAAATGGCTCTCTAAATTCTCTCATCTTCTCCTTCAATATTTCTTTAGATGATGAATATCAGTCTGTAATTATCTAAGTATGTTTTGTGCTTGTGCTTGCCTCTAGTTGTGGATCCTGCACATCAGAAAATGGATATTGATTCTATGGTTGAAGGTCCTTGTACCGTCTGTGGATAGTCACTTAGTGAGTACCCTGTTTAGGCCATAGGAGTGCCGCTTTGTGGAGAAAACTCAAAGACTGGAAGTTAGACGGTGCAGGGTACCTGCCACCCCGCTATGGTACAAATGAAATACTTCAAAAAAAAAAAACAAAACAAAACAAAAACAAAAAAGGACATTATTCATTTAGTCCCTATATTTTTTTGAAATATCTATTTTTTACTCATTTATTCATTTTTCACTGGATTGATCTATATATTTTCAAAAATCACTAATTTAGTCTCTCTCTCATCTATAATTTCTTTTTATTATAAAAGAAAAACCCACAGATCAGAATGCGTAGTGATTAGTGAAGCATGTGGCCAAGTATAATTTTTTTTTATTAAGAAAAAAGAACCTACATAAGTAACAGAAGTATATATCAGAATGCATAGTGAAACATACATATGTTCATAGACCAAGTACGATTGTTTTTTTTTTAATAATAAAAATAACGACATATAATTTATTTTTAAAAAAAATCATTGTAGGGGCCATGGCCTTTGCGAGAAAAACTTGGATGGAATGGTCTCATTAACGTGGTAATGGGACCATCCAATTAAAATGTGTTATTTACATTGAGAGTATATAAATATATTTTTTAAAGTATTATGTGGCACATTTCGATTGGAATGTCTCATTGCCACGTCAATGAGACCGTCCCATCCAAGTTTTTCTCAGCCTCTGCTGGCTTGTACGGTAGTCCGTCCCTAACCACATGTCACATGTGAATAACAAATTTTAAAATATCAAGTAAGAACATGTGTAATTTCAACATGTAAACACCCCACCAAAGATTTTCTCTAACTAGAAACCTAACTATTAATTGGGAGTCTGTCCAATAAAAGGTTCTGATTCTACATTACAATCTAAGATAATGCAGAATCCCACACCTATTCGGTGAGGCATCTTTGTTATATATATATATATATATATGGCTTTATTAGGTGTAACGCACTGCTTGCAGCTTATTTTGTTCTTGATCGAATATTGAGTGGTCCATTGTAAAATCTTCATGTTTTATCAATTAGCTAGAGCCCAATTTTATTTTTAGACTGATTTATATTATTAATATAAGAAAAATGGAATTACTGTTGCATCTGTTATATAGATCAAGAAATGAAATTTAATCATTTGTGTATTATGAATTACCTTATCATTAGAAACGCTTAATAGTTGCCAACAGGGGCGTAGCTCAACTTAGTCGGTAGATGGACGAGCTTGGAGTTTGGGTAAATGACTCCCAGGTCAGTGGCTTGAATCCTACCGATGGCGAAAGTTTTAAAAAAAAATACTTGATCCTGGATTAATAGATATTGTCAACAAAAAAAAAAAAAAATGCTTAATAGTTCATGATTCCTCTCGGGAACTATCAATACTGGAAATCTGAACCTATAATTACACAAATGAGCTCGACAGACATCATCAATTTAATCCATGGGAGGACATGAAAGTTCAGATGATAACGTTGGAACCCATGGAGTTGTCTGTCTAGAAAGGCCCAACAAGCCTAACTTAACCCAAAAGACGTCTTGAAGGTTAAAGTTTGTCCAACACTTTATAAATGGCATAACGCTTATTCATCTTAACGATGTGGGACAAAACCACACATCCAACACGCCCATCTAAGCCAAACATAACAGCAGAGGCCCAAGGACGAAACATACTCTAATACCACTAGAAAGGCCCAATAGGTCTAACTTAACCCAAAAGACATCTTTTGGGTTAAGTTAGGTCCGTTGGGTCTTTTGGGTTAAGTTAGGCCTGTTGGGCCTTTCTAGTGTCTGAGAATAAACCAAGACTTCACAAACTCATTTCAGGCACAAAATGATCAGTCCATTGTATTTTCAGAAGGAAACAAGATTGAAGATTCCATTGTTGTCTTTGACTCTCTATAAAAGGAGCAAAAAAAGTAATAAACCAGTGAATTTAGCTAAGAAAATACAATAATGACTCACAAATTGTCCATAGCACATGCGACAATACAATTAACTTATTTACAAGTAAGCGATACACCTGAAAGAATTCATCCCGGATATGAATTATAAGACGGGAAAAAGGCAATTCCCGAGCAATGTCAAAGACAAAACACGCACCACCGTGTTTTCATGCTGTGCTTATGATACAAGATCAGCTTCAGAGAAGAGGCTGAAGAAGAAAAAAGGGGAAAAGATAGAACACAGCTAGGCTGTGTTGTAATGATAATGTACATGGGAGAGCAAAGCAAATTATTACATTACAGCATCCAAATTTTTTTGGTGAAGCGTCTGCTATCCTTCTCAGCTCAACAAAGTTCGTTAATTCTTCCCTCGTCGGGACATTTCGGGCAAGTTCCGCAATGCTCATTGTTCTAAAAAGACTGCATTACTTGGATATCTCTGTTGGATGAAGTTTCCTTATCCCTTTGCACCACGAAATGACTGAAAAACATAATGGGAGATGCTTTAAAGAAATTGCTGCAAGTTTTCAAGTCAAATTTTAGCTAAACTAAAACAGAAAGAAGAAAACAAGAGCACAAGTCAAAATAAGATACTCGATCTTGAGTCTCCAATATCCACTCTAAAAGTTGAACAAGCTTAAACTTTTCAGTTTTTACTCGTGACAAGAAAGAAAACAGGACATAATATTACCCAATAGTAATCTCTCCTGGACAATGATTTACGCCTTAAATTTCATGATCGATATAATAATGTTGTACATATTATCCATAAATTTCACAGTGCATTATAGTTTGATGGTTTGATTTTTTTTTTTTTTTTTTTTCGATGGAAGTTTGATGGTTTGATTTGAGCCAAGACAATCAGTTTCACACCCACAATGCCCTATATTCTTGTAACAAGAAGAATAAACATGAATGTGCATGTACATAAACAACAAACCTGACTACTATTGAGATTCAAGATAATAGAATAATAATCTCTTACATTATAGGAATAGTTCTATTTATCTATTTTATGGGGGCTGGTTGGGATGGTTTAGGCAGTTCTGAATATTCTAATAAACTAATTTTACCCAACAGGTATGGTTTTCGGCTTTAATCAGATTTGTAGAGTTTTCTCAATAAACCTAATCTCGAACAAATTCAGTTGTGAGAAATTAAAAGACCTTAGAAACATAAATAGAATATTATAATTGAAAGATGAAGTCCATATATCTGGATTGACTAGGTATGGAAGTACCTTCACTTTACTTAAATTTAAATGTAGCCAAGTTCCCAAATCTGAACTTCGGCTTCTTATCCGTAGGCTTTAATATTTGAAAAGAACACATAAGCGACTCATCCACGCTCATCATGGCGCCAGCATTCTCAAACTCTTCGCCGTAGATAGGTGCAGAAAATATGGTTAGAAGCTGTCTGTTAGCAAAGAATTCATATCCGTCTTCCACAACCTGAAAATTATTAAGGAAAACAGAAAGTATATGATTAGAGAAAGATAATCTAAGCTGCTTCAGTGCACCAAATGCTTCAGTTTTAAGGAGAGACAAACCTGGTGGGCTCTAACAATTAAATCCAGATCATGCTTCCGAATAAACTCTGTCACCTTATCAGCACCAAAGGTATAGGAAACTCCTCTATCATTCAGCCACCAACCATTAATGTCTTTACTAGGATCAGACCAGAGGAGATCACATAGCAAACCACTTTCAGGAACATCAGTAGGTCGTTGTATATTCCTAATCTGATTTAAATTGTGAAGGTCAGGAGAGAGTCCACCATGCATGCAAAGTATCTTTTCATCAATAAGAGCTGCCACAGGCAGGCAGTTGAAACAATCTGTGAATAGTTTCCAAATTCTAACATTGAATCTCCGTTTACACTCGTCATAAAATCCATATATACGATTCATTGTAGCACATTCATGGTTGCCCCTTAGAAGGAAAAAGTTTTCAGGATATTTTATTTTATATGCAAGGAGAAGGCATATTGTTTCAAGGCTTTGCTTTCCGCGATCAACATAGTTCCCCAAGAATAAGTAATTGGATCGAGGAGGTAGCCCACCGTATTCAAAAAGCTTCAGAAGATCCGTATACTGACCACGAATATCACCTGGGTTCCATACAGTCCCATTGATTAATGAGTTATAGAATTCTATGACAAGATAATTATCATTTGAAACACAACAACTAATGCAACATAGACATTAATATAATCCACAAATTTACATGACCTTTTCACACTAGGAAGCATATTATAATCCACAGGGTCCTTGAAACATCACACTAGTGAGGGTCATAAGTACATCTCCTAACATTTCAGTTTGTTTATGGTCGCTGTTTGAGTTGGTCATGTTGAGAAATGATGATGCTATGGTAAAAATATTAATTCAAGTTTCATCCACAGACTTGTAAACTCTGGAAGGACTTCAACTCAACTATAATTTATGATTCTCTCGGTAACACAATAATGCACTCGTGTTCCAGAAGGAAAAGAACTAACTGTTTTACTCATTAACAGATTTTCTGTCTGCTACAAATGCACTATTGCATTCGGATTGGAGCAAGGATTTGACCTTGAGTTAAGTATTAGAATTATAATGTAACTAAGCTGATAGCAACTCTAAACACTAAAGTAGATGTTCCCAATTAAAATTCAAGAACGCTCAAGAGGTTGCTTGAATTGAGCAAGTTTGTCAATTTCTATCAACAAAAATGAAATAGTGCATATACAGGATCTATAATAATCAACAAGTGGAAAATTAATCATCAAACACTAAAGTTCAATACTTTCCATTACACGTGGTCCAATCTAACCCACATAACCACAATTTCTATAGTCAAACTCAAGAAAAAGCTAACAGTAGCGTTCCAATAAGCCAACTGATTGATAAAACTACAGAAATTCAACAATTTCTGGAAATATCAATAATAATCAATAGCTTGGCATATACAACAATTAAACTTGAAAACTATGCAATTCAACTTTCAACATACACATACAAGGCCACCACTCAAAATTTCCAACTCAAACTCTCAAATTTATCACAACCCCACTTCAAAACAAGTGAAAAGATTATCCAAACCAATCACAAAATTTTCAATAATAGCAGAAAACATCAAACTCAATCAGAATCCTCAACAGAGACTATCATGAAACACACGAGACAACAATCAAGTCCACAACAATTTGAATTGAAATTAAGCATGATCAGGCAAACTAAGTACAAGGGAAAGAAAATTGAGAAAGTGGGGTGTTGTAGAAAGAAAGATACCACAGATCTTGATAGGAGCTTCAAGCTCTAAGAAATTGGGTTGTCTCAAGAAAATATCCTTGGAGACAACACAAAGCTGCCTGATCTCAGACTCATCCAGCTGAACTAGTTTCCCTGGTTTATCTCTAACATCAAGAAGCCTCTTAATTATAGAATCAACAACTGCAGGCTCCATGTCTTGACACTTGATCAGCTATTCAGCTCTCGTCCTTGGTTTCGAAATTTAAAACGAAGAATATGGAAAAAGAGAACAAAGTAGAGAAGAATAAAGTAGGGAGCATCATAAGCTGGAGCTTTAAATTGAAATGGAGAGACTTTTCTTTCTTTGTGAAGGAGCAAAGAACGGTGTCCGTTGAAAGTTGATACAGAAATGGAAGGCCAAAGAATATATTCGATTTAAGAGATTGAAAGAATAAACAGGTTGTGTGACTTGAGAATTGAGATACGTAGACAGAAATGGACCCCCAACAAGAAATTAGAGACAGATAATGGAGAAGGACGATGCTGCTTTGTATATATTTGTTTTTGAGTGGATGGTGAGACTCGAGCTTTGAAACCGCGGGGCGGCAACAAGAGGCAGCTCAGCCTCAGCTAATGCCACGCCCTTTTTTATTTCTTTAATATTCTTCTACTTATGGCTTGCGTTGAAGATGCCCTCACGTTTTTTCTCTTTTTGTTTAAATTATACCAAATGTTTTTAGAGGTGGCCCTGGTACTTTGTCGGCCTCTCCTCCGAATCCTGAATTATAATATTTTAATTGTGTATACATGTTGATATCAATATAATGATTCGAGACAAAAAACAATCAATGGCATCAACTCGAATCTGAATTATTATCCCGTTGAATAAGCGTTATTTCCACCAAATCACATTGGACGGTTATTAGATTTTCTTTTTACTATGTTTGTTACGATTATAGGTGACACCGGTTCGGTTTGGATTTTCTTTTTACTATGTTTGATACGATTAGAGGTGACACCGGTTCGATTTGGTTCCGGTTTCGGTTCCAAACCGCCGGTTTCGGTTTCTAGGCAACCTAAAACCGAAACCAAAACCGGAAAAACCGGTTTGATACCGATTTCAAACCGTCGGTTTGACGGTTCCGGTTTCGGTTCCGATTTCAAAACCAACGGTTTGGTACTGTTTCGGTTTTGGGCGGTTTTTCAAAAAAAAAATCAAAAAAGTGCCACGTGGCAACTCTTCTGATTGATTGAATTTTTATTTTATTTTTTTATAAACCGGCGGTTTTGGGCGGTTAAACCGCCGGTTTCGGACGGTTTAGAGGAATCCCAAACCGAAACCGGAACCGGAACCACCGATTTCCAAACGGCGGTTTCGGTTCCGGTTTCGGTTTGGCCAATCCTGTTCCGGTTAAACCGCGGATAAAACCGATGGTTTAACCAAACCGTGGTCAGCTCTAGTTACGATTGATTGCATTAGGTTCTGACGGATTTCTTTAACCGATTGGTGTCGGGTTATTATTATTATTGTTTTTTAAAATGTACACTTGTATTTTGTATCTTATTTATAATATGTTTTGGATTTTAAATGTGAGATATGACATGCAATCCCATCTAGAGTTTATTAAATTATATGTATTACTACACTTGTATTTTGTATCTTATATATAATATGTTTTGGATTTTAAATGTGAGATATCACATGCAATCCCATCTAGAGTTTATTAAATTATATGTATTACTAATACAATAGTCATAATTGTAATGATGTCAAATTGATTAAGAAATTAAATATAAGAGTCGGTGAGATATTTATTTCTCTCTCTCTCTGGTACTGTTCTTCTTCTCCACATATCCAGCGAAGATCTCTGTCTCTCTGGTACTGTTCTTCTTCTCCTCATCTCCAACGAAGCTCTCTCTTTCCGTCGCCGGTTTCTCGCTGTGGCAGCAGGAGCCGGCGGCGATCTTCTTCTCCTTTCCCATGCTTGGCCTTCCCGGTCAGAA
This sequence comes from Acer campestre, assembly GCA_954870605.1. Taxonomy (NCBI): domain Eukaryota; kingdom Viridiplantae; phylum Streptophyta; class Magnoliopsida; order Sapindales; family Sapindaceae; genus Acer; species Acer campestre. The sequence continues at coordinate 10,233,967 of OX940811.1, read as the reverse complement.
GGGGGATGCCGGCGGCTGCTACGACGGCCCTGTCCGTCGACTGGAAGTCTCTCTCGCGTCACCGGGCGGGACGTTTTGTCCAGACGATGACGGCAGCTGTTAGATCGGCCAATCCTCTTGGTTATGGCCAGATCTGGTGTGATTCGGCGTGAGTAGTCTAGATTGGTGGTCTTGGAGCTCGTCCGACCCCGTCCTCTCCGTCGGGACACCGCCAGCAACTTCGGCGTCCTTCCTTCACTGATCTTGGTGTTTGGTTTGGTTTGGTCGGATTTATGCTTTGCGGCGACGGGCTTCGGAACTGGTGGAGGTTTGATGGTATGGTGGTTTGGGGTTTCGATCAGGCATCTCCGACGTCTCTGCTTGGTCGGCGGCGTCCTGGTGGGTCTTCTCCAGCTGCATAGTCTCTCCTCTGGATCGGTTTCATCTCGTTTATTTGTGTTTCTTGTTTGGTTTGTTTACTGTTTTGGTTGTAATCCCACTTCTGTGGGCGTTTTTCTCCCGTTGTGAGACTCTGTTCTGGGCTTGTGCTCGAATAGCTTTATTTGTGGAGTCTCAGTTATGTTTGTAACCTTGCCCTGAATCTGGTTTTCCAGGTTTTCAGGTGCCTTTCCATCAAAAAATAAATAAAAATAAATAAATAATTTTAATGATGTCAAGAGAATTCAAATTTGAACTAATTAATTTGAAGAATAGGGTCAATTCAAGTCTACCTATAATATGAGAACCCATAACCTACTGCTGCACACAACTTGAACCTGCCCTTCCCTCCACATTTGAATTCAAGCATTTCTATTGGGTTAGTTGTTACATAAAGAGATAAAGTTGTTTTCTTATATATAATATTATTTACCCACATTTTAGTTTAATCATAAGTTGCTTTTTTTTTTTTTTCTTTTTTTTTTTTTTAATATTGTTAAGACATTATTAAATTGTTTGTCTTATAACTTTCGGGTCTCAAATAATATAATATAATTCTGATTTAGAACTCGAGATCTCTGGTTGACTGGTTTTATTATACACCGTTGAACATATTGCAACAGAACATTTGTAAATTGATTTCCTATAGGTTAATAACCTCTCAATATTAATAAAAAATCTTGATCCTGACTTGAACAGGTCTTAAAAATTAACAAACCGTTCTATCGTAATAATTAATAATATCTTTTTGAAATATATTGTAAAATTTTAGTTCTGACTATCGTATAAATTAATAATTTTATAAAAGTATAAAATATATTATATAATATTTAAGAAAAATTACTTCAAGATGTTAGTTTACACAAGGCTACCATGTTTGATATTTTTTGACTTCATTTTTCATTGAATTGTCATCAAGAATTTGTTGTGATCACCTTCTTGTTGTAGCTAAAAGGTTTCAACTAAATTTAACAAAATTGTTGTAGCTAAGGGTGTTCGAGATGGTGCCTTGACTGGCTTTGAGCTTGTAATTATCTAGTAGCCATTGGGCAAGATGTTTTTGAGTAAATGTAGGATTGTCCTTCATCTTTTTGCAAGTAACATGAGGATTATAAATCTTAGGAGGAAAAATAACCAAGAAGATAGAAAAGAGATAATTTTTAGGTGTATCTTGAGACCTCTCTTGTTATATACAACCAAAGAATAAGCCTCACTATTTAAGTATTTATAGGGTGAGTATCTATGGTCTCTAAGTAATCACATTCCCAAAAGGAATTTGAAATTTAATTAACAAAATTTTCCTAAACAAGGGATTCTGAAAAAATAAATAAATAAATAAATAAATAAATAAAATAAAAAATAAAAAAAAATCCCCTAAAGAAGAAAACTGACTAAATAAATAATCCTAAAATGAAATCTTCCCTAAGCAAGAAAACCGACTTGCACACGTTTTCGAAGACAAAATAATATTTTACAAGATAATACCCTTCAAATTAATAACCCCTCTAAATTAATACTCAATGGTGGGTCTCAAGAATATTAATTTAGAGAGGTTCTACACATGCATAAGTTGAAAATTCAATTTGTGTAAATTCATATATAATCATTTTTTCCTTTTTGTAATAAAATTCATATATGACAAGGTGAGGTTGGTCTGGTGGTAAACCTCTCACATCTTCATCACGAGGTTGCGGATTCAAGTCCTTACCCCTCCCAAAAAAATCCCAAAATAATGTAATACTTCAAAAAAATAAAAAATAAATAAATAAATAAATAAATAAATTCATATATAATCCTTAAAATTCCAATTAAAAGTATTGTTGATCAAATTAGTTAGCAGAGATAAGCCCCAAATGCGACAAATATGGAAATATGGGCCTTTAGAAAGGAACATGGACTTGTTGGGAAACCGTACGGCCTCAAAAAAATAGCTACAATTTTTAGGTGTTGGCCGAATGGGCCTTTTTTGGTCCTTCTGATTGTTTAAATGAGTAAATGGGCCCTTCAATTTATTTATTTATTTTATATGAATTTACTACCGTTCTTATTTCACATAAATTTTTATGATTGTTTATTCTCATTTAATTATATTTCTTTTGATGTTGAGACTTATAATTTCAATTTTTTGTGAACAATGATCTTGATATTGATGAGTATTCATAATATTTTCTGGCTTTTTGAATAACAAAAAATTACTTTAAAAAATATAATAATAATAATAATAACAACAAAATTAATGATATATAATCTTTGTTAAAGTAAGAATGCACCTATTCCATAAATTGAAAATTTGGTCTCGAGAAAGTTTTTTTTTTTTTTTTTTTGATAAAGGTCTCGAGAAAGTTGAATATGCATGATCTGCGCATTGGCTGTGCAATTGAATAATTTCACCAATTTGATCCAAGGCTTTGTCCAACTGAACCACCAATTTTTACCTGTAAAGCTCCCCAATCCACATACAGATCCAAAAAGAACCATTTAAGTTCTTTGAAATTCCATTACTTGTCAAAATCTTCACTATCTGTATCAGGAATTCAGGACTCAAATCATCTACTTTTGATTTGAAGTGATACCATTATAGAAACTTAGGGCGCGTTTGGTATTGGTTTTAAAATTGTGTTTTTCAAAACCTTTTTTTAAAATGAAAATCATGTTTTAAAAATGATGTTTTTAAAAATGTAATGTATTTGGTAGTTTTTTTTTTTTTAAAAAAAGTAGTTGTTTGAAACGAAAACGATGTAAAAGTGTTTAGTTGTTGCTTTTAAAATGGGTAAAACAGTTGTTTGGAGAGAAAAGTTAATTTGTTTTGAAATAATGTTTTTGAAAATGGTGAAAAACAATAAAAAGTTGTTTTTAACTTTTTTGTTATACATTTCAAAAATGTTGCTTTTTGTTTTCAAAAACAGTTTTATAAAACGTGTAAACAAACAACATTAAAATTATTTTATATTTTTAATAACAGAAAACCATTTTTAAAAACGGTTCCAAACAACATCTTAAATGTCTTGACGTCCTCCTCCAGTCCTCCCCATCTTTTTGGAACATGGTCAGAGGCAAAGTCAACTTCAATAAATTTATATGACAAAAAAATTAGAAAGAAAAAAAAATAACAAAAAAAATTGAGATAAAAATTAAATAATATTTAATTACTTACAAAAAAAAAAAAGAAAAAAAAAAGAAATTGGGCCGGGAGGACATGGCCTCTCATGACAAAATGCCAAGGCTTCTTGACTTCTTGTTATTTCAATAGAAAAATGATTTTCATGTGATATTGGGTCGTTTTTTTTTTCCATCACAATTGATTTGAGAATCTGCTTACTAGTTGAGTCTTGAAATTTTCTGTTAATATATTGATATATTGTACTCAGAAGTCAGAAATCGGACTACTTAGTACTTAGTACTTACTAATTTAACTAATTGGACATGGTTGAAATTTCTCATGCAAGATAGTAATTACACTGGGCCGGCTATGATTATAGAATAATCTATTTCAATATTTAATGAATATTTTTAAATATCATTATTATCTTTATAAAATCAAATTAAAATCATTTATATACTTTATTTCATCTTAAAATTAATAATTCTACTTAAATATTGATTTGATTTATAAAATCTCGTAAAAATATTTTTATTGTTCTTATGGATTTTTAAAATTAAATATTCTACTTAAATATTGATTTAATATAAATAATTAATGAAAAAATAAAGTAGGGTTATAAAATCATTTATATTTTAGTTATTATAACTAATCTCAGCACTTTTGCAGTAAAATTACCAAACATTTGTATACTAACAGTAAATATTATAAAAGTTACAGCAATACCAAACATGGTTTAATTAATCTATATAGTACTATAGAATTCTGTTACATATCTACCAGCCTAGGAAAAATTTTCCGCCCCGGCTAAATTATATATATAAATAGTATTTAATTTTTTTTTTCCTTTGTACGCACTAACATTATAAAGTCACCTCCTTATCTATCAATAGTTGGATTTATCTACTTTTGTTTAGACAATGTATTATAATGCTTAATTTATGACTTATAAATTCTCACACTAAATTTATTAAATTCAGTGTGCACCGTGGAGAAATCTCTTATGATTTTTTTCGTCAATGCACACAGATATAATGAAATCGGTGCAAGGCATGGAAGAATAAAAAATTATCCAAAGAAAATGTTGTTGGATTGGATTTTGATAATCCAGATTATTATTTTTTTAGAATTTAGAATTTGAAAGAAATATAGAGACACAACCTATGTCTCCACGTTATTTATTTATTTATTTATTTGTAATTTGTAATTTTTTTTTATAGTGGAGATCCAAATTTGTTTTCATATATTTATATTTTTTTAAAATCAGATTTTTTTTTATTATTCATGGGTATTTAGGTATTTATAACGGCCAAATCCGATCAACGGTTAAACTTGACTAACTTTGACTAACGATAGAGGATATCATTGTCAATTAATGATAAAATTGTTTTTGGTTGTCAAATGCCAAATCTCAGGGAGGTTGGTTGCAATTTGCTTTTGATTGTATGTCCAGTACTGTTTTCTAGATCTCTTGTATCATTATTATCATTATTATTATTATTATTATTATATTATTTTAGATTTTTTATTTTTATAATTCATAAAAATAAATCTTATCAAAACTTACTAGATGATTGATTGGGCCAGATAGAAACCAACAACACCACTTATTAACTTAAGAGTTGAATAATAATTAAATTAACATAAATGTTAAATCTTTATTAATTAAGAGGTACTGCTGTAGCTTATATCTATAACCTACAATAAAATAGATTTGTATACAAAATTCATTTAACAAATCTGTCTACTATTCTTAAAAAAAAAAAAAAAAAAAAAAAAAAATCTGTCTACTATATGTCCAACTTTATATGTGAGGGATGTGTTTGCTTTTTTATTTTATTTTATTTTATTTTATTTAAATTTTTTTATCTTCATGAACTATTTGAAATATAATAGTTTGGGAGGAGCATATGATTTGAATCACATTGATATATAATGGATGTTAAACTCTTAATTTTGGTAATAAATCTCTAAAGAAGATGGTCTCATGCTTATGCAGTTAGGCTTGTATTTTGACTGCTTTGAGTACACCCTACGTTGATGCGGCAACTGTGGCTAAAAGCATCATATAACAAAAGTATTTTAAAATGAGTTTTTTAAATTTCATGCGGTTCTGATTTTGTGGGACTAATGTAAACTTAATAACTTGAGTTAGAAAATATTATTCAGTCACAAACACAAAAATGAATCAAGTGTTTTTTTTTTTTTTTTCAAACCTTTGATCGTGATTCGTGACTATTCAATGTGGAAGACTAATTTTCTTTGATTGTGATTTATTCAATTGTAACTTATTTTCTAGAAGTTGCTTTTGATCGGTGTTCTTTGTTTTTTTTTTTTTTTTTCCTCATCCCCTCGATTCCTCTTGTTTGTCTTAATCATCTACGTGAGAAATAAAATCACTATTCCTCTTCAATTTTCTGGAGAGATTTTTTTGTTTTTCTAAAAAGAAAGAGAAGGAAAAATTATAACTCAAAATTATAGTACTGAAATGAAGAGGCACTTTTTTGAATTACTTTATTTTAATGCTATTAAAACTTAAATTATTTAGTTAGTGCTAATCCATAAAATCAACAGTAATAACTGCTTCAGCCATAATGCCTGGCCCAGGTGAAACATTTACCAAATAGTCAAACTTGGCCGCTACGTGATATCTCATGTCAGCATTTCTCCCTATCAACAATATCATCATACTCATGTTGGTCCACCAAAAAAAAATCTAATCTTATTGGTAACACGTGTTTAAAAACAAATGGTAATTACATTTCTTTGAACGACAAATGGTAATTACTAGTAAAAACAATGGCATTACGGTCATTATGAGGAGCCATTAGTCCATTATAAAAGGGGACACAATTACTCTAGTTTTGCACACCCATCCATCAATACTCTCAAATATGTCTAAGACACTCTTGTTATTGCTAGCATTGTTCTTGAGTGTGGTGCTGCTCACCACTCCTGGTGTTGCTGATCAGGACTTGGACTCACAGAGCTTATTGGATGGTGGTAAACCACCTAGTGGCAAGGGAGCCAAGCCACCCCAACCCCCAAAACACAAGCCACCAACCTCACTTGATGGATACAAGCCACCCCCAAAACACAAGCCACCACCACCCCCAAAACACAAGCCACCACAACCCCCAAAACACAACCTAAAACACAAGCCACCACCACCCCCAAAACACAAGCCACCACAACCCCCAAAACACAACCTTAAACACAAGCCACCACCACCCCCAAAACACAAGCCGCCACCACCACCCCCAAAACACAAGCCACCACCACCACCCCCAAAACACAAGCCACCAACAACCCCACTTGATGAGCACAAGCCACCCCATGAACACTTCCCCAAATACCCTCTGGTAGAGGATATCGACGACTCGCACAAGCCACCCAAGGGCAAGCCGGTTCCACCCAAGAAGCCACCAGTACACAAACCTCCATCATCCAACTGAATCACTGCCTGAGGTTAATGGATCAATGAATATAAATATTGTACTAGAAATAAGAGCGTTCACTGATGATTTCTTTAATAATATTGTATGTTCATGAATCATGCATGCACGTGCATGTTCATGTTTATCAGTGTGGTGATAGTACACTAGTTGGCTTGGAGCTAATGAACAGGCATCGAAAAGCATTCTCTACTTCTTATTAATTAATTATTTCCCCAGTCTCTTTTATTATACATTCAACTATATATTTGCAATTTTTAATTAGAAATTATCACATAACAGTATCATTCTGATTTAAAAAAATATTAAAAAAAATTATTAGTCTAAATGATTAATTATGTAAAAGTCTTGATGAAAATTTTCATAAACTTGAAGAAGTAGGTTTTCATCATAATTTTTTTTTGACTAGATAAGGTACTGTTTTTTTTTTTTTTTTTTTTTTTTTTTTTTTTTTTTTCTTTCTAATTTACAAATAATTATAAATATGATTTACAATTAATATCGGTTGGTAGATGATCAGAAAAATACTATCATAAATATCTTCTATAAATTGGCCTAAAAATCAAGATGAATACAATTTTTGATGTTTGAGAACAAATCAAATTAATTTGATTATCTTAATAGTAACATTACTGACAATCAGCCAGTACTTGTCATATGATGATCTATAGGTATGCCTTGTTTGGAAAATTCCAGCACAACTCATGGACTAAAAACTATGTAATTAAGTTTATCTGATCGATTGCTCCAAATAGTATAATTAATAATTAGGATGATGACTGGAATTGAACATTACTCAATAAATCTGTATGTGCACGTAATTGTTCCATTAAACGACATATTTGCATGGCCAGAAATTAAGTCGACAAAGTTGAAATATATATATAACCTACTTGACTGTTTGTTTGTTTTTTGTTTTAAATTACTTGACTGTTTGCTTAAAACTTGAAATTAATAGAAATTAATCACCTAATCACCATCCATTTACTTTTACTCTGATGGTAATAAAGAATAAATAAATTAAAATTAAATTGATGTTATAACTCAGTAATTTTCTCGATTATTAGACTAAAAGTTGTAAATCGAATGAATAACATATGAACAATAAATAATAAAGTAAAGTGAGAGAGATGAGAGATGAGAGATGAGGGATGAGAGATGGAGAGAACATATATCATTTGTTTCTTTTGTATTGAATTATCAGCCAACCCAAACAATTACAAAGAAAGCCATATATATAGGCAAATTGTTTAACTTAATCATATATGTAGCAAGTGATGAGCTATTATGGGGAGATATTAAGGGAGATATTATATGAGATATTATGGGAGATATTATCTAGTGGGGAGGATATATTTGGGTGTTGGAAATCCACTTTTTTACGACACTCCCCCTTGGATTTTCACCACTTGTATTTTAATTTACTAGGCAAAACCCAATGGGACAAAAACCTCGATAGCAATATATATACAATTATCTTCTGGATCTTGTGATGCTGGACGTTCTCAAAACTATCTCATTAAAAACCTTGTCAGGAAAACCCAGTGGGACAAAACCTGATCGATGGGAAAAAGAGTATAGTGCAATTATGTCCATAGCTTATTGTTTTCTTCAAAATATTTCTCACAATTATACTTTGCTAGGGAAAATCCAGTGAGATAAAAACCTAAGCAAATATATTCATTAATCTGTCAGATCAAATTAATATTTATGATGATTTTATGAATCAAGGTAACATATATATAAGATGATTAGCAAGATCAAACTAATATTTACAATGATCTTTTTGATCAAGACTTCATATATACGATGATAAACTAGATTAATGTAATATTTATGATGATCTTCAAAAATCAAAAGATTTTTGGGTGTGCTTTAGAGAATTGCCTCATTAAAACCTTATCAGGAAAACTCAATGTGACAAAAACTTGATTGGAAGGAAAAAGAGTACAATGCACATATGCCCCAATATAATTAATATACTTCATTTGATATACTCCCCCTAATAAAAGTTCTTTTAAAGCAATTTTTTAGATTACTAAACTGAGGTATACAGATGTTTATTTCATGAAATGAAATAACATCATAAATGATTGAAGGGGAGTATAAGCAAAGACTTGCTTTATGGACTAATATCCATATGGAATCTTTTCAGAATCTTTTCAACGTATTCTGATTGATGGACAAACATTCTATTTGATCTATGCTCAACTTCCAGGTCGAAACAATATTTCCTTTCCCACGTCTTTCATTTTTAAACTCATTTACCAAAAAAATCAAGATTTTTCAAGAGCTCTCCGGAAGCTTTAATTTAATTCATATTATCAACATATGTTGTGAATATAGTAAATCCGGATTCTGATTTCTTTACGAATACACATGGGTATATATTATAATTATTATACCCTTATTTTATCAGATCTTCATTGAGACAGTTATACCACATCCGTCTAGATTATTTTTAATCCATATAAGGATTTTTGTATGTTCATCAAATATAGATTACGAGATCTTGATTTACATTCTTCTTGCATTTTAAATCCTTCTGGGATTATAAATATCTACATTGAGTGAATCATATAGATAAATTATTACTACGTCAGAAAACGCATTTCAAGCCTTTCAAAGGAAGCCAATTTTATCAAAAATTCAGAATGTAATCGTAGTCGTCATTAGTGAATACCAAGTTTTTGTAAGAAACCTTGTATTACGAGTCGTGCCTCATGATCTCGTTTTTCTCATTACGTTTCCGTATAAAGACCCATTAGTATCCAACTAGTTTGACATTTCTAGGTGTCTGGAGTACTATTGATCTAAATACTTTATGTTTGGCATATGGAAGTCAATTATTCTTGAATTGCTTCTTTTCACTTAGGACAATCATGCATTTTGTATACAATCATTGATATTATGAATATCATAATTATCATTTATAATTTCAATTGTGCTACTGTGTATAAAAATACATCCTTAATGATTGTTTCTTTATGATTCCACATTTCTTTTATATGATTTATAGAAATTTTCTCAATTTCAATATACTTAAATTTCTATTGAGATTTCTTCCATTTCAATGGATTTAGTCACTGTATGGATTTTATAGAAATTTTCTTAATTTCAATATAGTTGTATCTCTGTTGAGATTTCTTTACATTTCAATGGATTTAGTCATTTCATAGACTCGTATAGAAATTTTCTCAATTTCAATATACTTGTAACTCTGTTGAGATTTCTTTCATTTCAGTGAATTTAGTCATTTCATAGACTTGTGTCTCATTAGATATATCAGACTCTTACAAAGTTGATTTAAAAAAAGTGGATTTATTTATAACTCGAGTTTTGTTTACATTAGGATCCTGATAACAATACCTTTCAAAAAGGTTCATATGCTTATGATATACATCAGATGATTTATTTGTTGTCATTTACTTTAATCATTCTTTAAGAACAATCACTCGGCTGGGGTTTATAAGATGACAACTTATAAAATCTTGTTACCTTTAATATATCAAGTAACAAATTAATAATTAAATGATGATCAATTATATTTCGTATTTGAGTGATACAAAGATTGAAATGAGACACATTTATATAGAGAGAACCGAACTGATATCTCTATTTTATATAAGAGTAACTTTTCATTTACTCTTTATGTAGAAACTTTCCATTTAAAAATTAATCAATATAATAATATACAGATTGTACGTAAAAATATAAACTCTCAGAAGTTTAAATGATCTAATAGAAGATTAATCAAAATCAATATTAATCCTGATATAGAATTTTTATCTTAGATCATGCCAGAGATGAAATAAGGAGATATACTACACAATCAAATATCTTAAGAATGTGAGCAAGTTAATGACCAATTACAAGTTGTAATGGTAAATAATGATGATAAGTACTGAGACATTGATGAATGCATCAATATGTAATATAGGATGTCCCATATAAAAATTGGTAATTGTATTGGAATAATAAAGTTCTTGCAATTACATGGAGACGTTTGATAAGCGATTCCATTGATCCATTCTGATTATGAGTACATGCGAAAATTGGATGTTGAACATCAATCTCAACTGGAGATGTTTGATAATACATAAACATGTAATCATCTCGTAGATACATCAACTAGAACCATAAAATAATGAAAGAGTTCTTTTAGTGGATGAATATATCCACATATATATCCCTTTGAATGATAGGGATTCAAAACTAACTTTAGAATAAGATGGTTTATTTGGTGGATGAATATATCCACATACATCCCTTTTCTGATCAGTAATATAATTCAGATAATAAAGAACGCAGCTTTTCTATAATCAGCTTCTGGTTTGAATCACACACAGATATTCAACATTCTAATTATTCATGGTCTCAATATGACATTAATAAAGTTATTTGTTTTTGATCTAAACAAATTTATTTATGTTCTACTTGATTGATATAAAGTATCATTGATACATAATTGAATACTGTATGGTAATAAAATTGTGGCTCTTCTAGAACCTTTAATCAGATCCATCAAATCCGCTAGATTTGATCTGGTATTAACTTTAAATGCCCTTGAACTAAGCATATTTCTTTATGTTGTTCTTTGAATAATATCATGTATCATTGATACATAATTGAGTATTGTTTGATAAAAACATCGTGGCTCGTCCAGAGCTTTCTATCAGATCCGTTGGACCTGATACATAATTTAGTATTATTTGATAACAATATTGTGGCTCTTCAGAGCTTTCTATCAGATCCGTTGGATCTAATACATTAATAACATTTGCTTTCAGCAAAGTTGAATTTATAAAATATTTCTGACTCCGCAGAATTATTTGAGTCGTTGCACTCTCAGCAAGACATATATTTTTCCTTTTAGAAATTATATAGACATTATGTGTAATGCCATTTTATATCTCATCTACAATGATAATAATTCCCCCTCCTTTAATTTTTTTTTTTTTTTGTTTAAAGAGAAATTACAAAACTGCCCCTAATTTTGTAAAATTACGAAAAATTGCCTCAATTTTTTTATTAATTATAAATTAGCCCCAAAACTCTTTGAAAATTGCAAATTGGACCAATAAGTTTTAGTAATTATATATTGATCCAAAATTTGTTCAAAATTACAAAATGACCCAAAATAATTACAAAATAGTCCATCAAGAATATCGAATTCTCTAAAAGTGGTCCAGAGCAAAAACAAGCTCACCGATCTGGACCAGATCGTAGGTCATGACTGATGATCTTCGATCATCGCTGTACAACGCATTAGGCTGGTGCAAAAACCGACGAAGCCCACAGACGAAGCCCACCGACGAAGGGGCGTTAACCCGATGAGGTGATGGGTCTGGGTTGAAACCCACCAACCCAAAAGCAAACCCAAATCGGGGTTCGGTGATACCAGATCAGATGATCTGATTATCCAACACCCATCACATTCACATGTTCATCTACTGTCAGATAGACTATTGATATCAGAATTCTCCCTTTTTTTTCAGCAACTCTGAATTTTACTCTTCAGGAGCATCAAACACGAATGAAATGGATAAAATATTACATCCAATTTCATTATACGTTAGGATCTTAAATCCTTTTATATGATACTCACATCATCTTGTTGGATGTGTATGAAATGGATAAAATATTATTTCCAATTTCATTATTTGTTAGGATCTTAAATCTCTTTTATGATATTCTCAACATCCTGTTGGATGTGTAGATCCTTATCTGAATATTGCTCTTTATGAGTATCAAGCATGTATGAAATAGATAAAATATTATTTCCAATTTCATTAAACATTAGAATCTTAAATCATTTTTATGATACTCACAACATCCTGTTGGATGTGTAAATCCTTTTTTCTCAAATGAATGATATGTAAATATTTCACTTCATATATATGAGAAAAATAATATCATGGATCATAATGATTTTTTGAATTTCCGGTTCGACCATGAACTGTAAGTTCATTTATTAAATCTAGAAAACTTTAGATTCTAAGTGGATTTGAAACCCCAAGTTCCAAATAATGAAGTATGGCATTCATGAATATAACACTGGATCCAGAACTCCATGTTTTCATCGGTTTTCAAAATGGAGAATTAGCTTCAGTTCAACATAAACATCTAACAAATTGAAAGTGCAAGTTTCCAGACCAGATCTAAAAGAAATGTCATTCACGAGTTTCGCAACTACTTTATGGAGGAAATTTACCTTATCAACTCTTCCAATAATCCAAATTGCTTGTCTAGATATGAAATTAAAAATGGAGAAATCGAATTAGTTCAACATATCTAACAAATTGGAAGTGCAACCTTCAAGACCACAAGTGAATGAGTTTCTCAACTAGTTTATGGAGGAAATTTACCTTATCAACTCTTCCAATAATCCAAATAGCTTGTCTATATATGAAATTAAAAATAGAGAAATCGAATTAGTTCAACATATCTAACAAATTGGAAGTGCAACCTTCAAGACCACAAGTGAATGAGTTTCTCAACTAGTTTATTATTGAAATTTACCTTCCAATAATCCAATTAGCTTGTCTGAATCTGAAATTAGTGAGCTGTGGAAGAATGAGCTGTAGAAGATTGAGCTGTGGAAGAATGAGCTGTCATATGGTAGAGGAAGAACGACTTTGGAAGATGGGAGAGGAAGAACGACTTTGGTAGAGGTTGAATTCAACTATGGAAGAAAGGAGAGGAAGAAGAGGAAGAACGACCTCTCTATTCAGACAAAGTGAGGGAAAATGAAAATTGAAAATGAAAATGAATAGTGGACAAAAGTAAAAGTGGGGGCATTTTGGTCTCAAAACACTTTTTGGTGCTAATCAAACATGAGTTATTAATGTGGTGATAGTTGCACAAATTCAAGTTTCAAAAATGCTATTTTGCCCCATTTCCTCTATATATATATATATATATATATAGACAAATTGTTTAACTTAATCATGAAGCAAGTGAGGAGATATTATAGGGGATATTATGGGAGATATTATGAGGAGATATTATCTAGTGGAGAGGATGTATTTAGGTGGTGGAAATCCACCTTTTAACAACAAAAGTAAATATATAGTTGGACCTCTTAATCATAATTCACAAATTAAAGTTGACATATTATCCATTAAAATTATATTTAGAAATACAATTACTAGTTAATAATAAAAAAAAAAAACGGTTTTTCAAAAAAATTAATAGTGTTTAATAAATTTGAACCGCTAATTATTATAAATGGTTCTAGACCCCAGTCGGTGTGTAATTATTATATATAGTTCAGGCTATAGAATACCAGTATACCTATACACCGTGTAGGAAATATTGTGATCATAACTTGAAAAGGTGTGATCCAACCTTTGATTGTAATATTTTTTACACGGTGTATAGGTGTTCTATAGATTGCCCCACATATATATATATATATACAGTCTTTCTATTGTAAGTTCATCCTGACAATAAATTGAAGAATATGAACCATAGATTATGGAAAAGTTTTGACAAATGCATATACCTTGAGTCAAAGTATGTAAATCTAGTGGTCCATATTCTTCGTCCTGATATATTTATTGTCAGGACGAACTGACAATAGAAAATCTGTATATATATAGTCATTGATTAAGTTTAAGAAGTTTTTAACTATACTGAAGTATGTGAATCCAATGGTTGATAGTTGTGGAACTGATATAAATAAAATCAATTCATCATGAAGGAGAGAAAAATTGATATATATATATATATATATAACCTTTCTCCTATTAGTTTGATTTGATATAAAATACATCGGTGCATATATATTACATGAGTGCCATTGATTGGATTGGGAGTGTGCTGATAATAAATTGGTTAGTGGATGTGGGTTTGCTGTTCGTTTGAATTACAAAACTCTAGTGTAGTGCCGCCGGCAGCAAAAAGGCCGTAACAGTACTACTTGGTTTATAAAAATAGTAAGTCATTTGCTAAAGAGCCATATATATATATATTTTTTTTTGTTAAGAAACAATTAGTGAGTTTGATATACGGTCGTATTTTTATTTTTGTTAAGAAACAAATAGTAAGTTTGAGATACGGTCGTACTTTACGTCTTTACCCCTTGACATTGCAAGGAAAAAATGAACTAACTTTCATGTGGATTGAAACCTACCAGTCTAACACCGTCCTATTAGACAACCCACATGATGTGAAACTTAAGAAAATGGGATGAATCCCATATTAAAAATACATATAACAAAATAGGGGTATACATATTAGTAAATGTCAAAACTCAATAGATTAGTTTTATGAAATCCACAGATAATAAGTTTCTCCTATAGATAGATAAACTTTCAAATGAAATCACATAAAAAAAAATCATAAAAAATTATGTAAGGGATCCAAAAGTTTATATATATATATGGACAGGATCCCTAGCCTCTAAACATCACAATTCGTGGACCATTGGATTATGATGACTTGGATGGTAGAGATGCACTCATACCCATATTTTTTTTGTTGAAAGGCAAATATTATTAGCAAAAGCAGGCCAACAAGGGTCAAGGACAACAACAGTGGATCGAAGGGAACACATATCATGTGCTCCCTCTTCTTCTTTAAAAAAAAATGGAAAAAAAAATATGATGGATCGGATCTCCACCACCATCCACCAGTCCACCACCATCACCAAACCCAGAAAAAAATAAAAGTGATTGTGCGCTCTTCTTTTTACACTGAAACAGTGAGGTAGTTTTGACTATTAATTGATATCCATCCTCATGTAGTCATGTGGCTGCAAAGATATGTTCGAAATAATTGATGTGATAATAGTTTTTTTTTTTTTTTTTTTTTTTTTTTTTTTTCTTACAATCAATCATAATCTTTGTTTATTTCGGAATATAAATAAATTTATATAAGATCCAAATTACTTCTGAAAAGTGTAAAATTATGGGAATAAAAATATGCATAGATGATTTTTTATTTATTATTATTATTATTATTTTTTTTTTTAAGTATTACATAAATTCGAGGTTTTTCGAGAGGGAAGACTCAAACCAACAACCTTATAGTACAGGAGTGTGAAGAGTATACCACCAGATCATCTTGTAAATATGTCACAACGATAAAGTTTGTGGACTTAAAGTCTTCCAAAGAGAGACACCAAGTCCAAATTCGATAAAGAATTCATATGACTTTAAATTTGATAATGACATGTCGACTATGTAGTTTCCTATATGGTTATATCTCTTTTACGCGTATAGCTAATGCAATATCTTCTTTTGTCGATTCCAAGTTTTTTCCTGCAGATGAGAAATTTGAGTGCTTCTTGACCTAACACTAGTACTGTTCTGTAAATTAATTTGATGAACCCATTGGATACCAATTATTAAACTATATTTGCTATAAAGTATCACAAAATTTAATTAAGAATGAATTAATTCATATATTAACAGAGCCATATTTACTATGGATTGGAAAATATCATTTCTACCGGCGCACATATAGTTATTGCATACTGATAAAAATCGCTTTCGAAATGGGAAAGGGAGAAACAAAGTAAGCGCTTGAGATTTTAACAGTGATGCTAATCTAATTTGTTACTGAACTATGAAGATTATCTCTAATGTTGTTTAGCATAATAAAGCATAGATAAAAATAAAAACAAATATAAAAAGGAAAAAGTTAAAAAAGAAAGCACCGGTGAGCCTACACTAGACGGTCGCGTGCTGCTTTGAGGTTCAATAGTCAAACTTTTCAACTCTTTGGGATCCATATGGACCCTCACTCATTTTTGCAAAGACGCAAAGGAATTTGAAAGGGAATTTATTGTGTTGGAACTACGAGTCTACGAGTCACAAATGTACTAAATAATAATATTAATAGAAAAAGCCAAAATAAAAGATGACATAAGTGATGGCGTATGGGTCTTCCATTTTTCCTATAAAAGCCAACTAAGACCCTCTCATTTCATCACACCAATTCAAATTCCAAACCCGCCAAAATATGTCTTCCAAGTATTTGCTTGTTTTGTTCCTTCTTGGAGCGGTGGTTCTTCTCACCGCTCCTTCACTGGCTGATGATGATCACCAACATGAGCCTCCCAAAAAAGAGCATGAACCACCCCAAAACAAGCCACCAACCCCTTTTGATAAGCCCCCCCAGGGTAAGGGAGAGAAACCTCCGCCGGAGCATAAGCCACCACATGAGCATCACCCAGGTCACATATTGGTAGAGGAAGTCCCAGAACATAAGCCCCCCAAAGGCAAGGGAGAGAAGCCACCGCATGGACACTTGTTGGAGGAAGAGGTTGAGGACTCCCACAAGCCGCCTCCAAAGCACAAGCCACCACATGGACACTTGTTGGAGGAGGAAGTCGAGGACTCACACAAGCCACCTCCAAAGCACAAGCCACCACACGGACACTTGTTAGAGGAGGAATTCGAGGACTCCCACAAGCCAGAACACAAGCCGCCTCCAAAGCACAAGCCACCGCATGGACATTTGTTGGAGGAGGAAGTTGAGGACTCACACAAGCCACCTCCAAAGCACAAGCCACCACACGGACACTTGTTAGAGGAGGAATTCGAGGACTCCCACAAGCCAGAACACAAGCCACCTCCAAAGCACAAGCCACCACACGGACACATGTTGGAGGAGGAAGTTGAGGACTCCCACAAGCCGGAACATAAGCCGCCCCCAAAGCATAAGCCACCACACGGACACTTGTTGGAGGAGGAATTCGAGGACTCCCACAAGCCAGAACACAAGCCGCCTCCAAAGCACAAGCCACCGCATGGACACTTGTTGGAGGAGGAAGTCGAGGACTCACACAAGCCAGAACACAAGCCACCTCCAAAGCACAAGCCACCACACGGACACTTGTTAGAGGAGGAAGTCGAGGACTCACACAAGCCAGAACACAAGCCGCCTCCAAAGCACAAACCACCACACGGACACATGTTGGAGGAGGAAGTTGAGGACTCCCACAAGCCGGAACACAAACCGCCCCCAAAGCACAAGCCACCACACGGACACTTGTTAGAGGAGGAAGTCGAGGACTCCCACAAGCCGGAACACAAGCCACCTCCAAAGCATAAGCCACCACATGGACACTTGTTAGAGGAGGAAGTTGATCAAGGCTCCTACAGGCCACCCAGGAAGCTGCAGCCACCAAGACACGGGGATAAGCCACCGCACAAGCCTCCGACAGAAAACTGAGTGACTATCTAGCTCAGTATATATATAGGTTTATATCGTAGAAATAAGAGCATGTACTGATTATATAACGATGTCTAGAGAGTTACTGTTCTTTGGATAAGTTATTACTAGTTGGCTACTAGTCGTTGTATTTGTGCTGGCTTGCATGGCTTGTAAGTAATGATGAGCGAACTCTTACGGCTTGCTCATCTTATATTATATAATATATGTAGACTATTAATCGCATCCTAGTACTATAGTTTTTGGAATGTTTTTTACGTTTGATCGGTTAATTAAATGTTCGGATATTGCAATTCACCAACTTCTCGGTCCAGAATAACAAAAGATCATCATGATAATAATTAGGTCAAGATATCATATGCATCTAATATTTCCTCCACATTCATGCACGTATGGCCAGATTTGTTTTTTGAAAGACAAATGGCCAGATTATTAAAAATAATCAATATATGCATCATCTTGCTACTGTACATGTTCAGTAATATTACTATACAAATTTTATAAATTCAATCTCTTGTATTTTAATATATTGATTAAATAAGATTTATAAAATTTAAAAAATAGAAAAATTAATGTATTCCTCCACTACAACTTTGTACATATAGTAGTTTAGATTGAATATTCACAATTTTGTTAGTAAAATGGTTAATAATGATCAATCTCTTCACTAACAGTTACATATCTGTCTTCCTGTCCCAACAGCTTTCAAATTCCGTATAGCTTGGTGGTTCAAACACTATTGGAGAGGTTCAAAGCTTCCAATTTCCTCTTAAATATTAAGGATAGCTGCCAAGAATCTAAAACAGTGAAAAATACTCTTGCGAAGGCTTGGTCCCCTCCCATTGATAACGCTCTGAAATTCAACGTGGATGGTTCGGTTAGTGGAAGTCCTGGGAGCGCTGGGATAGGAGGTGTTTTGATTGACAACTCAGGCAAGGTGATGGGCTTCTTTTCTATTTTTGCTGGGATTTTGGATTCCAATTCAGCTGAGATTCTTGCTATCCATAAGGCAGTCTCTTTGTGTCTTCAATCTGGGTCTTTAGTTGGGAAGGAGATTGACATTGTTAGTGACTTGAAGGTGGCTGTTTCATGGATTAATTTGGAAGGCCTGGGCAACTTGAAGCATGTCAACATCACTTACGACATTCATAACAGCCTTCACAACCTGGGCAACACTCGCGTTATCTTCAACTCCAGAGCCGGCCAGTAACTCCTTCGCTGATCTATTAGCTAAAAAGGGGTCTGCTATGGCAGGGGATAGTGTCATTTGGGAGGTTCATTGACTTCCGTTTTGGTGTTTGCTCTTGTGTGTGCCCTGTTTTTCTTTCTTCTTCTGTTTTTATGGTAGCTGGTAGCTGTGGTGTCTGGCGCCTGTGCCTTGGTTGTGTTTGTGTTGTTTTTGGGTTGTTCCTGCTCTGGGCGCCCTCTGTTTCTTTTCAATTGTTCCGGCTAGCTCCCAACCCACGAGAGATCATACCACTTATAAGTTTACTTGGCAAAGAAATAATAAGCACATTACAAGCACTATAATAAATATAACTTTTTATAGCATTGTGGTATAGTTTTATTCCTCGTGTTGAAATTTAAATACATTCTATGAGCTATATTAATTTTAAGGATTGAGATCCCCTACCCATCTTATTTTTTCTCTCTTTCATGCTTTTTGTTTTGATATTTATTACACATTATTTCTACATCTAAAAACTGAAAAGTGCCTTACCAAAGTCAATCAAATCTACATATAAAAAATTGGATTTTTTTTTAAAAAATTTTTTTGTTATCATTTAATCAAATGAAACTCTTTTTCTCAGAATATTCTCTGCAACCCATAATAGATAGACATTGTTTACTTTTCTCTCTCTATGCATTCTTCTGCTATATAATCCAACAAAAAGTTTCGATTTTTTAATGTCTTGAGCTTGTTAATTTTTTTTATTTTTTATTTTGTTAACAGAGTCATTAATGGAGTTGAAGTATCAACTAATCCAACACCCACTTCTATAAAATCAAGCTCTCACGTTTCATCATGCAAATTCATTTTTGAAATTTGATCTTCAAAGCTCGAAACTTTTTCAACACTTATTTTTTTGTTTTGTTTTCAAGAATAAGTAATTAATGTCCGCACAAGAAATGTCCCACAACATCGATGTAGAACAAGGCTGCTGCCACCGCTGCTCCTCCGTCTCCGGAAGTGACGACAAGGTTGTCGTCGTCGTGAAATCAAGAGAAAGAGAGAAAAAATAAATAAAGGAAACTAATCTCAGCTGACCGGAGGTAGGGATTGTAAAGATTGTAAAAGATGGGGGGGGGGGGGGGGGGGGGGGGATGGGGGATTTGGATGAGGAAAGAACAAAGAGAACAAATCTCATTAATTTGTAGAAAGAGAGAAAAAATAAAGAAAATTAAGCAATCAGTAGAAAGAGAAAAAAATAAAGAAAACTAATCTTAACCAAAACAAAAAACACTAATCTCAGCCCTTGTTTTGCTTGTTTGCCACGTGTTAATAGAATATTGAAAGTTGAGCCCAAAGAAAACTAAGCAATCAGTAGAAATAGAAAAAAATAAAAAAATAAAGAAAACTAATATCTACCGTTGTTTTGCTTGTTTGCTACGTGTCAATAGATTATTGAAAGTTGAGCACAAATAAGATGGGTAAGGGATATCAATCCTTGAAAACGCTCACCTATGCGTGCATTGTGGAATAGTTTTTATTTTTATTTATTTATTTTTTCTCTCTCTCTGTTAATTTGTTTTCAAAGAGCAGTAGGAATCACTTAGTCGGTTGCTACATTAATGTAACTGTATATTTATACATTCATAATCAGTAATCACCCATCAAGTCACCAATTTACATGGGAAATCAAGAAAAGCTGATACGTGAACACCAAAATTTTCAACCATTATATATAAAATATAGTAAGAGACCAAGAAATTAAGAGCCGAATCACTTGAAAAAATATGTTCATATTCCAAGTAAATTGAAAGAATTATAATAATATTACCTTAATCTTATCCCTTTAACATGAGTTACATCATTTTCAGAGACCATTTCACCCAAATTCATGCATCAATCACTCCATTTAATTGAAAGTTGACATTGGTAATTTGGTATAAGTAATTATAACGCGGCCATTTTTTCTGTTATAGGTACACAATTTAAATATATTTATAATATATTAAATTATTAATATATGGTGATATATATTAGTATGTTATAAATATGTCTAAATTGTATACGTATAGAAGAAAAATCGATAGCACGGCAGCCCGACTTTGACAAAGCATCAATTAAGTGATACTTCTTGCACCAATTTCTCCTGACACATTACTAATTACCCTGGCGTAGATCTACTTGTTGTTAATAGATCGGTAAGAGTATTGTTCCGATAGATAACCCTTCTATAGAGTTCATTAATGTTTGAACTCATTAGTTTACCTCCCTCTATCTGAATGATTGGTCTCAACTCGGGAGGAAGAACTGGTAATAGACATAAAACCATCCACTCTGGATCTATATTTGTTCGACTAAAATGCTTAGCTAATTCTATGCGTCTAACCAAAAAATCCCTTCTTCTTCCAATTTTTCGATCTTCCCATTCATTACCTGTGGGTCCTTCTTCCCCTAATTCTTTCCATTCGACCCACGAATAATCTATAATAATTCTCAAATCTAGATCGGCTAATTGTTCCCGGATAGCAACTGCTCCAGTAGAAATTTCTCGGTTGTGAAATAGATCGAAACCGTAAATAATAGCAAGTTAAAGTCAAGCTAATATATAAATATTAAAGGAAATCGATAGCTGAGATCAGTAAACAAATCTTATCCGTCTAGCTAATTCCTCTGTTCAGAGTATTTCTAATGTAAATATTTATTGAGTTTCTAAATGCTTAAATAGTGTCACATCAGTACTTCTATTCATTATTGATCTACTTTTGAAAAAAAATATTAGAGAAATATATATTCACATCTCCAATTTAATTATCTAAAATCAAATATGCATCCATTTTATGACCAATCACAATAAAATAATTATGACACTCACTCTCCTCTTTTATTTACAATTAAATGAGCTCTATTATTATTAGTGGAAAGAGTTAGAAATACTAGCCAACATTTCTAAGAGAGTTTCTACAATTAGAAACTCAACTCCATATTCTTTAATTTTTTGTTTGCTACATCATCTCTATATTGAAAATAGATAATTACATTGGAGGGAGTTTTTCTAACTTTTGAATTACCTATGCAATTAATTTTGAATTGTCCAAATTTTCAACTCAAAGAGGGACCCAATTGGACCACTAGCAATCTCACCTGAAATTTTGGGAATTCTAAGTTGACTTATAGCCAATTTATGTATGAAACGAAATTAACTAACTTTGACACGTATACCAGTGAAGAAGGCGCCAAAGCACTATAAAATGGGCATCAAAATTTCAAGGGCTAGACCATCTATCAGAGCCTAAAAATGTCGAACACATTCTTAGTATTGCTTATTGTTGCGGTGGTTTTCACCACTCCCTCCCTGGCTGATTACCAGAATCCACCCCATCATCATGATGAGCACAAACCACCACCAACCCCAGTTCACAAACACCCTCATGAAGAGCACAAGCATCACCCTAAACCGATGCCACCAACTTTTCCTCCCCAAGTAGAAGCACCATCACCTTTAATGCACAAGCCACCATTTGAGAAGCCAAAGCCAGAACACAAGCCTCCCCATGAGCACAAGAAGCAGCCATCGTCCCCAAAGCATAAGCCTCCTAAAGTAGAAGCACAACCACCATTCATGCACAAACCATCACCGCCATTTCATCATTTTCCGGGACACCCTCCGATGGAGAAACCTCATGAAGATCCCCACAAGCAGCCTCGGAAGATGATGCCTTCTCCATCTCCATATTATAACAAGCCACCTACTTCGCATCACATGTCACCTTACAATGCTCCATCACCTCTCCATCCCAATTAATTAAGCTACGCGATGAATATATAAGAGAGAGATTGGTCACTAGAAATAAGAGCTGATTGTTACTACTTATACTTTACTAGTGCATTGCGTGTGTTTGTTTTATTTTATTTTATTATTATCATTACTTGCGAGGATTGCTCTGCCTTTATTTCATCGCTGTGTTTTGTGATTTCCTTCTGCTAGTGACTTAAGAGCATGCATATCCTTGTTTTGATTATGTATCAGCAGCAGTTATTTATATATATTTATCTTTGATACACCGAATTTCGCGTTTTAATTTGGTGCATGGATATTTGGCTGGAGGATTTGACATGACTATAAGTCTATTACTCGCATTTCAAATCGAATAGTGACATACTACACATTTTCTTGAGTAAATATTGCAGGTCAAATTGTAATTATTAAATAAGATCTAAAATCAACAAATATTGCTCTCGGTTCACTCCAAAACTTTTTTTGAACTGTAAATTTTATTAAAAGCCGAAAACGGCCAGGCAACACAAACAAAGGCACACAAACGCCAGCAAGAAAACACACCAGTAAAAACTGACCTAACAAAACGAAACCACACAAGGCAACAAGACAACAAAAATAAAAACCCCAACAGAGGGAAGCCAGCTGCACTAACCTGACAAGAACTAAAAAAACTGAAAAAAGATCACCAAAGCCAAAACAGGGCACGAAACAGGGGAGGATAACAAACCACAACAGACCAGCCAGCAGCAACCATTCACCCAGAAACGCCATAAACCACAAAACCCCCATCATATTGGGTCCAAAATCGCAGGGAAAATAACAAACCACAACAGACCAGCCAGCAGCAACCATTCACCCAGAGTCGCCATAATCCACAAAATCCCCCATCATCTTGGAACCCATTTTCACAAGCCTATCTGCAAAGTGATTAGAACCTCTCGGGCTAAAAACCACCTTGCCAATACTAGTTCAGCTTACTGTATCTTCTTATTTACATTGTCCATATTTCAAGCCAATCTATGGAAGTATGGAACTCATTATTATTGATAGCTTGAACGTTGACTGATATTAATCTTTGAATTGTGAATTGAAGAACTGGACAATTAAAACGCAATGCAAGTTCATGGAAATTGAGTAGTAAACATATACGCTCAAAACTGGGAGAAAAATGACTGCAACCAACCTTTTATCCAAGAACATCCTCTTCATTTTTGAAAAAAAAATGTATAAACTTGATCGCAATGAGAAATATAGAAGTAATGTCAAATGTCAATGAGAAATATAAACTTGATCATAATGTCAAACAAGTCAAATTAATATTATTCAAATTCCATTCAAGAAAGGAAAGCTTGCTCATTTCATTACAATTATTCAAAACTTGAACAAGGAAAGATTCATTTTGTCCCCAAATAAAATCCTCTCAATACTAAAGAGGTTTTTAATAAAATAAAATAAAAAAGGATGAAACAGATTGTACGAGGAAGTTGTTGATATGGGGGTTTTAAGGGGATGTGAAATGCATTTTTTGTAGACATGTAATTGAGGATAGAGATAATTTATTTTTTGCTTGGGGTTATAGTAGCAGAATTTGGCAGCAGGTTATGAGTTTGTGTAGCATGCTTAATCTGCCTACTTGCTAGGAAGATGTGGTTTCTTTTGGGTTGGAGGAGTGGAGGGTCAAAACAATGAAAGCTTATTTGTGTCGGCTAAATTTTGTTTCTACAATATATAATATTTGGAGGAATCGTAATGCTTTGCGACATAACAATAATCCGCGCAATGAAGAGAAGCTTATCCAATGTATTAGATGGGTGGTGAGGATCTGGTTTGCTACAAAAGGTTGATTTAAAAAGACTAGAGGAAATGATATTCTTTGTAGTGCTTGGGGTATAGATGGGATATTGGTTTAATCTTGTGGAGTTTTTTTTTTTTTTTCTTTTCTTTTCTTTTCTTTTCTTTTCCTGTACAAGTTTTTTCGGCTTTAGCTAAGTGTTTTAGCCTTTTTTGTATAATGTTTAGTTGCGGTTAATGAAAGTTATTCATTCATAAAAATAAAAATAAAAAGATTATGAAATTAAATATATATATATATATATATGAAATTATATTTTTCCTGATGTAAATGAAAGTAACTAAAAAGAAAAATAAAGAACTTAATTTGTTTCATTTACTAAAAAGAAAAATAAAGAACTTAATTTGTGAATTCTTGAAACTAAGGTCACTAGCTATATATGAGGAAAGCAAAAAAAAAGTATAGAAATCAATCACAACTTTTTTAACTTTTTTAGTATTATGATCAGGCACTGCTCCAGTTTAGAGAGAAATTATTGTAAGTTGTTTTCTGATAATGAAATCCTTTTACACTTTTTTGTGGATGTTTCTCAGGTTCACACGGAGGGTTAATTTTACCACGTAAATATTGTGTCGACTTCGTATTTTTATTCTCTCTTCCTAATATATGTCAGAAGTGAAAACTCATCAATTTCCTAACATAAACCATATATATTTACTATAAAGTCTTACAAAATTTAAATTTCTCATAACTTAATAAAATAATTACCACTACTATAAAGTATAAATAGATACATGATATAGTCATTAATTTGTATCTATCTGGCTAGCACAAACTTGATTAATTTATATTTTATATATCACTTATAATGGCAACGAATCGAATCTAGGGTATATCTTATCAGACTGAATGGACGCTTTTAGCACGGAGTCACATTGGGCAGTGCTAACTTAATTAATTATTAGATTAGAAAAATCAACTTTTGGAAACTATATATTGATCAAATGTAAACAGTTTGGCATTGCATATGGGTCGGTGCTATGTGAAGTCAAAAAATAGGTAGGAAACAGACCCAAATGCAATTGTAACCTCTTGAGTCTTGATCATTGATATTTATTTATACACGTACCATTTCGTCAAGGGTTAATATATATTAATTGGTATAATATATCTCATTAAGCATGAATTGAAAAAGACTATTTCTACTGGCGCACATATAGCCATTGTATTCTGATAAATATCGCTTTCGAAATGGGAAATGGAGAACCAATGTAAGCGCTTGAGATTTTAACAGTGAACCTATATATACATATCATGCATACTTTATAACATGACTATGGAGATTATCTCTAATTATTTATCACAATAAAGCATAAGACTTTTTAACAGATCTCAGTTGTATTAAGTTTCATCTTTTTTTCTAGCAATCATCCAATTCGTAGAAAAATTCAAGTAATATTGGCCCTTGTTATAGATATACTGCTCGGCCACGTATGGTTGCTGCCTCAAGGTTCAATAGTCAAACTTTTCAACTTTTTGGGACCAATATGGACCCTTACTCATTTTTGTTGTAAAGGCACGAAGGAATTTGAAAAGGAATTGTGTTGGACCTTGGAACTATGAGTGTTGTATGATAGTAGTACTAAACAGTAATACAATAGGCCAAAATAGAAGATGACATAAGTGATGGCGTATGGGTATTCCATATTTCCAAGGAGTAATTGCACAAACCTCCCCTGAGTTTAAGCCTAATTGCAGCTGAATGGACATTTTGCTCAAAATTACACAAACTCCCCTAGTATTGGTTGACTTTCGTTAAAATTAACTTTGACCAAACTTTTAGGATAAAATGACTTTAATGCCCCTATTTGTATTATTTTATAACCTAAAATAAATAATTAAATAAATATTATATAATAAAAATTTAAAAATTTATTAAAAATAATGAGGATAATATTGTTATTTTTTTAGATATTCATCACTATTTTCAAAGATATATTATATAATATATAATAAAAATGTTGAGGATAATGTTGTTATTATTTTTTTGGGGTTAATTGCACATTATCCTCAATATTTTTATAATATATTATATAATATATCTCTTAAAATGGGTGATGAATATTTTAAAATAAATAATAATATTATACCCATTATTTTTATTAAAATTGATTTTATTATATAATATTTATTTGATTATTTGTTTTAGGTTTTAAATAATACAAATAGGGGCATTAAAGTCATTTTACTCTAAAAGTTTGGTCAAATGTTAAACTTAGCTGAAGTCAACCAATGCTAGGGGAGGTTTGTGAAATTTTGAGTAAAAGGTCCATTTGGCTGCAATTAGGCTTAAACTTAAGGGAGGTTTATGCAATTACTCCTATTTCCAATAAAACCCAACTCAGATCCTCTCATTTCAGCACACCAATTCAAATTCCAAACCGCTAAAATTTGCCTTCAAAGTATTTGCTTGTTTTGTTCCTTCTTGGAGCGGTGGTTCTCCTCACCACTCCTTCATTGGCTAATGATGATCATCTAGTGTTGGTAAAACGAGCTGGGCCTTGGCGGGCCGCCGGACCTAGCCCGTTTAGTTAGCGGGCCTAGGTCGGCTCGGCCCGCCAGCTTAACAAGCCCGGCCGAAGCCTATTAAGCTTACAGTCCAAGCTGAGCCCAGTGGCGCGGTCGTGGGCCAGGCTCGGTACGACTTGCCAGAGTCGTGGGCCCTATAAAAATTTACAAAAATGAATTCTGGCAGGCCCTAACAGGCATGCCCATATGCGGCTTGTTAAGGCTCGTCAGAATTCAAAATTCAATTATTTTTTATTTTTTTTTCAAAATTTGAATTGAGGGATGGCTTTTATAGTTAACCGGGTGACAGTTGGGGGAGAAAAAAAATATCCAAAACTTTTAAAAATTACATTTTTTTTTTAAATCTTTTAGAATTTTTTCCAATTATACCCTAACTTAACATTTTTCTATAAATACCCCCATCACCCTCACCTCATTCTCTACATTTTCTCTACTTCCACTAATCCCTACTCTCTTATTCTCTCTATTCTCTACAATCTCCAACATCTCTCACTCACTCTTTCAACTATTTTGTAATTTATTTTATTTATTTAATATATTATTTATATACTATATACTATTATACTAATATACTATACACTCTACATTATATATTATATATTTACATACCTCTTACTCTCTAGTCTCTACATATTCTAAGGCTCTTACTCTAAGGTATTGTCTTTTTCTTTTTTTTAAATAACTTTCATTTGTTATTTAATTATTACCTTTTATTAATATGTTTATAACTAATGTTATTATTTGTTATGTTGTTAGGTATCCAATTGATTAATTAATTCAACACTCTCAACTCTCAAGTCTCCAATTTAAGGTTAGTATGTCTACTTCTCTACTTTTGTTATTAATAACTTTTTATATAGTAATTATTATTATTTAGTATTTAGTGATTATTATTTAGTATTGGCCCCTGATGCGGTGGAAGCTTTGACATGCCTTAAGGATTGGCAAAATGCAAGATTCAGACGACAATATCAACTGGAAAACGAAGAACTCATGGATGACTTCTCCAGCATGACCAAGTTCCGATAGCAACTAGCCGGCGAGCTGATGTAATTGTAAATACTTAATTTTTTTTTTTTTTTTTCCGATTGCACTCATTTTCCCTTACCAAGTTTTTATCCCATTGGGTTTTTCTTAGTAAGGTATTTAACGAAGCAATCATGATTTGTAATTTATACTTTTCACCACAAATTTAATACGAAATTACAAAAATATTATTCATCGAAAACTAAATAAGTGTTGTATGAAATGAAAAATGTTATATTTCATATTAAAATTATTACATTAATAATTACACAAAATTATTACATTGTATAAAAAATAATATTGAATAAAAAATGTTTAAAAATAAAAAAATTTCTAAGCCCGTTGGGCTTGGCCCATTAAGGCCTTAACGAGCCGACCTGCTATAGGCCCGCTCTGTCCCATCACAAGCCTGGGCCCAGGTCAGGCCCACTTTTCCCCACAATAGGCCGGCCCCGCCATGCCTGTCTCCTTAATAAGTCGAGCAGGGCCTAGCCCATTACACAAAACAGGCCTAACGGGCCGAGCCGCTCATCACCATGAACCACCGCAACACAAGCCACCAACCCCTTTTGATAAACTTCCTAAGGATAAGAGGGAGGAACCTCCGCTAGAGCACAAGCCGCCACATAACCATCACCCAGGTCATATGTTGGTAGAGGAAGTCGATGACTCACACAAGCCATTCCCAAAACACAAGTCCCCCAAAGGCACCAAGCCACCACACGGTCCAATAGGTTGGGTCTTGACTCGCGTAACCCTTTTATAAGCTGTTTTGTTTTCTATATTAAACTTAATTAAAAATATACTCTAAAAGACTAAACACTAAACAAGTTACAACTCCCACGTAATGTTCATATCACAGGCAATCAGTTGATTGATTCTCCAGTAATTTCATGGAGGCTGATATTGTAAACGGTGCAACAACACCTCTCTTGAGTTCACTTAGTAATTTCGTCGAACACCTTGTAGGTAAAATCAAAAACTACCACCAATTTCTTCCAAGACATTGTTTGGATGGACTTATAAGCACAATAATGTAATACTATCAATAAGGAAACATAATCAACTAAAAGCAATCAAACCACAACACAACACAAACAATTTTATGTGGTTCACCAAAATTGGCTACATCCACGGAGACACCAATTTCACTAGATAATGAGAATGACAAGTACAACAGATTACCTCTAACCCACAAGCCTTCTCTCTTCCTTTGGACCTCAATCCTTTAAACTCACAATCACTCTTTGTTCTAGGTTTTTCCCTCTAGCTTTGTTGTCTCTACACATTTGTATACATTTAGTCTAAAAGCTCAACTAACAACTTACTTATATAGTGAGACTTTTAGCTAATTACAACATAGCCCAATAAACCCCAAATTACAAATATGCCCCAAATACAAATACATGTTACTTTGAGACAAACATCAACAATCTCCACATTGTCGAAAAGAAACTTCAACCCTCGAAAATCTTTAGCTAACACCGTGTTTATAACACCTCCACCTTGACAAGAAAATCCATTGTCTCCACACACCTCAAGTGGTGAGTTTCCTACCTAAACTCAACAAGAGAAAAGGTTTACAAGCTCAAACAATGCTCAAACTTGTCTTTTGTAATCGGATTGGTAAGCATATCATATGCATTCTCATCTGTATGAACCTTCTTAATGGAGACTTCACCCAAGACAATCCAATCTCGTATTCTATGGATTCATATGTCAATATGCTTTGTTCTCGCATGGAACACTTGATTCTTTATTAGAGCAATCACACTTTGACTATCACACCTAAGCAACACCGAATTTTGCTTCAATCCCATATCATTCACTAAACCCCTAAACCAAATTGCTTCATTTGATGCTTCCATGATTGCCATGTATTTCACTTTTGTAGTAGACAAGGCACTAGTAGGTTGGAGCTTAGACATCCAACTAATTGGTCTTTCCGCACATGTAAATACGTACCCCATTATAGACCTCTTTTTGTCTAAGTCACCCTCATAGTCGGAATCAACAAACCCAACAATATTATTTTCACTATTTTATTTTTCAAACATAATACCCAACTCTTTAGTATCATTCAAATACTACAAAATCCATTTAATGGCATTCCAATGCTCTTTGCCTAGATTTACCATGTATTTGGCAACCACACTAACCGTTTGAGAGATATCAGGTCTTGTACATACCATAGCATATATCAAACAATCAACCGCGTTTGCATACGGAACCTTTACCGTCTCTTCCATCTCAACATCCATGGAAGGACATTGCTTTATACTCAAGACAAAGTGTGAAGCAAGTGGAGTAGATACGGCTTTAGTATTAAGCATACTAAACTTCTTAGGATAACCATAACTTTCTCGCTTTCCGATCTCTTTTTATCTCCATCCCTATCTTTTTAGCAACACCAAGATCCTTCATGTCAAATTCTCCACCCAAAATCCCTTTGAGTTCATCAATTTTTGACATATCCCGACATGTTATAAGCATATCATCCACATACAACATCACCAAAATAATTGTACCATCATTAAACACATGAGAATAAACACAACAATCATACTCAGTTCTCTTGTAGCCAATCTTCAACATGTAGGAATCGAAGCGCTTATACCATTGTCTTGGAGATCACTTGAGTCCATAAAGTGACTTCTTTAATCTACAAACAAGATTTTCATTTCTCGTTTCTTTGAACCCTTTCGGTTGAACCATATAAATGACCTCTTCCAAATCCTTATGAAGAAATGTCGTCTTCACATCAAGTTGTTCTAACTCCATGTCATATTGAGCTACCAAGGCTAACAATACTCGAATAGATATGTGCTTCACTACCGATGAGAAAATCTCATTGTAATCAATATCTTCCTTTTGTGGATACCCTTTACCAACCAACCGTGCTTTGAACTTCGGTGCTTCATTCTCATGTATGTCTTCTTTCTTCCTAAATACCCATTTACTATCAATAATCTTTTGGTCTTCAGGTTTAGGAACCAACTCCCAAACAGAGTTCTTATCAAGAGATTCTATCTCTTCCATCATAGCCTTCACCCAACTTTCTTTATCATAACAACCAATTGCTTCATTAAATATAGTTGGATCTTCCTCACTAGCCATGAGTGCAAAATGAACTTCATCATTCTCATCATCCCAACCGTACCTTTGAGGTGGCTTTGAGACTCTCCTTAGCCTTTCATGAGCTATGGATCTAGGTTCCTCAAGAACCACTTCTTGTTGTACCTCATCAATTTCGCTATCACTAATCTTTGTAGTAATAGGAATTTTGGTCACAACTCCTTTCTCACCATCATCCTTGGCTTCTTCCTTCGGCATGAAGGCGTCATCAAAGACTATATCTCTACTAAGAATTTTCTTCTTGTTGGCCATATCATAAAACTTGAATCCCTTCACTCCTTTCTCAAACTCGAGAAATATGCATTCAAGTGACTTTGATTGTAGCTTGTTCCTCTCATCACTAGGAATAAGAGCATATGTCTTACACCCGAAAACCTTCAAATTAGAGTAGTCAACTTCCTTGTCTATCCATACTTCTTTTTCCGATTTAAACTCATGTACCTTCAATGGTGACCGGTTAACCAAGTAACAAGCATGATTAACTACTTCCTTCCAAAAAGGTTCGGGCAATCCCTCATGAAGTCTCATGCATCTAGCTCTCTTCAAGAGCATTCTATTCATCCTCTCTACGACACCATTTTGTTGAGGATTTTTCTTCACGATGAAATGTCTTGTAATGCTTTCAACTTTGTAAAATTTAATAAATTTGCAACTCTTGTACTCACCTCCATTGTTACTTCTCAAATACTTAATCTTTCTCCCTGTTTGGTTCTCTACTTCCACCTTTCATTCCTTGAACTTTTCAAAGACCTCGGTTTTCTCTTTCATGAAGTAAACCCAAACTTTCCTAGAAAAAATCATCCATGAAAGTAACAAAGTAGCAAGCTCCATCATTTGATCTAGTTGGTGTAGGCCCCCACACATCGGAGTGTATAAAATCGAGCAACCCCTTGCTTCCATTTCCTTGCTTGGAACTTTGAAGCTCACTTTGCATTGCTTTCCCATAACACAATACTTGTAAAATTCTAGCTTGCATGATCCCACATCTTTCAACAATTGTCACCTATGTAGTTCTTGCAATGCTCTCTCACTCATATACTCTAGCCTTAAATGTCAAAGTTGAGTGTCATTTTTGCAATTGTCTTCTGTGGAGATAGCCGCTTCACATAAAATTCCGAATCGATTTCCGTCAATTCGAGGGTACTTAGGATTCTTAGTAGAATTAGTTTTTGCTTTAATCTCGTTTTTTTCTTTTTTGGTAATTTTTCCTATTTAGGCTTGTTTTCTTGTTTTTCA
The DNA here is from genome assembly GCA_954870605.1 of Acer campestre. NCBI lineage: Eukaryota > Viridiplantae > Streptophyta > Magnoliopsida > Sapindales > Sapindaceae > Acer > Acer campestre. The sequence continues at coordinate 10,201,084 of OX940811.1, read as the reverse complement.
AGGAATACGACTAGGTTTAGGTTTTATTTGCTTTAAATATGGATGTAAGCCAAAAGGTTAATCAGTTTTTGATTTATAAAATTTAGAGTTTCTCTAATTTCTCCCAATTTCGGTATTCTTTTGAATCAACGAATTTGAAGCCTAATATTCCGGTATTCGTGCGCGAATCAACGGAACGTTAGTAGGTTGTTTTCAATTTGTTTCGTGCAGGTTTTTCTCGACAGAGCTTCCGCTACATCAGATATCCACCTTAAGCTTCATATAATCCCGCTTGTAATGCCCTTTCCTACCGCAACCGTAACACTCAATATTTTTCTTTCTAGATTTTGATATAGAGTTCTTCTTCGACTTACTTCTTTCTCTAGTTTGACCCCGCTCACTAGACTCCTTAACGAAGAGTCCTTGCCCTTGAGCATCCCTCTCACTCGCCAAAACAACGGCATCACATTAGAGAGTTTTCTAGCCAAACAACAAAGTAGTCCGAAAATGCTTGAAGGAATCCAGTAAAAATCTCAACAACAAGAGAGCTTTATCATCCTCTTCGTACTTCACATCAACCCGTATATCGCTAATACACTGGTTAAAGTCATTCAAGTGTGCCATGACATTTCCACCCTCCTCCATTTTTAATCCATAGAGTTGGTCTTTGAGAGTCAATTTGTTGGACAAGGTTTTACCCATGTTAAGCTTCTCAAGCTTCTCCCAAATCCCTTTAGCGCTATTCTCTTCCATAACGTTGCATATCACTTCATCGGAAAGATGCAACTCAGTGGAACTCATAGCCTTCTCATCTAACACCTTCCACGTTTCCGTTGACATATCCTTGAGCTTTTTCTCTACCCCATCAACCGTGAAATATAAGTCTTGTTGGATAAAAATGTTCTTCATTTCCTTTGCTATAATGTAAAGTTTGATTTTCAATCAAATGGCTTCACTTCAAACTCCACCCCACTGGAGCTTTCGGACGATGTACTACCCCTCTCGGCCATTGCAAATAACCCAAAATAGCCTAAGCTCTAATACCACTTGTTAGCGATGCAACAACACCTCTTTGAGTTCACTTGGGAATTTCATCGAACACCTTTTAGGCAAAATCGAAAACTATCACCAACTTCTTCCAATACCTTGTTTGAATGGACTTATAAGTACAATAATGTAATACTAACAATAAGGAAACATAATCAACTAAAAACAATTAAACCACAACACAACACAAACAATTTTACTTGGTTCACCAAAATTGGCTACGTCCATGGAGGCATTGATTTTACTAGATAATGAGAATGACAAGTACAAGATATTACCTCTAACCCATAAGCCTTCTCTTTTCCTCTAGGTCTCAATCCTTCAACCTCACAATCACTCTTTGTTCATGGTTTTTCTCTCTAGCTTTGTTGTCTCTACACATTTGTACACGTTTAGTCTAAAAGCTCAACTAACAACTTACTTATATAGTGAGACTTTTAGCTATTTACAACATAGCCCAATAAAACCCCATATTACAAATATGCCCCAAATACAAATACAAATACATGTTACTTTGAGCCAAACATCAACAAATATAAAATTACTTGAAGAATAATACAACACCACCTTATCAATTTTCACACCAACCACGTATTATGTTATGTTAGCTTGTTAGGAGCATGCATATATGTAATGAGAATCTACCTTAATAGATAATATAAAGATGCAAACTTAGATAATCAAGGGATAAAGAGAAAGTTTGATATTATGCAATTTTAGAAGTTAAAGTGAAAATTTTCTAAACGAAGCAACAACTAAACTATGTTAAAGGTTGTGATTTATTGTGGATTCAACAATTAATTTTAAATTATATATTTGCCTTTACTAATTGTGTCAACACATTAACCCGTTTACGAAACCCGATATATTTTTTTAAAATAATAGGTTTAATCAACAGGTCGAAAAGCCGAAAGAGAGAAACAAGCAACAAACAGGGTAACACAACGCCACACAACACCAAAGGCACCAACCCAAAACAAAACAAGAACAAGCAAATGAGGCAAAAACACCTCAAGAAAGGTAAAACTAATAAAGAAAGCAATGAAAAACAGAGCAAAGAAACATAGAGCACTAAAAAAAGAAAACAAGAACTCAACATGACCCGTTTATTAAATGGGTTAAACGGGTCAACCCATTTACGAACCCAAACCTGTTTATCTCAACCCAACACAACCCAAATTTGTTGGGTTTGTGTCGGGTTCGTGGGTCGTGACCCAAATTGCTAGGTCTACTAACAACAACATAATTACTGACTTAATTTTAAAAATAAACTAATTGACTTGACTTGGTATCCAACCAACAAAGGCATGCATAAATGACTTGCACGGCAAAGCACATATCATTCCTCCCCTCTCAGAATATCCTTGTCCATAAGGATAAAATCTGTGGATGGTTGGCTTGGATCATGAAGAGTTGTGGTTGACTATTCTGATGTCCAGGCACAAACTTATTGTCATAGTAATAACACAACCCTCTTTCGCGATGTTCTCGAGCCTCTTGGTTGCTAATTTGCTTAAAGGAAACAAGAGGGTTGTTGGAACTTTGGCCTACTTTTTGGGTCGGTGGAGGACCTAACACGCCTACAGCATTATTTTGTGTTGTTCTCGGTGTTACTAAAGTCACTTGATAATGGAATGGGCTGCTTAATTTTATTTTATTTTATTTTATTTTGTAAAAGATTGCGCTTCTCAATCAGTCGAGCCATGTTGATTGGTCATTATTTGTATATGTTTTTTATCCTCATTCCATCTATCAATTCCTTATTTCTCGAGTCATTTAGGTTTTTAATTTGTTTGTTTGAGTATTTTCAGGTTTTTGTTCCTAAAAGGTGTGTTTGGAGTATTTCAGAGGAAAAAAATAGATTTATTAAGAATTAAGGGGCTAAATTGCAATTTGCCATAAATCACTGTGCAATGCACATAGCGGTACATTACCAAAGAATCTCGCCATGCTGACCGCTGCCTATATTGCCATGCAATTCCATATTGGTCCAATTCTAGAGAAAACCATTGTCTAGATCACCCTTATACAGCTACCCAACTTTGCCAACGTTGTCCAAATCACTATGCCTTACACAATGGTAGGCACAGCGGTTTGGCACATCCTTTTTCAAGAAATATTTCTGAAATCAATCAACTTCCTGGATTCGTATAAATACATTAATATTTTAGGATTTCGGAACACAAAATACCATACCATACTCCTACATACACGTATATCGTCACAACACATCTTTCTCTCATCCATCTTTACACATAGAAGATTTGAAGACGAAGAAGATTTCATCATTGAAGATTTGAAGAACTCATTGAAGGCCAAGATGGATTTTATCTATTCTTTTTCTTCTCATGTTATTTTCGTCATGTGTAACTAACTATATACTAGGGAATCAATGTGAACCTCTATGAATGCTCTGTGTTAGAATTGACTATATTTTCATTAATTCAAGTTTTGATTCATTCAATTCATTATATGTCTTAATACTTTATTTGTGTTAATGCACGATCATATGTTGACATGAATTTAGGATTTGTATTGTTTAACAATTGAGTTTGGAGTGTTGATCTATACCCAATCTTAATTAATATTCAATTGAGTGGGTAAAATTGATCTTAGCATTAATCTATGCAAGTAGGTTTTGGTTCATTAGTTCTTGCACTTAATGGGTTATCTTGTAATTTGCGCCATTTATCTATGGGTAAATTATGATTGAAAACACTTGATTCATCCCAGGATCATACGGTAACAATCATACTTAAGATAAGAACGAACCATTAACTTGATTAATATCTTGTTCACATGTCACTTCGAAACATTGAGTAGACATAGTTGGGGAGCATTGATGACCTAGTCTTTTCATCCATTGTTCACAACATCACATTCTTTTGTTAATTGCTTTCTTAGTATAATTAGTAGTTTAATTTCAATCATCAACAATCTCTCATTTGCGTTTAATTTAACTTTAATTAGAATTAGTTTTAGTCAATATATCACTTTTCCTCGTGGGAATGATCCCTACTTGCCGTTGTCCGTATCTTAACGATTCGTGCACTTACGAGTTATTTTTAAAACAAAATTTTCACATCAAGTTTTTGGCGCCGTTGCCGAGGAACTAGTAGAATTTAGTGGTTATTTCTAGTTTTAGTTTTTAGTTAATAGGTTTAATCTAGTTTAGGTAGTCGAGTTATTAATTTTTAGAATTTTAGTTTTTATTTTATTTTATTTCTTTTCCGTAGTTTACCGTGTGTCTATCCTTTTTGTTTTAAGTCTTAACAGTGGATGCAAGTTAGAAGATCTCTTCAAGGAGAGTTGTTACCTCTGAATGAAAACACTGATTGCATCAAACAAGTAGCAATGACAGACGAAAGAAATCACATTATCCAATAGGATCCAATAGGACCAACTGATCCAATAAGGACCATGAAGGACTATAGTTGGCCGATCGTTGACAACCATCCCTAGTACATTGTGTTGGATGCAGCAGCAAGAAATTATGAACTGAAAAGTTTCCACTACAATTTGTTGCCTACCTTCCACGATCTACCTAATGAAGATGTACTTCAAATCATCCGGGAATTCTACGCAACAATATAATCCTTCTCAAATACCATGGTAAAGAAAGACCAGCTGCGCATGAGGTGTTTCCCACATGCTTTGAAGGAAAAGGCGAAGATATGGCTAATGACTGTACCTCCAGCATCATTAAGGACATAGGATGAAGTGGTAGAAAAGCTCATCGATTAGTACTACTCCAAGTAGAAAACCAGTGAGATTAGGTCCAAAATAACAAACTTATTTCAAGGGGACCAAGAGACTTTTTATGAGGCTTAGGAGCGCTACTAGATGATTCTCTATCAATGCCCTCAACATGGATATCGGGTGCATCAAATATGTCAATGGTTCTATAATGATTTGAACGATGTTTCAATAGTCTTGGTGAACAATGTTTGTGGTGGATCCATGAATGATAAAACATCGGATGAGCTGTACTCCATCTTTGAGAAACTAGCTCAGAATTCTCATCAAAATAGTTCAAGAAGGAGAAAGGGTATTTACGAAGTAGACGTCAATAGAGGAACTTCTATTTAGATGGCACAAATGAACAAGGCCATAGAAGCTCTTGCCAACAAGGTTGCACAAATTGGTATGATGACATGCACAAAATGTGGACAGACATGGCATGTGTGGATTTGTTTTTCCCAAACAGGAGATGCTGGACCTAATAACTTGGAATAGGCCTAAGCAATGAACAACTTCAATCCACGACCAAAGTATGATCCATACTCGAATACGTACAATCTCAGATGGAGGAATAATCCTAAATTCTCTTGGTTAGATAATCAAGATGTTGGAAATCAATGGGGCACAACAACAATTAGAGACAATATATATAATACCAGTGCCTAGGAAAATCTTGTGTACCAACCATGGAAACCGTCGCTAGAGGAGACAATGAAAGAATTTATGCAAACTACTTAACAGTTGATGAACAACTTCATGCAAACTACTCAGTAATCTTACCGGGAAACTCATCAGGCCCTCAAGGATTTCAATGTGAGGTTTCAAAACATTGATGCTTCAATGAGAAAGATGGACTTGCAGATTGGGTAATTGGCTGAGGCTGCTCAAAAGAGCGAACCTTGGATCTTTTCCCATGGTGCTTGAACCACCAAGCAACACAAAATTTAACTATGTCAGAAGCTTGAGAGACAACCGTCAAAATACCTCTGAAAACCTTTTAATCTCTAGACTCCCAAATTGTCCAAGACAAAACAAAAAAACAAGGAGCTCAAAGCCCGTCTATGCTTGGTTGTCGGGCACATACCTGACTAGCTAAGAAACTAGTCCTTTAGAGAATTATTAGTGTAACTCACCACATCCCACCACCAATCCATGTAATGAGTCCAGAGCCCTAACGACCAAGGACAAAGCAGGAAAAGAGGGTTAATCGATTCCACCTCAACATTGCACAGAGAACAGAACAAAGAAGGAGTTGGACCGTAACCGAACTTTTGCATAACTTGTCGCACCATGACTCTTCCTCTTAAGAGTTGCCACATAAAAATTTCTATCTTGGGCAGGCATATCCCTTGCTAGATAAGTTTATGATCCAAAGAGTTATCAATTGAAGGGTCTTCCAAGCAATTACGAAAGGATCCCACCGAGAACTTTCCATCAGGATGAAACAACCAAGCTAAAACATCTGAAAACGTGTTTCGAATGTTTATGCAGTCCAAAAAACTCATAAAGACTCTTCATTGGTCCTTCTCCTAGTCAAACAAAGGCCTCTGCAAAAGCACCTCCCAAACCCACCGAGAATCTTAAGGGCTGTCCTGTATCGTTTTTCAGGTCCATTTTCATTTTCATTTTCATTTTTCAAAAATGATTTGGAATACACGAACGTTACCATTTTCCATTTTGTTTTTCATTTTATTTTTAAAACAAAAACAACATAAGTGTTAAAAGGAAAAATTTCCAAAACAACTTTTTGATGTTTTTCATTTTGTTTTTCACTTTAAATAAAAAACTCACCTTTTTTTTTTCTTTTTTTCTTCTTCTTTATTCGACTCTCCAGAGTCCAATGTTCTTCTTCTTCGTCTCCTTCTCTCTTCTTCATTGTCACTCTTCTTCTTCTTCTTCTTCTTCTTCTTCTTCTTTAATCTTCTCCGATCTGCTCACAGGCTGCACCAAGGCCGGAGGAGGTGAGATCCTCCTCCAGCCTTGGTGCCGCCTATGACCAGTGGAAAAATAAATAAATACATCAAATAATAGGAAATAAAAGAAATAAAATGAAGATAGAGAGTAGAGAAAAGCTGAGAAAGGAGATATTCAACAAAAAGAAATAAAAGGGCTGGGGAGAGGCAAGAGAGATAGATGAGTCTGAGAAAGTGAGAGAGAGAGAGAGACCAAGACTTAGATTGAGAAGTCTTCAAGTCAACAAAGCCAAAAGAAAATTTATAATAAATATCTTTTGGATTAACCTATTGTCAAAATTTGATATTTTTATTATTTAATGCCAATTTTTTATATTTGAGATTAATTTATTGTCAAATTTTGATATTTTTCGATTCACCTACCGAACGCGTTTTTTACGTTTTCATATTTAGAATACAGCTTCTAAGATATACTATCAAACGCGTTTTTGGATTTTAAAATTGAAACAAAAAACACTGTTTTCATTTTCATTTTTATTTTCGAAAAACAAAAATAAAAACAGCTTTGAAAAACGTTACAGGACGCACCCTTATCATCTCCCAAAGCTACGAACAACACCTTGTTTTTTGGACTGCCACCATACCCACCATTGATATTTTCTTCTTTTATTCAATGTCACCCAAAGTAACGCCTATTTTTTACTCATTAATGGATACATGACATTACATGCAATTCTTTGACTTTAGTTTGCCAAGTTTTGTACAAGATATGAGATTTTAATTATGTAGACTTTTTTCCTTATTATCTCAAAGAACATGTGTCAAATTTCGTTATAATTATTCTATAAAGCTGCAGATTTTGCTTCAATTGAATTCTTGGTGAAAACCTTGTTTGAATTTGTGATTTATTCTATGATTATTCTGCTCCATAAACTCATCGTAGGTTTTTCACCTCACAAGCTTCTTAGGTAATTTATCCAACCTCGGTGTTTCAAGTTATTGTTTATGTAGTTAGAAGTTCTATCACGATGCTTAAAAACCATGTTATCTTAGGGTGGGTCATTTTTTTTTTTTTTTAAGACTGAACAATCCTGAATTTTTATGAAAACTGAATAGAGATTGAAATCTAAACTTGAATAACATGTTTGTTTGTTTGTTTTTTTCCTCACATCTGAATGTATTGTCAATACATTTGTTTTTTAAAAGTAAAATTGTCTGAAAATAAGTAATTTTACGTTTATACCCATGTTAAACGATTATACATATAATATACAATAAAAACAATCCAAAAATAATGATTATATAGAACACCTATGATCATGATCTTCTTCTTCGATTACAAACAAACTTCATTTTTACTAAGAAAAAAAAATGTTTTTTTTTTTTTCGAAAAATAAAAGTGACAGCAGGAAAACTCCCATAAAACACTCTAAATATATATATATAAATACATCACTCTAATATCATAATAAATTATTGATATTAAACACCAATATGAAAAGTGATTAGGGTTCTTTTTTATTTTTAAAGCTATTTAAAATAATTAATATATTAAAATAAAGATTTTTATACCATATATAATTATGATGAAATTGGAAATATGTTATATATGGGAGATAATATCGGAAGAAAAGATTTTGGATTGCATTTAATGCAATTTAGTGATTTGCAATTAAGTGAAAAGTCGGGATTTTTTACTTTTTATTTTGAGTTATTTTTTGGTATTTTTAAGTTGTTTAACCACTTAACAAAACAAACAAAATAACTTTATAATTATTATTCAAACCCATTAAGTTTTAAGTAGAAAACACAAATGACCTCTTAGAGTAGGTTTATATATGTTATAACCTATAGGATAGACTGCTAGTACGCTATATAAAATGGTATGTGGGTGGACTATGTGAGATCTATTATAATAAAATTAAAATAACAGATAATGAAATAGAAATGAGATGAAGAAGAATCGAGAGAATAACATGAAAAATGAAAGAGGAAGAATTGTACTGCTTCTGTATATTGATTTTGAGATTCAAAGTCTGATTCAAGTTAATTAACAAAGCAACAAAAAACTAATCCTATATAAGGCTTGGCAACCAATCATAAAAGGACAACAAAATTGCCACCAATCATCTTGCATACAAGCAGAGACGGATCCAGGATTATGCTCTAGGGGGGGCGCCGTGAAATAATAAGTTAAATCGACATATATCATAGAGGTTGATTAAAAAAAATGTTGTTTATATTTTAAAACATTAATTTTTTTCATTAATTATTTTAAATGAATATTAATATTTTATTGAGATAAATTATCTTAATTTGTGCATTTATAAAAAACATTTAAGATGATAAAATTTCACTGTTAAAAATTATTCTAGTCTTTTTCTAATATCCAAAAAATATTTTAATTGTTAAAAATTACAAAAGTATGTTGGATAAAATTTCTTAATAATTAAACATAAATATATGACTATATTTACTTGACATGTTTTAATTATATAAATCAACACATTTTTTTTAAAAGAAAAAGCTATATAAATAACTTATCGGTACTAGTGTGAGATAAGTAAGCTTTGGAGAGAGAGAAAATATTTTAAGGATATAATAAAATTATTTAATATTGAATTGAGTAAGTGTAATTTTGATAAGAAAAAATTACAATTGACATAACAAAATATATATATTGTGATTTGATTTATGTTTGAGATATAAAGAAATAACAATAATATATTTAGAATCAAATATATTTTCTACGTGATTATGAGAAAATTATTAACACTTAATTTATAAAAGAATTAGAAAATCTAAATATCAAATAAGGGTAAAAGCATGAAAATCTGAAAGTTTAGGGGATTTATTTATAAAAATGTAAAACTTCAAGAACTATGAAATAAGGGTAAAAACATAAGAATATGAAAACTTAGGGTAAATTTTAAAAATCTATAAAACTTCAGGGGGGGCAGTGGCCCCCTCTCGTCCTCACTTGGCTCCGTCCTTGCATACAAGCCAAATTTTATAAGCTTCCACGTGCACCCATGAGGTGGAAATCCACAAAACTCTACAACACTCTCCCTTGGATTTCCACAATTTATATTTTAATTTGCTAGGAAAAACTCAGTGGGACAAAAAACCTTAGCAAAATATATACAATGTTCTTCTGGATCAAGTGGTGTGGATGTGTTCAGAACTGTCTCATTAAAACCTTTCCGGTAAAACCCAGTGGGACAAAATTCGGTAGAAGGAAAAAGAGTACAGTACACATATATCCATTTAAATTTTGCTCCCTCTGAATGAAACTTCAATATCAATCTTGTAATTTGCAGAGTCGACGCATGCTAATCCCATATACCAGTTTCTCAAAAGTTGATGTAGGTAATGTTTTGGTAAATAGATCTACAAGATTATCTGTAGACAGTATTTGTTTAACATCAATCTATCGGCTCTATTGAAGTTCGTGAGTATAGAAGAATTTAGGAAAAATATGTTTGGTTCTATCTCCTTTGATATAGCCTCCTCTAATTTGAGCAATACAAGCCACAATATCTTCAAATATTGGTGTCAGCATTCCTGAATATAACGAAAATCCACATGTATTTTGAATATGATAAATAACTGACCTTAGCCACACGTATTCTCGGCTTACTTCATGAAGTGCAAGGATCTCAGAATGATTAAAGGATGTAACAACAAGAGTTTACTTTATGGAGCACCAGGAGATTGTTGTGCCATTATAGGTAAAAACATATCCCAATTGTGAATGAGCTTTATGGGAATCAGATAGATACCCGGCATCAGCATAACTAAGTAAACCTGAAAAATTGTTAGATTCTGAAAAATATAACCTTAAATCTTTCATTCCACGAAGATAACGAAAAATATGTTTAATCTCATTTCAATGTCTTCGAGTTGGTGCTGAACTGAATATAGCAAACAAATTTACTGAAAATGCAATCTCTAGTCTAGTACATTGAGTTAGATATAATAAAGCATCAATTGCATTGAGATATGGTACTTCAGGACCAAGTATCTTTTCACCATCTTCAAGTGGTCGGAATGGATCTTTCTTAGGATCAAGGGTTCTAACAATCATAGGAGTACTTAATGGGTGAGCATTGTCCATATTAAATCTTTTCAAAATCTTTTCAATATATGCTGATTGATGGATAAATATTTCGTTTGATTTATGCTCAATCTCTAGACCGAGACAATATTTTGTCTTTCTCGGGTCTTTCACTTCAAATTCCTTTTTCAAATATTCAACAATTTTCAAAAGCTCTCCAGGAGTTCCAATCAAATTCATATCATCAACGTAAACTACTATAATAGCAAATTCAGATTCTAATTTTTTTATGAAGAACACATGGGTGTATATTTTATCAGATATTTACTGAGACGGTTACACCACATCTGTCCAGATTGTTTTTAATCCATATAAGGATTTTTGTAGGTTCATCAAATATAGATTACGAGATCTCAGTTTACATGCTTCTAGCATTTTAAATTCTTCCAGGATTATAAATATCTGCATTGAGTGAATCATATAGATAAATGATTACTAAGTTTAGAAGACGTATTTCAAGCCTTTTAGAGGCAACCAAATTTATAAAAAAATTCGGAACATAATCGTATTAATCACTATTGAATACTAAGTTTTTGTGAGAAACCTTGTACTACGAATCGTGCCTCATATTTTACAATCTCGTTTTTGCTCATTACGTTTCCGTATAAAGACCTTTTAGTATCCAACTAGTTTGACATCTTCAGGTGTCTGGAGAACTATTGGTCTAAATACTTTATGCTTGGCTTATGTAGTCAATTCTTCTTGAACTGCTTCTTTTCATTTAGGCCAATCATGTCTTTGTCTACAATCATCGATACTATGAGTTTCATAATCATCATTTCAGTAACTACTGTATTTGAAAATGTATCGTTGATGATTGTTTCTTCACTATTCCACATTTCTCATGTATGATTTATAGAAAATTATTAATTTCAATATACTTGAATCTCTGTTGAGATTTCTTCAATTTCAATGGATTTAATCACTTCAGGGACTTTGTGTCTCTTTAGATATATCTAACTCTTATAGAGTTAATTACTCGAGTCTTGTTTATATTATGATCCTGATAATTTATTTTCCTCTTCTGGGAACAATACATTTCGAAATAAAATGTTTACAAACTTATGATATGCATAAGATGATTTATTTTGTTGCATTTTACTCAGATAGTTCTTCATGAACAATCACCCGGCCGAGGTTTATGAGATAGCAACTTATAAAATTTTGTCACTTTTATATATGAAGTAACTGATTAATAATTATCTGATGATCAATTATCTTTAAAATGAGCATGTCTATGACCAATTACAAGTTGTAACGGTAAGTAATAATGATAAGCAGTGGGTCAGAGATGAACAGAATGTCTCCATATAAAAATTGGTAATTGTATCGAAATAATAAAGCTCTCGCAATTACCCGGAGATGCTTGATAAGTGATTCTACTAATCCATTATGAGTATGAACATGTGGAACTGGATGTTCAACATCAATCCCAACTGATCTGCAATATTCATCAAATGTCTTGGGAGTAAATTCACCCGCATTATCAAGGCGTATTGACTTAATCGGATGATCGGAAAAATGTGCCCAAAGCTTGATAATCTATGCAAGTAATCTTGCAAAAACAACATTGCGTATTGATAATAAACAAACGTGTGACCATCCGATAGATGCATCAACTAGGACCATAAAATAGCGGAACGGTCCACTTTGTGGATGAATAGGTCCACATATGTCCCCTTGAATCCTTTGTAGGAATGATGGGGATTTAAAGCCAACTTTAGAATGTGATGGTTTTATTACCAATTTCCCTTGTGAACACGTAGTATATAAATTTTTATAGGATAAAAGAATCTTCTGGTTCTTTAATGGATGTCCATGAGAATTTTCAATAATTCTACATATCATTGTAGATCCCAGGTGACCAAGACGGTTATGCCAAAGCATAAATATTTTTGGGTCTAAGAACTTCTGGTTTCTAACTGCATAAACTTCTACACATCTTATAAGAGTGTAATATAATCCAGATGATAAAGTACGTAGCTTTTCCATAATGAGTTTCTGGCATGAATCATGAGAAGTAATGCACAGATACTCAATATTCTCATCACTTATAATTTCTATATGATATTCATTATACCGTTTATCTTTGAAACTAAGTAGATTTCTTTTGAATCTACTTGAATATAAAGCATCACTGATACATATTTTAATATTGTTTTGTAACAATATCATGGCTCTACCGGAGCCTTCTATCAGATCTACTAAACCTGATATTGTATTAACAGTTGCCTTAAGCAGGGTTAAATTCAGAAAGTATTTCTGATTCTGCAGAATCGTATGTGTCGTTGCACTATCGGCTAGACATATATCTCTTATATCTTGCTTTTCAATATCACTTAACTTATCGTTTAAAGACATATTTATTCACAAAGAAAAATAAAGTGCATATTAGACAAAGTGATCAAAAGTATAAACATATAGATATGAAAATATATCACTTCATAAAATAAAATCATGAATCATATTGATTTTTTGAACTTCCGGTTCAACCATGAACTACAGGTTCATAAAATTTAGAAAACTTCAAGTTCTAAATAGAAATTACAAATTGACTTTCTATATGAAAGAATCGTAACTTGATTCAATTTAGAATTTCTGGTTCTAATAAACTTTGACATAAAAGTTTTAATATCATAATTTAAATTGAATTCAGAGCTTCAAATCTGATTAGAACTTCATGTTCAAAACTTAAGAACTTCAAGTTCATATTCAATACTTCGTATTCAAAATTAGAACTTCAACTTCTATATATAATTTGAATTTTGGAATTTCAGGTCCCAAGTATGACATTCATGTACATATTAATGAATTCAGAACTCCATATTTTTACTAAAATTTAAAATTTAGAACTTCAGATTCTGATCGGTTTGTAAAACCGCACCAACTTAAATATTATAATGATAAATCCAGGAACTTCAGATTATGGTTAGTAGGTCTAGCCGAGCTTGGTTTCAATGCTAGAAACTTAACGATTGACCTAGTTAGGCTCAACACATAATTTATACAAATCCAGAAACTTTAGGTTCTGGTTAGTTGGCATACTCAGATATATAAATTGCATAAAATTAAATAGATGCATGTTATAATAAAATTAAAATAGCAAATAAAGTAATAACTGAGATAAATGAACAGGGAGATAAGTAATAATATGAGATAGATGAAAGGGAGAAATAGTTACTGGTTGTGTAAAATAAGGCAAAGCGAGAGGAAAAATAATATGAGATAAAATGAAAGGGGAGTAGAATTGTTATTGCCTTTGTTATTGATGATTCAAGATTACATCTTGACCACACAATTTTAGCTGTGTAGTGATTTTGAATAAAGCATAATTGTACTCAGAGACTGATCTATAGTCTTGAAAGCGTATATGTTGCCTACTGATACCTGACATTTGGTAATGCAACATCGGTTGGTTATCAAATCGATCTTTTAGTTCTTGCCATAGAACAGAACCTAGGTATTGGGCTTTCAGATCTTAGTTGTCCCTAGACACTTCTAGTGCAGCAAATTTCAAATTTATAGGCTTTAACATTATTATAACTTCTGGTTATCCGAAAATCACAATCAAAGTTAGAACTTCTGGTCTGATAAAAATCCGAGGAATTTAAACCTTCAAATATATAAAGGAATATTTGTAAGTAAATAAATCCAAAAGCTTCAGATTCCAATAATGATAAATAAATCCATGAACTTCAAGTTCTGGATGGATGACCAAATTGAAAATCACAAAATAAAATGCGTAATAATAAATATGAAAAAGTAAATCCATAACTGCAAGTTCTGGTAGGTTGACATAGCCAATCTCATAAAAGCGTATAAATAAATAAATACGAGAAAGTAAATCGCGTAAAAGTAAATAAAATGCAGAAAAGTAAATTGTGTAAAAGTAAAATGCAAGAAAGTAAATCCAGAACTACAGGTTCTGGTATTAATAAATAAAATCTAGAAGCTTCAGGTTTTAGTAATAATAAATTCAGAAGTTTCAGGTTCTACTAATAATAAATTCAAAAGCTTCAGGTTCTGGAGATAAATCTAAGAACGTCAGGTTTTAGTAGTAATAAATTCAGAACTTCAGGTCTGAAAATAACTGCTGATAACGTATTATAATAAAATTAAAATAACAGATAATAAAATAGAAATGAGATGAAGAAGAATCGAGAGAATAACATGAAAAATGAAAGAGGAAGAACTGTATATTGATTTTGAGATTCAAAGTCTGATTCAAGTTAATCAACAAAGCAACAAAAAACTAAGCCTATATAAGGCTTGGCAACCAATCATAAAAGGACAACAAAATTGCCACCAATCATCTTGCATGGCAAGCCAAATTCTATAAGCTTCCACATGCACCCATGAGGTGGAAATCCACAAAACTCTACAACAAGATCTAGATATTACTTTTAAAACAATTTGATGTTATGTTATTTTTGGATATTCAATTTGACGTTATTAATGCAATTATATTTTTATTTGGCTCAATTTCATTTTATTTTTGTTCAATTTAAAAAGTTTTCATTTGGAATAATTGTTGCATTTCTGACATTTGTTTGATCTCAAAACTCAATTTTTGTATCGTTTTTTGACTGTTTCAAATCAAGTATTATATCGCAATTTTTGGCTCCCTAAATATCTGTTGCAGCATTTTTTGATTGCCTGAAAACAGATCTTATACAGCATTGGAGACATGCCGTAATAGATTTACATTCTTTTACGATTTCCTTCGTAATAATATTTTACTAAATACTTTAAAAAGGTTTTTTAAACATTTTTAAAAGCTTATAAATATAATTTTTTATTATTATTATTATTTTAGTGTAATTTTTTTTTTTTTTTTTGATAATAAACGAAACAAACAGCCAACCAAGGCTAAGTACAAAGGCTGGAATTCAGCCACAACAGCTCCTTACAAGAGGAGAGGGCACACGACGCTAGCTTAAGAGACAAGGAGTTCCCCCCTAGGGAGGAGGCTTGACACTTACAGAAGCCAACCGACGATAATAAGGCCCTAATGTCATTGACAATAAAGTGGGAGTCCCCACGGTTAGGGATATCGCTGCAGAGAAGAGACACAGCCTCAGCGGAAGTGTTTTCCACAATCGAAACAGGGAGATTAAATTGGATTGCCATCTTTAGCCCCTCACGCACAGCCAGGAGGTTCCCCATTTCTGCAGAAAACTTACCTTCAAGAGTAGTTAACGAAGTGGCTATCACTTTCCCTCTAGAAGTCAGAATGGCCGAGCCAAGCCCAATCTTATCTGGATTCGAACGACATTTGACAGCAGAATTGAGTTTCAGTTGCCCTGGAGGAGGGGCTACCCACTCAGCAGCTGGTTTCTGCAGCAGGGGAGCAGAGGAAGAGCAGAGGACCTGTTTCGAATTAGTGAACTCGTTCAAAAGCGCCACAGCTCTGCTGGCCATCACCTCAGGATCATTGGTTCTACCTTTATTCAGCACCGAGTTCCTCTCATTCCACACTGCCCAGGCCATAACGCAAAACAAACTGAACCCAGCCACATCCACCTGATGTTTCACAAAGAGGAACACATCCTGGATCAACACAAAAAATTTGGACAGCAAGAGGTTGCCAAAGCGCGTGCCTTTCCAAAAAATCTTCGCCATTTTACAATAGAACAGGGCATGAACAATGGATTCACCTTTCCATTTGCATCTAACACACAGGGGGGCATCCACAATCTTCCTCTTCCAAAGGTTCTCCATTGAGGGCAATGCATTTAAACAACAGCGCCAAATGAAGATTTTGATCTTTGGAGGGATCTCCAGCTTCCAAATCTGCGGCCACCAGTTTCCACTACTCGAAGAAGAAGCAAAATTCTCTTGCTGACTTTCCTGGAAAGCACAATCATACCCACTCTTGACTGAGTACTCCCCATTCTTTTCAAAGTGCCACCGGAGAAAATCAGTTCCCCCTTTCCAGCTAATGGGAATGGTTCGAATAATCTCCCTATCAATGGGAAGCAAGTTCCTCGCAAGGCTGTCCACATTCCAACACTTGCGGGCGCTGTCAATCAGATCAGAAACCATTACATTCGAACCCGGATCAAAGGTTATAACTTTGAACGAGCTGGGGCGGGGAACCCATTTGTCTCGAAAGACATGAATCTTGGAGCCGTCACCCACGCTCCATCTGAGCCCTTTTTCCAAGAGTTCCCTCCCCCACAACAAGCTTCTCCATAAGTGAGAGCAACCACCCTTGGCCGAAGCATTTAGAAAATCCCCTTGTCTAAAGTATTTCGCCTGAAGTACCCGGGCAGCCAACGAATTCTGATCGGCAAAGATGCGCCAAGCCTGTTTAGCTAAGAGGGCTTGATTGAAAATGGAGAGATCCTTAAAGCCTAACCCCCCTTCACATTTCGGCCTACACAACCTCTTCCAACTCACCCAACTGATTTTTCGTTTACCAAGCTTCGAACCCCACCAGAATTTGGAGGATAAACCACTCAGCTCATCACATAAACCAACCGGGATTTTGAAGAGACTCATCGTGTAATTCGGAATAGCTTGGGCTACGGCTTTTATAAGAATCTCTTTGCCCCCATACGAAAACTGGTTTCCATTCCAGCCCCTTAACTTGTTGCTGACCTTGTGTTTAATCTCACTAAAAACAGCCTTTTTGTTTCTTCCCACCATGGTGGGGAGCCCAAGATATTTATCCAACGAATTCCTCAGCTCAATCTCCAGATTACTTAGGATAGCCTTCTTCAGGTCTGCAGCCACATTCGGACTAAAAGAGATAATCGATTTAGTTAGATTAATCCTCTGTCCAGAGCCTTTTCCGTATGTATCCAGAATTCGTTTTATACTGTCACTGCTAGCTTTTGTTGCTTTGCTAAAAATCATGCTATCGTCTGCAAAAAATAGGTGACTAATCAACGGACTTCCTCTACAGCTTCTAACCCCCAAGATACGCCCATTCCTTTCCGCTTTCGAGAAAAGGCTTGATAGGGCTTCCGAACAAAACAGGAACAGGTACGGGGAGAGGGGACAACCTTGCCTCAACCCTCTAGAGGGGGTGATCGAGCACACCTCTTTGCCGTTCAGATAGAAAGAAAGGGAGGACGAAGAGATACAGTCAAGGATCAGCCTCACCCATTTCTCCGGGTAACCCATTTTCTTGAGGATCGCAGCCAAAAACGGCCACTCCACCCGATCGTATGCTTTGCTCATGTCAAGCTTTAGGGCCATTTGACCTTTTCTTTCCGACTTCTGCCTGCCCATGGAATGAAGTATCTCAAAAGCAATAAGCACATTATCGTATATCTGCCTTCCCGGAACGAAAGCCGACTGGAACTGGGAGATTGACGCAGGTAGGGAAGACTTCATTCTTGCAGCAATGACTTTTGTCACAATCTTGTAGATAACACTACAGAGGGAAATCGGACGAAAATCTTGAATTCTGATTGGGTTCTTGCCTTTTGGAATCAGAATGACATTTGTTTCATTAAACACTTTCATCGGCACCACCCCGTTCAAAATACCCAAACACACTTTGGTCACCTCTGCTCCTATCAGCTGCCAAGACTTTTGAAAGAAAATGGCTTGAAATCCGTCAGGTCCAGGGGCCTTTGTAGGACCTAAATCGAAAACAGCCGTTTTTACCTCTTCCGCTGTAAAAACAGAATTCAACTCCTCAACCATCTCCACGGTCAGCTTAGCCTTGACCTCTTTCGAAGCCATTTCCACATCAGAGGAGGAGGGATTCGAGGAATTAAACAGATTAGAAAAGAAGTCACTAACCACATTTGAAAGGCCTTCCTCAGAATCCTGAACGATTCCCCTGTCATCAATGAGAGAGCTGATGAAGTTTTTCCTTTTCCTTTCCGTCGCTTTTCCGTGGAAAAACTTGGTGTTTCTGTCCCCCGACTGAAGCCACTCCACTCTAGACCTCTGCTTCCAGAAAATTTCTTCCCTTTCTAAGATGCACTCCAACGATTGCTCAAGCTGCTTAATTTTCCTCATCACCCCTGGTTTCCCACACTGTCTGTACAGCTTGTCAATTTCTCTGACTTTTTCCTCTTTTTGTTTCCCAAAATTACCAAACCGGGCTTTACTCCACACAACCAGCTTAGCTGCACACCAATTCAGCTTCTTCAAAAGGTTTCTGGAGGGATCATCCGACCCCACTTCACCCCACGCATGATTCACCACATCTCTGAAATCTTCCTCTTTGAGCCAAAAGGGCTCGAAACGGAAACCTCTATTATTCTTGGATAAATACGGCTGCGTAGGATTACTCTCCAGAAGGATAGGTCTATGATCGGACGTGAAGAAGCCTAAGTTATCCACCTTAGCAGACCTGTAGACATCTCTCCATTTTTCATTCGCAAAAAACCTGTCCAGTCTCTCCTGGATATTACTTTTACCATCCCTTTTGTTATTCCAGGTATATCTTGGGCCACAGTAACCCAGATCAGAAAGGTTGCATTCCTCCACCACCTCCCTAAACTGATTCATACCTAAAAAACATTTAGCAGAACCCCCTACTTTATCATTTATACTGAGCACCTCATTAAAGTCTCCTCCACAAATCCAGGGTAGATTATCAACATCCGCCAACCTACGAAGGAGGTCCCAAGAGTTCACCCTTTTACTGGCGATCGGTTCACCATAAAACCCAGTGACCCGACAACAAATCCCATTCTCAAAAATCACACGGGCATCAATATGACCTAAAGACGAAGAGAGCACAGTCACGGTACATTCATCTTTCCACAGAAACAACAAACCCCCACTATTACCTTGGCTGTCAACACAAAAACAATTACTGTAACCAGATAGTTCACTACACTTCCCTAGCTTATCACCACTCAGTTTGGTCTCCGACAAGAAAATAAAGTCAGGGGAATATTTTTTTAGCAACCTTGACAAGGCCGCGAACGCCCGAGGATTCCCCAAACCCCGGACGTTCCAACTAAGGCCTATCATTGCTCTCGGCGGGCCTGCATCTCAGGCTCCACCGATATAGAGGTTATCATACTTTCGATTGCTTCCTTTCCTTTCTTACTGAGCCTATCATTTTCATCAAACTGATCAAACCCAACCTTTCTCTTGCAACCTTTACCACCCGAAGGAGAACTGACATTGACCTTTTCACTCTGACTGGTTGATATCTTTACCTCCTCCACCAGCACTTTCTGGGGGCTACTAACCTTCCTCGCGTCCGCCTTCTTTCTGCCTCCCTTTGGAGGGGGGGAGCTTTTCAACGGTGATTTTCTTGGTGAGACACTCAAACGGATAATTCTCTGTAGGGGATTTGGAAGAAATTTTTGAGCTTTTTTCTGGTTCATCTCACGCGCAGAGCGTTTCCATTTCTTCGTAATTCTTTTCTTCACATCCAGAAATGAGGTAGAGGGATACTCTATTACCGGTGGAATTGGATTTAAGATTGGGTCAACTTGGTTAATTATCTTCATACACTGATTTTGCTTTACCAGGCCTTGGTTAGGATCCACCTCCTCCATTTTTTCTAAAGGTGGGCTGTTAGTGGGCTCACACAACAACAGGCCCAAACTGATGGACTCCCCATCATTACCACGACCCGGCCCGTCAATCACCATTTCTACCTGATTCGAGGACCCGGTCCCAATTCCATCCGTTAGGGCTTCCTTCATCTTCTCCTTCTGAATACTCTTCTCCGCCGCTGTTACAAGCTGTTTAGATCCAGAGATCATACCACCTGTTCCTTGTTTCAGACTAATCGATCCATCACCCTCCGACCCCCTTGACGCTTCCTGGGATCTTGACCTCTCCGAAGAGTTCCCATTCGAATTGGCTCCTGCTCTGTATTTCGACCTATCAGGGATTGGGGCTTTTAGCCAAGAGCCAAATTTATGCTTTGGATCGTCTAATGCCGATTTCCTAGCTTCTTCGTCTTGGCATTCCTTAATGGTATGCCCAATTTTGCCGCAAACGAAACAAAACTCTGGCAATCTCTCGTATTTTAAGTTCACCACCGTAACATCCTCTGATTTGCTCAGCCTCAGTTTGAGCCATCTTTTCAGAGCCTTAGTTATATCAATTCGGACTTTCACTCTCATAAACTTCCCCCAGCATTCCCTTGATTCTGCTGGAATTTCGACAACCTCTCCAATTTGTTCTGCCAACCACTTTGCCGTTCTACGATTCATACACAAAATTGGGAGATCGTGGATCTGGACCCAAAAATCGGCTTTGTTAAACTCCAGCTGACCGATATTCCCTGAACCAAACGGTTTCTCCAGAACAATCAGGCTATTGCCAAAATGCCATGGCCCTCTGAACCAGACTTTGTTCCGGTCTTCCTGGTTTGTAAAGCAGAACATGAAAATGTTTTCACTGACCAGCTCCACCTCAACATTACCATAGGGGTTCCATATTTGTTCTATCAGGCCTTTAAAAGCCTCTCTATTCACCTTCTTCCCTGAAAGTACCTTTCCAACTAAACATCGATCAACATCGCTAACTCCATCTAGCTTCACTTCCTCTGTCATCTCAAGGACAGTTTCATCTTCGTCCTTCAATGATAAATTTCCACATAACTTTGAAATATCGGATTCAGCCATCCCTACTGCTGACTGGCGAAATCCACTGCTAAAATAACTGACGGCGACCTGAAACGTTGAAAACCCTACTTCTGAGAAGAAGACATACTACCAAAGGGACAAAGCTGCTTTCACACTTTTTCTTTCAAGGAGAGAGAACAAGTGGAGGGATACTCTATTTTAGTGTAATTAGGATACCCTTGAGGCCGGGAAATGTGCTGGCCGCCAGGCCAACTACTCCACCATGTGTCAAAACAAACCTTGACCACGTACCAAACATGGTCCTATGCGACATTATTTCTATTTTATTCCATGCGTTGAAATCTGAATAGGTCCTACGCGCCATGCATATTAATTAAATGCTCACCTATGCATATGCTAGACGTTCTCGATCATATCCAGTTGTAGATAGTGATGATCACCCATCAAGTCATCAATTTACATGGGAAATCAAGAAACGCAGATGCGTAAATATATCAATATTTTCAACCATTATATATACAATGACGTCAAAGAAATTGATTGATGAGATTAGTATAGTAATCTTACCTGTCTAATTTCTTTAGTCCAAATTTTCAATCGAAGGGACCCAATTGGGGACCATTATATCAAAAAATTTGTAGAAATTCTCAATAATACAAATTCAAATGAAACAAAATTTTGGCAATTAAAATAATGTTTTGCATTAAAAGATCATTGTCTTGGTGGCGGTGGATTTATACTCTCCAATTTTCAAGCTCGTATTTGTAGTATTGATTTCGATAGATCTATATATAAATAATTGTTAAAAAGAAAAAAGAAAAAGAAAAAAAGACCACTTTTAGAAGTATAAATGTAACCAAAATAAAACAAAAAAAATGAACCCAATTCATGTTAAACGAAAATTAAAAAAAAAAGAAGATATTTTTAAAGGGTCTAAACATGATCGATGAGATTATTGTGATGATCTCCCGTCTCGATGTTTTTTATTTTTTATTTTATTTTAAATGTTTATTATTTATGATAAATAATTAAAGACATGTATCGTGCAAAACTTATCTATAAACATGAACTGGGAGATCTAGTGGGCACTATTATTGGTATCAAATTATCTATAAAATAATAAAATATAAATATATTTTTGTTTATATTTTAGGGAAAATTGAACTGAACCCTTTGAGGTTTGGGCAAGTTACACTTAACTAGAAATATTTTGTTATTATACACTAATATCCCTAAGACTTAAATTTGATTTTGAAAAAACCTAAAATGCCCCTAGTTATATTATTTTATACTTTTTTTTTTTACCTTTTAACCAAAAACTTTATAAACTTTAATAAAACAAAAAAAAATAAAAATAAAAGATATCTTTCATTAAATAAATTAATGGTTTACAAAATATATATATATATATTTTTTAATAAATAAATAAATATTTTAAAATAAATAAATAATTTTTTTAAAAAATAAATAGTTTTTAAAAAATCAAATAATAAATAGTTTTAAAAAATTAAATAAATAAAGGGTTTAAAAAATTAATTAATTAATTAAAAATTTTGAAAATATTAATTTTTTTAAGGATATCTATTAATAGGGACAAAAAAAAAAGCTCTAAATATCCAAACTTTTACAATAAGGATGACGGTGAGAAAAGCTTTAAGGTTCCCAATACTGGGAGTCTTCTTGTCTTCTTCAACCACTTATTTATTTATTTAACTGATTTATTTATTTGATTTTTTAAAACTATTTATTTATTTAATGAATCATATATTTTATTTAATATTTTTATTTTATTAAAGTTTATAAAGTTTGTAGTTAAAAGGTAAAAAAAAAGTATAAAATAATATAACTAGGGGTATTTTAGGTATTTTTTAAAGTTAAATTTAAGTCTTGGGGGTGTTAGTGTATAATAACAAAACTTCTCCAGTTAAATGTAACTTGTACAAACCTCAAGGAGTTCAGTGCAATTTGCCATATATTTTAATATATATCATAGATGTGATTTGGAAGCCCTGTTGTTATTTTAATAATAATAAAAGGCATGGCCACCAATTTTTGAATATTAAGAGAAGGGACTAGAAACGCTACAGACCTTGTCAGTAGCCTGAATATAAGACAAGGAACTGGAAACGCCCTTGTCACCGGCAAGACCTGAAGATGCTACGAGCACATTTAAATTGACTCTAATATGCCGACAATTTTGAAAGGTTTTTCAGGCTGCCTATCTATAATCTATATATCAATAGCTAATCACGCACGAGTGCACGACCCTAAGAGCATCTACAATGGTCTCTAAAAAGATAGTTATTTACATAAGACCCATTATTAGTTCTTCAAATGGTGTCACAATGGTAAACAATTGGATCCAAAAAAAAAAGAGATTTAAAAATGGGCTCCACCTAAGTAGATCTAAATTGGGTTTTAAATTCGGAACTCCATTTGGGTCTTGCTTAATGATTAGAGTTGAGTTCATAACTCTCTCCAATCATTGGGTTGAACTTATATATATAATTTAAATTAAAATATATAAAATGAAAAAATATATATATTTCAATTATTTAAATTTAAATATATTATTATTAATTTTCATAATTATATAACAATATATATAATATTTTAAAGAAGAGTAATGATTGTTTGGAAACAAGTTAAAAAAGTAATGAAACCGAACCGTCGGAACCACCAGACCCAAACCATCGAAACCGCCAAAACCGGACCAGAACCGAGGAACCGAAACCAAACCTTCAAAACCAGAACCAAAACCAAACCTTTAAAACCGGAATCGAACCGAAACCGGCACTATGTCTAATCGTATACAATATTTTGTTTTAAATATTTATTTTTATTGTTGATGTAATTCGGTTGTGATATTTTTAAATTAATTATAATTTGTTAACTAATTATTGATAGTGTTGATATTTAAAATATATTATATAATTTATTTATTAATATATATATATAATATTTTAAAGAAGAATAATGATTGTTTGGAAAAAAGTAAAGAAAGTGGATCCGCTTTCTCTTTTTTTAATTTAGCCTCATTGCGAGGAAAAGAAACCCAAATAAATAGGACCCAAATGGAAAGACCTATTATTTAAAAACAATACCCATATTTGATGATGTGGCAAAAATAAGTCTTGTGTTTGGGTCTCCACCATTGTGGACGCTCTAAAACACACATGCAAATTTGTTGAGTTCAAGTACAGATTTTCTCTCCAGCTATGCTATATTTCTATGTGCGCACCAGCTGATCAGTGATCAATATATATATATATATATATAAACTCAAGAAATGTATGTATTTTATTTAAATTGCCGATGGCTGTCGGTTTATGACTTTATGGGTGAGCATCCGGATTATGGATAAAATTTATGCTTTTTTTTATTCTTGATTCTTGCCTAATATTCTGAAATAGCTACACAAAGATAAGGATAAAAAATCAGTATGAGTACTGTAATTTGATTCTATGTGCTTTCTCATCAAGATTGGGATAAGGGTATGACTCAAACCTGTAAGCTTGGATATAGATATCTCATTCATTAAATTCGATGTTAAACATGTGGAATATTCTCTATGCGGAGGGAATAAAAATTCAAAAAAAAAAAAAAAAACTTTTTTTTTTTTGTTTTTTGTTTTTTTTTTTAATTTTATCTTAAATGGATTGTCCAATTACTGCCCTATCAATCTTTTACTTGGTTTTGGGCCGTTTGGGCCGTCGTTTGGAACTAATTTTTACCCCAGTTAGATAATAGATACATTGATGGTTATCTGGTTAGAATTATTTAATTTTCAATTGATCATATTAGTCATTAGATAATTGTTTATACAGATTACTTTTTCTTCTAACAAATTTTCGTGTACGATCAAAATTTACCCAAGGAAAAAAGAATTTGTACAAGAGATGTCTTGGTTAGATGATAATTAGGTAAGACATCTTTGTTTTGATTTTTATTTTTATCAGCTTATAGTTGAAAATCCTGTTCATTAAAAGATAAGGTATGACTTTTCTTTCTCCAATTATAAAAACAGCAACCCAGTTCATTAATTCTCTTATGATGGACACAAGGCCTGGTTACTCAACTTAAACAAATTTAATTTCAATACAGATCATTAACTGCAAATACGAAGTTTAATGTGGTGGGAAACCAGGGTGAGTGCATTTTTGTTTACCCACACTAACTAGGCCGAACCATTACCATCCACTCTAGATGTTGACACGTGTCCCAAACTTTAAGTTAACTTTGGGTTAACTTTGGACTTTGGACTTTGTATTAACTTTGGGACACGTGCCAACACCTGGAGTGAGTAGTAATGGTTCACCCTAGTTAGTGCAGGTGAGCAAAAATGCACTCAAACCAGGGTAGGTACTTCTTCAAAACAAAATATTGGTATGATATATATGGCCCATTAGTGAAGTAAATTGATCATTATTTTTCTGATTTATGTGTTTCTATTGAAGTGTTATTATTATTATTATTTCTACATCATCGAGCTCGATCAGGTCCTCAGCTATCCGTCGAATAAATATTGTAACATGTAACAAGGCAGGCACCCTTTTCTCCAAGCCACATGTTGTTATCTAGCCACTTAATACAATTATTTAGGAATGAATATGATATGATTGACATCTTTGAATGGTTCATTGATAATCTTCTAAACAAATGAATTGAATTATTCCCACAAAATAGATATTATCCACATCGAGTTTCATGCATGCATTTTTAATAATCATGAATTTGCTTTGGTTCATGGATTTTATGTAAAAGTCATTTACTCACGTCTCAAAACAAGTTTTTAGAAACAAAACATGAAACACGAAACATGTGGTGAAGTTTAAAGCGGACTATATATCTACTTGATTGATGTGGACTAATACAAATCATATAAAAGCAAGATTGCTACTCGATGTGGATGTGGATGTTGTTGTGGACTTGGATTGTGTTTGGCCTTCACGAGGACTTGAGGTCTAAAGTACCGGAGGCTTTTGTTATATGCCACATCACTAGCAAATTAGGTCTGTGATTGTGACTTGACTTTTATATAGTATTAAGTATTAATAAACACAATTTGGACCAAAGATAAAAGACGCTTTCACAAAACCAATGTTTGAAAGCAAATTCGTGGAGGTGAAAACCCACGGGAAAAGCTCAAAGTGGAAAAAAAATAGAGAAGATTAATGAACCTTTTACGTTTTACTAAAGATTTCTTCTAATAATTGTAAAATACTTCGGAGAGAACTCTCTACGTGCACATCATTAAGTGGAAAGAGAGGTACATATATAGTTACGTGGTAGATGTACACTTGCGAAACAAAACAAAAGATCTTTTAAATTTGTAAATCTTAGATTGAGTCAAGGTATTAAAAAAAATTATATCTTTTCTTTTTGAAACATTATATAAATTTTGGTTTTTTTAAGTAGGAGGACTCGAATCTACAATCTCATAACACAAATGTGAGGGATATACCACCGGACCAACTTTATTTCACCAAAAATAATATATTTCTAACTTTTTTGTTTCGTACTAGCCAGACACTGCCCCAATTTTCCACCTTTCTGACAGAGTGGGGACCAAATTTAACTAAAACATTTATGAGCACCCAATAAATTACAACCTTGCTTTGAATTATTTGACAATCTTATCTTAAAATATAACTACGATGATTATGAATCATGCATGAATGCATTGGCAACAGGGGCTTCAAACATCTATATAAAGGGCCACCTTATTTCTGGTATTTTCACCATCAAAACCACCAAGATGTCTCTCAAATACTTGCTAGTGTTGCTTGGGGTATTGGCTCTTGCCACCCCATCTCTCGCCAATTATCCTTACAAGCCTCCAGTTGAGAAACCACCCGTTTACAAGCCCCCAGTTGAGAAACCACCCGTTAAGCCCCCAGTCGAGAAACCACCCGTTTACAAGCCTCCAGTCGAGAAGCCACCCGTTCACAAGCCTCCGGTAGAGAAACCACCCGTTTACAAGCCTCCAGTCGAGAAGCCACCCGTTCACAAGCCCCCGGTAGAGAAGCCACCCGTTTACAAGCCTCCAGTCGAGAAGCCACCCGTTCACAAGCCCCCGGTAGAGAAACCACCCGTTTACAAGCCCCCGGTAGAGAAGCCACCCGTTCACAAGCCCCCGGTAGAGAAGCCACCCGTTTACAAGCCTCCAGTCGAGAAGCCACCCGTTCACAAGCCCCCGGTAGAGAAGCCACCCGTTTACAAGCCTCCAGTCGAGAAGCCACCCGTTCACAAGCCTCCAGTAGAGAAGCCACCCGTTTACAAGCCTCCAGTCGAGAAGCCACCCGTTCACAAGCCTCCAGTAGAGAAACCACCCGTTTACAAGCCTCCAGTCGAGAAGCCACCCGTTTACAAGCCTCCAGTCAAGCCTCCAGTAGAGAAACCACCCGTTTACAAGCCTCCAGTCGAGAAGCCACCCGTTTACAAGCCTCCAGTCGAGAAACCACCCGTTTACAAGCCTCCAGTCGAGAAGCCACCCGTTTACAAGCCTCCAGTCGAGAAACCACCCGGTTACAAGCCTCCAGTCGAGAAACCACCCGGTTACAAGCCACCTATCCATCACAACTGATTGATCACGATACCAACACAGACAGATGAATGGCTAGAAATTAAATAAGAGCTCCTGCGGCCATTCATCTGAGTAGTGTTATTGTTAAGTCATATATATCAATTAGGAATGCTTATTATTTCAGTCGTAATAAGCATCGGTGTGTTTGTTCCGTTTGCTTGTACTATCGTATTTTTTCTACAATGAAAAAAGGCAATGAGAGCTAGCTGCAGTACTGTTGTTATATATAAATGTGTGTGTGTCCTTTCGACTTCCTGGGTAGCTCACATATACGCTCAAATTTCACTGTTGTTCATGGCAGAGATATATGATTGGTGAGATTTATGGTAATCTGCAGTCTATATCTATGCATGATTATATATGTTAAATAATAACGACATCCATGATCCATCATGCAAATCATAGTCCACAAACATGAACTATGAGAGTATTTTGGTCATTATTTGTGTCAAATTATATATCTATAAATGCATTTCAGATTACTTGAAAAAGCAAATCGAGTTTTTTAAGATTAGATCGGAATCACTTGTATTTAATTTCTAGTAATTAATTATATGCATGGTCAGGTTATATATAAAATGCAGATTCTATTCCCCACTTGAACATATATGGCATCACAATTTCCATTTTGCTAATCAGAAAACTCTTATCACAATAAATGGCATTGTTTATCGCAAAATATCATATGTACCTATGAACTCGAATTTTATTTTGTAAGATCTCAACCTTAACTATCAAAATTAAATATTGTTTAAAAAAAAAAAAAAAAAAAACTTAAAATATTGTACGATATCTGAATCAGTGCCAAAATAACATTATATCAACCTCAATACCTCATATACAAAAAACCTGATGACCAATCATGTATCTAAGCAACTTATGCCAGTGTAGATATATCTGATATAAGAGAAAGAAGTACAAATTAGTCGCATTTAAATTTATTTTTTCTTTAAAAAAAAAAAATCTTTTTCTTCCAAAAACCAGAAGAGAGAGAGAGAAAGAGAGAATTTAACTTTAAAACAAATTAATCCATTTAAAAAAAAATACACAGTATTATCTTCTTCTTCTACTACTCTGTCTAGATCTTGACCTAGCTACTATCTCTATATGTAGACTACTAATCAGCATCTCGTGATCACCTAATCCATGTGTGCCCTCCAAAATCGCGTTTCCACATCTTGAATTGTCAAACATCAACCAATATAGTGACAAATATATACAGTTTTAAAAGGGCTAGAAACCCTGCAGTACTTTTTACCGGTAAAGACGACCTACAAGAAATTACAAACTTGAATATGATAGTTTTGACTTTACCAGAATTTTACAAATTTTTAAAGTGTTTTTTCCCAATATTAAAATCTTATTATAATCCTAAGACCCACTTGACACAAATTCTACCGTTTATATATATTTATATATATAAAAAGTTTGTTGTCAGCTGTCAACAATCAACATATTTCCACATCTTTACCCACTTGAAGATCAGTTCACATGGTTACGAATTTTTTTTTTTTTTTTGATGGTATTCTGGTTACGTACTTACCTAGTTACCTATAAGATTTATTATGATTTTATATATCTAGGCAATTAATCTGAAATAGTGACAGAAAATGAATGATACAATAATAAGAGATATCACCAACTAAAGCAACCGACAGTCAATGGAATAGAGTAAATGTAGTTGACACTTCGATGCACAGTAAGATTCTTCGTGGCGCACCGACGATTCAATGTGGTAGATTTGCTGTTCCTTTCATTCACTTAAATAATTTCATGATATCTTTTGCTAGTGAATACTTTCATGTTATTTTACTCATTCACATGCACCAAGAGATGGGATGTTTTCAATCAGAGAAGAAAAGCTTTTTGCGGAAATATATATGTCGTTTTGCATTAAAATATTAATATATATACACCCATTCACACTCATTCATATTAAATTAATAAAATTTAATATTTACACATTCAAACCAAACTCTTTTCTTTCAAAAATCAATTATAAAAACTCAATTGAATAGAATTTTGTCTGAAGATTGAAACAAATTTTTAGAGAAAAATAAATGTTGTCACACAATTAGTGATTTTAAATAAACATGTTTTCAAGCATGAATTCAATTGTAATTGATATCACACTTTTGTTCCTAGACATTGTAATAAAGTAGCTCATGGTGCTGCTCGTTTGCTATTTCTCTTATAGTCCGACTTTATAATCAGCTTTGTAAAATATTATATATTGTAAACACATTCACAAATGACCAAAGATACAATTTTTTAATTTTTAAAAATGTTATAAAATAATTAAAATGAAAAAGAATATATATATCACTACAAAAAATATCTATTAGTGACGAACTATTTCCGACAGAACTAATTGTTGTCGGTAATGGTACCTTTTCCGACAGCCATATTAGTACCGTCGAAAATGAGTAAAAATATAATACCACATTTCCGACGGTCAATGACCATAGGAAATAGTCGAATAAGCCGTCAATGTTATTCCCATTTCCAATGGCATAAAAAGTGCTATCGAAAATGTGTAAAAATGTAATAACTCATTTTCGACAGCCCAATGACCGTTGAAAATAATCTTTGTGCCGTCGGAAATGAAGATAATCTTTAGAGAAGAATTGACCTTATTATTTGAATTATTCTTCTCTTATTATTTGAATGAACACTGCTACCTAATTTATATAAGAGGAAAAATGCTAAAGAAATAATTATAGCTATAATACAACTAGGACAGTTAATGACACAGTTGTATATACAGCTATGTGGGTAGGGATGGCAAAAACCCAGGTCCGAGCCGGGTATACCCGGACCCGACCAGGTACCTGGGTTTTAAAGGTCCGAGTACCCGGTCCGAAAAAACCGGACTGGGTTTCCGGGTATCCATGCCCTGATTGAGACCACTATAGAAAATTTTGTCCATTTAGTTGATGAGTGGTGATTTGGAGGATTGGGTTGTGAGTATTGAGGAAAGGCCACCTGAACTCTAGAAGTTCAATGAACTATGAGCTCGTGGAGAATTGGTTGAGACATCTTCTTCACACATTGCCTAGCAAAAAGAGTTGCTATTATAGAAAGAAAAAAAAAACCGTTAATGGAGACACTTCCCGTCGGAGACTAACGAAGAACCGTACAGTGTCATTGCCGATGACGAATCTAACTAACCAACAGTAGTTCTTGCTCGCGGTAGTCCCCTGAGAATCCTGGCAATGGAAGTGTCAATCTAATCGCCGAAAATAAGCTCCGGTGGCAAACTGCAATGGCAAATTGTTTTTTCAACTTTTGCTCGCCAATTTGACCACCAAGGAGACCTCTTTTGGCGACGGTCCTTTGGTGTAAATTCACGTGCGACAGTGAGTGGGCGCGTGACAGCTACTTGTGGGCATGTGATGGCGGCGTGTGGGCGCGTTGCAGAAACAATTTGGGACAGAAAGAACAGAAGAGTAATTCTTCTATAATTTTTAGAATCATAAAAAAAAAAAAAAAAATTATGGCTAAAATAACAAACAATGAATTTATGTGAAGAGTAAGGGGTCATTTATTTTTTTCACTTAAAACTTAATGGGTCTGAATCATAATTATTACGTTGTTTTGTTTGTTTTTTTTTAAGTG